>QLOC01000021.1:0-747910 GCA_003413675.1 Phytopythium vexans | reverse complement strand
CCTAAACCCTAAACCTAACCCTAAACCCTAAACCTAAACCCTAAACCCTAAACCCTAAACCCTAAACCCTAAACCCTAAACCCTAAACCCTAAACCCTAACCCTAAACCTAAACCCTAAACCCTAAACCCATTATCATTCAGCTAAACCCACCTCACTCGCCTACCACCCCAAACACCACCCCAAACACCACCTTACATAGCAAAAATTCTCTTGTCTCAAAGCCTCGCTGCGAGAAACACTTCACACACACGCACTTATCACATACAAACACACACCTTTTGCACAAACAACACCGCGTCAAACTTTATGGTGACTCAAACTTTTATGGTGACTCCAAATTCAACAAAAACTGTCATGACTTACTCCATCTTCACACATTTGAGACTCCAAATCCTTACTAACTGTCCCAATTCAAATCAATCCACATCACACAAATTCACTTATAGACCGAGAACGAACATGCTCGCATCACATCATCAACTCATAATTCACGTCTTTTCACATATACATTATCATTCAGCTAAACCCCACCTCACTCGCCTACCACCCCAAACACCACCCCAAACACCACCTTACATAGCAAAAATTCTCTTGTCTCAAAGCCTCGCTGCGAGAACACTTCACACACACGCACTTATCACATACAAACACACACCTTTTGCACAAACAACACCGCGTCAAACTTTTATGGTGACTCCAAAATTCAACAAAAACTGTCATGACTTACTCCATCTTCACACATTTGAGACTCCAAATCCTTACTAACTGTCCCAATTCAAATCAATCCACATCACACAAATTCACTTATAGACCGAGAACGAACATGCTCGCATCACATCATCAACTCATAATTCACGTCTTTTCACATATACATTATCATTCAGCTAAACCCCACCTCACTCGCCTACCACCCCAAACACCACCCCAAACACCACCTTACATAGCAAAAATTCTCTTGTCTCAAAGCCTCGCTGCGAGAACACTTCACACACACGCACTTATCACATACAAACACACACCTTTTGCACAAACAACACCGCGTCAAACTTTTATGGTGACTCCAAAATTCAACAAAAACTGTCATGACTTACTCCATCTTCACACATTTGAGACTCCAAATCCTTACTAACTGTCCCAATTCAAATCAATCCACATCACACAAATTCACTTATAGACCGAGAACGAACATGCTCGCATCACATCATCAACTCATAATTCACGTCTTTTCACATATACATTATCATTCAGCTAAACCCCACCTCACTCGCCTACCACCCCAAACACCACCCCAAACACCACCTTACATAGCAAAAATTCTCTTGTCTCAAAGCCTCGCTGCGAGAACACTTCACACACACGCACTTATCACATACAAACACACACCTTTTGCACAAACAACACCGCGTCAAACTTTTATGGTGACTCCAAAATTCAACAAAAACTGTCATGACTTACTCCATCTTCACACATTTGAGACTCCAAATCCTTACTAACTGTCCCAATTCAAATCAATCCACATCACACAAATTCACTTATAGACCGAGAACGAACATGCTCGCATCACATCATCAACTCATAATTCACGTCTTTTCACATATACATTATCATTCAGCTAAACCCCACCTCACTCGCCTACCACCCAAACACCACCCCAAACACCACCTTACATAGCAAAAATTCTCTTGTCTCAAAGCCTCGCTGCGAGAACACTTCACACACACGCACTTATCACATACAAACACACACCTTTTGCACAAACAACACCGCGTCAAACTTTTATGGTGACTCCAAAATTCAACAAAAACTGTCATGACTTACTCCATCTTCACACATTTGAGACTCCAAATCCTTACTAACTGTCCCAATTCAAATCAATCCACATCACACAAATTCACTTATAGACCGAGAACGAACATGCTCGCATCACATCATCAACTCATAATTCACGTCTTTTCACATATACATTATCATTCAGCTAAACCCCACCTCACTCGCCTACCACCCCAAACACCACCCCAAACACCACCTTACATAGCAAAAATTCTCTTGTCTCAAAGCCTCGCTGCGAGAACACTTCACACACACGCACTTATCACATACAAACACACACCTTTTGCACAAACAACACCGCGTCAAACTTTTATGGTGACTCCAAAATTCAACAAAAACTGTCATGACTTACTCCATCTTCACACATTTGAGACTCCAAATCCTTACTAACTGTCCCAATTCAAATCAATCCACATCACACAAATTCACTTATAGACCGAGAACGAACATGCTCGCATCACATCATCAACTCATAATTCACGTCTTTTCACATATACATTATCATTCAGCTAAACCCCACCTCACTCGCCTACCACCCCAAACACCACCCCAAACACCACCTTACATAGCAAAAATTCTCTTGTCTCAAAGCCTCGCTGCGAGAACACTTCACACACACGCACTTATCACATACAAAACACACCTTTTGCACAAACAACACCGCGTCAAACTTTTATGGTGACTCCAAAATTCAACAAAAACTGTCATGACTTACTCCATCTTCACACATTTGAGACTCCAAATCCTTACTAACTGTCCCAATTCAAATCAATCCACATCACACAAATTCACTTATAGACCGACAACGAACATGCTCGCATCACATCATCAACTCATAATTCACGTCTTTTCACATATACATTATCATTCAGCTAAACCCCACCTCACTCGCCTACCACCCCAAACACCACCCCAAACACCACCTTACATAGCAAAAATTCTCTTGTCTCAAAGCCTCGCTGCGAGAACACTTCACACACACGCACTTATCACATACAAACACACACCTTTTGCACAAACAACACCGCGTCAAACTTTTATGGTGACTCCAAAATTCAACAAAAACTGTCATGACTTACTCCATCTTCACACATTTGAGACTCCAAATCCTTACTAACTGTCCCAATTCAAATCAATCCACATCACACAAATTCACTTATAGACCGAGAACGAACATGCTCGCATCACATCATCAACTCATAATTCACGTCTTTTCACATATACATTATCATTCAGCTAAACCCCACCTCACTCGCCTACCACCCCAAACACCACCCCAAACACCACCTTACATAGCAAAAATTCTCTTGTCTCAAAGCCTCGCTGCGAGAACACTTCACACACACGCACTTATCACATACAAACACACACCTTTTGCACAAACAACACCGCGTCAAACTTTTATGGTGACTCCAAAATTCAACAAAAACTGTCATGACTTACTCCATCTTCACACATTTGAGACTCCAAATCCTTACTAACTGTCCCAATTCAAATCAATCCACATCACACAAATTCACTTATAGACCGAGAACGAACATGCTCGCATCACATCATCAACTCATAATTCACGTCTTTTCACATATACATTATCATTCAGCTAAACCCCACCTCACTCGCCTACCACCCCAAACACCACCCCAAACACCACCTTACATAGCAAAAATTCTCTTGTCTCAAAGCCTCGCTGCGAGAACACTTCACACACACGCACTTATCACATACAAACACACACCTTTTGCACAAACAACACCGCGTCAAACTTTTATGGTGACTCCAAAATTCAACAAAAACTGTCATGACTTACTCCATCTTCACACATTTGAGACTCCAAATCCTTACTAACTGTCCCAATTCAAATCAATCCACATCACACAAATTCACTTATAGACCGAGAACGAACATGCTCGCATCACATCATCAACTCATAATTCACGTCTTTTCACATATACATTATCATTCAGCTAAACCCCACCTCACTCGCCTACCACCCCAAACACCACCCCAAACACCACCTTACATAGCAAAAATTCTCTTGTCTCAAAGCCTCGCTGCGAGAACACTTCACACACACGCACTTATCACATACAAACACACACCTTTTGCACAAACAACACCGCGTCAAACTTTTATGGTGACTCCAAAATTCAACAAAAACTGTCATGACTTACTCCATCTTCACACATTTGAGACTCCAAATCCTTACTAACTGTCCCAATTCAAATCAATCCACATCACACAAATTCACTTATAGACCGAGAACGAACATGCTCGCATCACATCATCAACTCATAATTCACGTCTTTTCACATATACATTATCATTCAGCTAAACCCCACCTCACTCGCCTACCACCCCAAACACCACCCCAAACACCACCTTACATAGCAAAAATTCTCTTGTCTCAAAGCCTCGCTGCGAGAACACTTCACACACACGCACTTATCACATACAAACACACACCTTTTGCACAAACAACACCGCGTCAAACTTTTATGGTGACTCCAAAATTCAACAAAAACTGTCATGACTTACTCCATCTTCACACATTTGAGACTCCAAATCCTTACTAACTGTCCCAATTCAAATCAATCCACATCACACAAATTCACTTATAGACCGAGAACGAACATGCTCGCATCACATCATCAACTCATAATTCACGTCTTTTCACATATACATTATCATTCAGCTAAACCCCACCTCACTCGCCTACCACCCCAAACACCACCCCAAACACCACCTTACATAGCAAAAATTCTCTTGTCTCAAAGCCTCGCTGCGAGAACACTTCACACACACGCACTTATCACATACAAACACACACCTTTTGCACAAACAACACCGCGTCAAACTTTTATGGTGACTCCAAAATTCAACAAAAACTGTCATGACTTACTCCATCTTCACACATTTGAGACTCCAAATCCTTACTAACTGTCCCAATTCAAATCAATCCACATCACACAAATTCACTTATAGACCGACAACGAACATGCTCGCATCACATCATCAACTCATAATTCACGTCTTTTCACATATACATTATCATTCAGCTAAACCCCACCTCACTCGCCTACCACCCCAAACACCACCCCAAACACCACCTTACATAGCAAAAATTCTCTTGTCTCAAAGCCTCGCTGCGAGAACACTTCACACACACGCACTTATCACATACAAACACACACCTTTTGCACAAACAACACCGCGTCAAACTTTTATGGTGACTCCAAAATTCAACAAAAACTGTCATGACTTACTCCATCTTCACACATTTGAGACTCCAAATCCTTACTAACTGTCCCAATTCAAATCAATCCACATCACACAAATTCACTTATAGACCGAGAACGAACATGCTCGCATCACATCATCAACTCATAATTCACGTCTTTTCACATATACATTATCATTCAGCTAAACCCCACCTCACTCGCCTACCACCCCAAACACCACCCCAAACACCACCTTACATAGCAAAAATTCTCTTGTCTCAAAGCCTCGCTGCGAGAACACTTCACACACACGCACTTATCACATACAAACACACACCTTTTGCACAAACAACACCGCGTCAAACTTTTATGGTGACTCCAAAATTCAACAAAAACTGTCATGACTTACTCCATCTTCACACATTTGAGACTCCAAATCCTTACTAACTGTCCCAATTCAAATCAATCCACATCACACAAATTCACTTATAGACCGACAACGAACATGCTCGCATCACATCATCAACTCATAATTCACGTCTTTTCACATATACATTATCATTCAGCTAAACCCCACCTCACTCGCCTACCACCCCAAACACCACCCCAAACACCACCTTACATAGCAGAAATTCTCTTGTCTCAAAGCCTCGCTGCGAGAACACTTCACACACACGCACTTATCACATACAAACACACACCTTTTGCACAAACAACACCGCGTCAAACTTTTATGGTGACTCCAAAATTCAACAAAAACTGTCATGACTTACTCCATCTTCACACATTTGAGACTCCAAATCCTTACTAAC
The DNA here is from genome assembly GCA_003413675.1 of Phytopythium vexans. Classification (NCBI taxonomy): domain Eukaryota; phylum Oomycota; class Peronosporomycetes; order Pythiales; family Pythiaceae; genus Phytopythium; species Phytopythium vexans. The sequence goes on along the minus strand of QLOC01000021.1, from coordinate 742,048 downwards.
TGTCCCAATTCAAATCAATCCACATCACACAAATTCACTTATAGACCGAGAACGAACATGCTCGCATCACATCATCAACTCATAATTCACGTCTTTTCACATATACATTATCATTCAGCTAAACCCCACCTCACTCGCCTACCACCCCAAACACCACCCCAAACACCACCTTACATAGCAAAAATTCTCTTGTCTCAAAGCCTCGCTGCGAGAACACTTCACACACACGCACTTATCACATACAAACACACACCTTTTGCACAAACAACACCGCGTCAAACTTTTATGGTGACTCCAAAATTCAACAAAAACTGTCATGACTTACTCCATCTTCACACATTTGAGACTCCAAATCCTTACTAACTGTCCCAATTCAAATCAATCCACATCACACAAATTCACTTATAGACCGAGAACGAACATGCTCGCATCACATCATCAACTCATAATTCACGTCTTTTCACATATACATTATCATTCAGCTAAACCCCACCTCACTCGCCTACCACCCCAAACACCACCCCAAACACCACCTTACATAGCAAAAATTCTCTTGTCTCAAAGCCTCGCTGCGAGAACACTTCACACACACGCACTTATCACATACAAACACACACCTTTTGCACAAACAACACCGCGTCAAACTTTTATGGTGACTCCAAAATTCAACAAAAACTGTCATGACTTACTCCATCTTCACACATTTGAGACTCCAAATCCTTACTAACTGTCCCAATTCAAATCAATCCACATCACACAAATTCACTTATAGACCGAGAACGAACATGCTCGCATCACATCATCAACTCATAATTCACGTCTTTTCACATATACATTATCATTCAGCTAAACCCCACCTCACTCGCCTACCACCCCAAACACCACCCCAAACACCACCTTACATAGCAAAAATTCTCTTGTCTCAAAGCCTCGCTGCGAGAACACTTCACACACACGCACTTATCACATACAAACACACACCTTTTGCACAAACAACACCGCGTCAAACTTTTATGGTGACTCCAAAATTCAACAAAAACTGTCATGACTTACTCCATCTTCACACATTTGAGACTCCAAATCCTTACTAACTGTCCCAATTCAAATCAATCCACATCACACAAATTCACTTATAGACCGAGAACGAACATGCTCGCATCACATCATCAACTCATAATTCACGTCTTTTCACATATACATTATCATTCAGCTAAACCCCACCTCACTCGCCTACCACCCCAAACACCACCCCAAACACCACCTTACATAGCAAAAATTCTCTTGTCTCAAAGCCTCGCTGCGAGAACACTTCACACACACGCACTTATCACATACAAACACACACCTTTTGCACAAACAACACCGCGTCAAACTTTTATGGTGACTCCAAAATTCAACAAAAACTGTCATGACTTACTCCATCTTCACACATTTGAGACTCCAAATCCTTACTAACTGTCCCAATTCAAATCAATCCACATCACACAAATTCACTTATAGACCGAGAACGAACATGCTCGCATCACATCATCAACTCATAATTCACGTCTTTTCACATATACATTATCATTCAGCTAAACCCCACCTCACTCGCCTACCACCCCAAACACCACCCCAAACACCACCTTACATAGCAAAAATTCTCTTGTCTCAAAGCCTCGCTGCGAGAACACTTCACACACACGCACTTATCACATACAAACACACACCTTTTGCACAAACAACACCGCGTCAAACTTTTATGGTGACTCCAAAATTCAACAAAAACTGTCATGACTTACTCCATCTTCACACATTTGAGACTCCAAATCCTTACTAACTGTCCCAATTCAAATCAATCCACATCACACAAATTCACTTATAGACCGAGAACGAACATGCTCGCATCACATCATCAACTCATAATTCACGTCTTTTCACATATACATTATCATTCAGCTAAACCCCACCTCACTCGCCTACCACCCCAAACACCACCCCAAACACCACCTTACATAGCAAAAATTCTCTTGTCTCAAAGCCTCGCTGCGAGAACACTTCACACACACGCACTTATCACATACAAACACACACCTTTTGCACAAACAACACCGCGTCAAACTTTTATGGTGACTCCAAAATTCAACAAAAACTGTCATGACTTACTCCATCTTCACACATTTGAGACTCCAAATCCTTACTAACTGTCCCAATTCAAATCAATCCACATCACACAAATTCACTTATAGACCGAGAACGAACATGCTCGCATCACATCATCAACTCATAATTCACGTCTTTTCACATATACATTATCATTCAGCTAAACCCCACCTCACTCGCCTACCACCCCAAACACCACCCCAAACACCACCTTACATAGCAAAAATTCTCTTGTCTCAAAGCCTCGCTGCGAGAACACTTCACACACACGCACTTATCACATACAAACACACACCTTTTGCACAAACAACACCGCGTCAAACTTTTATGGTGACTCCAAAATTCAACAAAAACTGTCATGACTTACTCCATCTTCACACATTTGAGACTCCAAATCCTTACTAACTGTCCCAATTCAAATCAATCCACATCACACAAATTCACTTATAGACCGAGAACGAACATGCTCGCATCACATCATCAACTCATAATTCACGTCTTTTCACATATACATTATCATTCAGCTAAACCCCACCTCACTCGCCTACCACCCCAAACACCACCCCAAACACCACCTTACATAGCAAAAATTCTCTTGTCTCAAAGCCTCGCTGCGAGAACACTTCACACACACGCACTTATCACATACAAACACACACCTTTTGCACAAACAACACCGCGTCAAACTTTTATGGTGACTCCAAAATTCAACAAAAACTGTCATGACTTACTCCATCTTCACACATTTGAGACTCCAAATCCTTACTAACTGTCCCAATTCAAATCAATCCACATCACACAAATTCACTTATAGACCGAGAACGAACATGCTCGCATCACATCATCAACTCATAATTCACGTCTTTTCACATATACATTATCATTCAGCTAAACCCCACCTCACTCGCCTACCACCCCAAACACCACCCCAAACACCACCTTACATAGCAAAAATTCTCTTGTCTCAAAGCCTCGCTGCGAGAACACTTCACACACACGCACTTATCACATACAAACACACACCTTTTGCACAAACAACACCGCGTCAAACTTTTATGGTGACTCCAAAATTCAACAAAAACTGTCATGACTTACTCCATCTTCACACATTTGAGACTCCAAATCCTTACTAACTGTCCCAATTCAAATCAATCCACATCACACAAATTCACTTATAGACCGAGAACGAACATGCTCGCATCACATCATCAACTCATAATTCACGTCTTTTCACATATACATTATCATTCAGCTAAACCCCACCTCACTCGCCTACCACCCCAAACACCACCCCAAACACCACCTTACATAGCAAAAATTCTCTTGTCTCAAAGCCTCGCTGCGAGAACACTTCACACACACGCACTTATCACATACAAACACACACCTTTTGCACAAACAACACCGCGTCAAACTTTTATGGTGACTCCAAAATTCAACAAAAACTGTCATGACTTACTCCATCTTCACACATTTGAGACTCCAAATCCTTACTAACTGTCCCAATTCAAATCAATCCACATCACACAAATTCACTTATAGACCGAGAACGAACATGCTCGCATCACATCATCAACTCATAATTCACGTCTTTTCACATATACATTATCATTCAGCTAAACCCCACCTCACTCGCCTACCACCCCAAACACCACCCCAAACACCACCTTACATAGCAAAAATTCTCTTGTCTCAAAGCCTCGCTGCGAGAACACTTCACACACACGCACTTATCACATACAAACACACACCTTTTGCACAAACAACACCGCGTCAAACTTTTATGGTGACTCCAAAATTCAACAAAAACTGTCATGACTTACTCCATCTTCACACATTTGAGACTCCAAATCCTTACTAACTGTCCCAATTCAAATCAATCCACATCACACAAATTCACTTATAGACCGAGAACGAACATGCTCGCATCACATCATCAACTCATAATTCACGTCTTTTCACATATACATTATCATTCAGCTAAACCCCACCTCACTCGCCTACCACCCCAAACACCACCCCAAACACCACCTTACATAGCAAAAATTCTCTTGTCTCAAAGCCTCGCTGCGAGAACACTTCACACACACGCACTTATCACATACAAACACACACCTTTTGCACAAACAACACCGCGTCAAACTTTTATGGTGACTCCAAAATTCAACAAAAACTGTCATGACTTACTCCATCTTCACACATTTGAGACTCCAAATCCTTACTAACTGTCCCAATTCAAATCAATCCACATCACACAAATTCACTTATAGACCGAGAACGAACATGCTCGCATCACATCATCAACTCATAATTCACGTCTTTTCACATATACATTATCATTCAGCTAAACCCCACCTCACTCGCCTACCACCCCAAACACCACCCCAAACACCACCTTACATAGCAAAAATTCTCTTGTCTCAAAGCCTCGCTGCGAGAACACTTCACACACACGCACTTATCACATACAAACACACACCTTTTGCACAAACAACACCGCGTCAAACTTTTATGGTGACTCCAAAATTCAACAAAAACTGTCATGACTTACTCCATCTTTGCATAGTATAATATAGTGAGGGCAAGTCAAACATAGTGTCAGGCACCGATTGCATCATGTTCACCGTGTAATGTTACATAGGAATCCATGTTTTCATACGGAACTATTCGTTACCGTGTTCATGTTGTTTTGTGTATAGTATAGTGAAGGCAAGTGATATTCAGAGTGTGGGGCCACTTGCATCGTGTTCCCCATGCAAAGTTACATAGGAACCCATGTTTTCATACAAAACCATTGAGTATTGTGATTGTGTTGGTTTCACTATATTATAGTCAAGGCAAATGAACACTATAGTGTGGGACCACTCGCATCAAATTCCCCATACAAAATTACATAGGAATCCAAGTTTTCATACAAAACGGTGTAATATTGAGTTTGTATTAGTTTCACTATAGTATACTCAAGGGAAGTGAATACCACACTGTGGGACCACTTGCATCATGTTCGCCATACAAATTTACATAGGACCCCAAGTTTTCATGTCATGAATCGAAAGTGACGTTTTGACTTTGTTTTGGTATGGTATACTGTAGTCCTGTGAGTGCATCATTGTCCATTCTATGCTAAACCTTGCCGGGGTGAAATACCGTGATCGACCTGAGTAGTGGCTCGGGCCAGTAAAGCGGTCTCAATAGGCACTGCCACATTTCGATACAAACTCCAAGTCAAATCTGCACCTCTTGGTCGCGGCTGCACCTCTTGCCATATTTGACTTGGAATTTGTATTGAAATCTGCACCTCTTTGTCAATGCGGCCGGGGGCTGGCACGGTGACTTGATTAAAGTATGGGGAGGTGCTCGTTTAGGGACCCTAAACCCTAAACCCTAAGTATAGGGAGGTGCTCGTTTAGGGACCCTAAACCCTAAAGTATAGTTGTCGTGCCGTGTTTAGGTCCCCTAAACCCTAATATAAACCCTACAAACCCTAAAAGTTGTATTCAATTATTTCATTGTGTATTCGCAATTTCATTTGCTGCAGTTGACACAATGCACAGTTAGCTCACGGGCTCAAATCCAAGTAACTACCAAAAATTTCATCCACATCATCCTCCGGGGCTGACTCTGACCGCTCTCGGATTACCTCGTCAAGCATGATGCGGTTGGTCGTCGGGTGCCGGCCGAAGAGATCCAACACCTGTGGAAAGCTGATGAAGATGTCGAGAATCGCTCTGCTAAGGAGGTCGCAGCGTGCGGCGCGCCGGCGGTAGAGTCGAGCGTGGTCTTCAACGTCCTGCTCCAGCCGTCGGATCCTTCGCTCATAGTCGTCCCGCACGCGGTTGATATATGTGCCGCGCTGCGCGAGGAGGTCTTCAAGGCGCGCGAGCTCAACTTGGTGCCAGCGAAGGTCGGCGCGGACGTCCTCCTGGATGAAGAGCTGCACACATCCTAGGATGATGTTAATCTTGACGCTGTCCGAGAGGCCGACGGCGCGAACTAAGCGTTGTGAGTCGCCGCCTGCGATGGCCGGCGCGTCGTCGTCATCGATCACGATCACTTCGTGATAGCTGTCCGTGACGTCGCCGTCTTGGTGCCCGCGGTGCCGCTTCGGGCTGTGCTCTTGAGCTGAGTCGTCGTGCGCGCGCTTGCCGGTCATTTTGAAAGTGAGAGACTCAAGCGCTGAGGGGTTGATTCGCATTCAGGCTGTGTCAGCAAAGACCGCCGCGTGTCTTTGACGACTGACTACTGACTTCACTTCCTTCCGCAAAGAACTGGATCCTTTACTGGGTACAAGTGGCGTCATCACTGATGACCACCGCGTGTCTCGTCCACTACTGGATACAAGTGGCGTCATCAATGATGACCGTCGCGTGTTTCGTGGACTGGATCCTTCTCTGGGTACATGTGGCGTCATCAATGATGACGATACTTGAAGAACATGCGATCGGATGCACTTCACCACCCACGACAAAAAACGACGTGAGTTAGGTTGCTCGTTGTCTTAGGTTGTTCGTTCAGTTAGGTTGCTCGTGTGTTGCTCTCACTTTTCAACTTTCCTTGTTGCGCATAAGCAACTTTCCAGCAACTCAAGCACCTGCCTGCCTGCCTGCCGCCTGCACACCTTCCTGTCGGACTTCTGCCTGCTTCCCGTTCTGCTTTCCTGCTCAACAACTTTCCCGCTAGCTTGCCTGCCTGCTCGCCTCATCGCCTGCTCGGCTCTTCGCCATCTGGCCTGTTGGCCTTGCCGACCTGTTCGCCGGACAATCAACTGATTGACAAGCTCGATTGGCCAGCAACAAACTGTCGCAGTTGGCACAGATGCCGTCAAAGCCTGGCGTCTTCAAGTGCGTCTACGCGCCGATTTGCACGGATCAGTTCACCACCAAGTTCAACCGAGATCGTCACTGTCAGCGAACTCATGGTGGTGCTGACCGCCTGTTCTGCAAGAAGTGTCCAACGCTGAAGTTTTTTGCCTCGTCGCAATCGCTTTCGAAGCATCTCTTCAATCATTCATGGGATGGAATTTGCCCATACTGTGCCAAGATATATTCCGGATCCTACCTTCGAAAGCACATGCCAATCTGCTGTCGTTCCATGCAAATCGACGACGAAGAAACGAAGGAGAATCTCGACACGGCAATGGACGACTCAGCTGGGCCTTCAGAGCCATTACATCGTGTCGAGCCTACTGGATTGACAAGATCGAGTCGTGCTGCACCAACTGCGAAACGAATGGAGGATCGACTCTCGAGCTTTGTTGAGTGGATCAGAAGTCCTACTGCACTTGGCAAAACGACTCTCATCATCGACCACGTCGGGTTCTTCAACAAGTTTCGCACACTTCTTGGAAAACTTGCCAAGTTCCACGACAAGCCGGTTGACGTCTTGTTTTACAATCTCAACCGCTCTAACAGCTGCAAGGGAATGTTCAAGCCAGCAAAACTGAACCAATTCACAATGTGGCTGGAGACAGCAGATGATGGACGCAAACTCCATTTGCGCACGCTCTACAATTATCTGCGCACGCTCGTCATTTTCTTTCAATGGAAAGTGAACGCCCTCGAACAAGATCAATTTTCCCCGGCGCTCAAGGCAATTGACCAAGTGTGCAAGAATCTGAGCCTCCAGAAAGACAAAATGGCGCAAGACATCGCGAAGAAAGCTGCTCGGCTCGCAACGCTACCGAAGGTCCCTGACTTTATTGCCTTCATGACTGGAAAGTTGAAGGCCAAAGTTGACAGTGTTCGAGAGAATTACAAGGCCACCGGTTCAACGTGGGAGGGATACGTGCACTGTCGCAACTACATCCTCATGGCTTTGCTCTTCGGCGTCCCACCTCAACGAAAGCAGTTCCTCGAATCCATGGAAGGAAAGAACGTCTCCTACGTGGACGACTACACGATTCTCACGGTTTTGGAACACAAGACATCTCGGAAGTACGGTCCAGTAGTTGTGGCGCTGCCACCATACTACTGCGAAGACTTCAAATTGTACATGGAGCACTGGGATGATCTCCATGTATTGCTCCACGACAAGCTCTTCATCAAGCGCAACGGCTGGCCAGACAAGTATCTCACACGCCATTTCCAAGCAATGACAAGCGCCGAGTTTGGTGTCGATGTCTCCATTCGGGATTGTCGGAGCATCTTCATCAACTTCGCCAAGGACAAGATGGACTTGACGCAAATGTACGAGCTGTCGCGACAGATGTGCCACAGCTTTCAGATGCAGCAATCTGAGTACAGAGCGGACAATTCGATTGATCGCGCGATCGGCTCCATGCGTGCAATTCATGAGATGACTCCTCTCCTCCCGCTCTGCAGCGTTGACCAGATACTCTACGAAGAAGAGCTTGCCGAAACGCAAGAAACAAACGCAGATGAAGAGCTTGCCGATGCAACGAGCAACGATGAAGATCGAGACAACGGAATCGAGACCAACACAGACGGCCAAGACAGGGGTGCCGACAATGAAGATCAAGACAACGGTCTTGAGGCCACTGATGATGGTCAAGGCAGAGACGCTGATGCAGTCTTTGAAGAAGAAGAGGACAGCGAAGATGAAGGGGAGTTCTTCCTAGATGGGCCAAGTGACGAAGCGTTCATCGAATTCGTGGACAGCTACAACGCCACTCACTCCCAAGACATTTAGGAAGGTTGCATATGGTGCATATTGTGACGTGTTCATCGTAGGGTAGAAAGATACATTTGCAGAAAACTCAAAAAGGACAGAAACAACAGAAAACTAAAAACTAAATAGAGTCAGTTTTAAACTGGCCAACAAACGGTAGCAATATCTTATTTCGTGATAGTCACTGTACTTTGTTCACCAAATTCGACGATCACTACCTTCATTATGCCTACCATTACAGTCGTACAAAGTTTCAGCTTTATTTGACAATGCTATGCATACTAAATTTCAGTCGGAGCACCTTGATACAAATTTCAAGATAAAGCTTGGAAGACATTGAAAACAAGGTTAGTTAATATCTTTTGGTAGAGTTCGTATAATGACGTACTGTTAATATACCACCATCAGCATGCCTAGTATTGTACACATGCAATGTTTCAGCTTGATTAGATAACATTTAGAACACAAAAGTTGGGTCGGAGCACCTCGATACAAATTTCTATATATTAAGATGGCGACATGGAAGACATGGAGCACTTTCATACAAACTTCAAGTCAAAAGGTGGAAGACATGGAGAACCGGAAGTGGTGCTCCGGTTTGACTTGATTTTAGTATGATGTCACCCACTGTTTAGGGGCCCTAAACCCTAGTCCAAATTTTTAGATGAAACGAATTGATATTGTATTTATGTTGGTATTACTATAGTATACATAAGTCAAGTGATATTCAGCCTATGGGACCACTTGCATCACATTCTGCATACAAAATTACATAGGATCCCAGGTTTTCATACAAAACCGTTGAGTATTGAGATTGTATTGATTTCACTATAGTATACTCAAGGGAAGTGACTTCCAAAGTGTGGGACCACTTGCATCACATTCCCCATACAAAATTACATAGGATCCCAGGTTTTCATACAAAACGGTGTAATATTGAGTTTGTATTAGTTTCACTATAGTATACTCAAGGTAAGTGACCGTCAAAGTGTGGGACCACTTGCATCATGTTCGTCATACAAAATTACATAGGATCCCAAGTTTTCATGGCAAACAAATGAGTTTCACATTTAACTCAGTTTTGCTATGCTATACAAACGCTAATACAACTGATATTTCGTCCAATGAGAGGTCAAAGTTGATAGAGGCTAGTATTGAGGTCAAAATATTTTTGGCATTTCTCCATACAAAAGTCAAGTCAAAGTTGGTCCTCATCCCCGGATATCTACTTTTTGGTCCTCATGGCACAATTCAATACAAACTCCTAGTCAAAACTGGTCCTCATTGGCAGTGGGCCATCATGGTACACGGTTGACTTGATTAAAGTATGATGAGGACCGGAGTTTAGGGACCTAAAACCCTAATGCATCGGATATTGTGCTGCCTGACGGCAACACGCCCCCACAGCGAGTAATGGAAACCCGACTTTCACCTTAAGCAATCCATCTGAATCTTTCTTTGAGCTGAACACAACCAATCGTCAAAGGTGCATGATGCAACTGTCGCATTGGGTTCAAGATCGCAATGGGTTCAAGATCTCAATAGATTAAATCATTAGTTCAGGAAGATGGACTTTTTAATGGATTCTTTCTAATTTACATGATAAATGCGATCGCACACATTTAGACCACGTACGGTAACAACTCCACAAACATTTGGTGTTGTTTTATTAGGGGTAGCCAATTGTCACAACAACAAGTCATTTTTTTTTCGTCCAAATCCGATTTTTTTTTCACGGCCTCTGATTGGTGAAGAAATTTTTTGCCGATTTGACCCAAAATCGACGCACGTCGGGACAATTTTTTTTGTACCCAGATCTGAGACCAGCTGAGTCAAGTCACGATCTGATCTATCGCAACAGAAAGCAACAAGCGCGTGAAAAGTGACTCGCAGCGGACGTTCATGGTTCGAGCCTCTCTAGTGGAGTTGGGCGCGTCGCGGAGCGGCCGCAGTCAGCGACTAATCGCCTCAGCACAACGTGAAGACCACCAGGCTCATGGATCTGGGCTTGATACCGCCCATGGAGGTCTGCGTGCAGCAAGCGATGCGAACACGACTGACAACCCTAGCAACCACAGCGCCATCACCGCCGTGCAAGTGCCTGATCGCTACCAGCCACATGGAACTCGTTGTCCGTCCCCAACCGCCCATTCTGAAGCGCAGTCGGTGGCTGAAGATGACTGTGGTGTCCTCGAAGTTCTACCGGACGACTCAAGTGCTGAAGGAGAAGTCGAGTTCGCAGTATCTGGTATGCGTTTCAAGTCCAATGCGCAGAGATCCACAACAGTTTACAATCTAATTATCTACCCGATTAATGCTGCACAGAATCGAGCGCTCATTCAAGCGCGATGGTAGTGCAAGTGTGCTGCCGGTACAAATCATGCAAGAAGGTGGCGAAGACCTCCGTGGAGATGGTCTTTGTGCAATGCAATAACGCGAAATGCGTGCACAGCGTGCACCAAGCGTGTCTGGTCAGCATGCGCAGTGATTTTGACGCGGACTCAGCAATTGAAACCCCATTCTGCAGCAAGCGTTGCTATAACGCCATTAAAAAGCGCCAGAACATGATCAACTCGACAACAAATTCGGCCAGGAAGCGGGTTTCGTGGCATGATGACGGGCCAATGCTTGGTGTAAGCTCTCTCAGCGTGCTCCTGGATTGGATGACGACCAGCGGCAACTACAATCGCTATCGAGGAGGTGATGATCAGAATGGAGCGACAAAGTTGAGTCTTGCTGGTGAAATTGCGCTGCAGATTGCCGCTGCGAATATCTTGACAGCGCGATCAGCTAAGGACATCATGGCAAAGATAGCGAATCTCGAGAGCTCATTCAAGGACGCCGCCGACTGGCTGGCACACACTGGCCAGGGGGTGACCGTGGAGTCGGACATCCATCGCGCAATTTATTCTCGTTGTCCGTACTATGACACCTTGGCTCCAATAATGGCAAATCGGGCATCCATCACGCCACTTGCACTCAACTCTGGCCCCATTAGCAACGACAACACATATGAAAACGACGCAGATGATGATGACGCACAACGTGACATACGTCCAACGCAACGATCAGGGCAGAAGCGTCCGGCGAGCGTTCCATCATCCATTGTGCCGTTTCGAGGAAGCTCGCGGTCACATGGAGGTGATGATGTGTACCACACGTCGCTTTTGGATTTGAAAGAAGCGCAGATGCTCCAAGACAAAGAGTACCATCAAAGCACGCTGATGTACAAGATGCGTAAGGTTGAGATGGAGCAGAGTCGGTTGGCCATGGCTGAGAAGCGAGCAGAACTTGACGCTGATGAAGTGCACGCGCGAATAATGGAGTCTCACGCCAAGTTAGCAAAGCTACGGCAGGAGGCTAAAATCGGCTTGCTTCAGCAGAAGGTGACACTATTACGTGAGCGACATAAGTTGCTTGCTGAGGGCGTGCCGCAGAGCGAGATTGATTTATTGCTGCCGCTAACGGCCGATCTCCAACAGGTAGCAGAGTAATTGCTTTCGACGCTCGTCACCGCGCTCCGACTCAGGAGCTGGTAGGTTGAGTTCGTCGTCCTCGTCCAGCCCGTTGCCTTGCATTTGCCGTTCCCAATCAGGCGGAACAGGATCGCTAATCAATAGATTGTGCATGACACATGCACAAGTGAAGTAGCGTATGAGTTTTTGCATCGATTTGGGGCTGTCAATCTTGATTCTGATCCCTTTGAAGAACTGAAATCTGGCCTTGATCAATCCGATGCAATGCTCGGTTTTAATACGGGCCTTTGCCAGTTTTGTGTTGAAGTGCGCGTTGTGCACGTCCATTTCCGCTCGTGGTGGTTTTTTGAAGGCAGGCACCATGATGTTCGACGGCTGAAATGCTGAGTCGCCTAGCAAATACTCGCGGGACGAGAAGAAATCATCTGAGTGCTGGGCGAGGCGCCCGTTCGACCACGCGCGATTATCATGGACTGACCCAGGCCAACCAATCACAACATCACGAACCCTGGCAATATCATCGCAAGTGATGATCGCGTTGACTGCATACCCTCCTTTGCGAGTGTAGTAGTCTTCTCCATCCACTGACGGCTTGTACTCCAGCGGAAGAAGCGTTCCATCAACCATTCCCACGCAATTTGGAAAGCCATATTTGGCTCGAATTCGACATGCAATATCATGTCGTTCGTCGACGTCAGGCCAGGTCATGGTAGAATCTTGTAGGGCGAGAAATGCCTTCACTGCGCGACTCAAGTACAGGTCAATCGACCCCTTCCCCAACCCGAAAAACAGCGCTAGCTTCGGAGCGGTGTTGTCGTTTCCGTCGCTGCCTAGATACTTAAGCAGAATCATCAAATGGAGGTCAGCATGACCACGTCGCGGATGGCGAGACTGTGTTTGAAACACAGAATTGGCCGAAATCAAGTCGACTAGACGGGAAAATGCTGAACGGCGAACACGAAAATGCCCCAAGAACTCTGTGCCATTCAGATAGTCACGATCGTAAAGAAGCACCTTCCAGCGGTCACTTCGTCGCCGATAGGACGGATCACGGGCAACGTAGCGTGTCTGCTGGACCATCGTGAACGCAGCTTGGATCAACTCGTCCATGTCGTCTTCGAATCCGTCCTGCTCACTCATCAAGAACCGGACATCTGCCGCTCGCATCCGAGCTTCGTTCTCCCGATGCAGCCTCCTGAGCAACTTTTGTCGGGCCGTCGATCTTGGCATCCTGATCGCCGCTCGTTGGCGCGCGCGCGCGCGTTGAACTACAACGAGAAAAAAATATAAGTGACTTGTTGTCGAAATTTGTTGTGGGGGTGGTCAATTTTGCTGCAGTTTGATTGGTTCAAAATGATTTTCGACGGCGGCAAAATAAAAAAAAGGGAAAATTCCAAAACGTGATACAAATCGAATATTTGATCAAAAGGTGATACAAGATGTTTTAAACATCACTCGACTCAGTTCATTTCAAATATAGCGGTAAAATACGGGAACAGTGACCTATAAAAAGACACGTGCCATCCACTTCAACTTGATACCCTTCCTAGCCATTGACACCAAGCCTCATCACGCATTCGGCTGACTCAATGGCGGATACAAGCAGTAGTAATGACGGGACGACTTTTGCGGCACGGCTCAAGAACGAGCGATGGAGTACCGGCAAAGACGCAGTTGCGGCTATCAAGAGAGTCGCATTCTTGCAAGGCAAACACGCCAAAGTTGCCAGCAAAGGCGGGACGTTCCGGTGTCTTGTGTGCTCAAGTGTACCCTCCTGCGGCTGGTACGTCAAGTTGGCGCGTTTCCGCAGTAAAGACGGGTCAGGTGACTGGCACGTCACCACGGCTGATCTAGAACACCGGAATTGTACGGGTACTGCTCGCCCTACCCAACTTCAGATTGCTGATCATCAGGTTGTACGAGCTTCTGTTGCAGCTGACACGGCCATATCAGCTCCATCTTTGGTGACGCAGCTCCGCCATCAAGCGGGTGTGACGTGTAGTAGCAGTATGATGTACCGCGCCAAGCAGCACATTCAAGCGGAGATCTTTTCGGAGGACCCGATGACGATCGGTTTGCTGCCCGATTTGTTGCTCAAGTTCCAGGAACTCAACCCAGGGACGTTTGCGGAGATTCAGCGTTATGAGTCGGGGCATTTCCGACGCGCGATCGTCATTCTCAGCCCGGCCTGGTTTTCGAACAGCATGAACCTGTATGGGGTCGACGCTGCTCACATGAAGCACCGGAAGTATAACGGAGTGCAGATTGTCATGGTAGGACGTGACGGCAATCTCAACAATCGAGTTGCTGCTGTTGCCCTCGCACCAGTTGAAGATCACGACAACTACTCGTGGTTTTTCGGGCGCATCATTTCACATGGCTTCCCGTTAACAACCGTTCCGGTGTTTTCTGATCGTCACAAGGGTATCGTCTCTGCGACCACTGAGCTTGGGATCTTCAACATGTTCTGCGTTCGTCACATCATCGGTAGGTACTCTACCTGCATATGCACATCTTGTCAATGGGTACTGACTCTGTTTCTGACAGGGAACATGAGAAGTGACAAGAACGTTCGGCTTGCTGTCTCCCAAGAGAAGTTCGTGTGGGCCGCTAACGCAGCCACAACAGTGATCGACTTCAATTTCAACATGAAGAAGCTCGCTGAGGTCAATCCCGCTGCAAAATTCTACCTCGACCAGATTCCTGTCAAGCAATGGACGCTCTATCCTCATTATCGCACGGCTCGTCTATATGGCTGGCGCACCACCAACTTTGTCGAGAGCGAGCAAGCCCGCAGCTTGAAGTTGAAGCCTCGCCTGATGCTTCCCTATGAGTACTTCAAGGCCTACCTCACCATCATCATGGGCGAGTCATACATGCGATCGAAGATATCGAAGACGTGGATTGCGGAGCAGCGATTGTTGACCCCTCGAGCAGAACACAAGTTCCAGCGCGAGCTCCGAGACTCGGCAAACTACACTGTCGCGTTCAGCTCCGACTCTGTTGCGTTCGTGTCCCGAGTGAGCCTCCCGTTGAAGCAACGACGAGTCGAGTTCGGCGTAGACGGGCCACATTGCAGTTGCGTGCTGTGGTACCAGCACGGGTTACCGTGTCGCCACGTTATCGCGGTGAGTCATGCTCGAGAAGACATGGAACCCCAAGCGGTAATTCGCGTTGCTGCTTCCTGCTACAAGGTCAGCAACTACAAGCAAGGACTGGTGCCGCTTGAGGTCCCAGAAGAATCGACGTTGATGCGAGACGACTCTCTTCTACCAGCGCAAGTTCATCGCCAGGCCGGCCGTCCGAGAAAGCGACGAATTAAAAGTCGTGGGGAAGCTGGGCGGGTACGTAAACTGTACAAGTGCGGCAAGTGCGGTAAGGCTGATGGGCACAACAGTGCCTCGTGTAGAGCGAATGTATGACTCATCAGCATAAAAGGCTAGACGAAGGATGCGTATCATAAGCGAATAAAAGCTACTCTTGCATCTGCTAGTTGAAGTAGTGAAGTGTTGTCAAGCCAACTGAGAACGTGTGTACCCAGGGATTAATCCCATCCGGCTTATTCGAACGACTATCAGGCTACCCTGGATGATGGCACGTTATCCACCCAGGATCGCCCAGTCTGATCAATGGAGACTCACCCGAAGGTGGAGCGGACTGCACCAGGTCCTTGATTATGTCTCAGATCCGAATAAGCACTCATACACGACAATTACCTCAAGCTATCGACAGATTACACTAATTTCAACGCTATCGCTACCGTTGTGGGGTTTGAACCCACACCACCTGAAAGCCATCGAGACTTCCAGGCGCATACACCGCTCCGCCAAGGTGCATACTAGAATTTGATGCATTTCACGAGGCTTCCGGTGTTGCATCGAGTTACACTTTATGGTTACGCATGTGTAACCAGGTCACTGTTCCCGTATTTTACCGCTATATTTGAAATGAACTGAGCCGAGTGATGTTTAAAACATCTTGTATCACCTTTTGATCAAATATTCGATTTGTATCACGTTTTGGAATTTTCCCTAAAAAAAATTGAGTTGTTGTTGTGATGATTGGCTACCCCTATTGTCGTAATAGGGAGATGTGTATTTATTTTTTACGTTCGGATCCAGCCACAGAATGAACCCACCTCGATCCTCCACAGGGGAGGGGAGAATACTGGATCCTTGTGTGGCATTATCCAAAAATCGTCATGAGGAACAGGGACCTTGAGAACAACCTGATTAAGGCTGCTGCTGCGGGTGATATCGTAGCTGTGCGCAAGCTGGTCGAGGATGGCGCCAACGTCCGAGCGAAGAACAATGACGGACGTACATCGCTCATGAAATCTGCTGAAAGAGGTTTCCAAAATGTGGTTTGTTATCTGGTCGAACGTGGCGCAGACATCCACGCGAAGGACAGCGGTGGCAATACTGCGCTTATATGGTCTGCCTACACTGGACATTTGGTGGCGGTACGCTATTTGGTTGAGCAAGGCGCGGACATAGAAGTGAAGAATTATGTCGGTAGTAATGCGCTTATGCACGCTGCTATGTGGGGTCATCTGAACGTCGTGCGGTTTCTGGTTGAACAAGGCTCTGAGATAAACGCAAAGGGCAAAGACGGTTATACCGCTCTTCTTTGGCCTGCCTATACTGGTAATTTGGACGTGGTGAGCTATCTGGAGGTGGTGCGCTACCTGGTCGAGCAAGGTGCGAACATTGAAATGAAGAATAACGACGGTCATACATCGCTTATGAAGGCCGCAATGTTGGGTCATCTAAGCGTGGTGCGATATTTGATTGGGAAAGGCGCAAACGTCAATGCCGTAGATAAGGATGGCACCACGGCACTGATGTGGGCCGTATGGGAAGGTCATCGGGATGTGGTGGAGTATCTCGTCGACAATGGTGCAGACAAAGATGCCAAGAACAAAAACAACAACACTGCGCTTATCTGGGCTGGTTTTAGGCGTCGCTTGAATATTATGAAGTATTTGGTCGAGAATGGCGTCGACAAAGACGTCAGGAACAGCGATGGTGACACTGCACTAATGGTAGTCGGCGGCCGACTGGATATGGTGCAGTACCTCGTGGAACAAGGTGCAAATATTTATGCCGAGGACAATACTGGGCGAACTGCGCTGAAGCGGGCTGATCAGAATGGTCACCAGGGTGTGGTGCAGTACCTTGTCGAGTATGGTGCGAACGAATCGGTCAAAAACAACACTGGTAACACTTCGCTTATCGAGGCTTCTCAGCATGGCCGTTTGGATGATGTGCGGCATCTCGTTGAGCAAGGCGCGAACGTCAACGAGAAGAACAAGGATGGCTGCTCTGCGCTGGCATTGGCTGCTGATCAAAATAATCTGGATGTTGCACAATGTTTGATTGAGCAAAACGCGGACAAAGATGCCAAAAACAACAATGGATGGACTGCGCTGACCTGTGCTGCCATTAAAGGTCATCTGGGTATGGTCCGGTACCTTGTCGAGCAAGGCGCGGACATCAATGCCAAAGGGGACAATGCCAACACTGCAATGATCATGGCTGCTTGGGAGGGTCATTTAGATGTCGTACGATATCTTGTCGAACAAGGAGCAGACAAAGAGTCCAAGGGCTATATTGGCAACACAGCGCTGATTGTGGCTGCTGAAAGAGGGTATCTGGAAATGGTTCGATATCTCATAGAGCAAGGCGCGGACAAAGAGATCAAGAGGAACGAGGGCAATAATGCTCTGTTGATGGCTGCTGAGAGGGGTAAACGGAATGTGGTGCAATATCTCGTCGAGAATGGAGCTGACTCAGCATGCCTCAACAACGACCACAACTCCGCACTACTACTTCTGCTGATGCGCAATGATGTCGACGAAGGTGATATTTTGCCGATTGCGAAGCTGTTGCTTGAGCATGGAGCACCTCCAATTCATTCGAACAAGCAAGGGTATTCCGCGAAATCAATCGCAAAGGTCAAGGGCTATCATCACATATCTGCGCTTGTGAAAGAGTACGCAGACAAGCCGCGGAGACAGTCGGAGCGAGAAGACTCAAAATGGTTCGTTTCACCAGATGATGTCAAAAGGAAGGATGACGAATTGGGTCGAGGCAGCTTTGGTACGGTGTACCTTGCAGAGTGGCATCACATCAACGTCGTGGTGAAAGAGATCTCGGTGGTGGAGATCCGCCAATTTCTGAAGGAAGTGAACACGTGGCGTGAGCTCAGACACGACAATGTTGTCCCGTTCTACGGTGCGAATCATCGGACGGAGCCGTTTTTCATTGTATCCAAGTACGCCTCGAATGGGGAATTGCGTAAATACCTCTCAATCGAAAAAAACAAGGGCGGACGGTCGTTTGGCGGAAGTTGAGAGAGGTAGCTGCTGGACTCAGTTATCTACATCAACAAGGGATTGTCCACGGCGATCTGAAGGGAAACAACATTGTCGTGAGTGACAACGGCATCGCAATGTTAACGGACTTCGGCTTGAGCTTTCCAGAGTCCGGGTCATGCTATTTGAAGAAGTTAAAAGATTCACTGGGTGCAATGGCATGGCGCGCACCAGAGTTCGCGATGATGACCGTGGAGACACCAACGCGCAAATCGGATGTCTTTTCGTTGGGCATGTGCATCATTGAAGCGGTGAAATGTGCTGCTCCATGGGGTGCAAATCTATCATCTGACGACATCCGAACAGTATACCGGAATGACGAATTCAAGATTGACAAACCTGCTGAGTTGACGGATGCTCAGTGGGAATTGGTGAAGAGAATGATCGCGATTTCTCCCGTTGATCGTCCTGATCTGGCTGATGTGGTTAGTGAGTTGGAGCAGTTTGCAGAAGCTGAAATGGATGAAGAGCTCGATAAAGAGTGCCCTTACTAAGCAAACATTAGGGCTGAACGATCGACCGCCCGCTCATCTCGCTCGTCGAAACGGAACGTGTCAGATGAATATCGACGAGAAGCGCGAGATGCGAAAGATGTTCGAGCGTGAGGTGAACAATTTGTTCGGGTTGACCCACCCACATGTGGTGCGACTATTTGGTGCTTACCATGTCGGAAGACCATTCTTCGTGTGTGAGCTGGCACCAAATGGGACACTGGACGAATACTTGCGCCATCATCCAGACGAGTTGTGGTCGAAACTTCGTGAGGCCGCGTTGGGTGTGCAGTATTTGCATGCGTGTGGGATTGTCCATGGCGATCTGAAAGGCAACAACATCCTGATTGGGAGCGACGAAAAGGCAAAAGTGACTGATTTCGGATTGAGTGGTGGGGTCGACGATGACTCAACGGATGTATTGGTGAGTGGCGCGTGGCACTGGGTAGCTCCTGAGTGTATTCTCGGAGAGAAGCCGACATTCGCGTCTGACATTTATTCGTTGGGGATGTGCATCATCGTAGCTCTGCGAGTGACAAAGGGATTCAAGTACCCATTGCCGTGGGGAGACCTGCCGAATATGTTGGTCAAACATCATGCAACGAGAAATACCTTTCCTTTGCAACCCATAAACTGCTCGGACGAGGTGTGGATACTGATTGAGAATATGTGCAAGAGCGCACTGGCCGATCGTATGTTAATCATGACAGTGGTGGACGAGCTTGAAAAGCTTGCTGGTCTGTACGGGAATTTCAGTTGTGAAACGGACCATATTGTCAGATATAATGTCGAGATGCGACTGCATTCATCATCTGTCGTCGATGTACTCGCCAAGATGAATATCTGGTTCTCCAATTGCGATACGAAATATGATTGGGAAAGGATTGTTCTCGAGAAGATATACCAGCTCCTGTGGGACCGCCTCGAGCAGGTGATGACTCAAGTTTTTCTTGAAGGCGAGGATAACGACGGCAACAAATCGACAGCCAACAATTTGAGTGACCTCGTCAAACATTCGAAACAGCGAACACGAGAAGCGCTTGGCATCACTGGTGTCATTCCTTTGATCAAGTTTACGGAGTTGGCATTGGGGGGATATGCGCTGCATCGTCGTCTGGACAAGTTCATGGCGGCTTACGCTGTGCTGAATGAACCAAGCTCGCTTCACGACTGGACATCAGCGTGCAGAGCATTTATTGAAATGAGCAAAAGTCCAACTCTGGCTTGCATTGATGATGACTGCAGCGCGAACGAAGAGACTGGGGACGGCACAAGAATGGCCTCGTCGATGGAGGTGGTCGCATCGCTATGAGAGATTGAAAGAATCTAAATTGCCATGGATGCGTCTAATACCTCAGGTTGTCCGCTAGGGTCAAGAATCCCTAAACAGTGAAGGTCAACATACAATTTTTACCATAAACTCGGGGCACCTTTCTGAGCGGGCCATTGTCCACCTCTTTTACATACAAACTTTAAATCAAACTCGAATTTGTCCTCCACCAGTGAGTGAATGAGCTTCATTGAGGTACTTAAAAGATCTCTAATGGCTAGGCTGGAGGTCTAAGTCACCACCTAAGGAGTAATCGTTGAGGATATCACTTTATGAAACAACAGCCTCACCTTCGTACTTGCAACCCTCTCATCTACCTAGTAAGTGCACTCTTCATCTACTGCAAAATGCTCCAGCGCATTCACTACTTCAACCAAATCAGGGCGATCGTTAGGCGAAGGCGCGATCATCTTCTTCACCAAATCCCATTGAGCTTCAGTCAATTCAGCCGGCTTGCCAATTTTGAAGCTGCCATTCCTGTAAATTTGTCGGATATCGTCAGATGAAAGGTGTTCACCCCACGGAGCAGCATCTTTCACCGCCTCAATGATGCACATGCCCAATGAGAAAACATCTGATTTGCGTGTTGGTATCTCCACAGTCATCATCGCGAACTCTGGAGCGCGCCATGCCATTGCACCCAGCGCATCTTTCATCTTCACCAATGAACATGACCCAGACTCAGAAAAGCTCAAACCGAAGTCTGTCAGCATCGCGGTGCCGTGTTCGTTCACGACGATGTTGTCTCCTCTCAGATCGCCATGGACAACACCTTGGCTATGTAGGTAACTGAGCCCAGCGGCAACCTCTCTCAGCTTCCTCCAAACGACTGTCCGTCCTTGCTTCTTTTCACTTGCGAGGTATTTGCGCAACTCCCCATTCGATGCGTACTTGGACACAATGAAGTATGGCTCATTTCTATGATTCGCACCGTAGAACGGAACCACGTTGTCGTGTCTGAGCTCACGCCATGTATTCACTTCTTTGAGGAATTGCTGCATTTCCACCACCGAGATAATCTTCATCACGACATTGATGTGGAGCCACTTTGCAAAGTACACCGCGCCAAAGCTGCCTTGACCCAGTTGCACACCATCTATCTTCTCGACGGTTTCAGGCGAAATGAACCATTTTGAGTCTGGCTCTCGCCACGGCTTGGCTGCGTATTCGTCGAGTAAATCGATGACATTGTTGAAATTTTTTTTTCTGGCTATCGATTTCGCGGAAATACCTTGATAGTTTGATTTGAGAGGAGGCGCTCTGCGCTCGAGCAGCAATTTTACGAGCGGAACAATCTCGTCTTCGTCGACTTCGCAATCAAGCAGATGTACAAGCGCGGAATTTCCATGACTATCGATGCATGATGCGTCTGCTCTTTGCTCGACGAGATACCGCACAACATCCAAATGACCGTTTTTAGCAGCCCACATCAGCGCAGTTTTGCCATCGCTGTTCTTGGCCTCTTTGTCGACGCCTTGCTCGACGAGATATCGCGCAATATCCAAATGACCTTTCTCAGCAGCCTTCATCAGCGCAGTTTTGTCATCGTTATCCTTAACCATTATGTCGGCGCCATGATAGACAAGACATCGCACCACATCCATATGACCTTCGCGAGCAGCCACAATCAGTGCGTTGTAGCCATCGTTGTTCTTGGCCTCTTTGTCGGCGCCTTTCTCGACTAGATACTGCACCACATCCATATGACCAAACTGAGCAGCTCTGATCAGCGCAGTGTCACCATCTTTGTCTTTTACCTCTTTGTCAGCACTTTGCTCAACGAGATACTGCACCACATCCATATGACCAAACTGAGCAGCTCTGATCAGCGCAGTGTCACCATCTTTGTCTTTTACCTCTTTGTCAGCACTTTGCTCAACGAGATACTGCACCACATCCAGATGACCCTTCTGAGCAGCCCACATCAGCGCAGTGTAGCCATGCTTGTTCTTGGCCTCTTTGTCGGCGCCTTGCTTGACGAGATACTGAACCACATTCACACGACCCCAGAAAGCAGCCCAGATCAGCGCAGTCCAGCCATCCTTGTCCTTGGCCTCTATGTCGGCGCCTTTAACGACGAGACACCACACAACATCCACATGACCATTTTGAGCAGCCCACATCAGCGCAGTGTCACCATCGTTGCTCTTGGCCTCTTTGTCGGCGCCTTTAACGACGAGATACCACACCACATCTACATGACCATTGCGAGCAGCCCGCATCAGCGCAGTGTAGCCATACTTGCTCTTGGCCTCTATGTCGGGGCCTTTATCGACGAGACACCGCACCACACCCACATGACCTTCCTCAGCAGCCAATATCAGCGCAGTGTCACCATCGTTGCTCTTGGCATTGATGCTCGCGCCGCCACGGACCAGTTCCTTGACCTTCGCGATGTCGCCTTCTCTCGCAGCCTCAAAGAGACTACTTGCCTTGTTTCCCATTCGCTCGTGTCTAAACCGAAACTGTGGTTCTTCTAGCATTCCAGGTTGCAGCTCATTGTACCCATCGAATCGGCCACATCTGAAATCAAAGATCGATCTAGCTAAACCCTCATTGAGCAACTACACCCTCTCTATTCTTGCTCATTGAAGCATCGAGGTTGCGAAAACAAGGGTTGGACGATACAAATCATCCCTCGACGAGGGAAACTTAGCCGGTCGTCGGGAGTCGAAGCTATTTTGCGGTTGGTCAAAAGTCGGGCGCGTTGATACTTTCTAGGGTTTAGGGGCCCTAAACAACGCACGACAACATACTAAAATCGAGATGAATGCGGAGCTCGCTGAATGACCCAATATCCACCAGATTTCGATACAAATTTCAAGTTGATCGCCTCATTTCCTATAATCTATCTTCCGCCAATCCGATCCGTTTGTGAAGCTGAAATTGAAAAAAATCCCAGGTAAGCTTGGTGACCAGAAACAATCGCTTTTTGGAGGCCATTTAGGTGAAATATTTCAACTCTATTTGCATCTAAATGTAAATGATTGCCATTATACAGTGCTCGCCAGTGGTCTGTGAACACAGACAAAATTCCGAATATTTTGACGAATAATTAGATTCAGAGAACGAAAATACCCTCATTTTATAGCCAATCACAAGAGCTGTCGAAAGAGCCAAGTTCCGGTAAAATTGGAGCAATTAAAGTTGAGCAAGGCCAAAAAAACGAAAATTACCGTGCCCGTAATTTATGAAACCTATTTTTCTCAGCCGGAAGATTCAAGCCACCCATTTTCCAAGCCGTCTAAGACGCTGGCAACCAGTAATTTATGCTCACCAATCTTTGCACTGTGCAGTACCAGAGTTTCGGATTCGCCGGCGCCATGAAAGGCACAGAATTATCGACTTCCGAGCGCGCCGCTATTCTCACGCTTCGTCGAGGTGGTTTGACCATCCGTGCCATCGCCCAAGCGTTAAATCGCTCTGTCGGTGTCTGCCATGACGTGATCAAGGCAGAAGATGCGCCGAGAAAGTCTTCGAGACGCGGCAGCTCGAAGAAAGTGTCGGAACGTACCGAGCGGAGCATCATTCGAGCCATGTCAAGCGAAGGTACGAGCGCCAAGCGGTTCAAGAACGAGCTCAGTATTGCTGCCAGTGTTCGTACCGTTCAGCGCGTGTGCCAGGACGTGCCTTGGTTGAAGTACAAGAAGGTCAGGGCAGGCCCAGCGCTCCTGCCTCGCCACCATGTTTCCCGGCTCACGTGGGCAGCCGAGAACCAGGACAAGACGACCGATGAATGGTCCCGAGTGCTGTTCAGCGACGAGAAGAAGTGGAACCTGGACGGACCTGACGGTCTAAAGCGGCGATGGGTCGACGAGCGACGCCCAGATCCGGCCGTGGTCTGTCGCCATTCCGGTGGCGGAAAGGTGATGATGTGGGGGGGATTTTCGGGGACAAAGAAGACCCGCTTGAAGTTTTTGATGGCTCTGTCAACTCCACGGCATACATATCAATGCTCGAAGAGTATTTACAACCATCGTTCGACACAACCACTCAAGTGTTTCAGCATGATAACGCCAATGCACACACATCCCGGGCGACGAAACGATGGCTTGCCGACCACAACATCACAACGATGAAGTGGCCGGCGCTGTCTCCTGATCTTAATCCCATTGAGAACGTGTGGGGATGGATGTCGTATCGCGTCTATGGCGGGGGACGTCAGTACTACTCAATTCTGTCACTTAAGATCGCGGTCCAGAAGGCCTGGGATGCACTACCCGATTCCTACCTTATGGATCTCGTTTTGTCAATGTCTGATCGGTGCAACGCAGTCACAGAGCACCGTGGACGATATATTTCCCATTAGATTTGAGATTGGACGTGCTTTCTGGATGCTAATCAAATCTTACTGCAGCTCATTTGAAAAACCCAAACTTCAACCTGTGAACTCATCTTGTGTGTTTTTTTGGTATTGGAAAATAAATTTCTCCAATTTTATCGAAACTTGGCTATTTCGACAGCTCTTATGATTGGCTATAAAATGAGGGTATTTTCGTTCTCTGAATCCAATTATTCGTCAAAATATTCGGAATTTTGTCTGTGTTCACAGACTACTGGCGAGCACTGTATCATAATGACGTAAATTGCAGCGTGAGTAAGAAAGATTTCGTGATATCTTCTCCAATTTCGCCTGAGCCTCCTATTGAATGACACCAATCGACTGCATCTCACAAGATGCGAATGAACACCTCGGGGTGAGCGCGACCTGCCAGTCGCAGTCGCACATGCTACCAGCGACGCTGCTGCTCGGCGTCATCGCGTTCGTGAGCGTCAATATCGACCCGCGAGCCAACGAGGTGACACCGCACGACATACTCGCCACCACCGAGCTTGAGGCTTCCCCGTTCGTGGACGGGGAGGCGCTGTTAGTGTGGCTGTAGGCCGAGAAGACCAGTCCACGCCATAGGACCGGATTCTCGCTCGCCGTCTGCCTGCTGTGCACCTTCAAGGAGTTTTCCTTCCCGAACGATTCGCCACCACACCACTAGTGCGGCGTCTCGTCGGTGTTCGCGCCACTCGACGCGTTTGTGCGAAAAGCCGAGCACCGTGCAGCTTGTATAGCGCCACTTGGACATTTACCACGCCAACGACTTGCGGTTCCACGGCGTCACGATCTTCTTCGAGGACGGGGACGGCACGCGCCGTCGTCAGCTACTGCTGCTGTTCCAGGGCGGTGACGATCAGGGGCTTATCAATCACCGCGCCACCTTCTTGAAGTAGGAGCAGTCGCTGCAGCTCGAGGCAATCGAACCGCCGTCGTCACACCACGGCCAGCAACGGCAGATGGCCTTCGAGTAGCGCGACACAGATGCGTCGCGCAAGCAGGTCGTTTCGCTAGTGCAGCAAGAGCATGCCAGGATGTGAAGGCAAGCTCGCGAAGACGACAAAGCGGACGGAACGAACGTGGCGTAGCTAGAACGTGTCGTCGATATGTTTCTGTCGATTCTATGGGGCGAAGCCTCGCTGATCCTGGACCAACGCAGCGGACCGCCCTGGTGGCACGGAGGTCGTCTCGACGACCAACGACGAGCTCAAGGCGTACCTCAAGTCGTCCGACACGCCTATCATTCTGCTGACCAAGTATTTCAACTTCCGCAACACGGAGAGAGCGACCACGGAGACTTGGTGCCAGCCGGACTACAGGCGTGCGTGCATCGCCAAGAACAACTTCTACAGCAGCCAGGACGTGATCCTCGGCAGCAGTGGCCTTGCCAACACGGGTGGCTGCTCGGATGGTACGTCCGTGACGGTCAAGTACGACAATGCCGCGCTTGCCAAGAACAGTCTGTACGTGATGAGCAACAAGACGCTGCGCGGTATCGGCCAGACGGAAGAGATCATCGGTAAGGGTCTGTTCGTGTACGGCAACAACATTATCATCCAGAACGTCTACATCCACGAGCTCAACCCGCACCTCGTGTGGAGTGGTGACGCCATCTACCTGCAGGGCCAGAGCGGCACCCAGTCCAACATTTGGATCGACCACATCAAGGTGCGCAACGTCGGCCGCCAGATGTTCGTCAACAACGCGCCGGTCACCTCGTTGATCATCTGTAACTCGGACTTTGACGGTCGCACGTCGCACTCTGCTACCTGCGACGGCCGCCACTACTGGACGTTCTACTTCTACTCGGCCGGCACGCGCGCGAGTTTCCTGGCCAACTACATTCACACAATGTCCGGCCGCTCGCCCAAGATCGTCACTAGCAGCGGCAACGTGGTCATGAATATTGCATTCTCATGGAACGTGGGGGTGATGTGGATGTCTGCGACGATAAGGATCGAACCGTGTTAGTGTCAGCTATCCGTGGCGGCCACTGAGAAATAGCTCGTTTACTTGTGGAACGCGGATCAGATAGAAAAGCTTGCAACGGTGAGAGAAGATCAGCCCTCATCTTAGTTGCACGAGACGGTGAAACAGACGTGACTCGTTTTCTTGTGAAATGTGGAGCTGCTGTGGATGCTTGTGATCTTGGGGGTCGATATGGGCTGGGTTTACCCACTCGTAGAGGCCACGAAGGAGACGTAGATATTCGTGACGGTGACTGTCATACGACGCTGGTGAGGATTGCTAAAGGCGCTCAATGGATGTGGTTCGCTTTCTTGTGAAACACGGCGCTGCTGTGGACGCTTATGACAATTTCGGTCGGACACCGCTAATATTTGCTGATGATCGCGATATCATGAACGTAGTCCGCTTTCTTGCAAAACACTGAGCAGTTGTGGATGCTCACGATTCGGACAATAAGACAGCGTTCATATGGGCTACGGGTGACGGTCACTGGGGCGTGGTCCGCTTTCTTTCTTGTGGAGTGCGGCGCGACTTTGGATGCTGTTGACTGTGAGGATCAGACGGCGCTCATTTTTGCATCGCGAGACAACCGTATGGACAACGTTCGACTTCTGCTGGAACACGGAGCGGCCTTGGATGCTTGCGACAATAGCTGCTGGACACCTCTCATGCAGGCTGCTCGTATTGGACCCTTGGAAGTGGTACGCATTTACGCCGCGCCTAGCCGCTTCGTCCTGCATCAACTGCATCTCGCCGCCATCGTCCAGCTTCGGCCGCGGCTGCGGAGTCTCGTTCAGCTTCGACCGCGCCTCGCCGCTTCGTCCAGCTCGTCCATCTTGGACCCTCGTCGCACCTCCATCGTCGATCTTTCGGCTGTGGCCTCGACGCGTTCTTCATGCACGGCGGTGCAGAAAACGCACGGAGGGTGATGTTCAGCACCGTGAAACTATTACCCACTGTAGATGTCAATACTATTGTATAAAAAGGCACTGCCATGTTTTATTTTGCGTCACGCACCGAATTGAGTGAGGTATTGAGCTAAGCGCCAAGCGGAATACGTTCGTATCCGGGCAATTCCCTATAGAGGTGGAAGACATGGAGGACCCGAAGTCGGTGCTCCGGTTTGACTTGATTTTAGTATGTTGTCTTCCACTGTTTAGGGACCACTAAACCCTAGACGAATCTCACGGAATAACCAGGCCACGGAAATCTGCATCTTAATCTCACGCAAGAAATCGACCACGGTACTACGCAATTGACAGTGGAAAAATATGGGCAGGAAATGATAGGAGCATCACCATACTAAATTTGCGCCTTCAATTATTCTCGTCCTGATCTCAGCGACCACGGTACTACGCATCGAAAATGGACAGGTCAATTTTTACATGTTTTACATAGGAATCTCGAAGTAATCATACCAAAAGAATCATCATATGCGTTTGTAAAGGAAGCGGCCATGTATTGTGCCATTCTAAACTTTTGGCGGACATCTTAGTTTATTTCATGATTATTATCCATCTTGGGGCAAGTTAGCGACAAATTGTGCTTATTTCTATTCTCCGCCCATGTCTGCCATTTGGAGACGCTCAGCAC
The DNA here is from genome assembly GCA_003413675.1 of Phytopythium vexans. NCBI lineage: Eukaryota > Oomycota > Peronosporomycetes > Pythiales > Pythiaceae > Phytopythium > Phytopythium vexans. The sequence continues at coordinate 713,718 of QLOC01000021.1, read as the reverse complement.
ACATTAGCGAATTAACACCTCTATCATGTTCTAGTTGCGACAGCGGAACACCTTGGTCTGCATCCTCACGTGCATCTCTTCGACGAATGCGATCTTGGCGCCTTGCGCCAGCCGAGTCGGGATTGGCGAGAAACACGCGTGTCTTGCGGCGCGAGTTGTCGTCGAACTGCTGAATCTGCACCAATGTAGTGACCGTCGTGAAGTAGTAACCTTTACTGAAAGCGCAAAGTAAAAGTGAGCCCTAGCCTACTCTATCGGTGCCGGTGTCGGCACCAACAGTTGTCGTTGCGACTGCCTGTGCACTCGCCTAGGTCGAGCGACCGCTCTGTCAGTCGCCTGACTGCTCCCAATGGCCGCGTGGGTGTTGGCACTGGTCGCCTTGGCTCCTGTTGTCCTTGTTTGCATGCATGTTAGTTTGGATGGGATGGTCCTGGCGCTCACAGGCAGCGGGAGTCGCTTCGAGCGGTCGGCGACGACTCCTGCCCAGCGCGACCCAACACAACCACGGCGGCTCGTTATTGGATGCCGCGGTTAAAATGATTGTGCATTCCCTTTGCATGTTGGACTAAATGGATGGTCAATCTGTGGCCAGTTCGAGCAGGATGTTTGGTCGGGTGCTGCGGCTTTCACCGTTGCAGTCCTCACTCCTCGAGCTTCTCGGTCGAGCTCAAGTCCGCGTTCGCTACAGCCGGCATGGCGGCGACGGCAGCCGACTCAAGTACGAGGAGAAGACCTCCTGACCAAGCCATGAGCTCTCAACCGACAATGATACTCAAGCTCTCGCGTTCGACAGCCTACGCTGCTCGATCCCTCGCCGTCGGTCATGGTGTACCCCATCACAAAATGGCTACTTGGTATGACTGTGGCCAGGCGAGAGGTCCAAGCACAACGGCAAGCCCGTCGATCTCAAGCACGAGCAAGAGTGTCTTCAATTCGAAAAGTGTCTGCGAGTGCCCGATGTGAAAGGGGGTGGCTCGTCGGGCTGACAGCCCAGGGACAGACAGCCGGTATACCCAGAGAAGGATGTGTGGGAACTCCGGCATTATTGGTTTGACGGTTAGTGATTACACTCTAGGCCTACTTTTATGTAGGAAATAGCCTCCTTTTAGAGGTGGCAATGTGTATGAAACCTACAATAAGGTTGATGGTGACAATAAATCGGGTTCCCCGACCATTGAAGCCGCCTTTGACCCATTTACGGCAAGCTCTCGCTGCAGGATGCATCGCATTCGGAGCAAAAGGCACCCTCTAACCGTTTCGTTGACGATTCCGAGCAGTAAAAAATACCGGAGCAGTTGGCTGTGATAACAAGGAATCTCGACCCGTTGGCTTGTCCAGCTACCAGCTCTCGGTACGATAACGATGGTGGCGCCCGCTGTGCGCGGAAACTCGTTTGTTGCGTACGCGGGCGAGAGTACGAGTAGTTTCCCAGCTAGTGCCGATCGCGAGTCGGAGGCAACACGCGAGCGGTGAAGTCAGCAAATCGAGGTCACCTCCCTCATCGGGCCGCAGAGCGGGCCTACGTGAGTGTCGCCCGGCCTCGTACGTGAGACGCTGGTGGTGCAGCTGCTCCAGCTCTGGCGGCGCGCAGCGGTCGCGCCTCTCGCCAGGTTGCGTCTGCAGGAGAATACCCTGTCCGTTGTTCCGCTGCAGCCTGCGACAATGACCGCGACCAAGCCACTTGAATCAGACACCGTCGAGCCACCGCCGCCGTCTGGCCAGCGCCTCCACCTCCAGCACCAAGGTAATGGCGAGGCTGCTAGCTCCGATGATTCCGCTGCGCGAGTCGCATACTGCCGCAACGCGCAGGTTGAGAAACGGGTAAGCGAAGGATTGCCATTGTGTTGACCTATTCTAATAGACTAACTTGTTATATGCCGCTTGACCACAGCAGGAGTTCGGCGCCGAGTATGCCTTCTTCAAGTACATGCCAAGAGACCACTGGCTACGGCGGGCGCTCATCCGCCTCATTTTGCACCGCTATTTTGACCGATTCATCATAGTAGCTATCGTTGCCAACTCAGTCATCCTCGGCCTCTCAGACTTTTCTGTCGTCGACAACCAGCTCAACCCGACCAGCTCGGGTGTAAAGTATATTGACGACCAAGTCGTTCCGGCCAAGTCGTTGGCCAACCGGATTGTCGAGGTGTCCGAGTTGCCCTTCACCTCCCTTTTCACAGCTGAGTGTGTCATCAAGATCATCGCCATGGGGTTCTTCGGCCGCAAAGGCTCCTATCTCCGCGACTCGTGGAACATACTCGACTTTATTGTTGTCGTCTCAAGCCTCGTGGGGATCCTGCCGTCCATCCCGAACGTGTCAGTGATTCGGACGATCCGTGTTCTGCGTCCATTGCGGTCGATCTCGGTCATTCCAGGCATGCGGCGGCTCATTTCGGCTCTGCTCAAGGCACTGCCGGCACTCGGCAATGTGGTCATCCTGCAGATTTTCTTCTTCTTCATCTTTGGCATCCTTGGAGTCCAGCTTTTCTCGGGTAGCATGAATCGCAGGTGTCGTTTTACTGAGTTTCCCGTACTGCTGCCTGTGGACGAGCTCCACCCTCACGGCCTGTGGCCTGTGCCTGATGACTACTTGACGAGCGTGCTGAACAACTCTGAGGCGTTCCGGTGTCTGAACGTGTCCCTTGTGAGCGACGACTCAGGTGGCGTGACCAAGGATACGTCGCCCTGGCGCACGCCGCAGGACTGCTTCTGGCCAGTCGACTATAACGATGGGCTGCTATGCGCGCTTCCCGGCCAGCCCGGAAACCACCAGTGCGAGGCCGGACGCACCTGCGGTTCCAACTTTGACGCATTCGGCAACAAACGGTTCTCCAACTCACGTATCATGGGGGATGCGCTGTGGGACGTTAACCTCGACTATGGCTACACGACGTTCGACAACATAGGGCTCGCCTTCTTCACCATCTTCCAGTCCATCACACAGGAGGGCTGGACAGGCATCATGTACATGGCCATGGATTCGTCGCAGCCCGTGCTCGGCGCAGCACTGTTCTGCTCTATTATCATACTTGGCTCTTTCTTCATCATGAATCTCATGCTTGCCGTCATCTCGGAGGAATTCAACATCGACGACAGTTCGCGCGGGCCGACGGCCGAAGAGAAGAAGGCGCTGCTACTCAAGGCAGCCGAGGAGCGAAACAAATTCAAACCGCACATCAATTGGTTGTACCGCATCGTATCGCACCCCGTCTTCTCCGGCTTTATCATGGTCGTCATCTTCGCCAACACGGCCGTGCTCGCGCTCGACCACTATCCGATGCCCGCACAGATGGACGCCGACCTCGAGATCATCAACTTCGGGCTCTCGTGCGTTTTCCTCGTCGAAATGGTCGCCAAAATCATTGGGCTCGGCCTGCGCCAGTACGCACGCGACCGGTTCAACCTGTTTGACGCTTTTATTGTGAGCATGGGCATTCTTGAAACGGTCATGTCTCCGCCGAGTTTCATGTCGAACAACCCAGTCAAGAAGGGCGCCGTGTCGGCACTGCGCTCTTTCCGACTGTTCCGCGTGTTTAAGCTTGCGCACAACTGGCGATCGCTTCGCGAGCTGCTCAAGATGATCGTGCGTGCTGTCGCCAGTATCGCCAACTTCGCCGTGCTGCTCTTCCTCTTCATCTACATTTTCGCGCTCGTCGGCCTGCAGGTAACTAACTAGCTTCAATGTCAAGACATACGCATGGTTTGGCTAATAGCTTACGCTTTGTACGCCCAGTTCTTTGGCAACACATTGCGCTTCGATGACGACGGGTATCCAACACCGTTCAACAAGTATGAATTTTGGGGTGGCACGGTGAGGTTCAGAGTATTTTTCGTGCTTGGGAGTATTGACTGACTTACATCTTTGTACGGTAGGTGCCGCGCCTCAACTTTGACACGTTACTCTGGTCAGTTGTGACGGTTTTCCAGATCATCACGGGCGAGAACTGGAACAACATTATGTATGATGGCATCCGAGGGAATGGCTGGGGTGCGCCCATCTACTTCATCTCGGTGGTTCGTTTCGCTAAGTGTTATTGTCGTCGTTGTCCAACGTTTACTGCCGATTAACGATCTCTATTGTATTGGGCAGGTTATCCTAGGCGATTTTGTTCTGATGAACCTGTTCTTGGCGCTGTTGCTCGACAACTTCGGCAGTGACGACGAAGAGCAGGTCAAGGCGAAGGAGGAGGAGACCAAGAAGCTTGCGCGGAGAATGTCGGTCATGAAAGTGGCGCCAATGGCAAGCAGTCATGAGCACCTGCAGTCCCGGAGCAGCATGCTTGAAGACGTCAAAGACCACCATATGCACCATCACTTGCCCGAAGTGGACGAAGGCGACGAAGACGCGCGGCCTGTGGATTTGAGTGCGCTCACCAAGGAGCTCGAGCGGAAAGCATCGATGCCGCCCACGGCTGATTCCGCGCAGGCAACGATAGCTCCCACCAAGGAGCCGCCAGCGGGGTTCAAGCAGTCCCTCATCAAAAGCAAGACGAGCAACATGCTGCTGGCGCTCAACACGCTGATTGAGGACATGAACAAACCGGGGCGCAATGGGCCGTCGTTACCGCTGGGATCCGAATTCGACGACGATGTCGAGGCGAACGCGGCGGCCTTTGCAATGTCTGGGCCAATGGGCCGGTCGCTTTTCATCTTCAGCCGTAAAAACTGCGTGCGCAAGTGGGCGTTCAACCTGATCACGCACCCGACCTTTGACTCAGTCATTCTGGTGCTGATCACGATTTCGTCCATCGCGCTCGCTGTTGACAACCCGCTCGCTAACCCTGCATCAAAGTTGTCTATCTTCTTGACGCGACTCGATACAGTCTTTGCTATCATCTTTGCGGCCGAGATGGTCATCAAGATCATCGCGCTCGGGCTTGTGCTCGGCAAGACTGCGTACCTGCGCAGCGGCTGGAACGTTTTGGACTGCCTTATTGTCATCTCGTCGCTCGTCATGCTCAGCGCACAGTCGTCTACAAGCGGCAGCTCGCTCAAGTCACTGCGATCGCTACGAACCCTACGCACATTCCGGCCGCTGCGTATGATCACGCGACGTCCGGGGCTCAAGCTCGTGGTGAACGCGCTCATCCAGGCTATCCCCGCTGTGCTCAACGTGCTTTTTGTCTGCGGGCTCTTCTACCTCATCTTCAGCATCATAGCCGTCAACTACCTCAAGGGCAAGTTTTATCAGTGTAGTGGCGACGCCTTTGATGCGCTCTCGGATGAACAGACGGAATTTCTGACGTCCCCCACGGCCTGGGACACTCTCTTGCCTGAGGTTCGCGACGCCTGGTTCCCGCCAAACTCAAGCTGTGCTGGCTTCCCCACATCATCCCTCACGTCGCGGTACATTTGTGGGTGCTGGGGCGCCGACTGGGGCGAGACCATCCCGGAGAACTTCAACAACGTGGGCTGGGCCATGCTCACGTTCTTTGAGATCTCGACGGGGGAAGGCTGGTCCGAGGTGATGATAGCAGCCATAGACTCGACCGACATCGACATGCAGCCCGTGCGCGACAACAACACGGACTGGGCGTTCTTCTTCATGGCCTTCATGATGGTCGGCAGCTTCTTTGTGGTCAACCTGTTCGTGGGCGTCATCATCGACAACTTCAACCGCATGAAGGCGGCGCTCGGCGGGGATTTCATGCTCACGCCAGAGCAAAAGAAGTGGATCGAGGCGCAGAAGGCAGCGTCCCGCATCGGGCCGATCCGCGTGCTCAAGCCGTTCAAGCACCCGCTGCGGCGTGCCATCTTCGTGCTCGTGCGGCGCCGGCGGTTCGAGTGGACCATCATGGTGTGCATCATCGGCAACACGCTGCTCATGGCGACGCAGTACTTCGGCCAGTCGACCGATCAGTTGGAGATCATCAACGTCGTCAACGAGATCTTTGCGGCCATCTTCACTGTCGAGGCGGTGCTCAAGCTGATTGCGTTCGGTCTCGCCTACTTTGAGGACACGTGGAACCGCTTCGACTTCGGCATCGTCGTCGGTACGCTCGTTAGCATCGTGGTGGAGGCGCTCACGGGCACGCACGTGCGCTCACTCGCCATGCTTGTGCGGGTGATCCGCGTGACGCGCATCCTGCGGCTCGTCAAAGCATCCAAGGGCATCCGCCAAATCCTGCTTACGCTCTACATCTCGCTGCCCGGGCTCAGTAACATTACGTCCATCCTCTTCCTCATGCTCTTCATCTACACGACGATGGGCGTGCAGATGTTCGCAACCGTCGCGTTCAACGACAACATCGACGTGCACGCCAACTTCCAGAACTTTGGCATGGGCTTCCTCCTCCTGTTGCGTGTTGCCACGGGTGAGGCTTGGGAATACTGCATGCATGACTTCGCGGGGCGGACCCCTGGCTGCGTGGACGACCCGCCGTACGACCCGACCATGTGCGGCTTCAGCAACGCGCCTGACTGCACGCCGCTCAACGGGTGCGGCAACCCGATCGCTTTCGCCTTCTTTTGTTCCTTCACGCTACTCATCACGTACGTCATGCTCAACCTCACGATCGCTGTCATCCTCGAGGGCTTTTCGCTCTCGCAAGAGGACGAGGAGCCACTGTTCGAGCCCGAGCTGCTCACCGAGTTCCAGCTCAAGTGGTCCGAGGTGGACCCCCAGGCCACGGGCTTCGTGAGCGTCTCCAAGCTCTGGACGCTCGTCGCCATCCTCGAGGCGCCGCTCGTCAAGCCCGACATCGGCTTCAGCAATGCGGGCTTCCTGCGCTATATGTGTACGTGTGTCTGTGTGGGACGCGTGGTGCTACTTTTTCTACTCAGTGCTGACCTGTCGTCCACTTCTTGGTAGGCGGGCTGCGGCTGACATTGTACGAGGGCGAGACGCTCCACTTCACCGACACCTTGCTGGCCATGACGCGCGAGATGGTCAAGGAAATGGTGGCTGCCGACCCGAACTCCATCAGTGACATGATGCCCGTGTTTGACAAGCCGCCGAACCGGCCGCGGCTCGAGTTCTCAGCGCACGAGTACTTCGCCGCGCGCCAGATCCAGCGCTGTGTGGCCGCGTGGCTGCGTGTCAAGCGGCAGCTCGAGCGGGAGTACATGGAGGAGTACAAGAACAAGATCAAGAAACCCAGCATCCGCCCCAAGAAGCAGCGGGACGCCCGAGTCTTCACCACCGGCTAGTGGCCCAACTCGTTCTGCTATGTACTACGGAGGGCACAGAAAATGTCCGCATCTCTAAGTCACCTTTTTCGGCAGCCCGCATGATCGGCGTCACTCCATTGTTCTTACAAACATTTACGCCCGCTCCGCGTTCTACGAGATATCGCACCACTTCCAAGTGATCGAATTGGACAGCCTGCATGATTGACGTCACTCCGGTGTTATCGCGACCATTCACGGTCGCTCCGTGGTCCACGAGAAAGCGCACCACGTTCAAGTGGCCGTTTTCGACAGCGTGCATGAGCGGCGTACGAACTCTATCTTTTCGATCAATATAGACACCCGCGTTTACAAGCAGTTCAACCTGCAGGACATCGCAGCCTCCGATAGCTCCATGTTCTCGCTATTATCCGATTGCCAGCCTGGGTCAGCGCCAATTCGCCACTGATCAGCTTCACAGCCGCCGCCAGAGTCTGTGGGTACATTTTGCTTTCCCAGCGACCAATTGGCCAGAATGTATCTGTTGGATGGCGTCAACACAGTACAGTAAATTACAGTGCAAGACACGCAGTTGAACTTGCCACTCCGTCATGCCCACAATACCAATTGCGTTGGAGATAATCACAGGTATTTCGAGTGTCGTCTTCGTTTCCTGCAGCAACAACTGTACCTCGTCCCGATGCTCCACTTAGTCTGCAGAGTCCCTCGCTCTCGTTGAACAGCTCCACCGGCGGTTTGAGCAAAGCAACCGCACCAAATCTTTGTGACCCCTCGCAGAGGCCAAATTGATAGCTCTCGTCGCGCAGTCCTCAGTACGGTTCGCGTGAAGCCACTGCACCACCTCCAAATGGCCGTTCGCGGCCGCTTGATCTATCACTTTATTGCCATTGTCACTGTGACACGCGCACACACCAGTAGTCTGCGTTCACTTGAACCAATGCACCCAGCCGTGCCTCACCGCTCTGTCCGAACACACGGACCCGGAGCAATCCAGCAGCTCCGACACTAGCGCCTGTACCTGCTCCGGAAACGGCAGCTTCAACGCCCGAACGCTCGCCAGTACGAACCTCACGACAACGAAAGGTGCTGATCGTGTGTAGGGGTATGACATTCGTGATCGCTGGCTGCGAGCAGGAGACGCGCGGCAGTCGCGAAGGGGCACGTGAGATCCAGTAAGAGTTCCCAATCGCCCTAGTCGTCGCCGCGGGGGAGGAAGCGCAGCCGAAGTCACAGCCCAAGAACCGAGCGGAAGAATAAACGGACCCGCAGTCGCAGCCCGCGCCGCGAACGAGAGGGCAGGCTCAGCAAGAGCTCGTCACGCCGCCACCGCCATCACCACCTGCACCGCTCTCGGTCATTGTCGTCCGCTTCATCGTTCTCGTCATCGGATAGATCCGCGTCCGTCTCGAGCTCGAGCTCCGAGGACTGCAGGAATGTGGGAAAAATCCAGGACGCGAACCAGGAGCAGAAGGAACATTCAAGGCAAGGATGACGAGTAGCATGGACAACGGATGCATAAGAAGGACAAGAAAGGTAAGAAGGGCAAGAAGCGCCACAAGGTAAAGAATGATGCCGCCGACACCTCATCGTCGGGCTCGGACTCGGATACGGTCCGCAGCACCATCACGGACAAGATGATCAAGCGCGAGCTCGACTGGTCATCCGGCGACCGGCAGAACCAGCTCAACCGCCAGCAGCTGCTGCAGTTAAGGCATGTTCGACTAAACCAATGCCACGCCAGTTCGCGCGTGGCATCGGCAAGCCAACTGCAATACAAAATCCACTCAAGTAAGATAATAGGAGGTTTGCATTCATGTTCGAATGCGATGGTGTGGCCGCAAACTCGTACGGATGCCTGGTTGCCGACGATTAAGCGGAGCGGTACACGTAACGTGGCCACGCGATAGGGACCGTCAATGTCGCACCGCTTGTCAAGAAAATCCAGTGTCACCTACGTCACCGTACCACATGCTGATATGGTCCGCAGGCAAGAAGGGCACCGATAATACTGATTAAAACATCAATTCTCCTTTTCACAATTAAAATATATATGGATTGATGTTGTCATTTAATATTTACTTTAGTATCTATAAATATCATACAGGTTTTGAAGCTGTTCAGTTCCGCTGTCTGTGCCGATATCGGCGCAGATTTCATTTTGCGCTCAACATGGCGCCGTCCCCGCCACCGATCGCTGCTGCGAACTCGCCGCCTTCAGACGAGGAGTGGCTGCCGACGCTGGATGGCTCCAACTTGGATTGGCTGCTCGAGCTGTGTGCGGACGACAATGAGTTTCGACCGGCAGGATGTGAGGGGTTGCAAGGCGGCGTTGAGCCACTTGAGACGGTTATTGCTCCCGTGCTCATTCCCAACATATTGAACGGGCCAGAAGCGACAGTGCCATTGACACACGCACCTACCAAGGAGAATGTGTCCTCCAGCTCGGACACTGCATCGTCAACTACGTCGCCGGTGTCAGCGCGAAGTCGAACTCGAGCAAAGTCGCCAACGCGTGGGTCCGTCTGGCCCCCGAAGCGCATGACGCCCAAGCAGCGAATCGAAGTTCTGCGTGTCCAAGTGTCGAAGTTGACGTTGGAGCTGAATACGCTCAAGCAAATGGCTGGCATCAGTTTAGAGACCCCGGTAGCTCGCATCCCGCCTCGTTGCCGCAACATCGAGGCAACACATTTGGCCAAAGACGATGCTCCGGATCTTGGGCTCTGGGAAAAGCTGGCAGGGAGGCAACAGCAGCAGCGCCGGCGCGCGGAGGACGAAAATCACGAGCTCCGCAAGGCAGTTTCAACGCACGCTCGACGTGCTAAGCGTCTCCGGCAGCTGGTGGAGAAGTTCGAGAGTGAAATGGTAGGCATTTGGTCTGTGCGTAATTGGTCCATACCGGTTGTTGTGTTTCTAATGAGTTTGTGCCATGCTGCAACAGTGCCAATTATCGCGTGTGGTACTGAGCAACCCGCAGGCGATAGTACCGACGAGCTTGACTGATGATGAAGCCGTGTTTCAGCGGCTGTCGGTTGGAATGGACGAGCTCTACGCGAATGTCGACAGTCACTTCCACAAGGTCAAGATGCATGAGGTACCTCGTCCGGGGCGACTGGGCAGCGCGAGGCGGATTGGCCCTGAAGAATGGAGCGTCGAGATTCGCGATGTGATGCTCATGCCGTTCGACATGAAGCGGACGGACCGCGCATTGTGGATCCAACATGGCGAAACCAATGGCCGCAATGTGCGTGTGTTTGTATTGGCACCTCAACCTATTCGACCCCTAACGTTGTTGTTGTCGCGATAATATCCATAGAATTCACGGGAAGTTCGGCGAAGCTTTCAGTTTGGGATCGACCTCGTCATGGCCACGCAACTATCCCAACAGCAGCGCAGCGTGATCCGACGATACTGCGAAGAGGATCGAACGGTGACCATACACCGCCAGCAGATAGAACCAATCCCCGGCATGATGGTCCACGTGACGATGCAGAAGGTAATCAAGAAAGGTCCGGACTCCGTGGCTGGCCCAACGTCTGAGGTCGAGACGACTGTACTGGGGAGAGTGTTCGCAACCGCAGAGGCTCAAGTATTTATCTTAAATGCGATGGAGCTGCTGAATCCGAACGGGATCGCAAAAGACGACTTCGCAGCGACAATTTGGCAAAAGTGGGATAGCTCCATCTCGCTGAGCCACGACAAGCTCGAGAGTCGGCTGGTTGAGGAGGGTAATGCACCACGTCACCATTTGAAATAGACTAGCTTGAGCCTTCTCACCTAAAATCTATGTTTTCGCCAAACCGATCGGTTTGTGAGGCCGTTGAAGCCGGAAAGGATGACTTGCTGTTTTTCGCTGTGTAGGGTGAGTCATTACAGAATTGGCTGGGGTGTCATTAGCATTACAACTGAAGAAACCATATGCAGGTAGGATATCAGAGGTCAGCTCCCCGATTTGTCTCAACGACGCCTCCTCCAGACATACATCGCCAGAGAATGGTCGAGCGTGACACCTGACTTGCAGTTGCAGGTGCGACACAAGTTGTGATTGGCTCTGGAGAACTTTCCAGGAGCTAATGCTAGGGGTGACAGTCTAGTAACTCCATTCCCGATTTTACCTCGTTTGCCACAAGCGCCTGCTTCTTCCGATGAAAACGATCGACCTCTACCCGCTGCTCGAGCTCAACGTACTGCATGCGCTCGGCGCCGTCCTGAACAAGCCGCGCTGGTGGGACAAGTGGGACGACGCTGCCGTCCGCGTGCGATGGCTGGACGAGATTCAGGAGCAATTCTTGTTGACCACATTCCGTCAGACGCTCGATGACTGGAACAAAGGCGAGTGGCTCTACCATCCTGTCGAGGCCGTTTTCAACCAGGAAGGTGACCAAACGACCGTTTCCAACAGCGAACTGGCCAAGTGGCTGCAGGGAGTCGTCGCAAATTTCAGGTTTGGCATGTATGCTGACGACGAAGTTGCGTACAATATCGAGGTTGAACGCGAGGACAGGGTCGAGGAGCAGAGCGAGCGCAACGTCAATCGACCGCCCGAGGAAGTTGCTGCCGCGAAGGCATTGGCAACCGAGAAAAGAAATGCGCGACTGGTGGCCGCCAGGTTCGAATGGCACGAGTCGTACACTGTTGTCAAGTGGACACTCAACCAGCTCACTCTGTACGAGAAGTTACAGCAGATTCCATTCGAGCAGTGGCACTTGGAGGCAGCTCGAGAGGCAGTCGCGACCGCGAGAGCCGTTGGCGGTCAGGAACTTAATCGTCGGGCCACCGATTTCATCCGACAGATGCTTCGAGATGGAGTGACTCAAGACACGCTCCAGCTTGCGCTGCCCGTGCCGAATGACCCCACCGTTGTCGACAACCACAAGCTGAGACTGCTGCTGCTGCATTGTGAACGCATCTCGAAGGAGCTCAAGGCCGTCGAGGCGCACATCGTGCAGTGGATGGACCAGACACTTGTGCAGCTCGGTGACCACCATGACGACACGAACATCAGGCCTACTGGCGTTCCAGGGACCTTCATCAGCGATAATTCGATCCCACCGGCGCTTGCGACGGCGTTCATTTCTCAAGTCAGCGAACTGGAGAACGTGCCAGAGGATGACAAGGACTGGCACCCGAACTCGAACAACCAGGTGCTGGACCTTGTGCACCCGTCGCTGTACTGTTGCGTCTACGGCGAGACTCGTCAAGTTCCCAAGTCCAGTGTGATGCACAAGGAGCTTGCGTCGCCGGCCGAGCAAATGGAGGTAATCATGCTGAAACATCTGAGTTCGTCCCGAGCAACCCAGAAACCGAGTTCCAGTGGATCCCGACAGACTTCATCGTCAGATACGACGGCACGGTGCGCATCGCGTCCTACATCAGCAATTTGCACCCGAGAAAGTACGCAGGCCTCTACGACTCGATCAGTGCGATCACAACTGCATTTATCCCGATGTTCGAGCGCGTTGTCGCCGCGCAGAGGGAGCTGGTGGGGCCAACATTTGAGCACGACGGTTATGACATCCATGGTTCCTATTCGCAGCTGCCACGGCGGCCCACTGTGCCAACTCAAGTGCAGCTACCAAGTTCGCCCGATCTCGTGTCGTTACGGTCGAGAAGCTTGCAGATTATCATCAAGATAGCTGAAATCGTGCTCACACCCGAAAACCCGCGCTACGATGGCGGCACGTGGCATGTGGAGGGCACCGACGCAGAGGCGATTGTTGGCACGGGACTGTACTACTTCGGGAGCGACAACATCACTGAGTCTCACCTCGCGTTTCGCATTCAAGTCGACGCCCCTGAATACCAACAGAACGACTGGCATGGAATGGCTGCTATGTATGGACTGTTCCACCAAGAGCTGCTGGTGCAGGAGATGGGGTCTGTTGAGGCGGTCGAAGGTCGCTGCCTCGTGTTTCCAAACACTCACCAGCACAAAGTTCAACCTTTCGAGCTCGCCGATCCGAACAAGCCAGATGTACGCAAGATCTTGGCACTGTTCCTCGTGGATCCGGACAAGTGGATCCCGTCAACATCAGTGATTCCTCCTCGACAACTAGACTGGCGCGTTGAAATGCTGAAACCACTGAGAGAGGTCAGCGGGATGACAGACACGGTGGAATCGAATATCATGTCGATGGTGCCGGGTGGAATGACATTGGGTGAAGCGAAAGAGATCCGCCTAGCATTCATGGAGGAACGTTCGATGTTTGAAGGCTACGGAGATGACGACGAGGATCTGTATTTCAATCTGTGTGAGCATTAGGCCAGACAATCTAGTCAAGAACAATTGTCAGTGGGCACGCATACCTTGTGTGATTGGCACGCTGGCGTCGATCTCAAAGCTCGGGTTGACGGTGGACCCGTTCTCAAGGCTCACTTAGAAGAAACTACCAGTTCTGTTCTGTAGATCCTGGTCTCCGCGTCAAACACGGATTCAACTGTACCTTCAGATGCACCAGGAGTTCCGAGAAGTGGTGATGCACTGCTGTCCGAACAGCTTGGTGGAGATGACTGCGTTTTAGCGAGCTGTCGTCGTTGACACTGCCGTTCTCAGTGCACACGTCTTCGTGTTCCATTTTGCTTTTTTTCGGTGTGTTGCTCGACGATCACAACGATTAAGGATGTACATGTTGGGAACAGAGACTGTGGGATTGAAGCCGCAGCATATTTGTTGATGTCGTAGCGTTTACTCGGTTATCATTTTGGTCTACCGTTTAGCTTTTCCTTTCCCTACGACCATCTCACTCGTGCACGTCACTCGAGCAGTCCTTGGGGCGTGGTTCACGGTTGTAACACCACCAGATCCGTTCGTCTCCAGATACCACTTGACGCTTTGTAAATGAGCGTGCGCTCCCGCGGCACAGTGCATCGCGACGAACTCATGCATTCGAATGGTGTTCGGCAGTCTAGGACCGTCGACGGAAAACTTCTTGAACTTTTTGCTGAACCTTGAGTCGGGTTGTGCGCGGCTACCAAACGCCTCAAGTTGACGTGCTATCTGTGGCGTTGCGCAGTGATACAACACCGAGTCGAGATCTTTTGTGCTCCACTTGGCCACAAAGGCACGGTCGCTGGCTTCTTGCACCGACGCTTCTCGCCACATCGTCCTTGTCGAGCGCAATTTGATCATACGACGCAACTGAGTGGCGTCGGTCGACGCCGTGTAGACCAGCAGAAACCCCGTCGAAATGATCACAGCCACGACCAGTCCACCGAATATTGCGTAGAGATGCGGGTCAGAGTGTAACTCGGCATCCTGAAGCAACAAGTCGGCGCTGCTCTTGCATGTGAAGTAAATCACCAGTACTGCCGTCGCGTTGATCGACCAAAACCGGACGAACTCGTTCCGAGCAGCATGTCTAAGACGCGTCGCGAACGATCGCGTCTGTAGTGTCACCCGGATCACCCAGTAGCTGCTGCTGAGCGTCGTGAAGATGAGGTTGAGGCTGTTTACTGGGATGGATGGCGTGCAGTAGATCACGATACTGCCAGCTGCGGTTGAGAGCTGGGCCGTGCAGCCCAGCGAGAAGATGTTGCTGAGAGCGCCGATCGCGCCGAGGTACATCAATACCATTGTGCCCGGGTGTCCCAGAGCCCCGTCCGCAGGATCGCATTGGAGCAACTCAAAGATTCTGACTCGAACGAGCCGAGTCGCTTCATCTTTGAACGAATCCAAGCTCCCAAGTCGCGACTGCGCCTCCTTGGCAGGACGATACACACTGTTGCGGATGAACATCCACACGCTCTTGAGAATGAAAATGTACTCGAGAGCGTAGTACGAGGCGCCAATCAGATTGAGAATCAATAGGAAGGTGCGAATCTGCCGACTTGTGTTGTCTTGGATGCGAATCCGTCGCGTGAGCATCGTTGTGTCGATCATGAACCACTCGATCTGCCGCAAATTCTCTTGCTCCTGAGCCTGGACTGCCGCACTGGCATTGGCAGTGATCAGAGATGCGCAGGTCGGGAGAGTGAGGACGCTGCCATTGAGATCCTGGAAGAGCACTTCTTCTTCCGTCATGAACAGTCGACACAGCGTTTGTAAATCTGTTTCTTGCGAGTCTCGGAAAGCGCAATTGCCGAGTCCATCGCCCATGTACGCCTGGTACTTTTGCACGTTGCGGCCACTCTGCTGCATCACTGAGTCGACAGTACCGCGACAATCTGGGGTATACAGGTAGCCGTAAGGTGTCGTTGGCGGCTGAGATGTCGTAGTCGACGCGACTGTGACGTGAGATTTCGACCACCCAGTGCCGTCCATCGACAACATTGCGGAACCAGTGAGTATCTCAGGAATGGTCAGCGGAACATACCCACTGCTCGATTCGCGCCGACGGCCCAGCGTGTACGTGGTGGTGTTGTCGAGCTTGGTATAGTCGCGCTCGTCCTTCTGGAAGAGGAACATCAGGTTCACAGCAAAAGTCGGGATGATCATCGCAACATCATTTCCACATTGCTTGATTGCGGCCGCATCCACGTCGGCCACAGTGATGGTCTTGTCCATCGTCGTGTGCTTGATCGCGCAGTTCCAGAATGGCGCCAAGTGCATCGTCGACACCAAGTGCATTCCCACAGTATTGACCAAGAAGTCAGACGTGAAGAACGACACTGCGGCATGTGTCACTTCGGCTAAAATGGCAGCTTCACCGTTCACATTGACACCCATCGTGAGCTGTTGCGTGTCCAAATAATACGCCAAAATCGGCGATATCCCAAGCACATCGACGAGAGCAACGTGATTGGCGTCGAAGGAACCTGGCAAAAGCGCTACGACATCAGCGAGCGAGATCCCTTTGCTGTACCGCTCCACGATAGCTGATGCCACGGCGTCCGTGTACGCCGGCAGCTCCAGACCCATATAGCCCTCTTGCACGTTCTTCATGATCTTTCGGATCACCAACTCATCGTTGAAGTGCTGCAAGTACACCTCGGACATGTTTACAACCGCGATGAGACCGAGTGTAACATTGCCGATGTGAGACAAGTTTGCGTCGATCGGAGCCTTGTCATCATGATTAAAAAAACGATCGTGGGGAAAGTTGGCGTGGAAATCTCGACAGAACTCGTGACGGATGGCCGGGAACCAGTTCCCAAACAGCAACTGCGCCTGCGTCTCCCACGCCGACGTCGTGGTTGTCGTCTGTCCGCACAGTGGAGCATAAACATCAACCATAGCATCCACAGGCTGTGACAGAATGTCGCTCGGTAGTCCGCTCAGCAGATCGGCGCGGCGGACGTTGGCTCGGACGAGGAAATCGCTCAGAGACAGCGAGGCAGCGGTCGTACGTGACAGCGCTGCTTTGGTATCAAGGTCGACGAGTTGTAGGAGCGGACGCTCGAACGTGTCAAAGTAGTGAACGCCGCTCGTGACGACACCCATTTGGTCGAGCTGCCGAGCCACGACTTCGTCGCGCACCTCGTCGAACGGCTTGGTGACGTAGCTTCCGAGGTAGTACTCTTTTAGCGGGACGAGGCTGATGCCGACGAGCACAAGCGCGAAAATGGCGACGCACGTGCTGTACGAGACCTCGAAGTTTTGGAGTTTGGCCAGTTGTGATCGCGGTCTCGTTGGAGTCACGACGCCTCGAGTGAACGCATGATGGTCCTCTCCCTTTACAGTGTCTGCGGCATTGTCATTGTTCGCCGCCATCACTGCACGAGATAATATCAACTGAGGTCGTCGGTCTGCTCCGACGATTCCAGAGCCGCTCAACTGCCGTGAGGACGTCCCCATTGATTGTTAACAGCAGGCTAAATTTAGACGGTTTTTGTTCTAGTGCTGCAGCAGCAGGCAAACAACAGATTGGAATGGTCACAGTTTTGCCTTTCCAGTCAGCCTATCCTTTCTTGTCGGCTGTACGGTTGGGTACACTCTCGTCCAAGCAGAATATCCTGGCCTTCATCGACATCGGCTCCACGGTTGTCACGCCCCCACGCCCATTCGGCTCGAGGTACCACTTGACACTCTGCAAGTGAGCGTGTGCTCCGCCTGCGCAGTGGACAGCGACGAACTCGTGGATCCGGATAGGGTTGGGCCGGCCGTCCTTGATGGGCTCTCCAGATCTGCTTCCCTGCTTCCAGTTGGTTTGCTCGGGAAGGCTTGAGACCTGCAACTGCCGCGCTATCTGCGGCGACGCGCAGT
Source organism: Phytopythium vexans (assembly GCA_003413675.1). Taxonomy (NCBI): domain Eukaryota; phylum Oomycota; class Peronosporomycetes; order Pythiales; family Pythiaceae; genus Phytopythium; species Phytopythium vexans. Next base: position 696,452 of record QLOC01000021.1, on the reverse strand, counting down.
GATGCAGCACCGAGTCCAGACCTGCTGTGCTCCACTTGGCCACGAACGCGCGATCGCTCGTGGCTCTGGCCCTCGAAGCACGCCACAAGGACCTGGTAGACCGCTGTCGGATCATCCGGCGCAACCGAGAGCTGTCAGTCGCGGCAATGTGCACCAGCAGAAATCCGGCCGAGATCGTGAATGCCACAGCCAATCCACCCAAGATGGCATAAATATGCGGGTCCGAGTGCAGCTCCACGTTCTGGAACAGCAGGTCGGCGCCTCCTTTGCACGTGAAGTGGATCACCAGTACCGCAGCAGCATTTGTGAGCCAAAAGCGCGCAAAATTATCGCGCACGACATGATCGAGGCGCATCGCCAACGACCGCGTCTGGAGCGTCACTCGAATGACCCAGTAAGAGCTGCTGAGCGTCGTAAATACGAGGTTGAGGCTGTTCACTGGTATGGATGGCGTGCAATAGATGACAATTCCATCTCCAGAAGTGGACAGCTCAGCCGAACAGCCGAGCGAGAAGATGTTGCTGAGCGCTCCGACGGCGCCAAGATACATCAGCACCATGGTCACAGGATGCTCGAGCGCGCCATCGGCGGGATCACACTGCAGCAGTTCGAGTATCCCCAACCTAACCACGGGCGTCGTGTCGTACTTGAAAGCGTCCGCGCTGCCAAGGCGAGACCGCAACTCCGCGGCGGGCTGCAGCACACTGTTGCTCACAAAGATCCACACGCTCTTGAGAATGAAAATGTACTCGAGAGCATAGTGAGATGCGCCGATCAGATTGAGAATCAATAGGAAGGTGCGAATCTGCCGACTCGTGTTGTCCTTGATGCGAATCCGTCGCGTGAGCATCGTTGTGTCGATCATGAACCACTCGATCTGCCGCAAACTTGCTTGCTCCAATGCCTGGACGGTCTCATTGGCGCCAGCAGAGATCAATGAAGCGCATGTCGGAATAGAAATGGCGTTCCCACTGAGATCCTGGAAAAGTACTTCGTCTGCCGTCATGAACAGTCGGCACAGCGTTTGTAAATCCGTTTCCTGCGAGTCTCGAAATGCGCAATTGCCGAGTCCATCACCCATGTAAGCTTGATACTTTTGCACATTGCGTCCAGTTTGCAGCAGTGCTTGAGTGACGACACTTTTACAGTCTGCTGTATACAGGTAGCCGTACGGAGTCGTAGCTTTTGACGCAGCATCTGTGTTCGCCGTCGACCAGGCCGATCCATCAGTAGACAGGAGTGTGGACCCGGCAAAAGTTTCAGGAAGCGTCAAAGGCACATAATCGGTATCAGACTCTCGCCGGCGGCCCAGTGTGTATGTGGTCGTATTGTCGAGGGTAGAGTAGTCGCGCTCGTCGCTCTGGAAGAGAAACAGGAGATTGACGACAAAGAGCGGGAGAATGCCTGCCAGGTCGCTTCCACACTGCTTGATCGCCGCGCCGTCGACGTCGGCGACAGTGATCGTCTTGTCCATAGTCGTATGCCGGATCGCGCACTCCCAGAAAACTGCCAGGTGGGTTGTCGACACGTAGTGCATGCCGACAGTGTTGACCAGAAAGTCGGGCGTGAAATACGACGCCGTGGCATGCGTCACCTCGGCTAAAATGGCCGCTTCGTTGTTCACATTGACACCCATCGTGAGCTGCTGCGTGTCCAAATAGTAGGAAAGGAGCGCGCTGATCCCGAGGACGTCGACCAGGGCGACATGCTCAGCATCAAACGAGCTCGGCAGCAGAGCAATCACATCGGCAAGCGAGATCCCTTTGCTGTACCGCTCCACGATAGATGATGCCACGGCGTCCGTGTACGCCGGCAGCTCCAGACCCATATAGCCCTCTTGCACGTTCTTCATGATCTTTCGGATCACCAACTCATCGTTGAAGTGCCGCAAGTACACCTCGGACATGTTTACAACCGCGATGAGACCGAGTGTAACATTGCCGATGTGAGACAAGTTTGCGTCGATCGGAGCCTTGTCATCATGATTAAAAAAACGATCGTGGGGAAAGTTGGCGTGGAAATCTCGACAGAACTCGTGACGGATGGCCGGGAACCAGTTCCCAAACAGCAACTGCGGCTCCGTCAGCCAGGATGAGGTCTCTGCCGGTCCACACAACGGCGCACGCACGTCAACCATAGAGTTCACGGGTTGAGTCAGCAACTCGTCAGGTAGATTCGCGAGCAAGTCGGCGCGACGCAGGTTCGCACGGACGAGGAAATCGGTCAGCGACAGCGTAGTAGCGGCTGTGCGGGACAGCGCTGACTTCGTGTTGAGATCGATCAGCGGCAACAGCTTTCGGTCGAACGTGTCAAAGTAGTGAATGCCGCTCGTGACGACACCTAATTGATTGAGTTTTTTTGCCACCACCTCGTCGCGAACTTCGTCAAAAGGATCAGTGATATAGTTGCCCAGGTAGTACTCCTTGAACGGAGTGAGCACGGCGATCGACGCCAGAAAAAGGAAAATGACGATACACGCTCGGTACGATATCTGTCGGTTAGCCAGCTGCAGTAGGCTCTCGCGCGATAGCAGGCGAGTGTTCCTTGATGGGGGCGGGAGTGGAATTTCCTGGTTGGCAGGTGCTGTAGTCGAAGGAGAGCAGTCGCCAGCGGTGTCGCCATCAAGTGGCTCCATTCCTCGTCGTGACCACCTGTCTTCTGTCGACACAATGTCGAACCGTTGCGATCGGCAGTGGGTCAGCGCTCGAGATTTGCACAGTTGGAGACGTCAGAGGTCGTCATCTATTTTTGCCAGCGAATGGTGAAGAGGTTCGCAAAAAATGAATCCAGTGACTCGACATCGATTTAGTTTGGCAAATATATCGATCTGAGACATCGCGTCCGTTCCTCACTGCCTCAGCATTGTCTTGTCCAGAAGGTCAAGACTGAAGAATTCGCGCTGCTTGGGTCTTGAGCATGATCGGAGTCACACCATAGATGTTGTGAGTATCCACGACCGCTCCCTGTTCCACGAGAAAACGCACGATCTCTAAGTGGCCGCCTTGGGCAGCATGCATGATCGGCGTCGACCTCATTTCTGCCGCGGTCATCCACGGCCGCTCCGTGGTCCACGAGAAAGCGCACAATGTCCAGGTGGCCGTTTTTGACAGCATGCATGAGCGGCGTACGAGCTCCATCTTTTCGATCAATATAGACACCCGCGTGTACAAGCAGTTCAACCCGCAGGACATCGCCCTTACCCGCTGCCTCCGACAGCTCCATGTTCTCGCTATTACCCGATTGCCAGTCTTGATCAGCGCCAATTCGCCACTGAACACGAACCTCCCACGCATCAGCCTTACTGTCACAGCCAATGTCAGTGGGTACACTTTGCTTTCCCGGCAACCGATTGGCCAGATGTTGAAGTGCGTCGCTGATGCAGCGATTGGTTAGGCGATGGCGCGTGCTCGCAGCGACTCGCTAGTTACGGCGCGCATGCTCGGGGGTGGTGCCTGCACGCTGATTAGGCGGATGGCACGCGACTGGATTGTGATTGGGCGGCGCCGCCCACCGTACTCGTGGTTCTGGACGCATATTGGATGATATTGGGGATTTGCAGGAAAAATAGGTATCGAGCAGGAGGCGGCCAGAGGTGCCATGGGCTGCACGCGAAATGCTCGCCCTACTCTAATGCTGGGTTTGGCGACCTGAAGCTTCGCATGCAGCATCGTTGGTAGGCTAGCTACAACTTCTATTGAGCGGAATTTTCATCCGCGTGAATACACTCACTTCGGGTTTCACCAGCTACTCATCAGGTTATGAGCCCAATCACCCACCAAGCGACACCAAGACCCCCTTCGACCATGAAGCAGCCCGGAGACCTCCTCGGAAGCGACAACTACTTCCACTGGGAGTTCAACATGCGCATGACACTCGCCCGCAAGGGTCTCATCGCACACGTCGAGCTGGTGAAGGCGGAATCTGAGATGACCGAGGATTGGCGAACTGCGGATCTCAAGGCTTTCGCGATCATCGCCCAGGGCATCACGTTGGAGCACCAGACCAAGATTCGCGGGACGGTGACTGCCAAGCAAGCTTGGGACACGCTGCGCGACTTCTACAACCGGTCGACGCTGCACAATCGCGTGGCACTGACGCGCCGTCTCCACGAGTTCAAGATGGAGGACGACGCGAGCATGGCAGCTCACCTGGACCGCTTTGACGAGCTGGTCGTGAGCCTGCAAGCTGTTGGCGAGGCGATCGACGATGCTCGCCAGCTCGTGGTGCTCCTCGGTAGTCTACCGAGCGAATATGACCTCCTCGTGTCGATCATCGAGAACACCAAGGACGTCTCGCTGTGACGGGGGTCACACGGCACCAATGCACGGAGGAAGCGTGCGGCGTATACAAACGCCAAGTACTTTACGTACTGATAGTAAGAGGGATTGACTCTCAACAGGGAAAAATAGAGACTGTTCATTAATTGCGTACAGTCGCTTTCGTACCGTAGAAATGGGTGGTTCCCACAATCCTAACTAACGTATCTGATAGCGCAACTAACCTAACAACATGTAAGGGTAAACTTCCCTGTGCAAACCTATATACCTTGGAAGTCGCCATATCTAAAGTGGAAGGTTCTTCACTCGTACTTACGAGGAGACATTGCGCACCTAGCATGGTGCGCTTGCGGTCGTACCTTAGCGAGTACGACCGAACCTAAGAAGGGGTATTGTGACACCACCTTCAGGCAACATCCATGCCTATGTAATCCCGTTACATCCTCCCCCACCTAGACTCGAGTAACCACACCGTTGGTTACTCGAAACAGCCGAGCGTTTCGGCTGGGCGCCAAACATCAAGTGACTGATGGCGCCGGCAACTCGCTCCAAGCAGGGCGCGGCCGCTAAGGCGGCGGCGCACGCATCCTCGGATGCTGGCGCGGGCTCTCCGCCCGCGCCCACCAACTCCACATCGTCTCGGTCGTCTGCGTCCGTGGCAGCGGACTCGCAGGCTCGCACCGAGCCATCTCCTTCGGGAGATGCGACCGTTGGGCTGGCGTCGGAGGTCTCGAGACCTCACGACGCGGCTCGCGCGCCTCCTCCGGAGGACGCGCAGGCGTCCGCTCCGTTAGCGGCGCCAAAGAAGGGTGCTGCGTCTCCACCTCGAGACGGCGAGGGCATCTCGCTGTACGCGAAGACCAGACTCTCGGCCAGCGAGTACCGTCGCGCGCTCGCTGCGCAGGCCGAACAGGGTCAAACCCCTCGGCCGGGAGCCGCTGCCCAGGCCGCCAACGCGGCCGAAGCAGAGAGCATGGCTCGGATCGACCGAGCCGAGGCTCGTGAGCGCAAGTGGCGCACGGCTCGCGATGTCTGGTGTCGGCGTCATGGACGCAACTCAAGCGATCCCGGCGTCTTTGAGGCCCATCGGCTTCAGTCGCCCACACCCAGCGCTTTCGACTCCGATGGGTCGTGCGCGGACGGCTTCGTGCCACCGTCTTCCGCCTCGGAGGACGAGCTGGAGGCCTCTCCGAGGGCCACGGCCCGCATCGCAGCTCTCAACCGCGAGCTTGATGCCGAGGACGAGGCGGTGCTCGAGAGGAAGCGCGCGGCCTCGCGGAGGGGGAAGGCCCGGACAGCCTCCCATCCACCTCCTGTTGGTGCAGTTCCGGTCCGCCGACCAATTCCCGCTCCCCAGCGGTCATCTGTTGACCCTGAGAGTGCCGAGGCGGCTCCGCCGCCGGACGACTCGGCACCGCGCTACCTCGCACGCGAGCGCCGGTCCTCGCCTCACTCGAACCTGAGCGACGGCGAGGTCGAGGACGGTCAGGTCGACGAGGCTGACCCGCCTCGCGCCTCAGACCGTCCGGTCGTCTCCAACGAGTTGGACGATGACCAGGAGCGGTACCTTGGTGCTCGTGCTGCGGCTACCTCAGCCGCGCACTCTCGCGCTTCAGAGCCACGTCGGTCTTCTCGTGGCTCGCGGCCCTGGCGTACGCCGGTGACACCGATTGTGTCGGGTGAGATCCTCCGGGACGGGCTCACGTCTGCGGAGGTGGCGGATCGCCAGTACTGGCGCGAGCGCTGGCTCACGCCGACGTACTTCAGCGTGAGCGATTACCGCAATCGGCTCGTTGCCATGAACAAGCAGAAGAAAGGCATTAAGAGCCTTGGGAATCGCCTTCCCGTAGCGGTTTACCCCAACGAGACCCCTGAGGTCGCGGAGGAGGAGTTCCTCTGTTGGGCCCGCGCCGTCGGTGAACCCATCGACAAGCTCATGCAGAGCCCGTACGAGGATGATGTTCGGTCTGAGCGAAACCTCCGTCTGGAGTTCGCCAAACGGCGTGGTCGAAAGAACGACATCAAGGATGAGATCGAGCGTCACGCCCGGTTGGCCCGCGAGGGCGACCTCGATCATGGACGCGCCTCGCGTCCGAGTCCGGCCTCTGTGCCGACTCTACCTCCTTCTCCTTCGCATCGGGATCGAAGCAGGTCCTCTGCTCCGAATCCCCGGACCTCAAGCGCTTCTGCGCCGGTCCAGCCGCCCTCCGCTTCACGGAAGCGGACGGCTAGTCACTACGAGGACCCTGTACCTTCGAGCGCAAAGCGCGCACGAGGTCAGGACAATCCTCGAGGAGCATCTGCTCCGACTCCCACGAGTTCTCGGAGTGGGGATAACCCCTCCACTTCACGAGAATCTCTGGGATCCCTCTCCGAAGCCGCCGCTTCAGAAGCGTCTCAACATGATAATGCTTTTGACCCCTCTGATCCAGGAGAGGGGGCGGCGGTCGCTGCGCCGCGGGAGGCTCGCGACCTCCAGCGGAAGCTCGCCGCGGTGTTCGAGGATATCTCGACGCTGCGGGGCCAGCATCACGAGTGGGGAGCATGGCTCCGTCGCCGTGTGGAGGAGCGCGATCACGAGATCGTGGCTCTCCGTCAGCGCGTGGAGGCGTGTGATCATACGATCGAAACTCTCGTCCAGCAAGTGTCGACTCTCTCGAGTCAGGTGAGTTCGCTCTCTCACCAGCTTGCGACTGTGCGGCCTCCTGCTCCAGCTCCGCCCGCGCCGTACTTTGGCGTACCCCGCTCGTACGAGCCGACCGACGTTGGTCAGGGCTATGGGCAGCCCGTGGCGCCGGTGCCTCAGCGCCCCGCCGAGGGTGGTCGCTACCACTACTCGGCGGATCCGTACGTGTTCGCTCCAAGCGCCGGCTATCAGCCGAGCCAGCGCTACGAGAGGCTGTCGAGCGATCGCGAGGGTGGCTTTCGCGAGCCTCGTCCCTCGAGCTCTCACCAGGCATCTCCGCCTTCTGTGGGTCGTGGTATGGCTTCAGCAGCCCCACGTAGAACACCGGATGCGTCCGCATCCTAGTTGGGAGGTCCAACGTGTACGCGTGGCCTTTGCGGGCCAGGACCTTGTACGGTCCGACGAAGCGCGGACGCAACTTCGTTTTATGGACCGCCGAGACCGCCGCCAAGGGTAGGTTCTTAGCGTTCAGGAGAACTAGGTCCCCTACGCGGAATACATTTGCATTCTTACGACCCACTTTGTCGCTTTGTTCTTTTTGTTTGTCTTGTGCGGTTGCCATGGCATCGCGCACGCGTCGTAAGACGCTCAATCGTGTGTCCACAAAGGCACTAAGTTGCTTTTTCAGTGCAACTGGGGCCTTATCGCCCAAACGGGAGGCAAGTTCGGCTTGCCGAGCCTCTCCCCCACCTAAGGTGGAAACCCCACGTGGGCCTAGCGTCAACGGTGTCACCGGGTGACGCAGGCCGTTCACGTAGAACGGAGTGCAGCCCGTTGAGGCGTGTACCGCATTGTTCATCGCGAACTCGACGAACGGGAGCTGCTGGCTCCACGAGCGCGGTTCGGCAGCGCATACGCTGCGGAGGATGTCCTCCAGAGTGCGGTTCACGCGCTCGGTCTGGCCATCCGTCTCAGGATGGTCAGCCGTGGACATGTCGAGGCGGGTGCCGAGCAGGGCGAACAACCCGCTCCAGAAACCCTTGAACCTCGGATCTCGGTCCGAGACAATGGACCTCGGGAGTCCGTGTGCACGGAACACGTGCTCAATGAACAAGGCGGCCACGCCCTTGCCATCAATGTTTTTGGAACAAGGTGCGAGATGCACCATCTTGCTCAAGCGGCAAACGAACACGGCCACTCCGTCGTTGCCGCGGGCGTCCTCAGGGAGCCCAAACACGAAGTCCATGCTGATGGACTGCCAGCACTCAGCTGGGACTGGCAAGCTAGCCAGTGGCGCCTCCGAAGACGGAGCCGACTTCACCCGTTGGCACGTCTCGCATGACGTGACGTACGTGCTCACCCACTTGTACATGTGGGGCCACCAGTAGTGGCGCGCAACTGCGTAGTGGGTCTTTTCCCGACCTAGATGTCCGCTCGACGCGGCATCATGCGCCTCATAGAGGATCGCGTAGCGAATGTCCTCGTTCAACGGAACCACGACTCGTGGTGAATCACTGCGTCCCGTGCTGTAATACAGCACGCCATCGCTGTACGAGTAGCGATGGAGACGCGCTCTCAAGCGCGCCGAAAGGGGCCGTGACTCTTTTTCTTCGAAGTGGCGCACCAGCGCTTTGCATGTCTCGTCATGCCTGTATGCTGCTCGTATCCGATCGATCAACGACACGGTGAGTGTCGTGACATGAGCCAACTCGTAGTCTGGCCTGCGCGAGAGCGCATCGGCAAGCACGTTCTGCTTGCCCGGCTTATATTCGACGCGGAAGTTGTATTCTGCGAAGAATGACAGCCATCGCGCCATGCGCTGGGACAGGTGTGGCGTGGACGTCGCCGTCCGCAAGGACGCGTGGTCCGTGTAAACCACGAATTCCCGCTCACCGAGCAGGTGAACGCGGAATTTGACAAGAGCGTACTTCATGGCAAGTAGCTCCTTGTCGTGAACTGGGTAGTTCTTCTCAGCAGCCTTCAGCTGCCGAGACTCGAACGCAATCACTCGTTCGCGGCCCTCATCGTCGGTCTGAAGCAATGCACATCCGATTGCGAAATCGGAAGCGTCGCACACGACGCTGAACGGCCTGTCGGCGTTCGGGAGTGCCAACACTGGCGCTCTCAGCATGCTCTCTTTGATGCCATCGAAGGCATGTTGGTGGGCCTCCTCCCAACTCCACTCCGCCTCCTTCTTGAGGAGGAGGGACAGCGGGCGTGCCATCTCGGCGTAGCCCTCGCTGTACTTGTGCAGGTAGTTGGCGAGACCCAACCACTTGCGCAGGTCCTTCTGGTTCCTCGGAACCGGCCACTCGACGATGGCCTTAACCTTCCCTGGGTCCGCACGTATGCCGTGCTTGCCAATGTAGCAGCCGAGGAATGGAATTTCCTCGGCGCCAAAGACACATTTGTCCACGTTGGCAAAGAGCTTGTTGGCTCTCATGCACTCGAGCACGCTACGCAGGTGCTCGGTGTGGACCTCGAGATCGGTCCGGCCACTCTCGGCCCTACTGTGGACAAAGATGTCGTCGAAGTAGGTCTGCGCGAACGCGCGCATGGGCCTGAACAGCTGCGTGACCAGGCGATTAAATGTCGCAGGGGCGTTCGATAGCCCCTGTGGCATCACCAGCCACTCCCATAGCATCCCGCTTGGGGTGCTCACAGCGGTGAGGGGAATGTCCTCCTCCCTCATCAGGATCTGGTAGTATCCGTCTACCAGATCCAAAGCACTGAATATCGTGCTTCCTGCCATGTTGTTCTGCAGGACCTCTTTACGAGGGATAGGCGTTTGCGCCGGGATCGTCGCTGCGTTCAGTTTGTTGAACGCGTGGACGATCCGCCACTTGCCGTTCGGTTTGCGAACGCAAAACGTGGGCGTAGAGTGTGGGGATTTCGATTCCCGCACCAAACCAGCCTTGTGCTTCGCACGGAAGAAGGAGTCAATGTGGTCGCATTGCTCCTTCGGCAGTGGCCACTGCCGCGTCACGCAATACTTGGTCCCAGGGACCAGGTCGATCTCGTGGCGCACCCCGCGATCGGGTGGCAACGTGGACGGTGGGTCTGTAGAGACCACGTCCGAGTACTCCTTCAACAGAGGGTACAACGGATCCCTCGGGTTCTTGAGGATCTCTGAGCCTCGGCGCAGGCCGATCCGACCCCGGATCTCCTCGAGAACGGACTCGTCCATGACGGAGGAGGTGTTCAGTTCTTCCACATCCGGTCGGATCACGACCACCTCGGCGACCTCGCCGCCTTCAAGAGCGTGCAGGAAGTCCTGCGTGGACATCTCGTCCAGCTCTACCAGAGCGTTCAGCTCCGGGAGCGGCTCCAACGGCACCGCTGGCGCCACGACCACCCCAGTCGTACCATCGATCAGCATGTAGTCCGGCTCTCGGCTCGGACGCGTCCATGTGTCGTGACGCGCTGGCGCACTGCATGCGCCAGTATTAACTAGCACCCTGCCGGGCGGCTCTGTGCTCTCCGAGCTTGGAGTCATGGCGAAGCCACTGTCTGGCGCTGCCTCCTGCCCATCATCTGGCGGTACTGTGTCCTCACTGTCAATGCAGGGGCGGCCGTGCGCATGGCTTCGCCCCGGGTGTGGTCCATGCCACACCCGCGCCTCTTCCAGGCGCTCGGTGTGCGTAGCGCCCGTCTGGCGCTCTGAACGGGCGGCTAGCCACGCGGCCGACCGGTCTCCGTATTCCGGACCGGGCTCAAACCGGTCCTCTGTCGGAGGAACACTCTCAAATTTGTTCGGAACCGCGTTACCCGAACCGGTCCCAACGTCCGGACCCGACGGTTCACCCTCGAACCGTGACTCGTCGATTTTTGGAAGCGGTGCCCAGTGCACCCGCTTTGGCGTGGCGGTCGCCTCGGCCTGCCGCGCGCTCCCACGCTCGTCCTTGAGCGGAGCTCCGCCGCCATGGCGTCTCATGTCTCCTGTTGCCTCGGCGGAGACAGCCGACCTCGTGTCGAGCTGCCCAGTTCCACGCCTCCCAGGTGGAGCAGCGTCGTCCTGACGCTCGCGATCGTGTCTTCCCTTCTGGGCGGCGGACTTCGGTCCTGCTCGCCCGGCTCCACGTCCCTCGGACGGAGCGATGCTCTCGTGACGTGTGTCGTCCAGCGACTCGTCGTCATAGGTGGACTTGCACCCCACCCGTTCGGCTCCATGCCCCTCAGGCAGAGCGACGTCGTTGGGACACTCGGTGGGCAGCGCCACCTCGGGGATGTCAATGAGCTCTGACACCCCGACCATGTATTCGTCGTCATCGACGCGGCGCTCGCGCCATTCACGGCGGCGCCAGCTGGATGAGGCGGGCACCTTGCTCACCGACATCCGATCAGAGGTCTGGGACTTACTGGCTCCGATCGACTTGGACCTCCAGTCGATCCATGGCTCTTGCCTCTCGAGCCATGGCATACCCAGGATGAGATCGTACTTCTCATCCAAGTCGAGCACTGTGAAGCGCTCGACACAGTCGAAATCCTCGAAGCGGACTTGCAGGTCCACGTGAATCTTCGGGGATTCAATCACCTTGCCTGTTGCCAGGCGGACCGCAATGCGGCCCGAATGCTTGCTTGCATTCAGCGCGTCGGCGAACATCGCGCGATTTCTTTCCATACTGGCGCGTCGAGCGTAGCTACTCGACGCGCCTGAGTCGATGAGCACCCGCATCGGCTCCGCGAACCCCTTGACGTTCGCGCGAACGACCAGCAGCCCTCCACTGCTGGCTTCTCCAATTCGAGAGAGCTGTTCTCTCTCGGGGGCTAAGCCTCCTTGGTGTTCGCCACCCCGGCCACCACGGGAGCTTAGTCTTCCCCCAGTAGGGCGCCCCGCGCCTACTGGGTGTACGCGTTTCCCCGTCCGCGGGAGCGCTCATCGTCGTAGCCTCCGTCGGACCGACGCGGAGACGACGAACGTCTGCCGCGTCGGGAACGTCCGCGACGAGCGCGGGCGTTCCATTGATTGTTGGATCGGGGGCAGTTTCGCTGCATGTGCCCGATCTGCCCGCATGCGAAGCACGTGATCGTGCTGCGCTGTTCAGCGCTGCCGAGTTCCATCGGCTGTGGACCATCGGCTCGCGGGGCCGGAGCTCCGATGAGGAAGCCCGACGTCCGAGCCTGGCGGTGGCAATAGTCCTCTTGGAGGGCTATGCGCACCGCCTCTTCGAATGAGTTTGGTTGGGCGCGGAACAGCTGCGTCCGCGCCGGGCCGACGCGGAGGCCCTCCATGAAGATTGTCACCTTGACAATCTCGGGCAGCGGATCGCTGATCATGCCCGCAAGCAGCGTTCGTAGCTCTTGCACGTAGTCAACGAGCTCCCGCTTGCCTTGACGGCTTGCAAGAAAGCGCGAGCGTACCTGGTACGCCGCGTTGGGTGGGAGGAACATCACCCGTATCTCATGCTTGAGGTACTCCCACGTAGGGAACGAGCCCTCGACAGTGCTGTCGCGCGTGAGCGCCCACTGTCTCGCGCGTCCCCCAAGTTGGGAGACCGCGAACGCGACCTTCTGGCGCTCATCCGTGAGGAGCGCGGCCTGCATGGCCATCTCGGTTTCGCGAAACCACAGCAGCAGACTCTCTGCTTCGTCGCCCGTGAACGGGTTGACCTTGAGGTGAAGCGGCTTCACGCCGCTCGACACCACCACTGGTGCTGGTGCCTGCTGCGCCTGCAGCGCACCTCGCACATGGTCTAGGAGTGCGTTCTCGTACTGAACGAACGACTCCGCGCGCTCCACTTGCGCTTCGGCATCCTGCGCGAGCAGGTGTGCCAGACCATCTGGGCCCAGGATGCATTGCATCTTACTCAGGGCTCCCCACTGAGCCTCATTTAAGTGGGGAAATTGAGCCCTGTTCAGCTCCATCGTGAGCTCGAACTCCCTGTACAGAGGTTCAGGTCCGTCGACCCGCGGAGGTCGTGGACGGACTACAAAGTGCTACCAAGTGTGACGGGGGTCACACGGCACCAATGCACGGAGGAAGCGTGCGGCGTATACAAACGCCAAGTACTTTACGTACTGATAGTAAGAGGGATTGACTCTCAACAGGGAAAAATAGAGACTGTTCATTAATTGCGTACAGTCGCTTTCGTACCGTAGAAATGGGTGGTTCCCACAATCCTAACTAACGTATCTGATAGCGCAACTAACCTAACAACATGTAAGGGTAAACTTCCCTGTGCAAACCTATATACCTTGGAAGTCGCCATATCTAAAGTGGAAGGTTCTTCACTCGTACTTACGAGGAGACATTGCGCACCTAGCATGGTGCGCTTGCGGTCGTACCTTAGCGAGTACGACCGAACCTAAGAAGGGGTATTGTGACACCACCTTCAGGCAACATCCATGCCTATGTAATCCCGTTACACTCGCTGATCGAGGTCAAGGAGAAGCTGCTGAAGGAGCATGACAAGCTCCAGAAGCACGAGGCGACGGAGCGCGCGTTCAAGGCACGCGTCCAGACGCAAGGAGGGAAGCGCGCCAATGGCAGTAGTCGTCGCGGCAAGAGTGCGCGCGGCAACAACGGCGGCTTCAAGGGCAAGTGCTTTGGGTGTGGTCAGGCGGGTCACATGAAGCGTGACTGCCCAAACGCGACCACTGGCGACCGAGACGAATTCGTGTTCTCGGCTGGGGCGTCGTCTACTGAGGGTGGCTGGCTGATCGACAGCGGTGCTACATCGCACATGACGCCGAACAGGTCGGACCTGTTCGAGTACGAGGCGCTCTCGCAGCCGATCGACGTGACCATCGCGGACGGCAAGAAGCTCCAGGTGGTGGGTCGCGGGTCTGTGCGCATGGTCGGCGCGACCGGCTTGATCATTCGGATGGTGGACGTGCTCCACATCCCGGACCTGGACCGTCGTCTGCTGTCGATTGGAAAGCTGACTGAGCGCGGTCTCAGTGCCGAGTTCGGCGCTGAGTACTGCAAGATCTGGCATGGGTGGGACCTGGTCGCAATGGCCAAGCGGCACGGCAACACCTACACGTTGGACAAGGAACCAGAGCAAGCGCGGTTTGTGGACTACTCGGTCTACAACGGCGAGTGGGAGCTGTGGCACGCTCGGATGGGGCATCCGAGCCACGACAACTACGCGCGCACACAGAAGACGACCGACGGCATGCCTTTAATCGCTCAGGGCAGCGACACCCTATGTGGTGGGTGCATGAAGGGCAAGCAGACAGTTGCGCGGTTCCCAGCTCGCTCCCAGTCGAAGAACTCGCGGGTGCTGGAGCTGGTCCATACGGACCTGATGGGTCCTATGAAGACCATGTCGACGGGCGGTGCCAAGTATGTCCTCACCTTCGTCGACGACTACTCCCGCTACGTGGTTGTGTACTTCCTAAAGAAGAAGAGTCAGGTGGCGGCCAAGTTCCACGAGTTCAAGACGCTCTACGAGAACCAGTGGGGCGAGCGCATCAAGGTAATTCGGTCGGACAACGGCACCGAGTTCGTGAACAAGACGTTCGACAGCATCTGCCAATCGGGTGGCATCATGCACCAGCGCACGGTCCCCTACAGCCCCCAGCAGAATGGAGTGGCGGAGCGCATGAACAGAACCATCATGGAGAAGGCACGCAGCATGCTGCACTACAAGGCCGTGGCACTTCGATGGTGGGCTGATGCGGTCAGCACGGCGGCGTACCTGGTCAACCGGACGACCAACACCGCGCATCCAGACGTCACGCCGTACGAGTTGTGCTTCAAGCAGAAGCCACGCCTGGACCACCTGCGCGTGTTCGGGTCGTATGGGTACGCGCACGTGGACGACGCCAAGCGCACAAAGTTGGAGGCCAAGAGCTACATGTGCATGCTGCTGGGCTATGCCGACAGGACCAAGGGATACAAGGTGCTTGACATTAACGCTGGTGTCGTCAAGGTGTCAAGGTCTGTAGCGCTCGACGAGCGCGAGATCAACGGCATCTATGATGTTGCAGTAACTCCGGTCAATAGTTCGGTCACTCAACTGCTGGTGGTGAAGGATAGCGCCGAGCGACCGGCTCCGCAGCCTGTCACACCAGACGAGCCAATGACGGAGGAGACAACGGCGGACGGCGACGTCGCTATGGAGGAAGCGCCGCAGGCGCCGCCTCAACTTCCATCTGCACCACCATCAAGTGACGTGGTGGTGTTCCACCCGCCAGTGCAGCGCTCCAGTCGACCGCGTGATGAACAGCGTATCTTGCCGACACTGGAGAGTGCGCCGCACCAGCGGCTGCTCCTGGAGACCATCGACGATGAGGCTATGGACGGCAGCATCGTGCCGCGGCCGAGCCCCAAGCGTCCTCGCACGGACGATGATGAGTACGCTCTCGCGGCATTGGCGGATGCTGCCGCGGTGAGCAGATCGACCGACGTGCCGTCCTCGTATGGACAGGCAATGGAAAGTGGGGAGAAGAAGCAGTGGGAGGCGGCGACGCGTGATGAGCTTGCTGCTCACAACGCCAACGGGACCTGGACGGCGGTTCCTCGCAAGGCTGGCATGCGCACCATCGGGAGTCGGTGGGTGTTCGCCAAGAAGCGAGATGAGCACGGCAACATCGTTCGCTACAAAGCTCGACTCGTCGCCAAGGGGTTCAAGCAGGAATTCGGTGTGAACTTCTTCGAGACCTACTCGCCAGTAGCAAACATGAACTCTATCCGAGTTTTCCTGGCGACATGCGCCTCGCAAGGCTACGAGATGGAGCAACTCGACGTCGACACAGCCTTCCTCAACAGCGATCTCGAAGAGGAAGTCTTCGTGGAGGTGCCCGAGGGCCTGGACGTCGACGGTAACATGGTACTCAAGCTCAACAAGGCGCTGTATGGACTCAAGCAAGCGTCATCAGCGTGGAACAAGACCATCCACCACGTTTTCGTGAAGAACTGCTTTGTCAGCTGCGGCGCTGACAAATGCATCTACGTCAAGCAGGTCGGCACCGAATTCGTCTATGTGTGCCTGTATGTGGATGACATGATCATCGCAGCCAAGCTTCGTGCGGAGATCCAAGCTATGAAGGCCGCACTGAAGCGTGAGTTCAAGATGAAGGAGCTCGGCGCCGTCAAGTTCATGCTAGGCATGGAAATCTACTATAATCGCGAGCGCCGAGTGCTGTGCCTCCGTCAGACCCAGTACATCCGAGATGTGGCGGCTCGCTTCAACCAGACCGACGCTAAGGACGTGCACAACCCGTGTGAGCTCGGCCTCAAGTTGTCGACATCACAGTCACCGACGACAAAGCAAGACCGTGAAAACATGCGGCCGAGGCCATATCGATCACTGATTGGCTGCCTGCTCTACATCACGACATGTACCAGACCGGACGTAGCCTATGTGGTGACCCAGCTCTCTCGTTTCCTCGAGAACCCGGGCCAACAGCACTGGAAGGCGGCGATCCGCGTGCTGCGGTACCTCAAGACGACGTGCGAGGTCGGCATCGTCTACCAGGGACCGACATCTGCCATCAAGGCCTACAGCGACGCCGACTGGGGCAGCAACCTCGACGACCGACGCTCGGTGTCTGGCGTCGTCGTCATGATGAATGGCGGACCAGTCGTCTTCAAATCCAAGTACCAACGCACTGTGGCGTTGAGCTCGGCTGAGGCAGAGTACATGGCTCTGAGCCTCTGCACTCAAGAGGTGCTTTGGACGCGGGCGCTACTCAAGGACATGGGCCGCGAGCAAGTGGGAGCGACGCGCGTGTGGGTGGACAACCAAGGAGCGATCGCATTGGCGAACAATGCTGGCTATCACGCTCGCACCAAGCACATTGACATCCGTCATCACTTCATTCGTGAGAATGTCGTTGCCAAGACCATCGAAGTCGACTATATTGACACCAAGCAGCAGCTGGCGGATCTGCTGACCAAGGCTCTCAGCGCCAAGCGGGTGCAATACCTTCGTGCGAGCAACGGGATCTGCGCAGCTAAGACGCTGCACTAGCGTCGAGTGGGAGTGTTGAAGTGCGTCGCTGATGCAGCGATTGGTTAGGCGATGGCGCGTGCTCGCAGCGACTCGCTAGTTACGGCGCGCATGCTCGGGGGTGGTGCCTGCACGCTGATTAGGCGGATGGCACGCGACTGGATTGTGATTGGGCGGCGCCGCCCACCGTACTCGTGGTTCTGGACGCATATTGGATGATATTGGGGATTTGCAGGAAAAATAGGTATCGAGCAGGAGGCGGCCAGAGGTGCCATGGGCTGCACGCGAAATGCTCGCCCTACTCTAATGCTGGGTTTGGCGACCTGAAGCTTCGCATGCAGCATCGTTGGTAGGCTAGCTACAACTTCTATTGAGCGGAATTTTCATCCGCGTGAATACACTCACTTCGGGTTTCACCAGCTACTCATCACCAGAACGTATCTGAGGGGTGGCATCAACACAGTACAGTAAATTACAGTGCAAGTCTTACAGTTCAACCCGCCACTTACATCCAGTCCGTCATGCCCACACTACCAATTGCATTGGAGATAATCACACGTACTTCGTCTTCGGTTCCTGCAGCAGCAACCGCCCCTCGTCCCGATGCTCCACTTAGTCTGCAGAGTCCCTCGCTCTCGTTGCACATCTCTACCGGCATTTTGAGCGAAGCCACTGCACCAAATCCTTGTGGCCCCTAGCAGAAGCCAAATCTATCGCTTTCGTCATGCAGCCCTCGGTGCGATTTGCATGAAGCCACTGCACCACACCCAGATGACCACTCTCAGCGGCCCTGCTCATTGCCCCTGTCGTGCAGCCCTCGCTGCGGTTCGCGTGCAACCACTGCACCACATCTAGGTGCCCGTTAGCTGCAGCAAAGTCCATCGCATACGTCGTACAGCCCTCGCTGCGGTTCGCGTGAAGCCATTTCACCATCGCCAAATGTCCCAATTGAGCGGCCCAGTCCATCGCAGCCGTCGTGCAGCCCTCGTTGCGGTTTGCATGCAACCACTCCACCACAGCGTGGTGTCCGTGACCTGCAGCCGAATTCATCGCAAACGCCGTGCAGCCCTCGGAGCGGTTCACATGCAGCCATTTCACCATCTCCAGATGTCCGTTAGCTGCTGCCCAGTTCATCGCATTCGCCGTGCAGCCCTCCAAGCGGTTCATGTGCAGCCACTCCACCACACCAAGGTGTCCATTAGCTGCAGCCGAATTCATCGCGTACGTCGTACAATCCTCGCTGCAGTTCGCGTGAAGCCGCTGTACTACCTCTAGATGGCCATTCGCTGCGGCCAAGTCCATCAAATTATCGCTGTTGCGAGCGTGACATTCGCACATCCCAGTTGGTTGCGTCCGCTCGAACCAGTGCAGCCAGCCACGCCTCGCCGCTCTGTCCGAACACACACACCCGGAGCAATCCAGTAGCTCCGACACCAGCGCCTGCGCCGGATCCGGCAACGACAGCTTCAGCGCCCGCACGCTCGTCAGCATGGCTCTCTGCATCCTCGTTGCTTGAACAGCGGACGGCGCTTTGCTGGAGCTGGTGCAGATTGAAAGCGAGAAATGATTGTCAACCCAAACTTCTGGTGACTGGGTACACCCTCAATGGTACAATGTGCCAATCGGTCCTCATTCACAGTCAGTCGCTGTCTACCAGGTCTAGTGCAACCGCTGACTTGGGCCGTAAGGAGGCTACAGCGTACTTGTGCATAGCATCCAACTCGCTACCAGCGTCCAGTCGGTCGCAAGTGTTCATCGGAAACTCCGCCATCAATGTGCACAAACATGGCCGGTCGCTTGATCTGGTATTCAAATCGCTCATGCCACCTCAACTCGAGACGATCTGTCCTCTCCATTCTGTTGCACGGGGGGCATTCACGTTCATCTCGAGTGCCTTCTCTTCCTGCAGCGACAAGGTGTGGTTGGTACTCTGAATTGGCTCTGACTCGCGACTACTTGGCGACAAGCGGAATGAAGACGAACCTTTGCCACCTCCGAAGATATCGCAGCATGGACGTTTTGCCGACTGTGTAAGAGTGGTTGCTGATATGAAAACCACAAAAGACAACATTGGAACAATATAACGCCAGTTATGTGGCGTTCGGCGTTCGCCAAGCTTCGTATACCGTCGCACCGCCCACCCGGTGTCGAATCCGCTCGATTCGACTGGGTAGCTCGGGCGGCAGAGTCCGCCGTTCGTCCCCAGTGATCATCAGCGCGGCGCGAGTGCCTCGGCTAGCAAGGTGGCGACCATGGTCGTCGTCCAAGAGGCGACGCTCGAATTGCTCGTCGCGCTCTTCGAACGACAAATCGCAGTCGAAGCAACAGAACCACGTGAGCACTGCGCCGAGCACAGCCAGCGCCGCGAATGTGAAGCAGGCGATGGGAACATCGTCCACAGCTCCGCTTGGCACGAGAAAGTGTCCGGCAGCCATTCCGACGTGGCCCGCAGCCGCGGCAACGCCGAAACACGTACAGCCGATGGCCGGTGGGAACATCTCGGTCGGCAACGCGAACGTCGTGGCGTTGGGGCCACAGTTGCCGAAGAAAAGCACAAGCGCGACCAGCACGACGAACGCGGGCGGTTCGCCTTTGATCTCGTCCCACAGCGAGGCCAGCACCACGAAGAGCACACTCAACAGCGCAAAGCCTTGCAGCTGCAGCCGCCGCCGACCCACGCGACCGCCGGCTGCCGTGGCCACTGCGTATCCCGGGAGAGCGAGGAGAGCCATGCACGCGTTGACCGCCGTCCAGAGCTGCAGTGGCGGCTCGTCCTCTTCGGCCACGATGCGAAGCACTACGAGCGCGTGTCGTGCCAGCAGTGTCGGCGCGGTCGACAGCACGCCCCAGACGAACCATGCGCCGGCGCATCCGATGAGTGGGAGAGCGTAATAGCGCGCGATGAACGAGAGCCGCGCGCCATGGCGGCAGAGGATAGAGGTCGTCCCGTGGCTGTGGTCGACGAGACCCTTGTCCCGCGCGGACTTGAACGCCGCCGTCTCAGCGGACGCCGTGATCCGGTAGTATCCAACGACCGCGGCGGGTACGGTGCCCAGCGCCAGCAGCAGCCGCCACACAAAGTTGAGTCCTCCGCGGTCGTTCTCACCGGGTACGTCCATCGCCAGCGCCTGCACCAGCAGATTGCCCAGGAAGGCAGAAGCGACCCACGCTGCGCCTTGCAGTGCGAAAGTGTCGAGCACTCGCGCCGTCCGCTCGGCACTGGACGCCGCATCCTCGGCCGTGGCCGTGGCAGCCAGCGGGAACTCACCGCCGACGCCCAGTCCCGTGATGGCGCGAGCGATCGCGAGGAAGACCAGCAAGTGGCGCGTGCCGCTCGCGTAGGCCGCAGCCGAGAGCGCGGCGCCTAGCACCAGCAGCGCGCTCGTGGCGATCATCGGGCCGCGGCGGCCGACCACGTCGCCAAGCATCCCTAGTCCGAGCTGTCCGACCACGGCGCCAGCGAGACCGGCAGCCAGCACCACGTCGCGGCCGGAGGAGGCGAACTCGGCGCTCGAGAGCGCGGCCACCGTGAAGACAAACTCCTCGCGAAGCACGGCGTCCACCACCGCCATGACGGAGACGTCGTAGGCCGCGGCCAGGAAGCCGAGCCCGCGCAGCAGGAAGGCGTTCATGGCGCTGGCACGGACTCGGACACTGTCGAGGCCGCGCCAAATGCGACGAGAGGCAATGGCCACATAGTGGAACACCGAGAGATTCTGCGTCACTCTGGTTGAATCTCGCCAGAGGCTCAGCTCTGAACCGCAACCTGCCACAATCGATAGCGGATCTCGCAGGTGATGGACATCGACTTCAACAACCGAGTTGAAGCTGCCAGACCCAACGGGATGATGCAGCTCTGGTGCGCCGTGCTCGGTAGCGGCCGCGTGATGCAGGTTGAGGTCGCGTGGACCGCGCGTGTGCGCGATCTGGCGGTTGCGGTGGCCTCGCAGCTCGCGCCGCGGCCGTCTCCTAGTTGGCTGGAGCTGTACCTGGCCAAACGGCAGCCTGGGCGATGGCTTCTGGCGCAGAACCGCGACGTGCGGACACTCGCGCTCTACGGTCGCTGCTCCGACAGTCTCGTGCAGCTGCTGACGGAAGACGCGCGCATAGACCGGGCTGCGATGCTCGGAGAGTGTTTTGCAGCCGCAGACATGGACAAGGTTTCGCAAACGGAGATCCACGTGTTGGTGGTGGTCAACGGGATCGGCGATCGTCTAGTGGGGCGTCAGTCTTTGAGTGTGGAGTCGAAACCACGCTGGAAGTGGGAACCCGAACGAATGCCAGTCTATTCACTGGACGAAGAACGGCTGTTCTTCGTTGGACGTGAGGCCGCGGTCTCGCATTTGATACAGATGCACAGCAGCAACTTCGACCGAGCGGTCAACGGGAGTGCGAGAGCCTGGGCCATCCCTCTCGCCGACAATGTGAGCGGTATGGGAAAGACCGAGTTCGCTACCACGTACATCCAGAAGTGCCGTGAGATATGGGCAGGCACAGAACTCCCGAATGGGTTCGCCCGAACGCTATGCGCGTGCCGAACCATCCGCATCGTGTTTGCTGAGGGAGACCTCCTCGCTGACTCTCTGGACGAGTTTGTGGTCGAAAAGCTGGTCTGGAAGCTAGATCGCATGTTCCTCGAGCCGCCAGAGATCCTCGTCGACCCACCAGGCGATTCGGTTGACCTGCTCACAGCGCTGACAGCCGAGGTCGGCCCACTGTTCCTCGTGCTGGACGAGATCGGTGCCGCCTTCCAAGGAGACGCCAGGATGAGCGAGCTGGAGAGACGAGACGCATTCATCGTCTTTTGCCAGACGACGATGCTCAGGTGGCTCCCGTTGCCGAGCGTCTTCTTCTTGTTGGTCGGTCACGCCTCCTTCCTCAGCCTTATCAACAACCAAGTTTGTCTGACAGATTGCCGAGTCTGTCGCCTCGAACTCCCACTTCTGAGAGCAGACGAGATCAAACAGATACTGCAGCGGACGCCAGTCGAAGACGTGGCGACGAGCGCGACCGTCGCGATGGCGCTGGGCATGAACGACGCACAGACAATGGTAGCGGCGGAGCAACTCTGTCGAGCGACATGTGGCCACCCAAAGTCGGTGGTTCGAGCGCTGAACAGGTGCCATTCCATCCCGCAGCTCATGAGCTACACCTCGTCCGAGGTTGTTCAGTGGTCGGCACTCTACGCTACCGTGACGACTCACCGGGTCGACGCTAGACGCCTCGTGGAGGTGGTGACGGGCGAACAGAGCGTCGCTATCGACCTCACGGGAGTGACAGAGGACGGGTCGACGACCTGGGCCACTCGCGCGACCACCTGCTGGTTCCAGTGGAGTGGATCTACCTCCCAGGCGAGGCTGTTCGCGTCACCGTTCCGGGTGGAGTTCCTGATGACGTTCGTGTTGTCGCTGGATGAGTTAATGCGCGCAGTTGACAAATTGCCCGTGACTCCCGCCGCACGACTCGAGTGGCTGGTGCTGAAGCGCTTCCAAGAGCTCTTTCGATCGCCAACCAGGCCGCGATCCGCGCTGCCGATGGTGTTCGGCGTCTGTCCGACATTCGGGGACTACCCTGATGTGGCCTTCTCTGCTCGAACTCAGCCAATGCCGATGATCGCTGACCCAATTCGAGACAGGCAAAGTCTCCAGGCGATTGACTACGAATGGACTGCCTGTGGCGTCTCGAGACTGAGCCTCAAGTCGCGACCACACTCGTGGCCGTGCGATGTCCTCGTGACGACTCTGCCTAACGGCGTCGTCCTCACAGTCGGGATCGTGATCCACAACCATCGAACGAGTGTTTCCATACTGGAGACCGAGATCGTCGCGTTCGACGGCGTCTTTGGCTCTTGCTGGAGTTCGTTGAGCGTCGAGCGACGCAACGTGCTGCTGGTGTTCGCGACCAACATGGACGAGGAGCTCAAGCAGCTCACGAACGCGAACCCGTCAACCGTGCTGCGCGTCCCGAGCGCCTGCACACACGTGGATGAAGCAGTACTGATCAACTGGTCGACGCCGCTGCTTCGTGCACAGTTCTTTGGACTGAAGGCGAGTGCGGCGAAGGACGCGCTGGAGCGCACAGTCGACACCGCCAAGCGAGAGAAGGCGTTCGTGCTGCAGCAAGCGCAGTCAACCGGCAACTGAAATAAAATGCCAAAATGCAAAATGGAAAAACTGGTTGCCTTCAATCGGCGCACGCCACCCACGAGCACGTTGCGCGAGCCCCGCTGTCGGCGCCGCGACCTACTTAATTACAGAGACACCTCGTTGCTGCGGTAGCCGCCGGGGCCGTCGTGCACGACCACTGACGCCGTCCGCCGGCCCGTAGGCGGCTGCAGCCCGCGCAGCTTGCCCGGCTGGTACTGGTACTGCGCCTGCTGCTGCTGCTCGAACTGGTCGCCGCCGCTCGCGTACTGGCCGCGCGCGTCGTCGCCGAGGATGGCGACCGAGTTCTCGCGGCCCGGCTGCCCGTACTGCTGCTGCTGCTGCTGCTGGTTGGCCTGACCGTACTGCTGCTGCTGCTGCTGCTGCTGGTTAGCATGGCCGTACTGCGGCTCGCCGAGCGAGAAGAACGGGTCCGTGTTGCCGTCGCGGTTGTTGGCAGTCACGACGGTCGTGCCGGCCTTGTCGTCGTCGGCGCTGGCGCCGTCGCGCTTGAGCTTCCACGTGCGGTAGAAGATGTACATCTGGCGGATCATGAGCGCGACGAGCACGAGCACCTGGAGACCGACGATGGCGAAGCCCACGCCCTCACGCAGGTCGTCCGGGATGTCCTCGTTGAAGGACGTGGCGGACGAGAGCAGGAAAAAGGAGAGGAAGAGCGCCGAGATCTTGATGATGATGACGAAGGACGACGTCTTCTGCACGAAGGCAGTCGGGTACGGCTGCTTCATCTCGAGGTAGAAGAGGAAGGCGATGTGGAAGCCGATGAGCACGATGATCTGCCACAGACCCTGGATCCACACCATGCCCGTCGTCATGCCGCACAGCAGCGCGAGCATGAGCTTGGGGGCGAAGAAGAAGCGACCCTCGAACGAGTACTCGTCGTAGAGCGGCCCGAACCGCGCGTGGAACTTCTTGTCGAAGTGGTCCTTCGTGCCGAGGTCGCGCAGCTCCTCCTCGTTGTTGCGGATCACGAGCACGCCAAAGAGGATCGTGCCGAACGCCATGACGAGCAGCGCGATGATGGCGAGCCCGAAGCTCACGTCGATGCTGTCGTTGTCGATGCAGTAGCAGATCTGGTACATGGCTGTGGCGCCGATGACGTACTCGGAGAGGATGAGGATCATCATGAGCACGCCGATGGCCTTGTCGAACCACTTCTTGGAGAACGCCGGGAAGTCGGACACGAACGAGTACGCCGCGAGCATGAAGAGGCCGTAGCACGCAAAGAGCGCGCCGATGAGACAGCCGATGCCAGCCACCGTCAGGTAGAAGAGCTTGTCGGCCTGGACGCCGATGAGCGCCGCGTACTTCTCCATGCCCTGCACGCTCGTCGACGAGGACGAGCCCGAGCCGCTCGAGCTGCTACCACTGGCCGACGTGGACGAGCTGCCGAGCCGACGGCGAGTACCGCTGCCACTGGTGCTCGCGGACGAGCTGCTGCTGCCGCTGCCGTCCGTCGAGTTGTCCGAGGAGCTGACCTTGCCGAACGGGAGGAACTGGAAGCCCGCAGGCGCCATCTTCTTGCCCATCTTCTCGAGGAAGCGCGGACGCGCGTCCACGTTCATCTGGTTGATCATGATGGAGAACTGGCAGAGGTCCACCGCCGCCATGGTGATGCCCACGCTCGCGGCGGCCGACACGCCGGACGCGACACCTGCCGAGGTGCCGCCCACGACGCCGCTGGCCACCGACATGACGCCGCCGGCGACGACCGAGACGGTGGCGGCCGACGAGCCGATGGTGGACGTGGCGATGCCGGCCTTGTCGACCGTCGTCTTGGTAGTGCCATCGGCCCAGTGGTCCGAGTCCTCGAGCCCCTTGTCCTCGGGCACCGTGTACGAGTTGGAGGCCGTGCCGGACGTGCCCGCCGTGCTGCTGGACGAGGTCGAGCTGTAGACGTAGTTGTCGCACTGGCACGCGCTGAAGCTCGAGTCGCTCGTGTAGTCGCACTCGGTCTCGGCCGTCATGGTGAGGTTGGAGAAGGGCTGCGAGACTGCGCCGCTCACTGCCGCGCTCTCGCCGGCGTACGTGAGCAGCGAGAGCAGGTCGAGGTCGGCGTAGATGTCCGAGTTGATGCCGTCGTCGGCCGCGTAGTCCCACGTGCCGTTGGCACAGCCCGGGAAGCGGCACACGGATAGACACGTCTTGAGGTCGGTCACGCCTGTGCCGTCCGCCGTGCCCGAGTAGATGAGGCACTGCGTCTGCGCTGCCGCCGCGTCCACATCCAGCGCCGAGTCGCCGCACGTGAGCCCCATCTTGGCCCAGGCGCCGTAGAAGGTGGCGTCGCAGCTGAACTCGACCGTGGTGGTCGTGCTGGTCGCCGAGGACGAGGTGGACGACGAGGACCAGGACGACGCCGACGCCGACGACGACCATGATCCCTCGCTCGAGCCCGACGACGACGCCGCCGCCGTGGACGGAGCCGTCGTCGTCGTCGTGCTGGTCGTCGTGCTGGTCGAGTTGGACGAGGACGGCGCGGTCGTGGTCGAGGCCGTCGAGTTGGTCGTGGTCGCGGCGCCGGCCTCGGCCACTGCCCCCATCAGCCGCCGGCGCGTGTCGTCCGTTGCGGACGAGTCCGTGGTCGGCGTGGCCGTGGTCGTAGTCGGTGTCTTGGTGGTGGCCGTCGGCGTTTTGGTCGTACTGGTCGGCGTGGCCGTCGTGCTGGTCGGTGTGGCCGTGGTCGTGCTTGGCGTCTTGGTCGTACTGGTCGGCGTCTTGGTCGTGCTGGTCGGCGTCTTGGTCGTGGAGTCCGAGCCCGAGGCCGAGGCGCTCTCGCCTGCGTCCGAGCCGTCCGAGCCGTCCGAGCCATCTCCTGGCGTCGTGACCGTGCCCGCGGTCGCGGACGAGCCGTCCGTGGATCCGACGGCACTAAGCGAGCCGCTGGAGGACGAGTCACTCGAGGACGAGCCCGTCGTCTTCTTGGACGAGGACCCGGCCGCCGCCACCTCGCTTGGGACGTTGGTCGCCGTTGGCATTGAGTAGCGGAAGACGCACGAGACGGAGCCCGTAGTCGCGGTCGTCGACCCGGAGGACGAGCCCGCAGCCGTGGTCGAGGTCGTGCTGGTCGTGGACGACGTCGTACTGGTCGAGGTCGTACTGGTCGAGGTTGCCGTGGTCGAGACCGGGGCCGTCGTCGTCGTGGCCGCGTCCGCGACCGCGGCCGCCGCCAGCGCCAGCGCCGCCAGCTTGAGCACCTGCATCGCCGCTCCCGTGCACCCGCGCGGACGCCTAGAGCGAGCTAAAGTACGCGCTCGCCGTGCGTCGGTCGCCTTTGCCGCGCTCGAGCGGTTTGCGTTTTGCGGCGCCAGTCCGCCGCCGCCGCGGCCGCCCCCGCTCTCGGCGTCCGCTTGTGGGCCGAAGAGCCAGAAGAGGGTGGTCCGTCCTGCAGTCCCCTTGCCCGCCGCCGCGCCTCTGTGAGGTTCTCCTCCGCCTCTGATTGGTGGAAAAGCGAACCAACCCTCGTCCTGATTGGTGGAAAGACGAGCCGCGCACCAGCCTGCGCTTCGGAACCAGTGTGTCACCCGCCCGTCCGCGCGGACGGTGACGAGCCCTAGCCCGTCCGCTGACCGGAAACCTTGAGCCGCGTCGAGAGTTCAGCGCAATTATGGCAGAGGGGGTACTAATTCCTCGCCTGGATCGGCCCGGCCGCCGTTCGAAATGACTCGCAGCTCGCGGCGCGGCGCCTGTGGACGCTGCGATATGGCAGGCGCGGTCTGCGGCTGGAGGACGGCGCGCGGGGCCGGCGCTTTCGCTGTTGGGGGCCGAACGCCGCGACGGGATAGCTCTGGATTCTTGCAGAGCATTGCGGCAGGGATGGGGGACCGGCGGACAGACGGGACGCTGCGGTGGACGAGGGGAGCGGTTGCGTGGGCGTTTCGTTCCATGGCGTGTGGTGCAGGCGAGGCGGGGACGCCATGTGGTGCTGCAGCCACGTCCTTCGCACAGGCAGAGTGTCGCCCAGAAATGACTAGTCACCTGAATAAATGAATGGAACGTGTGATTTAATATATTAATTAGTGAACAAAGTGTCAACTTTAGCCTGTAAAAGCGAATTCTGAGATCCCCCTGCATGTCAGGTAAAGTCGCGACGGCGAACACTTTGATGCAAAACACGGTGCGCTCGTGTCGTCATTATCCAACTTCGGTCTCAATTGACCCATGTTGAAGTTTTTCAAGCCGTATTGGTCACAGTGTGACGCCGAGTGGCTCAGGAACGCGCAGCAATGCGCTCGACACCCCCCGGAGACACGCGAGGCGGTGTTAGTGCTGCAGCGACATGGCTGGCGAGCTTATAGGCAATGGCCCATAACTGTCTAGTGCAGTAGCGTAGGTTCACTCGAGCAACGAGGCGACAAGCAGCAGCAGATGGGGCGTCCGTTCCGTCGCTGCCAGCGCGAATGAGACTCGCACCGCATTGGCCGTGGGGAGCCATCGACGCAATGGCTGGCGATCCGCACGACCGTCCGCGACAATGCGCACGCGAGGCTCTGGACCGTCCAGACTGACACTCTCGGTGTGGCGGCCATCACCACCGTTCATTGGCGATGCTTCCCTGCTTTGTTAGACACTACACTGCATCTGTCCTCACCTTGTGGTCTATAGACGAGCACGTGATGCCAATTTCGGCGTGAACGTGCGCTAATATTAGCTGTAGACTCGCTAGACAACCGCACGGCGCCAAGGTCAGCGACCGCATCCGCTAATAATACAGCCTCGGGCCGGCCCGCCAAACGCTGTCTGCGCGTGCATTGCCCTCTCGTCGCCGGCCGCCGATCCACTGGCTCGAGCCGAGAGCCGACCGCGATGACGGCCACCGCCGATTACTCTGGCTGGGTGCGCGAGCTGGACGACTACCAGCGTGGGGACCGCGATGACGACGATCCTCGCCATGAGACGACAGCGCCATCTCGAGGCGCGGCAGGGCTCGGCACCTCCCGTGGAGCTGGGCTCAAGGGGTCGAAAGCCCGCGCGCCGCCGTCGCAGGCGGACGAGCTGCAGCAGGAGATGAAGCTGCTGAACTGGCACAAGCTGGCGAACGAGGCGGCGCTCAAGGCGGCCATCATCAAGACCAACAAGGTCAAGAGGGAAGACGCGCACTTCTCCTCGGCGCTCGGGGCCGAGGACCGCGAGGAGCGAGCTCAGCGCGCGCAGCAGATCATCGAGGAGGAGCAGCTGCGGCCGCTGCAGGTCAACTCGGACTTCTTCCGAGACTTTGAGGCCAAGGGCCAGCGCGACGACGCCAAGCTCGAGGACGACGTGCAGCGCCACATCCAGCACCTCAAGCGACTCAAGGACACCATGGCGACCAAGGAGGACGCGCAGAGACGGCGCCGCCAGTACCGCGACAAGGTGCAGGACCTGCACCGCAACACCAAGCCGACGCCGCAGCCTCGGGACCTGACTGCGCGCAAGAGTTCCAACCAGGAGGACGAGCATCTCAATCGGTACCAGCGGATCGCCGACGCGCAGAACGGCGGCAGGGCCAACGCCGAGGTCGTTGGCAGTCTGGACAAGCTCATGGAGCTGGAGAAGCGCATCCGTCACCTGGAAGACGCCGGGCTCGGCGCCGACGCACTGGACGAGGAGCAGGAGGCCATGGACGCGGACGCGGACCGCGGGTCGACGACCACTGCGGGGATCCGCTTCGCCAAGCGCAGGAGCTCTGCAGGTCCGCACGAACCCTCGCGGACGGTATACGCGGTCCAGTCGGGCAACGGTCGAGCTAGCAAGATGAGATCCAAGGACGCACGGCCCAAATCGTTCCCGCAGCCGACAGCCAACAAGAAGCGAGGTTTGAGCACTGGTAACCGGCCCGAGACGTTCCTCACGAGTCTGCCAGATAGCAAGCAGAGACAGCTGCGGCGCATGACGGAGCGCGAGCGGCGGCAGTTCCTCAAGGCCGAGAAGGCCGCCGAGACCAAGCAGAAGGCGCTCAAGCAGGACGTCGTGATCGAGGGGTGGATGGACAAGAAGCGCCAGGCCGCCACGCAGCGCAAGGCCGCCAACTCGCACGTCCGCGGCGGCAACAACGCTGGCGGAGGAGCCGTATCAATGGCGGGGAGTTCTGCTGGATCGACCGCCCAGCGAGGAGCGACTACTACCCGTAAGGCGACGCTGCCACCGCCGCCGCGAGTGCGTGCGCCAGCCGTCGGCGCCGCGTCCGGGAAGCGGATCTCTAACCCTCACATGCAAAAGTTCGACGACATCAAGAAGGGCTTTGATCGGCGGAAGGAGGTCGTGCAGCGCGCGCCGACGACGACAAATGCCGCTCGAGCAGGAAGTCTCCAAGCCAGCAGTACCTCCCGCCGCGGGCCGAACGCAGGCGCTAGTCAGCCGCCTCCAGCTGGAGCGAGCCGCATGCCTCGCCAGTCTTCGTCGCTGGCGACGCAGCAACCGCAGGCGCGGCGGGGCGACGCCAAGTCCTCGGCGCCTGCACGCTCCACCGCTCCGTTGGGTCTCGTCACGCCAGTCGCGCCAGGCGCCAAGAGCTCCGGCAGCTCTCGCCCCACCACCAAGCTGCCGTCGATCTCTCGCAACGACCTCAAGAGCTCAGCTCCCGTTGGCGGCGGCGGCAGGAGCGGCAAGGACGCGGGTCTACGATCGTCCAGCGGCGGTGGAGGGCTCACCTTGCCGCGGATAGTTGGCCAGGCGCCTCGAGTGGCCCCCGTGCCGTCCCCGCCGCCCGCGAACCGCCCGAGCGGCCCGCAGTTCAGCCGCCTGCACAAGCGGTGACGGTCGTCCGGGCCGCGAGCGTAGCGTAACGGGGGGAAATGACACACCGCTTGCTTCAAGTTGAAGGCGGTCCAGAGGGCAGAGCGTACCCATGTCGATGGTACACTGTGTGTTGCACACCAGATGGGTGCGCATCGTGACTGACAGGCCATAGTCGCACGCCGCACGGCTCTGACGTGTCACCTGGCGAATAGCGGATCCCGGGCCGGACCCGCCTCAAACCCATGCATCACCAAAACCCGACCCTCTCTAAGCTGTAAAGTATACTTTAACCCGGCTCGGGTTTTGCACAAACCCAAAGACCCGGGCCAGTACCCAGACAGGCCAGATTTGCAAGCACCGAGGCACATCCCCTCTCGTTTCCGTAATTCCCGCAAACCAGCACCGGCCGCGTGTGGTCCCGCGCCAGCCCCGCCGGTCAAAATTCAAGCCGCGCGCGGGCTGACCTCCGCGCTCCCCTCTCGTCGTCGGTGTAGGCCGGCGCTGGAGATGGAGGCCATGGGCTTCGAGGCCGTCGCGGCCGCAGCCACCGTCGCCACTGTCGCCGCGTCGGCGGCGGCGGCCGCTGTGATCTCGCGCAAGCGCAAGCGCGACTGGGACCGCCGGCGGCAGGCGATGGCGGTGGAAGCGGACGCGGACGCGGAGACGCCCAAGCGGCACAAGTCAGCCGCGTCCAACGCCCCCAAGGCTGCCAATGCAAACCCCGAGGCCGAGCCGGTGGTGGACGAGCTCAAGCGCAAGGCCGCGCAGAGCAAGTGGCGCCACAAGATCGTGTACACGTTCCTGGACGACCGCGGGCGGGAGCTGGTCAACTACTCGTTCGAGGACGTGGACCGCGCGGCGCGCAAGGTGGCGGCGGCGCTGCAGCGCGACGCCGGCGTGCGCAAGGGCGACCGCGTCATGCTGTGCTACCCGCCGGGGCTCGACTTCGCGCTCGGCTTCTGGGGCTGCCTCTACGCCGGCGCCGTGGGCATCCCCGTGTACCCGCCGTACCCGGGCACGCTCGCCAAGGACCTGCCCAAGTTCAACCGCATGGTGGCCGACTCGGGCGCCAAGGTCGTGCTGACCAACAAGACGTACCACCTCGCGAGCAAGATGGCGACGGTCAAGGGCTTCTTCTCGGGCGGCAGCAAGGCCACGACGTGGCCCGAGAACGTGCAGTGGATCTCGACCGACGCGCTGGCCGACTCGGGCGCCGCGCACTACGACGACGCCGAGCTGGGCCTCACCGCGGACGACGTCGCCTTCTTCCAGTACAGCTCCGGGTCCACGTCCGAGCCCAAGGCCGTCATGATCTCGCACGGCAACCTGCGCGCGCAGCTCAAGACGTGGGAGAGCATCCTGCCGTCCGACACGCTCGTCAGCTGGCTGCCGTCCTACCACGACATGGGGCTCGTCGGCTTCATCATCACGCCGTGCATCACCGGCGGCCGCTGCGTCTCCATGTCGCCCATCAGCTTCATCAAGGACCCCGCCATGTGGATGCGCACCGTCTCCAAGTACCGCGCGACCCACGTGTGCGCGCCGAACTTTGGCTACGCGCTCGCGGCCAGGAAGACGACGGACAAGGAGGCCGCGAGCATGGACCTGAGCACGCTCAAGCAGACTATCTGCGCCGCCGAGCCGATCCGTCCCGAGTCGCTTGACGCGTTCATCTCCAAGTTCGAGAAGGCCTCGGGGTTCAACCCGGACACGTTCAACTGCGGCTACGGACTCGCCGAGGTCACGCTCGTGTGCACGGGCCAGGACCCGCTGACGCGCCAGCTGCCGACCGTGCTGACTGTGGACAAGAGCATGCTCGAGACTAACCAGAAGGTCGTGCTGGTGAGCAAGCCGGCCAAGAAGGAGACCGTGATGAGCCTCGTTGGTTGCGGCAAGGCGATGCCAACCTTCAAGGTGTCTATCGTCGACCCTAACTCGAAGAAGCTGCTGAAGGACATGCAGGTCGGAGAAGTGTGGATCCAAGGACCGTCTGTTTCGATTGGGTACTGGAACCGCCCCGAGTACACCGAGGAGATGTTCGGCGCGCTCTTGGCTGGCGAGAAGGACAGCAAGAACACGTTCCTGCGCACCGGCGACATGGGCTTCCTCCGCAACGGCGAGCTGTTCGTGACTGGACGACTCAAGGACTTGATCATCATCCGAGGACGCAACGTGTGTCCGCAAGACGTGGAGGCTACTGTCGAGCGTGCGCACGACCATATTCGTCCTGGCTGCTGTGCCGCATTCTCGATCGAGAAGAACCAGGAGGAGGCCCTCGTGGTGGTGGCGGAGGTCAAGAACGGTTCGTCGCAAGATGTGCTGAAGGAGGTCTGCGGCGAGATCATCAAGTGCGTTCTGTCGGAGCATCAGCTGCGGTGCGAAGCGATCGTCTTGCTGCCGCAGCGTGCTATTCCCAAGACGACGAGCGGCAAGATCCAGCGCAGCGCTAGCAAGGCCAAGTTCATCACCAGCACGCTGCCGAAGGCGGTGTACGAATACAAGTCGGCTGCTGGCGTGGACCAGCCTCGCCCCTCTGCGGCAAAGCTATCGCCCAAGCAACCTGTCGCTCAACCAAGCGAGGAGGGTGATGCCAATGTGCAGAAGACGCCCGAAGATGTCAAGACGCCTGCCGAGATCCTGACCTGGCTGTTGGAGCGTGTTGCGCTCGAAGTGCAGACGGCATCGGCTTCTGGCGAGTCGTCGTCGTCGGAGAGTGCCGTCGAGACCCCGAAGCCTGCGGAGATCGACCCGTCGACTCCGTGGGCGATGTTCGGCTTGGATTCGGTCGCTATCGTGGGTCTGTCGTCTGAGCTGGGCGAGTTCCTGGGATGCGTTGTGCCTCCTTCGGCCTTCTTCCAGTATGATACGCCGGAAAAGCTCGCGAACGCGCCGGGACTCGCAACAGGAGAGCTGGTGACGGAGGAGGAAGCCGTCAACGGCGGCGCGGCGCCACTGGCGTCGTCTATCGAGGAGATCGACTCGAGCTGCTACGACATTGCCAACTTCCCGGAAGTGCAGAACCTGTTTGGGCAGATGAAGGAGTTCGAGAGTGCTGGGCTGACTGTGCCGTTCCTGGAGACGTTGACCCCGGAGATGCGCAAGAAGACCAACTTCAACACGTACAACTACCTGGGCAACGCCCGCGACCCGGAGGTGCTGAACGCGGCGCGCAAGGCTATCACCGAGTACGGGTCAACGATGAGTTCGTCCCCGATCGTGGGCCAGACGCAGGTGAACGTCGATCTGGAGAAGGCTCTGTGCTCGTTCTTCAGGGCCGAGGCTAGTGTGCTGTTTGTCGGCGGCTGGGTGACCAACGTGACAACGATCGATGCGCTGGTGGGCAAGGGCGACTTGATCCTGTGCGACGCGCTCAACCACGACTCGTGCGTCACTGGCCAGCGCCTCAGTGGCGCTACGATCCTGCCGTACCCTCACAACGACACGGACGCGCTGGAGCGCATGCTGTCTCAGCTGCGCACCAAGTACCGCCGCGTGCTGATCGTGACGGAGGGTGTGTACGGCATGGACGGCGACATCCCCAACATCCCCGAGATGGTGCGCATCAAGAAGAAGTTCAAGTCGCTGCTCTTCATCGACGAGGCGCATTCGTTCGGCACGATGGGCGAGACGGGACGCGGCATCTGCGAGCACTTTGGCGTCGACACGGACGAGGTGGACGTGCGCATGGGGACGATGAGCAAGGCTCTCGGTTCGATTGGCGGCTTCGTGCTCGGCTCGCGCGCGCTCGTCCAGTACCTCAAGCACTGCGCGGGCGGCTTCGTCTTCTCGGTGGGTCTTGCTCCTTCGGCGGCGGCGGCCGCGCTCAAGTCGATCGAGCTCATGACGGCGAGTCCGTCGCGCACGGAGAGGCTGCACGACAACAGTCGCTACTTCTTCGACAAGTGCAAGGAGCACAACATCCCGATCGGCTTGCACACGTTCCGCGGCGGCCCCGTCGTGGTCGTCATGATCGGGTCGACGATCGCAACGGCCAAGGCGTCCGAGTACCTCGCGGCGAACGGCGTGAACGTCAAGCCGATCGTGTACCCTGCTGTCGAGGAAGGCAAGTGCCGTCTGCGGTTCTTCATCTCGGCCGTGCACACGACGAAGCAGCTGGACCACACCATCAAGCTGCTCGACACGTACATCAAGTCGAGCGTTGCGTTGGAGCAGACGACGACCAAGGTGACGACGGTCAAGAAGGTCAAGAAGGCGCAGGAGGTCGGCAGCGGTTCGTCCGAGGCGACGGTGGTTGTCGCCACGACCACGACCACGACCACGACCACAACTAGCACCTCGACTACGAATGGTGTCGACCCTGCGAAGGTTGCCAAGCGCAAGGCCAAGAAGGCGAGGCAGCGCGCGGCCAAGAAGGTGACCAACGCGTAGATGAGTAAGAGCGAGAGAGAGAGAGATCGAGCGAGAAAGAGAGAAAAAGAAAAAGATAGCAGGAGGGTCCTACATTACCTACTAGCGTGCATCCAAGCGCCTACTCACGGTGCGAATAGACGAGTACGTCTTGCAGTCGGCGCGTCGGCGGCTTGTGTGTCGCGCTACTTGCGGTCCTTGGCGCGCATATCGTCCTGGATCTCGTCGATCGTCTTGCCCTTGGTCTCGGGCACGTACTTGACCGTGAAGACGAAGGCGGCGCAGAGCGCGAGCGCGAACGGCGCGAACACGAACTCGCCCAGCACGGCCTGCATGGTCGGGAAGACGAGACCGATGAGGAACGAGCAGATCCAGTTGACCATCGTGGCGACCGACATGGCGGTCGGACGCGGCTTGGCCGGGAACATCTCGGCCACGATGAGCCACGGGATGGGGCCGAGACCGATCTCGAAGAACCACACGAAGCACATGACGCCGCCCACGCTCGCGACGCTCGCGAACGGCAGCAGCTTGAGCAGGCCGACGGTGAGCACGACGCACGAGAAGATCATCCCCGCGGCCGAGTAGAGCAGCAGCGGACGGCGGCCCGCCGTGTCCATGAGCACGAGCGCGACCACGGTCGCGAGCACGTTGACGGTCGAGACGAGCGTGGCGCCGACGAGCGGGTTCTGCAGCCCGACGTTCTGGAAGAAGGAGCTCGCGTAGAACATGACGGCGTTGATGCCGCTGAACTGCTGCGCGAGCTGCAGCACGACGCCGACGATGAGCGGCAGGCGGATCGACCGGTCGAGCAGCACCTCCCAGATACCCATGTCGCCCGACTCGTTGTCGCTCGCCGAGCATATGGCGTCGATCTCCTCGTACACGTCGTTCGAGCCGCGCAGGCGGCGCAGGATGTCGGCGGCCTCCTTCGGCCGGTTCTGCGCCAGCAGCCAGCGCGGCGACTCGGTCAGCAGCGCCGACAGCGCGATCTGCAGCACGCCGGGCACGACCGTGAAGCCGAAGAGCATGCGCCAGCCCGGGTGCGCCAGCCCGTCGCTCGCGTCACCGAAGCCGAAGGCGAGCAGGTCGGCCACCAGGATGCCCGTCACCATCGCGAGCTGGTACGCCGTGCCGAGCGCGCCGCGCAGGTTGGGTGGCGCCAGTTCGCCGAGGTAGAGCGGCACGACGACGCTAACCGTGCCCGAGGCGAAGCCCACGAGGAAGCGGCCGACGATGAGTGCGTACATGTTGACCGAGAAGGCCATGATGCCGCCGGCCGCGATGAACAGGCACGACGTGATGAGCAGTGCCTTCTTGCGGCCGAGCATGTTGGCCATGCGGCCGGCCGTGAGCGACCCGAAGGGGCCGCCCACCGCGAAGATGGACACGCACACGGCCCACTGGATGTCCGTGTGGCCCGGGAAGATGATGTCCTGTCGGGGGTAGCGCACGCAATGCATTGGTTAGTGTCCAGTGCACTGCAGTTCAATGCAGAGCGTTGGGGGACGGATGGACACTCACGGGGCTGATGCCGCCGGTGACGCCGGTGTTGTAGCCGAACTGGAAGGCGCTCATGAGCGCCACGATGCTCGAGAGCAGCAGCGGGAAGGTGTAGCCCGGCTCGGGGAACTCGTCCTCGCTGCCCAGCAGCGGCTGGTCCTCGCCGTACTTGACGAGGTTGGAGAAGGAGCCCCAGGAGGAGCGCGAGCGCAAGTTCGAGTACGACCGCTCGCGCTGGAACGACTGCCGCCGCATGCCCGGCAGCACGCTGAACGGCAGCTCCTGGTACAGCCGCTTCTGCTCCTCCACTGCAGGTGCACATATCCCCATTAGATCACTTTCCCTCATTGCATTACCCGAGCCAACGGCCAGACGACGCACCATAGAACTGCAGGTTCTGCGCCGTGTTGGAGCGCTTCTTGAGCCCCTCGGCCGCCTTGAGGTCCGCCCAGGACCCGGGCGTGCCGAGCGCCAGGTCGCTCTGGCTGTGCTGGATGCGCGGCTGGTCCATGGCTCGCGAGGGCTGCCGGTCGGATCGAGGAAGCCGAGCGAAGCGCGCGGGTCTGTTGCCGCTTGTCGCCTTGCCGGTTCGCGGCGTTGTGGGCGTCGCGATCTCAAGATCGGCGACTGTCGCGCTCCAAGGGTCGGCTCCAGCTATAATAAGTCTTGGAGATCTTGCGGTTTGGATGCCGCATCGGATAATGGACGCGGAGGCCCACTGCTCGAACTTCACTTTCGCAGGACGGACCAGCAGCAGAAATCAGCGCCACGCTGAAACCAAGAGGTAACCCTGTTTTGGTGCAGATGTGAGCCGCGTTTTGGCATAACGGCGCTCGCGATCAGATTCTATTTTGCTCGAAAACTGATTTGGCATAGGAGGGCGAAATACCAAAAGCAGGTTTGATTCGAAGATGCGGGTCAAGATTCGGGTCGATTCGATAGAAGAATGAATTCACAAAACAAGGTGAAAACACGAAAAATCATTTACCGAACAAGGTGTATTTTGTCAATTGAACATGTTCAATTTGCAAAATGCACCTTGTTTGGTAAATGATTTTTGTGTTTTTACCGTTATTTGTGACTATTTTGCAAATTGAATCTTTTCAATTGACAAAATTTACCTTGATCGGTAAATGATTTTTGTGATCTCACCGTGATTTAAGAATGCATTCCTCCGTCGATTCCCACCCCACATCTTGCTGACGCCAGGCGTCCATGGAACTGGCAGAGATTGCGCTCCATCGCAACGAACGAGTGGCGGCGCTGCCTCCTCCCTCCATGACCACCGCTTTCTATGCTTGCATGACCGCCGCCTTCTCTCCTTACACGTGCGGTGAAGGCGGGAGGCGAAGGGCTGAAGCCGTGATGGGGACGTGGGTTCGGTCGACTAACCAACGCAGCTCCATTGTGTCATTGAATGCTCAGCCGGCGCGGAAGCCGACGAGGAAGCCGGCGGCATAGCCGCTGCCCGCGGGCAGACTGAACTCGAGCACCTTCATGACCGACTTGTAGAGCGAGTCGAGGTCCTTGGTGTCCAGCACGCCGTCACGGTTCAGGTCGAGGTAGTCGGTCATGTCGCGCTGCAGCTTCTGGTAGTTGACGTCGATGTAGCCCGAGTAGCTGGCGCACTGCAGCAGCACGAAGAGCCCGCCGAGCGCGATGGCCCCCACCTTGGACACCTTCTTGAGCGCGAAGCCCGAGCAGACGCCCATGAGGAACCCCAGGAGATCTGCCCGCCCTTGCCTGACGCCAGGAACGTGTTCACCTGGCCCTGCAGATCCGCCATCTCGGCGGGTATCAGCGCCGACGCGGCCGCGAGCGCGTCGGTCGCCAGTCCCTTGAGCTTCTCCTGCGCCTGCGCCAGTAGGTCGCGGTCGTCGTCGCCCTTCTTGGACGACGAGGAAGCACACTGAGCGTCGCCATCATTGCTGGCAGCGAGCCACAGCGCCGGGGCCGCTAGCGCCGCGCTCGTCCAGAACGCCACCGCCTTCGTCTCGCCCCGACGGTCCCAGTGGCTCGAGGGCTTGGCTGACAAGCTACACAACATAGTTAGCGAGGTGGAGTGTGGTGATCATAGTGATTGTTAGGAGACGCACCGGAGCTGGGAGAAGGCCGCGTTCGCGCCGGCCATGCGCGCGAGCGAGGACGACGCGGCCGCCGACGGCTCGCGCGCGGCTCGCAGCTGGCTGAAGGCGCGCGAGGCCGAGGCGGCGGACGGCGGCGCACGCCGCCACGCGGAGGACGCGCCAGTCGCGCGGAGCGTCGTGCGCAGCATGTTCACGTCGAGAAAATGTACCTACGGGTGCTGTCGGTTCGCAAAATGTGACAGAGAAACGACGTGGTGTGCGTCACACTATATATTATTGTTATGCTGGACATTTTGTTCTGGATAGTTTTCCAAAAGTGTTGAAAATGTGATTTGGATTCGGTCCAGAGGAGAAAATGTCCAGTCCCAAAGTGAAGCCATGTGGGGTTGATGATTGCAATCACGAGCATTATGTAAATCTTATGCACCTCTAATACTAGATACACACATGCACAGGTTCAATGTTGAAAATACTATTTCTCACATCCCTCACTTCGATAATGAATATATCGCCGGCGGTCTTGCTCGCGCCGTGGACCGCATCGCTCTCACTTCCACTTCACGGCCCGGCCAGCAGCCGCGAGGGCAGCACGAGCTGCTCCCAGCGCGCGGCGATGCAGCCCCAGTCCACGAGCTGCTGCTCCGCGTGCTGCTCACTCAGCACGCACGCGCAGTGGTCGTACACAACATCGAAATGCGACTCGTCCACCGCCTCGAGCGACATGGTGGCGCCGCCGAAGCGCACCCAGTACACGTCGTCGCGCGCCTCGGCCTCGCGCGCGCGCGCGTTCGCGGGCGAGTCGGCCACGACCATGGCGAACCGCAGCGCCTGCCGCCCGAAGCGCGTCACCTCGCGCCAGCGCTGCACCAAGTTCAGGTACCGCACGCGGCGGCGGCGCGGCGCGTCCGGGATGTCGCGCGCGAGCACGACCGTGTCGGCGTCCACGACCTGCAGCACCTGCGACGCCACGGTGTACGTGTGGATCTTGGCCCACAGCTCGGGCGTCACGAGCGTCGGCCACGAGTCGGCCGCGAGCCGCTCCATGGCGGCCATCGCGCCATTGGGGGCGGTCCGCACGCGCTTGGTGTACCACACGCGCGCGACCAGCGCGTGCTGCAGCTCCGGGTCGCGCACGAGCGGTGCGCGCTCGACCCGCCAGCCGAGCATGGAGCCGACGTGGACGCCCACGGGCTGCGCCGCGAACCGCACGTCGTACCGCAGCTTGATCGCGTCGCACTGCGCCTTGGCCAGCGGCTGGTAGTGGAACGACGGCGCCGCATCGTCCTCCCAGTGCACGCGCCAGCCCTCGTCGGTGTTGAGCGAGGTACTGGACACCCTGGAGGCGGACGAGTCGGAGCCGCTGCCCTCCACGTCGCTCGTGCGGCTCGTGGAGCTGCCGGCGTCGCTCACGGCCGGAGGGGCGGGCGGCGGGGCCAAGGCCTGCGCCTCGCTGCCCATGAGCCCGTAGAGCTTGGCGTGGCGGCCGATACGGTCGCGCAGCGCCACGTTCTCGCGCCGCAGGTCCTCGCGCTCGAGCACGAGCTCGCGCAGCGCGCTCTGCACCTCCAGCACATCCGCGGGTCTTGCTGAGGCTGTAGCCGCTAAAGCGGACCGCGTGGCCGAGGGCGACCGCACGGCCGAGGCCCGCGCCTGCGCGCTGCGCTGCACGGCCAGGTGCGCCTGCAGCTGGCGCTCGAGCTCGCGGTGCCGCGCGCGCAGCTGCGCCTGCGCCGCCTTCTTCTTGAGCCGGAAGTGCACCATGTTCTCGCGGTGCTGCTGCCGCTTCCACGCCTTGTCGTCCTCGGCCGTCCACGCGCCGGCGGCCGACAGCAGCCACTGGCCCTCGCCCGCCATGGCGGGTCCGCCTACGGGGACTGTAGTGGACGGAGGCGGCTGGGCCATGGCCATGTCCGGGGCGGCCGGCGGATCCAGTTGTGCCGGTCAGCCATGACTCAGCCGCTTGACAGTCGGGTCGTCCTCGAACAGGATTCTGGGGATGAGCGATCAGCTGGCGCGGCCCACAAAAGAATGCGCATTTCTCTATATTACTGTATACTTGACTCTGGACATGTTAAGCGGACTACAAGAGCGGCGGACGCGGACGGGGCCGTGCTGTATACAGTTGCGATGCGTCCGGCACGCGCCACGCTGGACGTGGCCACTGGAGGGACATCCGGTTTGTTTCCGACCGTCTCACTGCGGTTGGTAACGCGCGCGCTCGTGGCTGCCGCGCCGCGCTCGACTAATTAGCCGGACCGACAGCGCCAGACAAAGCTCGGTGGAGACGGACAGCGGCCGCAGACAGCGCCAGGATCCAGCCAGAGAGTCGGCGAGCGCATCCGCGTCTTGATCTGCGAGACTCGGTGGCGATTACGCCGAGCCAAAGTATCGAGCGGTGCTGTAGCCATCCGCTCCCGAAGGTGATCCGATACATGTCGTGCGGTCGTACATGGCTGACGTAGCGGTCGAAAGGTCCGGAGTGTTGGTGCATGGTTGTGTGTGGCTGACGTGGCGGAGACCGTCGACTCGTACTGTACTGGGCTTGAGTGTATCAATCAATGACACTCATGGCGCGAGCAGGTCGGTGCGCAGGATCATGTGCTCCCAGCGGCAGGCGATGCCGAGCACCTCGACCATGAGGAAGCGCGCGTGGGCCTCGCTCAGGCATTCGAAGTCGCAGCCGTAGTGCAGCCGGATGCGCTGCGCCGGGTCATTGGAATCATCATCACTGGATGAGTCCTCGGTGAGCAGCAGGTAGGACACGCCGCGCCGCATCCACTCGACGTCGCGCAGCAGCCGCGGGGCCTCGCCCTGGCGCTCGCTCGGGCTCACGATCGTCTTGACGAGCGCCACGACGCCGCCGCGCCGCATGCGAGCCAATAGATTGAAGTAGCGGATGTGGAGCGCGCCGGAGGCCTCGGGCGAGTTCTGCAGCAGCACCGACATGTCGCGCGTCACGCGCTGCACGACCCGCGTGACCACCGGCGTGCTGTAGATGGCGGCGAAGCGCGCGGGGTCGTGGAAGGCCTCCCACGTGCGGTCGACGATGGCGGCCATCGAGTCCCCCAGCGCGCGCACGGTCTTGTGGAACTGGAACCGCAGCGCGCGCGCGTCGAGCTGCAGCGGCCGGCGCACGGTCCAGCCGAGGCACGAGAGCTCGGCGAAGGGCACGCGCCGCTGCGCAAAGTCGGCGTGCAGCGCCAGCATGCGCGCGTACACCGCGGCGAGCTGCTCGCGGCACTGGCGCTCGCCCAGCGGCACAAAGTACAGCGGCTCGGTGTCGCCGTCGAAGAAGAGCCACGACCCGCGGCTCGCACTGTCGTCCTGCTGCTGCCGTTGCTGCCCGTGCTGCTCTGTGTCATTGGTGGCGACAACCGGCGGCAGCTCGTCCGCCACGTCCTCCACCACGGCCGCGAGCCGCGTCTGCGCGTCCAACCGGAGCCGCAGCGCCGCGTTCTCGCGCCGGATGCGCTCCTCGGCCGCGACACCGGCCACGAACCGCGCGTGGAGCTGGCGCCGCGTCCCGGTGGTCGACTCCTCCTGCTCCACATCCTCAATCCGCAGAGGCTGCTGCTCGTGCTGGAGCAGCAACCGGTGCAGCCGCTGCGCCAGCGCCGCCTCCTGCTCGCGCATGGCCTGGTGGTGCTGCTTGTGCCTCCGCCTCGCGCGCGCCACCACCTCCTTGTGCCTCGCCCTGCGCCGCTCCGCCCTCGCCCGCTGGTCCTCCGCCTGGTCCTCTGCTTGGTTCTCAGTCTGGTCCTCTGCTTGGTCCTCCGCTTGCCGCTCGGCCTGTTGGCCGTCGTCGCCGACCAGGTCCACCAGCGCCAGCTCGTGCTCGAAGAGCGGCTCGTTCGCGAAGGCCGGCGGCTGCGCCATGGCCGTCTCCGGTCGACTTACGCACTGCCGCCCGCCTCTGGAGGTCCGCGGCCCGGCCTCTCCGCCGGCTGTGGCCTCTTCGCCAGCAGTGGCCGCGCGCGAAGATCCTGCCGCCGCTGGCCGGTCTCTTCCGCTGCTTTGGACGTGACCGGAGCCGACTAGAGCCGACCAGAGCCAAGCACCGCCGCCGATCACTTCGGGCGATGCCACTGCAGCGACGCGAGCCGGGGGATGATCTGATACACCGCCGTGATCCACGACGCGACGGCGGCGATGACGCCGCGGCTGCGACGCGAGCCACGTGTGTACGTCAGCGGGCCAGAGACGCGCCGGTCCGGATGTCCACCGTCGAAATGGCGGGGTGATGGGTAACGACTCACCCGACCGCCTCAGCCTCGAGATGCTCGAGCCTGTTGCCGTGCTCGCTGCTCAATGTTACAGCGAACGGCTTACTCACAGCGAGATAACTCAGCGGAGCCTTCGATATCCCGGACGATTGGCCGCCAGTCCATCTCCTGGCGGGAGTCTAAGTCGCCATTGGATGGCGTCTCGGGCGGCGCATAGCCCCCGACGGGTGGATTCAACGGCACCAGGTGGCGAACGCTCTATGATCGCCGTCCTCTAACTGTTACTCGGCCAGCGGTACTCGAGCGGCGCGCCGCCAGGTCCGACGGCCTGCTCCCACCGCACGAGCGCCTCGGCGACGCGGCCCACGACCGCGTCGGCGCCGTCCGCGTCCGCCAGCGGCTGGCAGCCGCCGTACTCGATCCCCACGCGACCGTGGGCCTCCGCCGTGAAGGTGAGGAACCCGAGGCCGTCGGTGAGCCAGGGTGTGTCAGCCAACGGGTCCGTCTCGGTGCCTGGACACTGTGCGAGGCACTGCGATGGGTCTGCGACTGACACCAGCACGATGGCACGCCGGAGCGGTCCGACGTAGTCTTCTCGACGTCCCAGCACGCTCAATAGCCGCGTCGTCATCCGCCCGTGAGCATCAGGGTACGTCCGCACGAGCACGCTCGTGTCGACGTCGACGCGCTGCACGACCTGGGAGGCCATCGGCGAGCGGTACATGCTGGCGTACTGCTCTGGCGAGTGCAGCACGGCCCACGTCGCCCGCACCAGCGCGTCGACCGTCGCGTCGTCGCCCGCGATCTGCTTGCGGAAGCGGTGCTGCAGCGTCCACGCCGCCACTTCGCCGTTCGACGTTGAAGTGGGCAGCGCCGCGTAGGCGACTCGCCAGCCAAAGCTCTCGCCCGAGTCTTCGCGCGTCGCGGTCTCGTTTTGCAGCTCCAGCACCCGTCGATACGCTTCATCGACCAGTGCCAAGCCCGCTTCTCGATCCATCGGCCGGAAGATCACGAACGGTTCCCCACGGTCGTCCTCGGTCGCCGGCAGCGCCAGCATGCGGCTGCCGTCGGCGCGGAGAGGGAAATCGACGGGCTCGACGGTCAGCTGCCGCGCGAGCCGCTGCTGTTCGACGGTGACCGTGTGCAGGAAGTGCTGCCACCTCGCGACGTCCTGGCCCAGCGCAACGCGCTCCTGGCCGAGCGCGTCCTGCCACTGCACCAGCTCGCGGTAGCGGCGACGCAGCGAGACCATGGCGCCGCCCTCGTGCTGGTCCTGGCCGTCGGTCAGCAGTTGAGCGAGCTGCGCGCTGAGCCGTTCGACCTGCAGCCGCTTGAGCTCCAGGTCGCGGCGGAACGCCAGTCGCTGGCGCTGCATGCGCTCGCGCTGCCGGAGTCTTCGCGTCTCGGCTGAGGATGGCTGGGGCTGGGCTTGGGCTGCTTCGAGTGCTGCTTCGTCGGAGGAGGAGGGCGGACTCGCTCGGGTGGGAGCCGACATGGCTGCCTATGACTTAGTGGTCGTCGAGACGGGGGGAACGCGGTGCCGGTCGCCACTGACAGGCGTGATGACGCCGCGAGGAGATCCCCATGGCCGCAAAATTTGAAGGGGCAAATCAGGCCACCAGCTGCGGGTATTGACGAGATTGCACCGGAGTACTGAAAGAGCGGACAGCGCATGTCCCCAAGGGACGCTTGCAGCAGATATTCCGAAATTCCAGCTGGTCGCTAAATTCGGCTCGCAACCCGAAACCTGTATGATTGCAGTGAGCTGTTCGTGGGACAAAAGCTCAATGTCTAATTATTGCGGTAGCATCGGCAAATCAATTCACTATTCTCATACCTCTCAGAAACGCGCGCGAGAGCATAGCATAGCTTCATGTGGTTGTAACCCACTGATAATAGTTATTGCGTATAAAATCGTTCTGAATGTTTATCCTTTGCAATCTGCGCAGAATACATCCAGAGCACGCGACCAATCCGAAGAAGGCGCGCTGGCCCATGGCGCTGCACCGCAAGCCGCCGCGCGCGGGGCCGGCGGACGGCGGGCTGCCGCTGTACGAGCACGTGCGGCGCATCCCTGCGATCCCGGCGACGTCCGCGCGCATGCCCAAGCCTCGGGGCTCGCGGCACGCGGCGGCGCCGTCGCTGGCGCCGGGCCAGCAGATCAGCTCGCCTCAGCTACGTCTGTGCTTCCTGCTCTGTGTGCTGCTCTACTTTGGCACCATCTACTTCGCGGACAGCATCGTGCGGTTCGGCCAGGCGCTCGGCGCGGAGCAGACGCGCAGCCGCGACTTCTTCGTGCAGTCGGACGCCGCGGGGGACGCGGTGGATGGCGGGGAAGAGCTGGCGCGGGGCAACAGACGCCACCACAACCGCCACGTGCGCGTCGGCGGCGTGAAGGAGGCGGCGGCCGTCGATCTGGCGCTCCCCGAGGAGCAGAATGCTAATGAGCAGGTTGTGCAGGAGGAGAAGCCGGTGGACCGAGTGCAAGTGGACCCAGTGCCGATGGACCAGCCGTCTGAGGATCTGATAGCGAAGGAGCGACCAGTGGACGACCAGAGACAGCAGAAGGAGCCTCAAGATTCAGCCGAGGATGTCCAGGGGCAGGTTGTGGACGCTCAACCGACTGTTGAGGACCAG
This sequence comes from Phytopythium vexans, assembly GCA_003413675.1. NCBI lineage: Eukaryota > Oomycota > Peronosporomycetes > Pythiales > Pythiaceae > Phytopythium > Phytopythium vexans. The sequence goes on along the minus strand of QLOC01000021.1, from coordinate 651,954 downwards.
GACCACGCTGAAGAGCAGCTTCCGGTGGCTGAGGAGGAGGTGGAGCAGGCGGACCAGCCTCGAGAGCGGGTGGTGCATCCGCGACCAGCCTCGCCCAAGCAGCTCCAGCCGCAGGAGGTGGTCAACCATGCCGAGCTGGCGGCCGCCGCCGCGGCTGTGGCCGTGCCGCCGAGAGCAGCGGTGAAGCCAGCGACTCGACCTGCACAGCCTGTTGCTGCTGTAGTGGAGCAGGTTGCGCGAGCTGACCCGGTGGCTGAGCGCCGCCACATCCGGTCGCCGCCCAAGGACCTGGACGTCGCCGCTTCCCCCGCGACGACTGCTGCCGTTGCTGACGACGAGCAGGGTCAAGTCGCAGCGGCGGACCACGAAGACGGCGGCGCGATGGCTGCAGATCCCAAGGCCGTCGACGACGTCGAAGCAGCTCTTGCAGTCGATGACGCTGCTGCACCAGTGGCTGCAGTGGTAGTCGATACTGAAGTCGACGGTGAGGGGCGAGACCAAGAGGCCGACGCAGTGGCACACGAGGAGCACCGGTGATGACCGAGGCGCATGATGGCAGATACGTAGAGCGGGAGGCAGTGGTAGTGGCCCGCATTGTATAATTAATCCACGGAGGCCGGCTGTCACTGGGCGCCGTCGCTGATTGCACACTGATTGCCAAGGCGTTGCCAGCGCATCTGAGAACGGCCAGTCCTTAAGACCAGCCCATGGCCAGCGCCAGCGTGGCGCCGACGCTGTCATGGCGTGCGCGTTACGTCGCCGCGGGTCTGTGGCCCGCATCGCTCGCCGCGTTTTCGTCTCGAGCATCGAATCGAACCGCAGTTCGAACGGTGCATTGAGTATCTTTTACCGAGTCCATCGCCATTCTGCGTACTTCCACGAGCGTAAGCCACCGCAATCATCAAGTCGGTCCGTCGGCCATTCCACTGCGTAGTACATGGGGATACGCCTATCGATAGAGACGGCGGATGGCAGGCAGCTAGCAGGAGCCAAGCGGCCATTGTCGTGGCGGGAAGTCGCGAGCTTTGGCCGCTCGGCAGGATGGGATCACGTCTGCGCATGCAGCTGGTCGCTCCGCACGGCTCCCCTCCCCTCGCCGGTTTGCCAATCAGAACAGCAAACACCAATTCGTCACGCGGTATTGAATATCAAGGGTCAAATATGGCAATTTACTATCTCATGATAAAAACACTTTGATGGCTAATATCTATTATTGCGTGGTCTTGTCCACTGTGTGCAGCGTGCCAGCCGGTCGTCGCCAGGTCGCGCGCTTCAGCATGTGCGAGGATGAGTCCGCCGCTCTGCCGGCACTTTCCCCGAGTGCGTGGCCGGCGGAGAGCACTATTGCCCCTGCATTAGCCGCCGTCCTGTTCCCGCCGCCATGCGCCGCTCGGGCTCTCCGGCGCTGCCGTCCTTCGCCGCCGACGCCGCCGGCCGCCGGTCGCCGCTGCGGGCCGCGTCCGCTGCCGCGGCGTCTTCCTCCGCCTGGCGGTTCGCCTTTCTGGCGGTGCTCGCGCTGTACGCGGTGGTGGCGCTCGCCTTCTTCTCGACGGGCGTCGGCCGGCCGCAGGGCCACCTGCAGGCCATCGCCACGCACCCCAAGGTGCCGCGGCCGGTGCCGGTCGAGGCTCAGCCCGCCGTGATCATTGACGGCCCCACGCGGCTCATGCAGCAGGACGAGTCGGCTCAAGACGATGATGGCGATGCTGATGCAATGGCTCCCAAGCCACAGGACGCGTCCACAACAGAGGACGACGATGATGACCTTGTACAGACCGGTGGAACCAGGGCGATGACGCTGCAGGAGGCGCTGCTGCTCGTGGAGCCGGCGTCGACGCCCGCGAACCGCGCGACCTTCCCGATGCTCACCAAGCGCAACGACAACGTGCCGGCAGCCGTCGAGCTGCTGCGCAACCCGGCGGACCGGTCCGTCTGGTCCGCGAGCGACTTCCGCGCCGAGGTGCAGCGGCTCGAGAGCATGCAGGAGGCGGCGCGCGACCAGCTCGGGAGGCTGCAGACGGTGATCGACGCGGCCGCGCGGCTCGCCGCCGACGAGAGCGTCGAGCTGGAGGAGATGGCGGCCAAGACGACGGTGGACCTGCGGCTGGCGACGCCCCGCCGGATCCGGCCGAACCTCGAGTGCGTCGGCTGGAAGCAGACGGGGGCGTGCTCGCCCTACGGCAAGCGCGAGCCCGACCACGACAAGCGGTGCGTGCAGCTCGTCACGGGCGGCGTGTCCGGCTACTGCGAGGTGGCGGACCCGGCCACGGGCGAGCACTTCCGCGTCATGCAGGTCAACTGCTCGAGCGTGCGCGACCACGTGACCTTCTCGTGCGCGCAGGCCACCGACTTCGCCAACTTCGGGCTGCAGAGCCAAGACATCCTGGCCAAGGCGCTGCACGCGCCGGCTGGCCAGCTGCTGGGCTCCAAAGGCTCGGGCGACGGCATCGTCATGGTTGTCTACCCGAAGCTCATGACGAGCGCGTACGCGAGCGTGAGCGTGCTGCGGTCCTACGGCTGCGAGCTGCCGATCGAGCTGTGGGTGTCCGAGGCCGAGCTGATCCGCAACCCGAGCATGAAGGACAGCCTCGCGCTGCTGCAGCAGCGGTTCGGCGGCGTGCGCGTCGAGACGATCCGCGACCCGAGCATTTTCGGCTTCAACACCAAGATCCACGCCGTGTACCACAGCTCGTTCGAGAACGTGCTCTTCCTGGACGCCGACAACGTTCCCGTGCGCGACCCGACGTTCCTGTTCTCGTCGCCCGAGTTCGAGTCGCACGCGGCCGTGTTCTGGCCAGATTTCTGGCACCCATCCAAGACCATCTTCAACATCCACGCCGAGTCGCTGCTGTGGGAGCTCGTGGACATGCCGTTTGTCGACATGTTCGAGCAGGAGAGCGGACAGCTGCTCATCAACCGGCGCAAGTCGGCCGTGGCGCTCGAGGTGCTCATGTTCTATCAGTACCACCGGCCGAACCACTTCGAGAAGCTCGTGCTCGCGCACGGCGACAAGGACCTGTTCCGGCTCGCGTGGCTCAAGACCGAGACGCCGTTCTACATGATCCCGTTCCCTCCCGGCGCGGCCGGCGCGGTGCGCAAGACGACGTTCTGCGGGATGACCATGGTGCAGTTCGACGCGGACGGCGAGGTGCTCTTCCTGCACCGCAACGCGCGCAAGCTGCTGGGCAAGGTGGACCACATGGACGGCAAGTACTGGGAGTACCTACAGACGTTCAACCGGCACGTCGTGAACGCGTCGTCCGCGGCGAACGAGCGCGAGCGGCTCATGAGCTACGAGGACATCAAGCAGCAGTACATTATCGGCATCCAGGGCAGCGCGCCGCTGTTCAAGGAGTTCGAGTCGTGCTACGGCGCCGAGCCCGAGGCGATCCAGAACTTCAACCTCACGCGGTTCGAGGACCTACCATTCAAGGACCTGGAGGACCGGCTTGTCAACTACGCGCACGAGGCGGCGCTGCTGACGCAGACCGGCTAGGCGAGGAGCGCAGTGAGGATGTTGAAGTTGCCTCCGTAGAAAATAAATTATTGCAATACGCATCCCGCTTTGTGAGACGAGACCAATAACGGGTTACGATCGGCTGTATGTCGGATGTTATGTCGTATTACTGAGATATGTCGAATATTCTCGCCGACCGTTCCGTTCACTTTCTTCCCCACTCAAAACGCACTCACATATCGAGCGGGAAAAATGACGCGGCAAGCACCGAGGCGATGGGATGTGTGGCGGTCGCTGCGGCGCCACAGGCGACGAAGCATCTTGGGCGTGGTCGTGGCGCTAGTGGCCGCCGCCGCTGTGTGCGTGGCGGTGCTGCCTGGCCGCGCGAACGGCCAGCAGTGCGCGCACTTTGCCGAAGATCAGCTGCTGGATCGGCTGCGGACCAACTTTGGTGCGTTGCTCTGCTGTGCGGCGTATAATCCCTCCAAGGAGCTAAGTATGGACTCGCGTGCGTGAAACAGACCGCTGTATAGGCGAGGGAGCGTATCCGGAGGCGCTGGACGCGTTCGCTGCCGGGTTCGAGGCGAACGAGTAAGTGAAAAGATGCAGTTCCGACCTGCCTGTGATGATACGCGCGACTGACTGAAGTGGCGACAGGTTCGACCGGCACCGGCCGCTGGCGCTGGCGCTCTTCTCCAATTCGACGGTGCTGCTGTCGTCTCTGGCGTCGGTCGTGGCCACCGCGCTGTTCGGCGAGCACCCGTCGCCGCACGCGGTCCAGATCGTGGACTTTGCCGCGCTGCTGCCGGCCGAACCGACCGTGTCGACCAACCACGAGATCAAACAGGCCGTGCGGTCGCAGCTGGCGGCACCGCTGCGCGCGTGTCCTCACCGCAGCCTGTTCGTGGTCAAGAACGTGCAGGCGCTGGACGACGCGGCGCTCCCCGTGCTCGACGTGTTCCTCGACCCTCTCAACGGCGCTCGAGCGCAGTTCCAGGTTCATTCAGCCGGCCGCAAGAGTGACGTGCTGGACTGCACCAACTCGGTCTTCCTCTTCCTGTTCGACGTCGGCGGGTCTGCGGCTCCCGCGCTGCTGGACGGCGGTCGCGCGAGCCACTGGCGCGAGTTCCTCATGCAGGAGTGGACGCGTCGCAACGCCGCCATCGAGGAGTTCACACCGCAGGCGTTCGTCGGTCGCCTGACTGAGGGCATCGCGCTCATGGTGAGCGAGGCGGATGCGCCGACGCAGCCAGTCGAGTCACCAGAGTGTCAGTTCGACAGCAGCTACCAGCAGAGCGGAGAAGCGGAGGAGAGCAGCGAGGGAGTGGGGATGACGCTGCAGCTGAAGCTGGTGTGGCTGTTTGGACTGCCGCTGGTCGTCGGAGTGCTCGTGTACACCAAGAAATCGACGCACGCGACGGCCGCCAAGCAACATCACAGTGGCGGCAGTGGCCGCGGACGCGGCAGGAGTCGCCGCGGAGGTAGATCCAAGCGCCGGCACCGCAGGTGAAGCGAGTGTCGTCGCCTTGTGTATTGGATAGGTAGTAATGGACTCATTGAGATCGAACACCCGCCTGCCAGCGTGGCTCTCCATCGCGAGCCGGATACAACTTGCACCTTGAAAAGCCAGAAGCCAGGAACCTCCCATCTTGAATCCGAACGGCCATCAGTTTGGTTGTCACCGACGCTATTCAGGCTGGTCTGACCTGCTAAATCAAATTGTCGTTGCATGGGATTGAGGGTATGACTTTCAGCGCAGCTGCTGACAACGTGAACCCCTTTTTGCTGGGTCGTTTGACTCACAGTAACAGTCTCCAACTGTCAGACAAAAACCCTTTTAGCGATTCGACCTACTCTGATTTACTTCATCACAGGCGCTTTGAATTTTCCTGTTCGAAAGTTCCACCGTTGCCGGCGTTCATTTCTCCAGCGACGCAGGAATAGCTCGCGCGCCACGCGCTTCTTTCTTCTCTCGCTCTCCCATGGCGCGCCGGCGGCTGTCGCGTCCTTGGCGGTGGCGTCTTCCTGCGCTATTGGGGTGTGCGGCATTCTCAGTGGCCGCTCCGTTCGCGACGGCGACAGTAGCAGCTCAAGAGCCGCTGAATATGACTGTTGGCTCGGTTCAAGACGCGCGAGGACTGCAGTTCGTGGATGCAGCCGCATTCTGCGCCTTCCACTGCCGCGAGACGCATTTGGCGGCGCCGTCCGAATGTTCCGCCGCTCGGTGTTCCCATTTCCAGCGAAGGTTGGAGTCCAATGGCAGCGTGGACGGCTACGATGTGCCGGAGATCGACTTCTTGGCGTGCCGCGGCGTCGATACGTCAGGCTCGGAGGAGGCCACGAAGCTCACGTTGGCGGTGAGTCAAGGCGCGACGGTGTCCGACGTGCTTGCGCGGTTCCATGACGCCTTCTTCGCCGCGTTCGACGCCATGGTGGCCAGCGAGAACTCGACGGCGGACGCCTGCCAGCTGCAGCTGCTGCAGGACGTGCTGCTGCCCACAGTCAACGACTCGGACGCGGAGACGGCGCGGCAGCCGATGCTGGTCAAGCTGAGCAGCACTCTGGACGACGAGCGAGCGTGCGTGCAGGCCATCAAGGCGATCTGGAGCGACGATGACGAGTCGCTCACGCCGTTCTTGACTCGCCGCGGACAGCGCAACGCAGCGGCCACCGTTATGCTGCTGCACGTTGACGGGAGTGTCGCCGCTTCCATTCACGCTCTCGATTGTGTCGACAGTGTGCTAGAGCTCCCCGCCGTTCTCAAGCTGCTGCCGTTCGCGCGGAGCACGGCGCAGCTGAGTGTGATCACTGCTGGAGCAACTGACGAGTTTCCGAGCATGGAGATTCGGCTCATTGACGGGAGTGACCCTGCAGTGGTGTTACAGCGCCTGCAGTCGACGATCCAGCAGTGGTTCGGCATTTCGAACGCATTTGAGCTTCCCGAGGCATCCGACCACCGTCCGCTGTCGATCTTCCTCAAGCCGCTGCAGGAACTCACGACCTGGTCACGCGCCGTCGCGCTCGCCGTCTCGGATGCTACCGTCGAGTGGATGGATGTGCGGGTCGAGGTGTCCGCCAACGTGTTGCGTGGTGAGCCCACCTTGCCGATGAGTCGACGGCTGGACGAGTATGTGCCGAGCCTTGTGGGAGTTGACAGCGCTCGCAGCGCAGGCATCCGCGGCAACGACGTGATCGTCGGCGTCACGGACTCAGGGCTGTACCTGAACCACGACCAGTTCGACCAGTCGACGCGCGCCATCTTCACGTCCGCTGACATGAGTGCGCGCAAGGTCGTGTACTACAACGCGTGGGCCAACGATGTCGACGAGTCGGACTCGGTCACTTGCGGTCACGGAACGCACGTCACGGGGATCCTCGCTGGGAGTTCGTGGAGTGGCACGAGCGATGATCTCGGGATCGCCGACAATGCGCGCATCGCCTTCATGGACATCGGAGCTCAGAGTTCGTCATGTGCAGGCAAGAGCGGGTGCGGCGTGCAGCTTGCGACGCCTGCCAAAGCTGGCGACTTGGTCGAGTCGCAGATGGGCGTTGGCGCCAGGATATTCTCCTTCTCGTGGGGAACGCCAGGCTCGGACTACAGCTCACAGGCGCGCGACCTGGACGACTTCATCTACCAGAACCCGGACGTGCTGGTGGTCGTGGCGGCCGGCAACAGCGGCGAGTCGGCTACCACCGGCACGATCTCGTCGCCGTCTGGTGCCAAGAACGTCATTTCGGTCGGAGCGTCGCTGAATGCAGCCGCGTCGTTCAGCGATGTGGGCTGTTCGTCCGTGTTCAACGAGTACTCGGTCGCGTCGTTCTCGTCATCGGGTCCGACGACCGACGGCCGGCTCAAGCCCGACGTCGTGGCGCCAGGCATGCGGCTGGTGTCGAGCCAGTCAGAGAAGCCTGGATCGACGACCAAGACGTCTGCGACGTGCTCGCTGCAGGGGACGTCGCAGGCCACGCCAGTCATCACGGGGATGGCGGTGCTGCTGTTCGAGTGGCTGCGCGATGGGTGGTGGAAGGACGGCACGAAGAACAGCGAGTACGGCATGACGACTGTCCCTGCCGCGCTGCTCAAGGCGCTTATCATCCACAGCGGCGAGCCGCTTCGGCGTCGACTCGGTCCGCTCGGCACGGGCTTCGTCTCGTGCGGACAGGTGGAGAAGGAGGCGTCGACGCTCACGACGTTCCCGAACGTGTTCCAGGGGTACGGCAAGCCCAACATGAGCAACCTGGTCGAGTTCGGCACCGCGAACGGGTCGTCGCCCTCGCTCTACTTCCTGCCCAACTCGACGGCGGGCAGCGAGCCGCGCGTCGCGCACAACCAAGAGGTGATCATCTCGTTCACGGTCGCCAGCGGCGTCGACTTGCGCACGACGCTCGTGTGGACGGACCCGCCCGGCTCGGTGCGCTCGACGACGCAGCTGCAGCACGACCTGGACCTGTCGGTGCGGCTGCGGAACGGTACGACGTCCTTCTACCCGGTCACGGCCGACAAGACGTCCAGACGCGACGACACCAACAACGTCGAGGTGGTGCTCGTGTCGTACGCCGATCTACTCGCGGCCGCGACCGCCGACAACTCGAGCGCCAGCGCGGTCGGCGACGCCGGCGAGCTGATCGTCGAGGCCGTCATCTTCGGTCGCAGCGTGCTGCTCGCCGACGCGCAGACGTTCGCGTTCGTGGCGTCGTCCAGCTCGATCGGGTCGGCGTCTGGGTTCGCGGACACCACGACTGAGTCGCAGGGGCCGTGGCGCGTGTGGATGCTGGCTGTCGTGATCGGCGCCGCGCTGCTGCTGCTGATCTGCATCGCCGGGTGTGTGCGGTGCTACGTCAAGCGCAAGGAGAAGAAGAAGGAGCGGCGGCGACGCCAGCAGCGAGCCGCCACGCAGGGCACGGCCGCAAGCCACCAAGTCGCGGGGTATCCTGGCGTCATCGCTCCGTACAACCAGTTCCTCACGCCCCCCGCCGCGCTGGTGGACGTGACGGCCATGGGCGGCGATGTCACGGGCGAGCGCTGTCCGTTCTGCATGTTCGCGTGCGCCGACCCGGTCGTGATGGTCAACCACGTCGAGCACCTGCACAGCAACGCCCTGCCATCCTCTGCTGCCATGGGCGGCGACAGCACCGGCGCCGCGTCCGTGCCGGTGCTGGAGGACGGCGGTCTCATCATGAGCGGCGAGTGTACCATGCCACCCGTCGAGAGGTGTCCGCACTGCAGCTTCACGACGCCCGACGCCGTGATCCTCGTCAACCACGTCGAGCACGTCCACAGAGCGTAGATTGTCCCGGCTCAGGAGGGTTCAAGAGCCGCCAATGGGTTGCATGAAGAGCTGTTGTGAGTCGCCGAATACTGCTGACCGCATCATGGCGTGAGACAACGGCCAATCGGGCGGCGGTTGAAGGAGCTTCCTGGTGAATCAAGATCTTCCTCCCGGAATAACCGGTGTATCCACAAGATAACAGCTGGTTGAAGAATCCTGTTGATGCGGGACGCGGCCGAATAGTAGCCCCGCCTTCGACGTTCTGACCGGCATGTGCTCCGGCCTCTTGCCGCACCCAGTGGCACTTCCCAGTTCAGCGGCGACAGGTGGCGGCATCTCGGCGTGTTGCGCTCGCTGCATGGCTAGACGAGCCCCGTCGGCATCTGCGTGTTCGAGTCCCCCGCCCAGCGATGGAGCGCTCGCGGCGGTCCCGCACGGCCAGCGCCGCCGACGTTGAGGCCGGGCAGTCGCCGACGCCGAGGGCTCCGCAGCGAATGCCGCCTCGACAGCCTAATGGCGGCTCATGGAGATCGCCTAGGCGTCTAACGCGATTGCTGGTCGTCTGCGGCGGTCTGTACATGGCTGCAGTGCTGTTCTGGTACTCTCGGCGAGGCTCGACGACTCCAAGCAGCATTGTGTGGCCATTGGCGGCGGACGAGGCAGCGGACGGACCGGTGGCGGCGCCTCGCAGCGTGCGCTTCCGCGACGGCGACGCCGTGTACGCGCTGGACGGCAAGGACCCAGACGAGACGACGGCGCCTGAGGACGAACTGGAGGACGACGACGAGCAGCTGCACCGCATCGATCTGGCCGAGGCCATGCGCAACGCCGACCACAACCTGTCGCCGAAGGAGATCCTCGCGCAGCTGGCCAACCTCGGGGCGGGCGAGACCAAGCCGCCGGCCGTGACGGTGGACAAGGCGACCATCGCGGCCGCCGAGGAGCACGCACGGCACGTCAAGCTGCTGCCGATGCGCGAGAAGAAGACGCGGCGGTTCCGGTGCGTGGGGTGGCGGTCCACGGGCGAATGCAGTCCGTTCGGCCCGCGCACGCCCGCGGGGGACCAGTCGTGCTCGCGCACCGTCCCGCCGGGCGAGTCTGGCTACTGCGAGATCGAGGACAAGGACTCGGGCGAGCGCTTCCGCGTCATGCAGCTGCACTGCGACTCGCTGCTGCCGACGGCGCGCTTCCGGTGCTTCGAGGCGTGGGACTTTGCCAACCTGCACATCCAGGCGCGCGACGCCTTCCTGCCGGCGCTCAAGCCGGGCTACGTGTTGGAGAACATCGCCCCGCAGCCGGCGGACCAGCAGCTCACGGATGGCATCGTCATGGTCGTCTACCCGAAGCTCGTGCCGAGCGCGTACGCCACGATCCGCGCGCTGCGGGCCATGGGGTGCTCGTTGCCGATCGAGATTTGGTTCCGTCCGGACGAGATCCGGTCGTTCCCGCCGGCGCTGCAGCTGCTGAACGCGTCGTTCGGCCCCGTTACGTTCCGCGCGATCGACTACACGCGCGCCGTGGGGTTCGCGACCAAGATCCACGCGCTCATGCACAGCCAGTTCGAGCGCGTGCTCTTCCTGGACGCCGACAATGTTCCGGTTCGGGACCCGACGTACCTGTTCTCGACTCGCGAGTTCGTCGAGACGGGGGCCATCTTCTGGCCGGACTTCTGGCACCCGGGCCACTCGATCTTCAACGTGCACGCCAAGTCGCCGCTGTGGGAGCTGCTGGACATGCCGTTCGTCAACATGTTCGAGCAGGAGAGCGGGCAGCTGCTGATCGACCGTCGGCGGCACGCGGCGCCGCTCGAGCTCGTGCAGTTCTTCACGTACCACCGGCCGAACCACTTCGAGCGGCTCAAGCTCGTGTACGGCGACAAGGACCTGTTCCGACTCGCGTGGCTCAAGACGGAGCACACGTTCCACATGATCCAGACGCCGCCGTCGATCGCCGGCAAGGTCGTCAACGGCTCGCTCTTCTGCGGCATGACGATGGCGCAGCACGACCCGGCGGGAGACGTGCTCTTCCTGCACCGCAACTCGCGCAAGCTGCTCGGCGCGAAGGAGGAGCGGCCCTCCAAGCGCATGGCGCTCACGCGGCGCGAGCGGAAGGAGCTGCGGCGCCAGATCCTCGCGCGGCGCGGCATCGTCGTTCCCAAGTCGGCCGACCAGGACGATCCGGACGACGAAGATGGCGAGGAGGACAAGGTGGAGGAGGACAAGGAGGACGAGGATCCGCTCGAGGCTGACGGACTGCCGGACCCGATCATGTGGACGCACCTGTTCTCGTTCAAGCGCGGCGCGAGCAGGAAGCACTATGTGGTGGGTATCTACAAGGTGCCGCCCTTCCTGCCCGAGTCGCAGTCGTGCTACGGCGAGGCTCGCGCCTTCGAGTCGAACTACTTCACGCTCACGGCCTTCGCCGACATGCCGTTCGCCTCGCTCGAGAACGAGCTGCGTGCCTTCGCGCACGAGGCCGCGCAGCTCGATGCCACTGGCAAGAGGTAGCGCAGTCGGAGGCGGACGAGTGTGGCACTTCGATAGATGTGGTAGGTTGCGTCGTGTATGTCTACGAGATCAATGCATTAGCCAGCGAATTGCTCTACATGGCAAGATACATGGAGCTGGTCCAAAATAGAATGAACCAATGCATTCGCAGTGGATATCACAGTCGATGAATATGCTGTTCTTATCATGTGCGGACCGAGAAACAATGAATCAATGCGATCGCGGCTGCTTCTTTCGCAGTCAACGCATTTAACATGTTGAATGAGAATAAATAGGAATCATGTTACAGTCTCGCCAGGGTCTGGAGGGGGTCTATCCATCTATCTGTCTACCCCATGGCGGCGGCGTCGCGCGCGAATTGCAGCAGCGTGGCCTCGAGGTCTCGGAAGGGCAGGTCGGCCACCGCCGTCAGCTCAAAGTGCTTGTTGCGCAGCGACGAGTCTCCGTAACACATGGAGGTGCGCGCGAACTTGGACGCCGAGCCGCGGATGCCGATCTCGTAGTGCTGCTTGGCGAACGCGTACCGGTCCGCGGGTGTCCCGCCCTCCATCACGAACGACTGGATGTGCGTCCACAGCTGGTCCTTCTCGAGGTCCTCGGTGCCCGTCAGTTTCTTGGCGTTGCGGTGCAGGAAGAGCACGGCACCGTCGTCCGGGTCGTGCTGCACCATCGTCATGCCGCAGAACTGCCTCGCGCGCTTAGAGCCGGCGGCCGCGGGGGGCGTCTCCACCATGTGGAACGGCGTGCCCGTCTTGAGCCACGCGAACCGGAACAGGTCCTTGTCGCCGTGCGCGAGCTTGAGGTTGGCGAAGTGGTTCGGCCGGTGCAACGCCAGGAACTCGAGCGCCGCGAACGCCGCCGCGGATCGCCGCCGGTCGATGAGCAACTGGCCGCTCTCCTGCTCGAACATGTCGACGAAGGGCGTGTCTAGCACCTGCCACACCAGCGAGTGCTCGTGGATGTTGAAAATGGTGTGGCCCGGATGCCAGAAGTCAGGCCAGAAGACAGCCCCCGTCTCAGTGAACTTGGCACCATGGAACAGGTACGTCGGGTCCTTGACTGGCGTGTTGTCGGCGTCGAGGAACAGCACCTGGTCGAAGCTCGAGTGGGCCACGGCGTGCACCTTGGAGGCGAAGCCGAGCACTCGCCCGTCGTCGATGCCTCGCAGCGTCACGGGACCGAAATCCTCCACGAGCGACCGCAGCAGCGGCCGCGACTCGGTCGGGTCCCCCATGCCCAGCTCCTTCTCGAGGAACCACAGCTCGACGGGGAGCGTGCACCCGTAGGACCGCAGCAGCCGCACGCTCGCGTGCACGCTCACCAGCAGCTTGGGGTACACGACCATGACGATTCCCCTGCTCGGCTCGCCTTCAACCGCTCGGAGTGCAGGTCGATTACCATCATCCTCGTCATTCGTTGCTGCAACTTTAGCCACAGCATGGGCCAGCAGCGCCGGCATCCGCGCGATGTCGATAGCCTGCGAGCACTTGAAGCTCACGTCGCCGCGGATCGTCGTGCAGTTGGCCTCGAAGCCGCGCAGCTCCTTGCCCGTCGCCGCGTCCTCGAGCGCGCAGTAGCCGGACACGCCGCCCTTGATGAGCGTCCCGCACGGCTGGTCCATCTCGGGTTCCCGCGGACCATTCGGGTCGCATCCGCCGGTCTGCCGCCATCCAAGACACTTGACGTTGGGGACGGTGGACGGGACCATCACTCCAGGCCGTGCGGACGGATGCAACACCACGTCCACGTCGTCCGCGCCGGCCGCGTCCAGGATACTCAGGCGGCCGAGCGAGAACGCGCCGTCGCGGACCGAGACCCACCAGGCGAGCAGCAGCAGCGCGTACAGCGCCACGCCCGCATACATGGCGCGCGCCTTGCGGCTCATGGACGGCGGCGATGAAGACGCGGCCGATGCGGACGCGGCCGGCTTGGAAGCGGACGTCCGCGCGGCCGAGGCCTCGAGCGGCTGTACGGACCACGCCGACATGGATAGCAAAGGCGCGGGTTGCTTCGGCAACGGATAGCACGGATAGCAACTCACGGTACTACCGGAGCGCGGTCCGGTTCGCAGAACGGAAAGTGGGTGCGGGTGAAATCGCCTCGGATGAAATTGTCGCGGTTAGCCACGAGCTGGCAACCCGGCATGGCCGCGGATAGCAACAGAGAGGGGAGGCAGAGATGGCACAGCAGGAACAGTGGCGTTGTGCCGGCGGATCGCACAGGTGTCCAACGCCAGATTGCGCGTCGACTTACTGGATCTTACCACGCACGTGCGACCGCGCCAGTCGGACCGTTGACTTTGTCCCGTGATCAATCCCTACTAAGTTGACGTTGTCGAGGACGAGGGGTTCAGAATCCAAAGGCATCCCTGAGATTTGCACTCAACATCCGCCAATAGGTCAACGTCTGGACCTTCTGACCGGCTGGCGAACCGTACCGTCTGCTGATTCTGGTCTTCATCCACACACAGCGAAGCTGAGACGAGCGGCGGACAGCGGCGTCAGGATGCGCAGCGCGAGGATCACCGTGCTCTCGCTCATGGCTCGTCGGTGGCTTGGGGCTGGCGGCTACCTCTTGGCCATTGAACGGGCTGACGCAGATTTGGAAGTGAGCGGTGAATCGATGCAGGCATCGAAGCGCAGCTGATGTTTGTGACAAATGACGGGACGTCGAATTCTGGTGGCAGCAAGCAAGCGAAAAGCTTATTTCAGTTCATTCGCAGCGACGCGCATCGATGATTGGCTCAATTGGTGTTAAGCACTGCTCAAAGCTAAGCGATGCTGAAGTTGCTGGTGATGTGAGCGAGTCACTATGTAGCAGTCATACTGAATCCAAGTGTTGACGTCTGTGGACTGTCCGGACGCAAGCACCGATCGCGTCCGCCGGTGCTCCAGACGTCAGCAGTTCGAGCCCGTGACGCACGAGAAGCGCCACCAGGCCACGGTCAAAAGCCTCGTTCTCGAGTCGCACACAGACAATGAGCTGCTGGACAAGTCGTACCAGCTACCTGCCGACCCGCCGCTCCCGTCGGATGTGTCGACGTTCTGCTGCGCGCCGGTCACGACCGGCGACTCGAAGAGCGTCGTGCTGCTGCACCGCAACTTTGTCATCTTCGGCGTGCTCGCTCAAGAGCTGCTCGCGATCGACTAGACCGAAGTGCACCTGTCGTACCTGCCGCTGTCGCACGTGTTCGAACGCATGGTGCACGCCGCGCTGCTGCTTAGCGGCGCCAGCATTGACATCTACAAGGGCGACGCGCTCTTCCATATAGAGGACCTGGCCAAGCTTGCTTCGACCATCTTTGTTTCAGTTGTGCGTCTTTTCAACCGCGTATAAGTTAAGTTCTCGCAGGGCCCGACTGCCTTTGGCGGTGTCAAGAATCTGTAGATGGACCAGACAAACGCGGCCAAGATGGCGGTGCTGAGAAGCAGCGGCATGACACACGCGGGACTAGCGGCTGACACGTGCGCGTCCAATCGCTTGCGCAACGCAAAGGAGTCATTAAAGTGTGCGTTGAGAAAACGCAGGGCACGCGAGAATCTAGAAGGGATTTTATATGTTTCGAGTCTTAAGAGAAAATGCAATGGCACGCAAGGATCTAGACGGTCTGTGGGTGGTTCGTGCCGTTGAGAATTGCAGTTGCAGGCAGTAGGGATTTTAACTCCGCTCGGCTCTTCATTCCTCTTTTACTGCCATGGGTGGCAAACGAAGGCGGCGCCGCGTGCATCCCAAGGCACGGAAGCGGCAGAAGTCGGACCCCCCTTCCAAGCGCGCCAAGTGCCAGCGTACTGAGCCGTCGCTCGGTGAGCAACCGACAACAACTACTTCTGATACTCGCGGTCTTGTTAGGCCGAGCGAGTGGTTTGACCGTGCTGTCGCCAATGATCTGTGGATGCCCGAACGCTCCGCCCTGCAAGCGATTGAAAAGCCTTCGCAAAATCCTCATGACCGCCGTGGTAAGGCCAAGATAGTCGAGGTGGATATGCAACATCTGGATTGTCTCAAGTCTCGACAGGACGAGGCGTACGGAGAGCAACCTCGCATACCAGGCAGCAGCAGTGTGTTGGATCCAATTCTCACATCATGGTTTGACGTGACCAACTACTCGAGTGTTGAGAGATCAACTGGGTGGAGAACTGAGCGAATGCCTGGCCCGTATATCGAGGCACACGATCTGCCCGAGCATCTACGTTCTGATGGCGAGGTGAATGCAGGCCACAAGAGCACAACTGCGGCAAGCGTGGATATACATACCTCGATGGAGCTTGAACCGAAGCCGACCATAAACAGCATGATCAAATTGCGCATCTATCCTACACCAGCACAACGCCAGAAACTGGATCAACTTTTCGCTACAAATCGTGCAGTGTATAACCAGCTTGTGGCAAGATCAAGGGACGACCACGCAACGCGTCTCGTCCCATCGGCCGACAGCAACAAGGATCAGAAGATGACACTGAAGGAATTCGCCAAAAAGTATCGTCCCATTTCAGCAAAACACTCCATGGCGCGGTACTTCCGTAACAAGCGCGCGCTCGTGCGTCACCTTCAGGTCGACTCACGAGTAAGCGATTCGGCGTTCCGAGACTTCATTAAAGCGGTAAAGTCGTCACTAGCCCTTTTCTTCGCATTGATTGCCAAGAAGAAGCGGACGACAATTCCCGAGCTCAAATTCAAGAGCAAATTCTCACGTTCTGACTCTATCGAGATTCGTGCAATGGATGTCACTGTCGTTCAAGATCAGCAGGATCTCGTACAATTCTACCCTAGATATTTCGGATTTGGCCAGAGCGATGGAATCGCTGTGCGTGAGAAGCTACCAGAGCTCACGTGTTCAATCAGGCTTCAAAGACTCCGCGAAGGTGAATTCTATCTTGTAATCCCGCGACACAGAGAGTTCACGTGCACACAACAAGCTCGCGTCTGCGCCATAGATCCTGGGGTAAGGAATTTTGCTACTATCTACGACCCGGATGGTCGGACCATGAGCATCAAGGACGCCTACTCTGTCTTGAAACGACGATTCGACGCCGTCGATACCATGCGGGCCCAGTTAGATGTGATGAACAACAAATGCAAGGCAGCCCACAAGGCGAAGAAGCAACGACAGAAGAGGGCCACGAAGCACAAATCCAGGCGCTGTGAGCACCGTGTGAAGACCAGAAATAGCACTGCCAGGAGGCCTGCAGTCAGGGAACGGACGGTCAAGGGCGATGAGCCTGACAGTTTGGACACAGAGTGCAGTGACGGTAATTACCCAGTGAAGACGGAGGAGCACAGAAAACGCTACCGCCTACGCCGGCAAATACGGTACACAAATCGGCGCGTCACGAGGATGGTCGACGACATGCACAACAAGTTGGCAAGTTGGCTGGCGAGCAATTACCAACAGGTCCTGCTGCCATCGTTTCAATCATCCGACATGGTTAGGAGGCACGAGAAGATGGTGACCACTGACGGCACACCAGAGACTGCGGCGGACGAAGTTACACAGGTGCATACAAGTGGGAAAAACCAAAAGCGCAAGATACGCAGCTCAACTGCGCGGGCAATGCTCGCGCAAGCTCACTTCCGATTCAAAACGCTGTTGAGGTACAAGATGGCTCGAGCTGGCGGACGCCTGATTGAATGCACCGAGGAGTACACGTCAAAAACGTGCTCCGACTGTGGTGAGATCAAAGATGATCTCGGAGGTAGCGACACGTACCGCTGTTCGCACTGCCACGCTGTGCACGATCGCGACGTCAACGCGGCCAGAAACATCTTTCACATGAATCTGAAGATGCTCAGCTAGCGGTAGCCCTGCCGCTAATCGGCGATGCCTTCGTCGAGGAGTCCTGTCAGCACTGCTGATGTTACAGGCCCAAGAGTTACCCTCCAGGAGGGAGCTCATTAGGTGTCCACAAGTCCCGTCATCGCCACTGCCTAGGAATCCTTTACACTTTTACGGCTCAATAAATAGGGAGGAGCTATAGCGAACTACTGGTGGTGCGGGAAGCGCAGGTGCACGTCCTTGAGTCTCGGCGCCAGCAGCGTCTTGGGCTCCTTCGGCGCCGGCAGCAGCGACGCAGCCTCGCCCGCGAATTGCAGCAGCTCACGCTCAATGTCGGGGAACGGCGTGTCCTTCCACGACACCGTCTTGAAACGCGGCGTGAGCGGACCCATCTGGCCATAGCACCACTGCGCGGCGTCGAACTGCGGCGCACCGTTGTAGATCTGCACCTTGTAGTTGCGCTTCATGACTTCGAAGGTCATCTCGAGCTTGCCCGACCGCGTCTTGATGCCAGTCTCCGGCTCGACTTCACTCTCGGTGCTGTTTCCAACCTCCACGTCTCGAGTTGGTGGCGCCACTGTCGGGCGAGCGTCCGAGGGCATACCCAGGTACTGGAAGCGCTGCAGGTGCGTCCAAATCAGCGTGTCCGGCTCGTGCTTGATGCCGCGGCCACCCGTGAGCTTCTTGGCGTTGCGATGGAGAAAGAGCACGTCCCCCGCCGGGTCCATCTGCACCATCGACATTCCACAGAACTTGGTGTCGATCCGCGTGCCGGCCGTGCCGGGAGGATGCGGCACCATGTGGAACGCGGTCTGCGTCTTGAGCCACGCGAGGCGAAACAGGTCCTTGTCCCCGTGCACGAGCTTGAGCCGCGTAAAGATGTTGGGCTGGTGGAATGCGAAGAGCGAGAGCATCTCGAGCGCCTTGTGTGATCGTCGCCGATCGATGAGGAGCTGGCCGCTCTCCTGCTCGAACATGTCGACGAACGGCATGTCCAGCAACTCCCAGATCAGCGACTCGCTGTTGATGTTGAAGATCGTGTGCTCTGGATGCCAGAAGTCCGGCCAGAACACGGCACCAGTCTCGACGAACTCGGGCGTCTCGAACAGGTACGTCGGGTCCCGAACCGGAACGTTGTCGGCGTCCAGGAAGAGCACGTTCGTGAAGTTCGAGCGCGTGATGGCGTGCACCTTGGTGTTGAAGCCGATGACTCGCTTGTCGGTGATGGCGCGCAGTGTGATGGGACCGAACTCGGCCAGCAGCTTGCTCGGCAGCGGCTCGTGCGTGACGTTGGTGCCCATCTCGGCCTCCGAGTACCAGAGCTCGATCGGCAGCGAGCAGTTGAGCGACCGCAGCACGCGGATCGACGCGTACGCGCTCACGAGTAGCTTGGGGTAGATGACCATGACGATGCCGTTCTCGTGGGTATCGCTCGTCTGGATAGCGCTGGCACTCGGGTCGTTCTTTGGCTCGTCGGTGGCAGCCAGGTCGGAGGCGAGCCGATTGACGGCGTAGCGAAAGTCGGACAGCTCGCCAGCGTGGCGGCACGAGAAGACGACCTCGGGCCGCACG
The DNA here is from genome assembly GCA_003413675.1 of Phytopythium vexans. Lineage (NCBI taxonomy): Eukaryota > Oomycota > Peronosporomycetes > Pythiales > Pythiaceae > Phytopythium > Phytopythium vexans. The sequence goes on along the minus strand of QLOC01000021.1, from coordinate 633,375 downwards.
CTCAGACACGTGGTGCGCATCATGTGCACCTCCTCGCCGGTGTCCTCGTCCTCCATGAGGCAGTAGCCGGAGATCCCGCCGCGCACGAACTGGTCGCATGTCCGGTTCCGGTTGCTCATAATCAGTGCATCGGGATTGCAGTTCTCTGTCTGCTTCCAGCCGAGGCACTTGAGGTTTGGCGCGTGTGACTGGTTGAGCGCTGTGTTGCCTGAGCTGTCGTTCAACGTCCCTGCGCCGTACTTGTGGCCTAGGTGGCGGTTGAGCTGCATGGCGTTGGAGTCGCCGGCGATCGGGAACATGTGCAATGGCGACTCGAGGGACGCGATACTGGTGCTGGTGCTGGAGATGGCCGACCAGATCAGGAAGCCGAGCGAGTACAGTCCCAGCACCGCGAAGAGCGTCTGGAAGCGGGCTACGCGCATCTTTGGTCTGCGAGGCGGCGGGAGGTCCATGTGAGCAATGGACAGCGCCGTGGCCACGGGCGGAAGCCGCGCTGGTGGCTGGCGCATTGTCGCGATTGACAGCAGCCCTCTGGGTAGTCGGCCGCGCTGCTTTCAGACTGAAGACGCCATTGTGGATGCCAGCGCAGTTGGGAGCTGCCACGCGAGTCCGACGGCGAGGAACGCGCGATATGCTGTGATGTGCCTGCAATATCATCAAAAGTATTCGCCGCAAGTTGCCGTTGCGACTTGGATTTTGTATGCCATGTGTACAATATGTTTTGACCAAGTGTCCCACACATGGATAGTGGCGACGATCGAGCACCGCTCGCCAGCTGGGCCACGTATGGAGCTGTCTGTGCCTGCTGGGAAACTGCGTCGCCGAGAGCTCAAGAGCGGTAGCGTGGTGCTGGGGTCACCGACCTGCTTCACGGCAGCAAGATCTTGATGTTCGCTCGTGTATGAAACTACGGTATGACTCGTGATACTAGTATTGCATGAATACTCAATTGAATAGGAGGCTTCTATTCAGCGCTTGAACAGTACGCATTATTTTTGAGTTGGCAGCCACACGAACGACCGCCATGGCGTGGTTGATGCGCCGGAATGCGCGCGCCGTGGCGACGGCGCTGCGGCTCGCCCAGCCGTCCGGACTGGCCCACCGCGGCTCCATCGCGAGTGCGACCAGGTGGCCGCTCGTCCGCTGCTTGGAGGCGTCCCAGCGTCGATCCTTCGCCATGCACGCGTCCATCCTGAACCAGATGGACCTGCTGGCCGCGCGCTACGACGAGCTCTCCACCGAGCTCTCCAAGTGCGTTTGCTACATTTACGAGGGTCCACAGTCAGGTACATGGTGGCAGTGGTACTGACTGGCGTATTGGTATCGTCTGCGCAGCAATGACGGGAGCATGTCGGCCGACAAGATCACGGCGCTGTCGATCGAGATGGCGGACCTCGAGCCCAAGGTGCTCGCCACACGCGAGCTGCGCGCCAAGCAGGCCGCCATCCAGGAGCTGGAAGAGGTTTGTTCACATATATCTATCCATACAATGTGTATGCACTGGAGTCAGCACTGACCGAGTGGATGTGTATGTGTGCAGATGATCGACGAGCAGAGCGAGGAGACGGACGCGGACGCCGTCGAACTGCGCCACATGGCCGAGGAGGAGCGGCGCGAGCTAGTCGCCGGCATCGCCGAGCTCGAGGCTCACGTGACGGTGCGTCTTTCAATGAGTACATCGAGTATGGACGACATCAAGGACTGAGTGGTTTATCCCTGTTGGTTGGTATGGGCAGAGGCTGATGCTGCCGCGCGACGCCGCGGACGACAAGTCGTCGATCCTCGAGATCCGCGCGGGCACGGGCGGCGACGAGGCCTGCCTGTTCGCGGGCGACGTGCTCAAGATGTACCAGAAGGTGGCGCTCGCCAAGGGCTGGAGGTTCGAGGTGCTGAGCCTGTCCGAGACGGACCTGGGCGGCGTCAAGGAGTGCGTGTGCGGCATCTCGGGCCGCGGCGCGTTCGGCCGCATGAAGTTCGAGAGCGGTGTGCACCGCGTGCAGCGCGTGCCGGTCAACGACGTGCGCGTGCACACGTCGGCGGTCTCGGTGGTCGTGCTCCCCGAGGTGGAGGAGCTCGAGTTGGCGCTGGACGCGAAGGACCTGCGCGTGGACGTGTACCGCGCGAGCGGCGCCGGCGGCCAGCACGTCAACACGACCGAGTCGGCCGTGCGCATCACGCATATACCGACGGGCATCCAGGCGGCCGTGCAGGACGAGCGGTCGCAGCACCAGAACAAGGCCAAGGCCATGAAGATCCTGTGCGCGCGCGTGTTCGACGGGCTGCGGCGCCAGCGCGACTCGGAGCGGCAGAGCCTGCGCGCGGCCCAGATTGGCTCGGGCGACCGCTCCGAGCGCGTGCGCACGTACAACTTCCCGCAGAGCCGCGTGTCCGACCACCGCGTCAACGTGACCGTCTTCGGCATCGAGCGCATGCTCAACGGCGAGCTGCTCGACGACATCGTCGACGCGCTTGTCGTCGACGAGCAGAACAGGCTGCTGCAGCAGCTCGAGTAACGTCAGCGACGCAGAAATCGGCCCCCACATAGCGGATAGCCAAACAAACAAGGCATGAGTTGCTAACAGAGGATAGACACACTGAGGAGGTCATGATGATCACTGATAACACGGCAGCATGCGGATGCAACGACAGTATAATTTGACATTGAAGGTACTCCCGACCGGTACACTGAGTAGTTGAGTGTGGTGTGTGTGATAAATAGATGCGTCTCGCCTTCGACTGCCAATGCTCACATGACGCGCGGGGCCGCTAGCTGTACGTCGCGCAGCTCGGCGAACGAGAGGCGGCGGCCGTGCAGGCTCAGCTGGCGGCCCGCGTGGCTCTTGAGCAGCGGGATGCTGCGGAACTTGACCAACTTCTTGTGCGGGTGGCGGCCCTGGCCCTCTGGCTGCTGGCCGTCCGCAGGGTCGGCCACCGCGGCCGGCGCCGAGCCCGCGCGCGCCTTGGAGCGCACGACGCGGCCGTGCATCTCGAAGAAGCCGGCCACGAGCGCCACGAGCGGGCAGCCGCGCAGCCGGCAGCCCTCGACGCTGCGCGGGCTGCACAGGTTGAGCCGCATGGTGAGCTTGAGCAGGCACTGGTCCAGGTCGTTCGCGCGCGCCTCGAGCACCGTCTTGGTGTGCAGCAGCCGCTTCTTGGGGAACTTGTCGGCCTCGAGCCCCTGCAGGAAGTGGCAGTGCTCGCCGCAGGCCTGCGCCGCCTCGGAGCTCAGCAGCTCGCACAGCTGCTGCCAGAAGCCGCGGAGCTCCGAGTACCGGCGCAGCACCTGCCAGCGCGCGGCGCCGGCCGCCACGTTTAGCACGTACAGCCACGCGCCGTCGGGCGAGAGCTGCAGCTCCGCCACGGCCACCTGCAGCGTCGTCAGCTCGGTCGCGGCACCGGCGAGCACAGCCGCGGCCGGCAGGCCCGAGTCCACCGAGCAGCGAGACGGTGCGGTCATGCGAGCGAGTACCGTGGGCGAAATTGGTATAGCGACAGCGACGACACCTGCGTGCTTCGCTATAAGGAGGAAAAATGCAAAGTGAGCGAGTGAGCGGGCGGGTGCGGGCGGGTGCTATATACGGCGGTTGCTATCCGTTGCTATCCGTTGCCAGGGCGGTGCAGAAGTGCAACCGTGAAATGCGAGGGGTGGGGGGGGGATGGCGGCGGTCATACACTCCCGGAAAAAAAGAACAAAGTAGAGTGGCGGGGACGCAGACAGGCGTGTCGATTAACAGCCGAGGATTGGCGAAAAAGCTCGTGGAGCACTGAATGAACCAATCGCATCCCGAGTTTCAATGTACCCTACCCGCCAACGCTTGAAACAATGTCCAACCCAGCCCAGGGGGGAACGACTCGCTCTCTATGTGGAAGCAGTCCAGTTATGGGGCAAGTCGACCCCCGTTTGTTAACCTGCCCTCATCGGTTCGCGTGAGATTGCTGAGGCCAGACAGACGCTGAGTGCTGGCGCCGCCGTCCAGAGTGCGCGTGCAAAACCGCCAGGGCCTTTAAGTCGCTCGCGGCGCCTACGCATCCATACTGCCAAATTTCCTAACCGGTCGTTTGTGGAAAAGCGTTGCATTAACGAGCCGAACGGCGGACAGGCCCTCTTTTCTCGAACAGTTCGCCCCGCGCCGTTCCAGATTTTGCGGCTTGCGAAACGGCCGCTTCGCAGCCATCGGTTGAGATTTTTTTTCACTGTCGCACACAATTACGCGCGACAAACCGCCAGAATCCGATTTTCGGGCTTGAAAAAAAGACCTGCGAGTGCAACGCGTAGCCTTGTCATTTTTCCACATCTTATTTCGCGGGTCATAGAAAATACAGCAGCGAAGCCATTTCGTGAGCAAAACTTGGCTAATTTCCCCCTTGATGAAACAATTCGGCAGACAAGAGCACACACACCGAACAAACTCCCCGAGCCGCCAAAGCGCTCGTGAATGGATGCGCACCGAGCCACCAGGTCACCACCAGGCAGGTGGCGACGCCACGCAAGCGCCACGAAGCAGCGGGTCGATGTTTCCATGATCAGAGGAGAGACAAGCAGCAGCAGGCGGTGGGCTGGCGGCTGGCGGCTGGTGGCAGCGTCCAGCGTGGCGCCTATGCCACTGCTCGGCTCGGTGGGGACCATGTAGCAACAGACCGATGGCCATCACACCATCACCACGTGCGCTCACGACCTGCAGGCGCAAGTCAACATCCCCACTCGCGCCATCGCCCAGCTGTCCGGTGCAACGAGTGCAAGCGCTGGGTCGATCCACCCGCTGTGCGCGGCTTCTTCGCAACCCGATCCGGGCGTTCGAAGGGATCTCCCAGCCGGAGGATGAGTCCTCTCCGCCCGGCCGCCGCATCGCCCCGAGCAGATCTTGGCTGTTCCTCAGCACGCCCGTCTCCGGCCAGCCTCTCCATGGCCAGCTCTCTCCCGGCACCTGCCGCGATGCGCTCAAGATCTCGGCGCCTGCCAGGCTGCCAGGCCGCCAGGCTGGTCACTGCTTGCAGCGCGCGGCTGCCACCCTGGATCCCAGTTCTGGCGTCTTGGGACAGCGCCGAGCCGACAAGCGCCGGCAGCAGAGACGATGACCGTGCGCTCTGACTCGATATGGCTACACTTGTTCCATCACATGGCTACCTTTCAAGTGGTCAACACCAATACGATCCAGCCGGACAGCGTCCCTTCAAGTCTAGTTGACCAGATATCATGGCCAGCGCCTTGACGCTCGCGGACCTATTCAACGCCGAGGCAGCCGAGGCGCCGTACCAGCGACTCGTGGACGTGCTGAACCGGCAGACGGCGCGGCTCGAGCTCGCGCTGACGCGGTTGGAGACCCTCGAGCTTGCGCAGGCGGCGACGAGTGCAGCATGTGAGCAGCTCCAGTCCCAGCAACTCCCGTCGCTTCAAACCCGATTGCAAGAGCTTGAGGATCAGGTCCAGCACCGCTGCGACCGCTATGAGCGCCAGTGCATCGCTGGATTGACTCGCCTGGAGAACACGCTCGCTGATAAGGCGGACAAAGACGAGATGCAGGAAGAGCTCGCACGAGTCGATCGAGCTACGATCAAGCTCGGTCACGAGGTCAGGCCGGACGTATTAGGGCAGACTCGGAGATTGTGTGAGCGTTGACATCGTTCTTGTGTGGCTCAGTTCAGGGCTGAGGCGGCGAGCTTCGAGCTGGTCAACAGGTAGCCATGTGACATCGCGAATGCCACGAAAGCTGGGCTTACAGAGCACTGATTCAACGACGTGTAGTCTTCAAGCTGACCAGAGTTTGCTGCACGAACGACTCGCGACAATGGACCACCGCCTCGAGGGCAAAATGGACAAGGTCGTTTCATTCCTGTACAGCTGATGATACTCTAGTGCCAAACTAAGCGACGTCGATATGATGGTAGACAGAGGTGTCTCGCATGGACGCGACTCTCACGCAGATCCGCGAGTTCCGCCCTGTAGCAACGCAGCTTGCTGCTCGCCTCACCAACATCGAGAGCAGTCAAACCACCTTGAAGCAGGCGTCAGCAGGCTGGGATGAGCTGTTCGCTGCGCACACCGCGAACCTGGTGAAGCTCACTGAGCGCATACAGACGATATCATCCACGACGACCGAGTGGCGGCGCGAACACGACCAAGTTGTGCTGCCTCAGCTGACTGTAGCGTCCGAAGGCGTCAAACGAATCGACCGCGAGCTTCAGCAGCGAGCATCAGACGCAGTGACCCTCGAGTCGGCCGTGCGCACCTTGTCCGCCAAGTTCCACGCGACCGCCGCAACCACGAGCGACAGTCTGCGACAGCTCTGGGCCAGTGTTGAGGTGCGCTGCACTCGCCGATGAAAACTAGCTCGAATCGTCTCACACTTGCCTTGTAGTCTGGATCCCAGGCTCGATCCTCCCTCCAGCAACAACTGACACACTGGCGCGACGAAAGCTCGAGCGCGGCAGAGCTGCGAACCACACAAGCAGATTTGGCTGACCTTGTCGAGCGCGTGAAGCAGCTCGCCGCCGAATGTGACACGCTCGTGGAGCACTCAGCGATTAGCAGCCGCTTCCTCGACTGGTTCGCGACGCGCGGTGAAGCATACGAGCACAACCTGCAGCTCGTCGAGACGCAGCTTGGCCGCCTCGCGCAGGTCTCCCAGCCGCGGTTCCGCGAGCCGTTCAACGGCCGCGTCCGGTTTCCCAGGAGCCCGTGACAAGAAGATAAAGCCAACAGCTTGTGCCTTGAACACGAGTTTCAAATCTTGACGCGATGATCAATGCCGTCCACGCACAGATTTACCAACCGTTTGCGCGAAGCCACTCCACTATAGCCAAGTGTCTGTTAAATATGGCCTGGTTCATCGCCTCCGATGTGCAGCCCTCGTTGCGGTTCTCGTATAGCCATTTCAACACATCCAGATGTCCCCCCTCAGCGGCCCAATCCATCGCATCCGTCGTGCAGCCTTCAGAGCGGTTCTCGTGCAGCCATTGCACGACATCCAAGTGTCCGTTATCTGCGGCCAAGTCCATCGCCTCCATTGTACAGCCTTCCGAGCGGTTCGCGTGCAACCACTTCACCACAGCGAGGTGTCCATTATGTGCAGCCTGATCCATCGCCATAGTCGTGCAGCCCTCACTGCGGTTCACGTGAAGCCACTCCACTACAGCAAGTTGGCCCCACCAAGCAGCCCGATCCATCGCATCCGTTGTGCAGCCCTCGCTACGGTTCGAATGCAGCCACTGCACGACAGACAGGTATCCCCCTTCAGCGGCCCCATCAATCGCTCTCGTTGAACAGCCCTCGCTGCGGTTCGCATGCAGCCACTGCACCACCTCCAGGTGTCCGTCTTGTGCAGCCAAGTCCATCGCATACGCTGTACAGCCCTCACTACGATTCGCGTGGAGCCACTCTACTACAGCGAGGTGGCCCCACCAAGCAGCCCGATCCATCGCATCCGTCGAGCAGCCCTCATTGCGGTTCGCGTGAAGCAACTTCACCACAGACAAATGTCCGTTAGCTGCTGCCTGGTTCATCGCACTAGTTGTACAGCCCTCACTGCGATTCCGATGCAACCACTCCACCACCTCCAGGTGTCCGAATCTTGCAGCCAAATCCATTGCGTTCGTCGTACAGCCCTCATTGCGGTTCGCGTGAAGCCACTTCACTACAGCCAGATGTCCGTTTCTTGCGGCCTGGTTCATTGCACTAGTTGTACACCCCTCGCTATGATTCGCGTGCAGCCACTTCATCACAGCCAGATGACCGTGTCTTGCGGCCCAATCCATCGCATCTGTCGTACAGCCCTCGTTCCGGTTTGCGTGTAACCACTCCACCATAACTAGATGTCCGTATCTTGCGGCCCGGTTCATCGCGCTTGTTGTACAGCCTTCCGAGCGGTTCACGTGAAGCCATTCCACCACAGCCACATGACCGTTAGATGCGGCCAAATCTATCGCGTTCGTCGTGCTGCCCTCCGTGCGGTTCCGATGCAGCCACTTCACCACAGACAGATGTCCATTTCGTGCAGCAAAGTCTATCGCATCTGTTGTACAGCCCTCGCTGCGGTTTGCATGAAGCCACTGCACCACAGACAGATGTCCCCCTTCAGCGGCACGATCCATCGCAAGCGTCGTGCAGCCCGACGAGTGGTTACGGTGCAGCCACTCCACCACATTCAAATGACCATTCCCGGCCGCTCGATCCATCAATTTAGCGCCATAGCGAGCACGACGCGCGTACACACCAGTGGGCCGCGTGTGCTCAAACCAGTGCAACCACCCACACTTCGCCGCTCTGTGCGAACACACCGAACCTGAACAATCCAGCAACTCCGACACCAGCGACTGCACCTGCTCCGGAAGCGGCAGCTTCAACGCACGCACGCTCGTCAGTATGTCCCCCTGCATCCTCGCTGCTTGAACACCGGGTGGCGCTGTGGTGGTGCTCGTGAATGTTTGGAGCTGTGCGCGTCGCTCGATCCGAGTGCTTCTGGTGACTGGGTACATTCTCACTGGTACATTGTGCCAATCAGATCCCATTCAGTGATTGGGGTGTTCGGTCGGGCGAAATGCTACCGAGCGATACTACACTTCTCTAAACCGATGTCAACTTGTTGTTTGCCTTGAGAAAGCAGCAAGAGAGCTCTGCAACTGGCCTACAGGTCAGTGAACCATTTAATCAATGAGACTTCATCCAATGTGTCACCTCATAAAACGAGGATATCTCCCACATAAACGAGGTTTCTCCAAACACAGGCAGAGGACGCACCAAGAGAATAATGACCGAGTCAACAGACTCTCCTAGAGAGCATTGCTACGAGCAACCCCACCACGCCGGCCACTCGCAGACACTTTTCCGAGTCTTGACATTATCGTTCGCGCTTGAGAACGTTCATCCCGACCGTGGAGTTCCATCGAATAAAGCTCCTTGCATCTCACGCCGGTCTTCAGTCATGGTGTTGACGCTGGATGGCGAGTTTGATGCTGGAAGTACGTCGGAGTCGGGAGCAAGATGCTCTTGGACACGTTCTCGTCGCGGTTCACAGGCATATAAAAGCACCCATTGTGTGTCGACAAAGGGAGTATACTATAAATCTTGACACGACAACCAACGCCGTCATCGCACTGGCGTAAAGCAATGAGTGTTCGCTCAAACCATCTCAGTCAGCTTATCTCCCATCCCTCTTGTTTTCGTCCACTTAAAGTGGTGAGACCTTAACCATTTCTGCTTTATAAGCCCCTACCTTGTGCAGGCTCACATTGTCGAACAATTCGCGACTGATGTGAGCACTGTCGCGGTCACGACTTGTACAATCCAACAGACCGTGAAAGGTACTCATCGTCGAGCTTTGCTTTTCTTCTGGCTTTCAAGCTCACCCCCACGGCTGACAGGCACTCGTTGCAGAAACGACCTTCCAAAATCGGAATTGTTTGGCCAGCTTCACCCTGATCGAGGACATGCAACTTCGTGAGATTGTACACTTGCACTTGCCATACACGGTGGCAAAAGAATATGATGCGGGTGCAGAAAGAAAAAGCCACATGCATCCAATCTATCTCCCAAGAATGTTGAGTTGTGCTCCTCGATGCCTTCCCTCGATGCGAGTGTTGTCGGGTGAGGTGGTTGCGCAGGTCGTGATTTGGAGCGAAACGCTTTCATTTTGCGCTAGAAAATGCACCGGAATGCGATGTTTTCGCCAATTGAGGCATAACGAACCTTACTAAACCCTGACTAACGATCTGCTAATCACTGCGAGAGCACCGCACTTTGTCCCACAATGGCTGGGATTTGCTGCACAAAATGGACGGACCGCCACCGCGTTTGACATTTGAGCGAGGCCGCCACTGATTGGCCGGTTGATGATCCTCTTCTTTCGCTCGTCCTCACTCGGTCTGCTTGCGCTCGCCAATCGCAGCCACTGCTTCCTCGGCGTCGACGATGCCGCCTTCAACAAGTCTTCGCTCATCATGACAAAGTGTCCACTCATACGGGATGACCCGGCGCGCGTGGCAAGCAGCGCATCCTCCATTCCGCAGTTTTTCAGTCGATCGGGGTAGTCGTGCGTTAATTGCGGCGATGTCGGGTGGTGCCTTGCACATCCCTTTGGATCGAGTTGGGTCTCAAGGTGCAGCCAGTGACGGGCTCCGCATCGAGCGCTTGGCGCTGGTGCCGAGGCCGCCAAAGGGTTGACCCACTCTCCAATTCGCCATGGTGCAGCACTCGCTCGACCGCGCCTCCGTCGAGAGCCTCTCGCAGCTCAAACCCGGCTACTCGGAGCTCAAGTCGCCCGCGGACGGCAGCGTTAATGACCCCGGTCTCTTGGAGAATGGCGCGTTGCGTCCGGCGCGCGGCTCCATCTCGGTCTTCAGCTGGCAGAACCTGGGAATGGCGGCGCATTTGGCTGGCGTCGGCGTTGTGAACGCGACCATCTCGAACGTCATCTACTCGGTGCTCAACAACTACCTGCACATGTCGGCGACGCTCGTCGCAACAGCCACGGCTCTCGTCTCGTTCCCTCGCGCGCTTCGCGTCTTCACGGGTATGCTGACGGACCGGTTTCCGATCTTCGGCTACCGTCGCCGTCCGTACATGGTCATCGGCTGGGTACTCTCGTTCACGTGCTGCTTCCTCATGGCCGTGCTGCCGCTTGGCGACCCGTACTACACCGACTCCTCATTGCAAGACGTGTCGCTCGACGAGATGACGGACGCGCAGCTCGCGACTGTCAATTTGGACGCTCCGAACAGCGGCATCAAGCTCATCATCCTCATGATGATCGCGAACTTCGGGCTAGTCATGGGCTACAGTGGCTTTAACGGCGTGCTAGTCGAGGTATCGCAGCGCGAGCCGGAGCACCTGCGCGGCACGGCCATGGGCGATGTGACGATTGTGCGCTGCGCGTTTGCTGTGCTCTCATCATTCATGACGGGCATCGGTCTCAACGGTGTCGACTACGGTGGCTCCTTCTCTTGGACGCTCGGCTTCAACAACATCATGTGGATCTGTGCCGCTGCCTCGCTGTTGACGCTGCCCTTCTCCATCTTCTGCATCCAAGAAGACAAGGTCGAGAGCGTGCCGGAGAAGTCGGTGCTCGTGTTCTTGTACGAGCTGCTCCAGAACCGCTACATGTATCGCTTTGTGGCCTTCAAGTTCGTCTACAACGTGTTCTCGCTCTTCAGCGTCACGTCGTCGAGCGCCATCCAGAGCACGTGGGCTGGTGTCGAGCCGCTCAACAGCGGGATCGCCAGCATGCTCACGCAGCTGCTCGTGCTCTCCGGCGCCTACATCGCCAAGAAGCACGGTCTCGGTTGGAACTGGCGGTACGCCATCATTTTCTGCCAAGTCGGCGTCGTTCTCATCGACGTGTGGCCGACGTTCCTCACGATCTGGGACGTCTACCGCAGCCAGTGGCTCTGGCTCGGCGTGCCGCTCGTCGAGGAGGTTCCGACTGCTGTGATCACCTTCATCACGGGCCTGTTCGTGTTCGAGCTCATGAACTGCGATGGCTACGAGGCGACGCTGGTGGGGTTGAGCGTGACGACGCAGGAGGTCGGCTCACCGTTCGCCACGGTGCTGACCAAGACGGTCAACGGCTACTTCGACGTCGAGCGCACCTTCATCGAGAAGGACGACAGTCACGTGCGCACACAAGTGACGTACGTGTACACCATCATGTACCTCGTCAACCTCTGCTCGCTGGTGTTCGTCATGTATCTGCCGAAGCAGAAGGCCGAACTGCGCGCCATGCAGCGCGAGAACCGCAAGAGCAAGTACTGGGGCATCTTCACCATCACTTACTTGCTCTTCTCGCTCGCCTGGACGCTCATGACCAACATCCTCAGTCTGTTCGACTCGACGAGTTGTCTGCGCATCGCCGGTGGCACTGGCTGTTAAATCGTGTGTATATTCAATTCATCAACTTCCACTGGTGGACGCTACCCTCATTCGACTAATGTGTTCACGGCATTTTCGGCAACCTCCTTTTTTCACTCAATCAAGCTAAGAGAACTCAGCACTAACCCGGCAGTTGACCACGTGTGCGGGGATGCAGCGCCACAATGTACCCGTAGCATTGCGACGGTGCTGCTGTTGGGCCGTCCACGCTCAAGCAGTCACTGCAACACCTGCCATTGCAGCACATCGGCCACGCATCTCTGCACTTGACGGCTGAGACCGTGCAGCATTCGACGTCCACATCTATTAGCAAGATAACAATGCTTATCAGTATAGAAATCGTTAGTTTGACAAGCTGTTCGCTTGTACATCACTTCAGATACAGCTATATTCGTTTTAACGATCATTGAGATTGGCGGGTGATTTGAAAGTGATAGATCGGACTGAGCGATGGAGATGCGCACCTAGCTGGCTTGACATGACGTCGGCGAAGCCGCTGATTGGACATCCGGCGGTCCACTTCAAGCTCGTGCCCGCGCGTGGTCTACGCGCATTTGCCAATCGCAGTCGCGCGGGCGACAACGTCAAGTGTTACGTGTCAAGGCGGCTCATCGCACGGCGATCAAATCGCATGCTGAGCCGCCACTCATCCAGGCGGAGGAGGGACGCGGAACCCATCAGCCGACTTGTCAGGACCGCTTCTGACTCGTTAGGGTAGTCGTACCCACTGTTGCATCGCTGACTGGGGTTCAGTATGTAACAGATCCCGAAAGATCGAAGGTTCAAAGCTTTCATCGAAGGCAGCACGCCGATGCAGGTCCCGTTCCACCTACGCATGCCTCAAGTGCAGCCAGTTGAGGCTGACTCGCGTTGACTGGATGTCTAGCTACCACCCGCATCGTCCGTCGGGCATTGCATTTCCCAATTCGCCATGGTGCAGACAGCGCTCGTCGACCGCGGCTCCGTCGAGAGCAACTTCGCGCAGTTCAAGGCCGATGCAGTGCATCCCAGCTACTCGGAGCTCAAGTCGCCCGCCGATGTGAACGGCAGTGGTCTGGAAGAAGGCGCGCTGCGTCCCGCCAACGGCCCGATCTCGATCTACAACTGGCAGAACCTGGGAATGGCGGCGCATTTGGCTGGCGTCGGCGTCGTCTACGGCACCATCTCGAACGTCATCTACTCGGTGCTCAACAACTACCTGCACATGTCGGCGACGCTCGTCGCGACGGCCACGGCTCTCGTCTCGTTCCCTCGTGCACTCCGTATCTTCACGGGTATGCTGACGGACCGGTTTCCGATCTTCGGCTACCGTCGCCGTCCGTACATGATCATCGGCTGGGTACTTTCGTTCACGTGCTGTCTGTTGATGGCTGCACTCCCGCTTGGCGACCCGTACTACACCGACCCGTCGTTGGAGAACATCGCCCTGGAAGACATGACGGACGCGCAGCTCGCGACCGTCAACCTGGACGCTCCCGACCACGGCATCAAGCTCATCATTCTCATGATGATCGCGAACTTTGGCATTGTCATGGGCTACAGTGGCTTCAACGGCGTGCTGGTGGACGTCTCGCAACGCGAGCCGGAGCGCCTGCGCGGCACGGCCATGGGCGACGCCACGATCGTCCACTACGTTTTCGGCGTCATCTCGTCTTTCATGACGGGCATCGGTCTCAACGGCGTCGACTACGGTGGCTCCTTCTCTTGGACGCTCGGCTTCAACAACATCATGTGGATCTGTGCCGCGGCGTCCCTGCTGACCATCCCGTTCTCCATCTTCTGCATTCAAGAGGAGAAGATCGACCGCGTGCCGGAGAAGTCGGTGCTCGTGTTCTTGTACGAGCTGCTCCAGAAACGCCACATCTACCGCTTCGTGGCCTTCAACTTCTTCTACAACGTCTTCTCCATCTTCACGGTCACGTCAGCGAGCGCCATCCAGAGCACGTGGGCTGGTGTCGAGCCGCTCAACAGCGGAATCGCCAGTATGGTTACGGCCTTCCTCACCGTCAGCGGCTCGTACTGGGCCAAGAAACACGGTCTCGACTGGAACTGGCGCAAGGTGGTCATCGTCTGCCAGATCGCCGTTATCTGCATCGATATCTGGCCGACGTTCTTCACGATCTGGGACGTCTACCGCAGTCAGTGGTTCTGGCTCGGCGTGCCGCTCGTCGCCGAGGTCCCGACCGCCGTCATCACCTTCATCACCGGGTTGTTCGTGTTCGAGCTCATGGACTGTGATGGCTACGAAGCCACCATGCTCGGCCTCGGAGTGACAACGCAGGAGGTCGGCCAGCCGTTCGCCACTGTGCTGACCAAGACAGTTGACGGCTACTTTGATGTCGAGCGCACCTTCATCGAGCAGGACACGCACCACGTGCGCACGCAGGTGACGTACGTGTACATCATCATGTACCTCATCAACATCTTCTCGCTCGTGTTCGTTGTCTTCCTGCCCAAGCAGAAGGCCGAGCTACGCGAGATGGAGCGCGAGAACCGCAAGAACAAGTTCTGGGGCATCCTCACCATCTGCTACCTGCTCTTCTCGCTTGCCTGGACGCTCATGACCAACATCCTCAGTCTGTTCGACTCGACGAGTTGCCTGCGCATCGCTGGCGGCAGCGGCTGCTAGACGGAGCGAGCCTCGATCGGTTTACAGCCAGCAAATAATAGTAGTCTGTGTGCTTTCAATCAATTTTCATTACCGTACATGAACCGTGCCGCTTGCGGCGGCCACATCAGTCGACAGCGCTCCACTGGTGTAGGTGGCGCCAAGGACGGACACTCCCGATGGCTTGGTGCTCGGTAGCAGCTTGGAACAGGGTTCCACAGCCAGTAGCAGTCACGGCCGAGCGTCTACGCGTCTTCGTCGTCCTCGACGTCCTCGTCGTACTCGTCGTCCTCATCGCCCGAGGTACCGACGTCGTCCGAGTCGACCGAGTCGCTGTCCGCCTCGACCTCGGCGTACGGATTCGGGTACGGACAGGGGAACTTTTCGTTCTCGGGCCGGTCGTCTGAGCCGTCGTCCGAGCCGGCCTCGCACACGCCGTACGAGTAGTTGAGCCGCACGCACGAGCCGCCCTGGCACGGGTACACGGACGGGTCCACGCAGTTGTTGAACGCGCAGCGCTGGCCCAGCGGTGTCACGTAGAACTTGTGCGCCACGCGCAGGTGCAGGTGCGCAGCCTGGTCGGCGCTGGCGGAGGCCGCGACCAGCGCGGCGGCCACGAGTGCACGCTGGAGCATCGCGGGCATCTTCAGTTCGAAGCGGATCTTTTGTCGAAATGGAGAAGGGAGGAGAGTCCCTTTGGCCACATCCCTAGGCTTTGCGCGGTGTGGACTACACAGAAATCAGGTAGCAACTGAGGCGGTGCCGAGCAAATCCGAAAAGAGATGGTTGCCAACATCTACGATAGATTATCCGACTGTCGCGGGGAAGGAATATCCGTGAGCGAAAAGAATCCAGGAGCGCGATCACGAGATGCTGGCCGAGACGGCGGCGGCGAACGCGAGGCTGGCGGCGGCCGTGATCGCCTGGCTCGCCCTGCGTGCCCTCTGTGGACTCTGAGGCGCCGGGTGGCTCCGCCGCACGAACTGCAGGTCGCACGGCCGCGGCGCCGTGTCGATCGCCGTGCGCAGCTCGTCCATGGAGAGGAATTGCACGGAGCGGCCGCCGACCGCGAGCAGCTCGAACGAGGCGTTGACGCCCGCTCGCGCGAGCAGTCCGCTCGCCTTGGTGACCATCACCGGCGACGGCGCGCGCGCAAACTCGAGCGGGATGGCGCGCACCGACTGGTGAGCGAGCGCGAGGCTCGCCATGGCCTCGTCAAAGTTGCGCGAGTCCACAGCGGCGCCCCGCGCTCGCAGCAGCACATCGCCGATCTGGACGTCGTCCCGCGCAGACTTGATCACAACGACCCGCCCGGACGCGCTGTCGACGCTGAACGTGACGCCTAGCGGTCCGTCGCCGGCCCACAGCACCGTGAACGGCTTGTCCGCCGGCCGCGCGCGCGCGAGCTCGAGCCCAATTGGCTCGCCGCTCCACCAAAAGTCGACCGTGTCGTGCAGCTCGGCCTCGCGCGCGAGCTTCCTGCTGAGAGGGCTCGTCGACGCATGCTGCTGCCGAGCTGCGAGCTGCGAGGTCGCCTCCATCGTCGCTTCCATTGCTGAACTCGCAATCCGTCGACGAAGAAGTCAGCTCGGATCTGTATAGTATTACTCGAGTAATACGGCAGAACGTATACTCATACTACTACAAACATAGTAATACTTTGCCGCAATCTTGAAAGGGCACGCAATGCACGACCAGAGTCACTGCGATCGCCCGCTACTTTCATGATGGCTGATCCACCAAGCGCTGCGGCCGCAGTCTCGGCGGACGTCGGCGATGCAGCAGTTGGTGTGCGCGGAGCGGCGAGTCGTGCGATCGAGCGCGCGCTCAGCGCTGGTCGGCGGGCAGCTGAAGCGCCAGCAGTGCTTCGCGACGACCGCCGCTGCGACTTTGCGCTCGCGACTGTCGCGTTGCCGCCAGCGGTCGACTCGCGGGTCGTCGCAACCAGAGAAGAGCTCTACGGACGCACAGCGGATGACGAACCGGCAGATCCTGATTGCAGGGCGAGTCTGGAGCTCGAGTGGCGGCGGCAGCTCGAGCTGCACGTCGTTGGTTTGCTGCGGCAGGTACGACAAGGACAGGAGACAATGACGCAGTTCCTTCAACTCGTCGCAATGGCGGCGCTGCCACCCGAGAGTCGCAAGTCTTCGTCTACCGCTGTCGATACCGAGACTGGTGTTGAAGCTTCAACTGCTCCAGTTCCGAGAGAGCTGGCGAGCGGCGCTGCGGCCAAGCGCATGTTTCAGGAGCTCCATCGCACGGCCTGTGTCATGGGCGAGGACGTGTATCGCCGCGTCCACCACGTCATGCAGCGCAGTGTGACGCGCGGCGCGCTGTCGCTCGAGGCCAACGCTGTGCGGCTCGAGTCGGTCTTCAAACTCGAGCTGCGGCGGCAGGTGACACTCGAGAGCGTCATGAAGCGCGTCACTGCGCTGAGACGACTGGGCAACATCGCAAGTGACGATGGCGCTTTCCCCGTCGATCCTGATCCCGTAACTCCGTCGGCAACGGACGAAGCAGTGGGAGTGACTCATGATTCGGTAACTAAACAGCGAGCCAGGAGCGCACCAGCCGCCAGCAAGCGTGAGCGACTGGTGTCAGCCCACGCGTTCAAGATGAAGGCGCTCGAGCGGATCCTGAACGCCGAGTGGCAGAACGACGCGCTTCTAGACCTGCACGTCACGGTCGGGGTCGACTTTGAGCTCGATGAGGCTGAGAGCGACCTCATCAAGGAGCGCGTGACGAGCTACCTGTACCACCGCAGCCGCGAGAACTTCCCGTTCTGGCGCGAGCCACCGGAGAACACGCTTTCTCGAGATGAAACAGCGCGGCTCGTGCGATCGGTGCTGGGTCTACTGCTCGCGACGCCGCTGTTCCGTGGCGGACTCTCGATTGACCAACTGATTGAAATGGCGCGCGCCATGCGGTGGAAACACCTGGAGAGCGGCGAGACTGCGTGTGTCGAAGGTTTGGAAGCCAACGAGATGCTCATTCTGGTCGACGGTGAGTTGGAAGTGACGCGCTCGGACAATTCTGACTTCGTCATACCACTCATTCAGCATGAAACGAAGACCGACAGCGCGGAGAATGGAGACGACCTGGACACCGAGCCAGAACAGACAGGAGCGACTACCATCACGGCGCCGTCTTGGGTGGGGGAGCTTGCGATGGTGAGGCAAGGCTCTCGATGGAAACTCACTCTGATCGCGGGGAGATCTCCTGCCAAGCTGCTGGTGCTGTCCCGACAGGCCTTCGACGCTCTGCTGCAACGAATGTTCTCTGTGGGCAAACCACGGGAGGCACTGGCGCAGACCTTGCCACAGCCGCCATCCAGCCGGCCGGTATCATCTCCGAGCGGCATTGGAGGACGGCGACGTAGCAAACTCGGTGACGCCAATGCGTCAACTATCTCGCCTGCTCGCATTGCTGTAGTGAACAATATCGCGTGTATGAATCACCCTCGACGCGATGATCAAAGCGATAACAATGGCGATGGTTCGATCGGTGGCGGACGTGTGAGCAGTATGCCCAAACTAACGATGGAAGTTTCGACGGTGAGCCGACCACTCTCTCCGGAGAAGACCGCGTCTAGCCCTGTTGACAGAGCTGCGGACAGGTCGAGCAGCCGAAGACCGGGAACTGCGAGCATGTTCCAGCATTACCCAACATTCGACTGCGACGGCTCGACCGACGGCGATGTCGCAAGCATGTTTCGGCTGAAGTGGGCTCAACCGATCGCGTTCCCCATGGCGACCAATCACACACAGCTCAAGGACGAGTGGGCTCCATCGTTCCCGGAGACGCCAGCGCTCGTGGACTTCTTGTCGGCGACGTCCTCCGCGTCGATCCGGATGTTGTTCCAGAGAGATAACATGCTCAGTATTGACTGCCTGCGCGCGGTGTGCCGTCACCGCCCATTCCTCGACACCGCTTACTCGTCCCCAGCCGACAAGGTCAAGAGCTCTGATGGATTGACGGGCGAGATCACCACTACTGGCGTTGCGAGCGCGCCTTCGAGTCCTACGCATCGGACGAGTATCGTGATCGACCCAGCGAAGTCGGAGGTGGTGAGTCTCTCCCAGTTCACCGAGTCGCGGAAGAAGACGATGTCCGGCCGTGCCAGCAGCGTCCGTCTGCGCTCCGCATCTAGTTCGAATAGCCTGCGAGGTTTGCCGTGGTCGGCATCCCGAAACGGCGGCTCGTCGCTCGAGCCGTTTGTCGGGTCGACGTTCGTCGCTGAGGCGAGCTTTCGCGTTGGAGGCCGACCGAGTATGCTGGAGGACTCGGTATCGCTTGACGACGAAAGTGATGGCAGTGACGATGAATTTGAAGTCGACAGCATCGAAACAAAGTCGCTGGACGCTGGCTTGCAGCCACACGAGGAAGAACCGACCTCGATCAAGACACCTAACGATCCAGCGTCTGAGGCCGTTGACAAGGAAGAGGAAGCAACACTCGCGAGGAAGAAGGCGCTCGATAGCCTGATACAAACCGGGCCAACAGCAACGCGCATGAGCCAGGTGATCGACACCGAAACAGCTAAACAAGCAGTGGCCGCGATACGTCGAATGCCGACGGCAACAAGCGAGCGGGTGCCGCTCGACCCCGTCCGGTCGCCTCGCTCACCTTCGAAGGTCGTGCGCTTTGACCCCCAGAGACTGCAACAGACAGAGAGACAGTTGCAAGCTCAGGCGACGGCCAGCGCTCCAGCTCCACTGCCACTTCGAGCGGATCTCCAACGTCGCATGGATACCGTGCTCACCGGTCTGCGGCTGCGAGCCAAGGCGAAACTCGAGCTCGTGCTCAAGTACACGCACGCGGATCACTACGACAAGTTCCCGCTCGCCGTCGTGCTCTGGGAGCAGACTCTGCGTTTCGTGCGGCAGCGGGAGGATCTGCTCGATGCCGTGCGGCGCTTTGAGCTCGTGGCGAGCGATCCGCGCCGCCACTTCCGCACGCTGTCGACCCACCGGCTCACGGAGCAGAAGGAGCGCGATACTCTGCTTACCAGGCTCAATGGCGCCACTGAGCTGTGTCGCGAGTCGCTCGACGAGCTGAGCGCGCGGTGCGGAGACGAAGTGTGGCTGGGCGACCGCCAGTACCGCGACAAGATGAAGAAGGACTACACCGAGTTGCTGTTCGAGGTCGAGCAGGAGCGACTACGATTGATCTATCGCGGCGTCAAGCCGGCCATCACGGGAGACGGCAGCTTGGGACTTCCACACCGTAACGAGTTCGAGGTTGATGCGGCCAGATCAGCATCCAAGCCTTCGGCATCGATGTATGTGCACCTCCCGTCAGTGTCACGTGGTGCAACGCCACCATGGAGTCATGTCACCAAAAGCACCAATCAGACAAGTGGCAGCGACAGCGACGCGATGGGTACTCTCTCGCCAGAGCTATGCGTTAATGGAGACGATTTGGCGCCTCGTCGAGCTCGATTTCGGCTAGCAACACCGCAGGAATCGATCTACCTGTCGGCTGGAGAGCAGCTGCTCGAAGAAGAACGCGTTCGAGACGAGGAGCGTAGTCGGCGTGACAGTGAACAAGCGGAAGCACCAGTCAAGGCGCGCGGACTCAAGGCGCATCGAATGGCTGCGCAAGTGCAGGCCAAACGACAGGCAGATCTGGACGCGCTGACGAAGCAACTACAGTCGCAGTTGCAGCAGAAGGCGGCTGTTCCTCCCTCGACGTCACGACCGCGCTCGCTCCGAACGAGCTCGGCTCGTCAGCAAGGCAATGCGAACGAGATAAGACCAGTTGAGCGCGTTGTCGCTCATGGCTCAGGCGAGAGTTTGGACTCTGAGCAATCGGCGCTACGGCAGATGCTACGCGCTTTCGTCACCAAGCAGCAGAGCGCAAAGTGATCCAGCACGGCCGTTCAAGCCTCAAACTGAAGCGTCTGTTGAGCTGTGATGGACACCTGACATGTCACACGCATCGGATATTGTCGACACACAATGGGTACTTTTATATGCCTGTGAACCGCGACGAGAACGTGTCCAAGAGCATCTTGCTCCCGACTCCGACGTACTTCCAGCATCAAACTCGCCATCCAGCGTCAACACCATGACTGAAGACCGGCGTGAGATGCAAGGAGCTTTATTCGATGGAACTCCACGGTCGGGATGAACGTTCTCAAGCGCGAACGATAATGTCAAGACTCGGAAAAGTGTCTGCGAGTGGCCGGCGTGGTGGGGTTGCTCGTAGCAATGCTCTCTAGGAGAGTCTGTTGACTCGGTCATTATTCTCTTGGTGCGTCCTCTGCCTGTGTTTGGAGAAACCTCGTTTATGTGGGAGATATCCTCGTTTTATGAGGTGACACATTGGATGAAGTCTCATTGATTAAATGGTTCACTGACCTGTAGGCCAGTTGCAGAGCTCTCTTGCTGCTTTCTCAAGGCAAACAACAAGTTGACATCGGTTTAGAGAAGTGTAGTATCGCTCGGTAGCATTTCGCCCGACCGAACACCCCAATCACTGAATGGGATCTGATTGGCACAATGTACCAGTGAGAATGTACCCAGTCACCAGAAGCACTCGGATCGAGCGACGCGCACAGCTCCAAACATTCACGAGCACCACCACAGCGCCACCCGGTGTTCAAGCAGCGAGGATGCAGGGGGACATACTGACGAGCGTGCGTGCGTTGAAGCTGCCGCTTCCGGAGCAGGTGCAGTCGCTGGTGTCGGAGTTGCTGGATTGTTCAGGTTCGGTGTGTTCGCACAGAGCGGCGAAGTGTGGGTGGTTGCACTGGTTTGAGCACACGCGGCCCACTGGTGTGTACGCGCGTCGTGCTCGCTATGGCGCTAAATTGATGGATCGAGCGGCCGGGAATGGTCATTTGAATGTGGTGGAGTGGCTGCACCGTAACCACTCGTCGGGCTGCACGACGCTTGCGATGGATCGTGCCGCTGAAGGGGGACATCTGTCTGTGGTGCAGTGGCTTCATGCAAACCGCAGCGAGGGCTGTACAACAGATGCGATAGACTTTGCTGCACGAAATGGACATCTGTCTGTGGTGAAGTGGCTGCATCGGAACCGCACGGAGGGCAGCACGACGAACGCGATAGATTTGGCCGCATCTAACGGTCATGTGGCTGTGGTGGAATGGCTTCACGTGAACCGCTCGGAAGGCTGTACAACAAGCGCGATGAACCGGGCCGCAAGATACGGACATCTAGTTATGGTGGAGTGGTTACACGCAAACCGGAACGAGGGCTGTACGACAGATGCGATGGATTGGGCCGCAAGACACGGACACCTGGAGATGGTGCAATGGCTGCACGAGAACCGCAGCGAGGGTTGCACAACGAGGGCGATGGACAAGGCTGCAAGATTCGGACACCTGGAGGTGGTGGAGTGGTTGCATCGGAATCGCAGTGAGGGCTGCACAGTGATGGCGATGGATGTGGCCGCAGTTAACGGACACTTGGCTGTGGTTCAATGGTTACACGCGAACCGCAACGAGGGCTGCACGACGAGAGCGATGGACTTGGCTGAAAAATGGGGACGACTGAAGGTGTTGCAATGGCTACACGCGAACCGCAACGAGGGTTGCACAATGGAGGCGATGGATAATGCCACATATAACCGACACCACGCTGTAGTGGAGTGGCTTCGCGCGAACGGCTTGTAGATCTATGCAGCAAGAGCGATAGACTCTGCAGACTAGGCGGAGTATGTGGAGGTGGTGAAGTTACAAGCTGCGTGAAGCGAAGAAGGCGCTCGAAATATCTGCGAATGTTCACCCGAGCAATAGGAAGAATGAGCATGATCGACTGGATGCTGATGGCGAGTTGAAAGGGTGTGTCTTGCACTGTGACACCACCTAATGCTGAGTTGTTCTGGTCGACAAGTTAAGAAGCGGGAGAATGAGTTGAAGCGTTAGTGTACAGTCGCCTCGATTCTCGAGTTTCGTATCAGCAGACTGCATGCAGAGTGTGACTGTGAGCTGACTTGTCAGATTGGTTTACGCCAGTGCGACGACGGCGTTGATCGTCGCGTGAAGATCTATAGTGTATATTTCATTGTCGACACACAACGGGTGGTTTCGTTTGACTGTGAGCCGCAACGAGAAAGTGTCCAAGAACATCTTGCTCCTGACCTTATCCTATTCCCGGCATCAAACTCGATGTCAAACATTTTGCAGTATGAACAGTTGGAACAGACTTAGTAGACTCGGGTTTCTTGTCCAAAGTTGATTGGCTCGCCAACTTTATTACTCCTGCTCGAGATGCGGTTTTGGTACCTTAAGTGAGATGGAAATCACTGCTTCAGGACATGATATGTCCGGGCTATCGTGCTCCGGAACTAGGGCAAAACATATCAAATGCACTTCGGGTCCAATTGCGCCAGAGCCAAACAGCGAAGATCTAAGAGTCATCACTCCTGTGTGTGTCTGGAATGTGGCGATCTCATCGATCTATGGTCTGTTGCGAGTTTCGATGAATGGCCACTGAATGCGACGTTCGATTGTTTGGGCCAGTTGGTTCCCATTCACTGTTTACCACCGAAAACGGTGCGATCCGCACTACACCAACCAGAGCTCTGCGCTAGAGAGGAGCTCAATCAAAACACGCCTTGGCGCCGGAAAAATAGATAGCCAGCGATACTGGAGACGACCATAAAGGCGATCGAAATGCCCGTGACGCTCCAGAACCAGTGGGGTGCTTCTTCGAGGTTGGACTTGAGGTTCATGCCAAATATCCCGGCGATGAAGGTGCCAAGTGAGACGCTGATCGTGACGATCGAGAAGAGGAGGTTGACGCCGAGCAGGTAGTTCCGCATCGAGTCGAGCTTCAGCATCAAGAGGTTCTCGGTGTTCTGGATCCGGTGCTGCATGAGCGCCGCCTTGGTGCGCGTCGAGAAAATGTCCTGCAGGTAATTCTCCACCAGCACCTCGGCCTCTTCCGAGTCGAAGCTCCACAGGTTGTTCAGGAGCGACGGCTTCTGGTATAGCTTGGTCAAGTATAGCAGTCGCAGGTCCTCTTCGTTGTCCAGCAGCTCCATGAGCGCTCGCCGCACGCCGTCGATCTGCGACTCGAACTCGTTCATTGTGTTCTTGAACACGCGCAGCGTCTCGAGCTCCTTGGCAGGGGTCCTCCCGGTAGCGAGGCGGTCGAGCGCCGACGAGATCACAGGCGCGGTCTTGGAGTAGTCGATCTCAAAGAACCGGCTGAGCGTCGATAGCAGCGCCTCGAGCGCCTTGAACTCGTACGGCGCCGAGGCCGCCTCGATCCGCATCACGTCGCGGAAGCTCGTCTGCAGCATGAGCAACAAGCTGTCGGCGCCGTCAGGCACGAACACGAGGCAGGCGTTGCGCATGACGACGGCTCGGATCGGGTCGGCGTTGACGAGGATCGCCTGGTTGCGCAGCTCGATCGACGGCTCGGTCGAGACCGCGAAGGTGCTGTCGAGCTGCCGAATGTCGCGCGCGTGCACGCGCTGCACGTCGCAGATATTGCCGTACGTCACCTGGGCCTGGGCGTGCGTGCCGATCATCTTGGGGTTGACCGGCTTGGCCCGCTGGGTGTGGCCGGCAGCTCGCAGCTCGTCCAGCACGGGCGAGGCGGCCTCCTGCGCGAGCCGCAGGATCTCGACGCGACTCATCTCCTCGAACGCCGGGTTGCCCTCGTCGTCGAAGCGCAGCACGAGCGACCGCGCGCTCTTGAGCGACGGGTCGAACTCGCACGCGAACTGCTTGTCGGTGGGGGTCGGCGCGGCGGCCGCGTCGTCCTCACCGAGCACCACGACGTGCATGGCCTGGTAGCTGTTCTTGGGGGTCAGCGGCGACTCCGTGGAGGAGGACGCGGCCCTGGAGCGCCGCGAGTCGCGGGCCGACGCGTAGGTCGACGATCGCCGCGCCATTTCTCGGCCGGCGCTTCCTTAGCGGCTTGCTGGGAGCGAGTGCAACTGCGACACGTGCGGTGCCATGCAACTCGCGACTCGCTCTGGTCATTTTGCTCCTTGTGGGTGCGTCCTTTTGCGCGGCCCAGTTCGCAGCTCCTAATGCATGTGGACCACCTGTGACGAACTTTAGATAACGTGGCCCACGTTGAATTGGAGGTATAGTAACGACCTGAATAAGCCGTTTCACAATGTCGTCCACCTTATTTCGCGAAAGCGTCCTCCTCCCGAAGAGACGGGTTTTGGAATCCCCCACTTGTGTGGCGGCGGCGGCAAGCGGAAAATGGCGCAGCCCTCCGTCGCCTCTGGTGTTTCGCCCGCCGTGCCACCTCCTCCGCCGCCTCTGGCCCTGGTAGCGCAGGTTGAAGCAGCCCCCGCGACAGTGAGTCAGAGCCGTCTCGCCAGTCGCGACGACGTCTCCACTGCTTCTGCTTCTTCTGCTGCTGCCGAGCCCGGTGTCGATGACAGCAATGAACTGCAAGCAGTTGCTGCTGCGCCACCGCCACCGCCTGCCGAGGCCGACGGCGAGCGGGCGGCGCAGTGGGCGGCGCTCAAGGCGCAGCGGTGGGCGAGCGGCAAGGCGCTGACGGCCCACGTGCAGGACCTGGCGCTCGCGGCGGGCAAGCGCGCGCTCGTAGCCACGAGCGGTGGCAGCTACAAGAAGTTCGTGTGCTCGAGCGAGGCGCCGTGCGGCTGGCTCATCAACGCCGTCTGCTCGCGGCCGCGCCGCCGCCCGTCCCCCGCCAGCAGCAATGGCAACAGTGATACAAGTAACGAGACGGCCGACCGGTTCTGGTACGTCACGTCCGGCTCGCTGGCGCACGACGCGGCGTGCGCGAGTGTGGCCAAGCCCACGGCGCGGCAGCTCAAGCAGAGCGCGCTGCTGCAGTCGGCGGTGCAGACGGACGCGCGCGTGTCCTCGGCCGTGCTCGTCGAGCAGCTCCGGACGCAGGAGCGCCTCGTGTGCAGCAAGAGCATGGTGTACAAGGCCAAGACGGACCTGTTGGACGCGCTCGAGGCCGACCGGCTGCGCGGCAGTGGCCGCGACGACCCTGGAGGACCACCGCCACCGCCACTGCCGGTCGCGGCGTCCGTGCAGAAGCTGCCGTCGTACCTGGCGCAGATGACGGCGCTGAACGCGCACACGACGAGCTGCGTGGAGCGCGACGACGCCGGCCGGTTCGTGCGCGCGTTGCTGGCGATGGACCCGACGGGCGTGTGGAACGACCAGTGCGTGCTCGGCGTGGACGCCGTCGAGATGCAGCACGCGCAGTACAATGGCACGCAGCTGCTGCTACTCGGGCGGGACGGCAACCTGCAGCCGCTCGTGCACGCCGTGGCGCTCGTGCCGGACGACGCGAGCGAGCACTGCGCCTGGTTCCTCGACAAGCTCATCGCGCACGGCTTCCCGCTGCGGCGCTTCCCGGTCTTTATCAACGCGCGCTGGGGGCTCTCGACCGCGTGCGGCTCGCTGCAGCTGCCGCACGTCATGGTCTGCACGCAGCACCTGCTCGACGACATGCGCGCGGCGCGCGGGCTCGCGCTCTCGGGCGACGACGAGGCGCTCGTGTGGCAGGCGCAGCGCGCCGAGTCCGAGTCCGAGTACCTCGCGGTCGTCGCGCGGCTCGCGCAGCTCAACCCCCCGGCCGCGCACTTCGTCAAGTCGCTGGACGCCAAGCGGTGGGCCTTGTTCCCCTACCTGACGGCGCGCAAGATGTACGGGTGGCAGACCACGCAGCTCTCGGCGGTGGACACTGGCCAGGCCATGGGACTCGCGCCGCACGCGCAGCTGCCGTTCGAGAGCTTCAAGGCGCTCTCGCTCGTGCTCATGAACGGCTCGTTCCAAAGGCACGAGCGCGCCGTGCAGTGGGAGCGCGAGCGGCGCGTCGTGACGCCCGAGGCCGAGCGGCTCATGCAGGACGAGCTCGCGCGCGTGGGCGTCTACAACGTCGTCATGTCGACGCCGCAGCTCGCGTTCGTGTGGAACGCGGCCGAGCCGCAGATCCGCCAGCGGCGCGTCGATCTGCAGCACCGCACGTGCACGTGCGCGCTGCGGCTGCAGTGGGGCGTGCCCTGCCGCCACGTGCTCGCGGCGCTGCACAAGCTCGGCGGCGGCGCGCTGCTGGGTCCGCTCGCGTTCGACTTCTTCGACGAGTGCTATCTCGTGCGCAACTACGTGTCCTCCTTCAAAGGACGCTACCTCGAGCTGCCGCTCGACGAGGCCGTCGCCGTCGACGCCGCGCTGCGG
This sequence comes from Phytopythium vexans, assembly GCA_003413675.1. NCBI lineage: Eukaryota > Oomycota > Peronosporomycetes > Pythiales > Pythiaceae > Phytopythium > Phytopythium vexans. The sequence continues at coordinate 606,750 of QLOC01000021.1, read as the reverse complement.
CCGCCGCGACTCGCCAACAAGGCCGGCAATGGTGTTAGTGATGCAGCAGTCGAGTCACAGCAGCAGCAGCAGCAGCAGTCGGAGCAACAGCCGGCGGCCAAGAAGCGGCGCGTGCGCACGCGGCCGGCGAGCGAGCGCAAGCGCGGCATGTACAAGTGCCACCGCTGCCACCGCGCCGAGGGCCACAACCGCGGGACGTGTCCGTACGCGCCGGAGCCGCAGTGACGCCGTCGCCAGCCGCAGCCGCGTGCCCATGCAACGACCAACGAGTCAGGTCGATGAAGTAAAAGACTCGGCAGTTGGTGTGGAGAAGAGTGGCAAATGTTGCATTCATAAGTTAAATGAGCTACGGACGAGTGTGAAGGCTGTATCTGTCCCTCACAGCGCGTCGGCGGCGACGGCGTCGCCCTGGTGCAGCGACGCGTGGTCGACGCAGTAGTAGCCGTACTTTTGGTACGAGCGGCGCGAGCAGCCCTCGAGCCGGCAGCGGTTGCCGCCGCCGTGGGCCCAGCACAACCCGCCCTGCGTCGACACCTTGGTGCACTCGGGCACCTCGCAGATGCGGCCGCCGCCGTGCGACCAGCAGTGGCCGTACCGCTTCGCCTTGCGCGTGCATCCGGGCGTCGAGCACGTCTTGTACCCGCCGTGCTGGAAGCACCGCTTGTACAGCTTGGCGCGGTTCTTGCAGCCGGGAACCGTGCACCGCGAGCCGCCGCCGTGGCGCACGCAACAGCCGCGCGAGACGGCGATGTTCTTGCAGCCCTCGACCTGGCACGGCGGCGTCCTTGTCTTGCGGACGCGACCGGATCCACTGCTGCGACTCTTGCCAGTCGCAGTTGCCCCGCGGGTGTTCGAGGTGGACGAGTGGTCGTGGTCGTCCTCCATGTCGTCGTCGTCCGAGGAGGAGGACGACTGCGCGCTGCCGCCGGCGGCGGAGGACGCTCCGGAGGACGCCGCGGCCTCGTGGCACAGCGCCGTGAAGGAGAACTGGCCGCGCTTCTTGAGCAGCACCGAGGACGCCGCCGCCGCGTGGCTCACCTTGTCGCGCGGCGCGATGCACGACCCGAGCAGCATGAGCGACGACGCGAACGCGTTGGCCGCCGCGGCCTCGGGCGACCGCACGGGCGACAGCCGCTGGAACAGCGCCGGCGGCGACATTGGCGCGGCCAGAGGAGTGGTGGTCGCCGTCGACTTGGCGACAGCGACCGGGGCCGGGTTGAGCAGGAATGCGATGTGGGACTTGGACGCCATTTTGGATTCTGACGGGTTGACTGCGGCCACCGCGGCCGCGATCGGCGGCCGGACACCGCGGACGCAGGCAGGAAACGCGGGTCTGTTGGTGGGGACAGCGACGGGCCGCGGCGCATGGCGGCGCGCCGTGTGCGCGTGTCCGCGGAGAGCCCAAAATACGCGGCGACGGCCTGCGCGAGGGACGGGACGGACGGCGGCGTGCGTCGGCGACCAACCAGCGCGCGTCTCGGCGCGTGCCATGGCCGAATGGCCTTTGTCCGTCGGCCGCGCGTGCCCCGCGCGTGCGGACGCCCGGCTCGGCCAATCGCTGGCCGGACGGCGCATCTCCATCCACCCCACCACCAACATGGAGCCAACGTCACCGGGAGGAACCCGCGGGATCACCACCGTCCCAGTCGAGCATCAGGTCGGTGTATTGGTCATTAGGAAGGATTCCGTCGGGCTGGACACGCAGCCTGGCCCATTGTTCCGTGGGGGACGAGCGGCGGCACTGGAGAAGCGAGGAAGGGAGGAGGGGGGAAGAACGATTCGCGTTGCATGTCCAGGTGCGGCAGACTGCGAGTTCCTGCGGGTTGTCCGTGTCACGAGGTGCTGAAGAACCTGATGGCAGAGTGAGTGTTCGAGGGGTAGGGGGTCGACTGGTTTGGGTGGTCCAACCTTGCGAGTTGACTGATCCATACAATCGTCAAGTGATTCGCGGCCGTTCTCCAAGCGCCAGCGAGAAGCTGGTGGCTCGATTCGTGTCTTTGCAATCATTCCGGGTGCGTTCGCATCCATATTCGCAAATGCGATGTCTTTATACCTCTAGTTTGTATGTCGTAGGTACAGGGTACCGCATCGTATCTCGCAAAAATCCGTCAAATATCCGCCGATCGAAAGCCGGAAGCCGGGTCGCATTGCGGTGGTGAGCACACGCGGCGAGCCAATCAGATGACCGCGCGGGTCGCGAGCGCGTGCCGGCGCCTCGGCCGCAGCCCCGACCAGGCCGATCGCGGTCGAGCGCCGCCGGCCTATCGCCTGGCGGCCACGCGCCGCTCCGGGTCAAGATCTGCTGGCCTGCCGGAACGCGCCGGTACCGATGGCCCCCGGCCAATCGGTGGCGGCCGTCCGCGGTCGGCCCCCGGCCACGTCGCCGCGTCGGTCCCCGGTCCACGCGGCCGAGATCCGCGGCGCGTGGGCCGCGCGCGTCTCGACGTCCGCCCCCCACCTCTTCCATCCGCGCGGCGCGGTCGCTATGCGCAGGGTGCCGGCCATTCGACTTGGACTCACTATGGTCCGCCACTCGCCGGTGCGTTTTTGGCCGCCTCAGATAGACACGAGCAAATGTGCGGAAGCAGTCGCGTGCGCACTCTGGACAGAACGTCATCCGCTAGTGGCTACCCTCAGCTATATGCATATCACGAGGTTATTATTGAAACGGTACAGTATTGTATAGGTAATGATGCATGAACAATTGAGATAAAAACTATATTTGACAGGTTACCAGAAGTGATTGGACGAAATAAACTGAAGGTTGTTGGTAGACACGAGCAAATGTGCGGAAGCAGTCGCATGAGCGCGCCGAAACTGGACGTCGTCCGCAGGTGGCGAGCTGGATTTCGTCAGCGCTGCGTCACGAGCGACGCCTGGCTATAGTATGCGGCGGATGCGCCGTGTTTTTTTCCGCCCCGCGCATGGTTAAACCGCCGCAACGCGCGTGTCTGCTGCGCGCGCTGTCGACCGCGGCGGCCTTGGCTGTCTATGCGGTCCAGTGGATTTATTCTGGGAATATGCCGCTGCTGCGACGAACCATGCCAAGGCGCTAAGGCTCGCCAGCCCGCCGGACGATTCCTGCCGCGGACTATGCTGCTGGGACACCGCGGCGTCCCGTTCCATTGGGCCGGTACGCTCGCCGAGTGCGTGTCGGCCGCCCCGCTATCTTGGGCGTGTGCCTACATGCTGTTATGGGCGGCGTTCGTGTCTTTGTCGACGAGCTCTGAGCGAGCAGTACCTCCCACAAACACGCAGAGCGCATACTGATTCCAACTATGCACTGATTGCTGTGGACGATGACCACATCAGACTGGAGTCAGGCAGTGCGTCCAGACTCGGTCGCTGTCCCCCATTCAATCGTAGAGCAGCGCAGCATCGATGTCGCTGGTACCCACGACACGGTACTGCGCTGGACGCACCAGTCGCCCTGCATCCGAGGGGATTTGCCAGGCAGGCTGAGTCCCATGGCTGTCGCGTCGCAGCGTGCGACCGGCGCGCGACGGGATCCTGAACTTTTGACCAACAGAACGCTTCAATGCAGCCATTCATCTCGCCGATTGTCGCATGCAAACTTCAAGTTGTCGTAAAATAACTCAATTCAGTATGCACCAATTTTGGTTGACAATTCTCACTTGCCGCGAGTATCCGACGCCTCCGAGCGGGCGACACGCATGCAGCAAGGGCAAAGACACGCTACCTGTGGCCCCTGCAGGCACAGGTGCAGGCTCCACATTGTGTTCTCGACTCAGCGACTTGGTACACCTGCGCGCGACGTGGACGAGCCGCAGCGAGCCCAAGCAGCCGACGAGAGCGCGTGTCTCGCCTGCAGACGGTGCCCCAGCACTTTTGTGCAGGTACAATTCACGGCCAGACCCCTTGTCAACGGAGCGCCACAGTTGCCGCGTTTCTGCTTGGGTGTGTTTGACGTGGAACATTGCTTCAGTTTGATACATACACTGCGGTTCATGACCACATAGCCACGCAGCAACCACCGCACCTCGAGAGCTCGACCGCCGTGCTGCTCAACATGAATGCTCATGGGACGCACACAGAAACCTCAGGGACGCATAGAGCCGAGCAGGAGCTCCGGGTCGAACCGATGTGTGATACGAAGCTTTTCGCCAAGCAGACCGGCGCTGTTTCTCTAGGCGTCAAGAGCAACAACGTTCACCAGTTGCCGGTTGTTTGTTGCCGCGCATTCCAATGGAGCTTGGCCTCCAGACTCATATCTGACCAGACCAAATTGGGAAAACACAAATGCAACGGCAAGATCAGATAGGCGCGATTCACGTGTGCGGCGCTTTAAGAGTGGTTAATATGTCCACTTGAGGAGGATTAACGATCAGCTTCGTCTACTGACCGAGAAAGGCATGTGGCTCGGGTGCCAGCGGCAGAATGAATTGCACGAGAGACACCACCGGGGACATAGGAGAGGCGTCTGCCGCGGCCTTGATTGCTCCAATCGCTCGATCGCTCGGTCGATTGCTCAGATTATTTGAATTGGGTCCTGAAACGCCGCACATGGGACGACGGCGCTCGCATGACGACAGTAAAATCATTTGACTGCCAGTGCGTTCCGCCCGAAACCACACGTCGACGATGCGGTATCTCTGTCGCTGTAGCTTCCATGACTCACGGAAGGGTGCGCACTGCGGCACAATGCAGCCGTGCGTTTCTGAAGCAGCTCTCACGGTGCGTACCCGCGGCTTCTGCTTGGTGCTGGAGCACGCACCCTCGAAGTCCTCGCTTGTTTATCCGTCCGTTCGTTGAGACGCTTGGCTAGCAGTCCGTCGGGAGCTCTAAACGTTGCGGTGTCGCTAAAGACACTGCACCACCGCATGCTGTTGCGCCTCCACTGGATCCTCCAGCGCCGCGAATGCGTTTCTTCCGATTGAGTGCCTGGTCTAGAAACAAGGACATCTGCAGTAGAAGATAGGTATCAGATGCCGAGCGCCTCAACGCCACGCTCGCGGCTTTCGGGGCTTTCATCGAGCCGTTGCCATGTCCGGCAGCAACGAAATGCTGCACGAACATCGGACCCGTCGTCTCAGCGCACATTGGGGACTGCACAAAGAAAACGCTTCTAGTGCTACAATGGCACGCGCTGTCGCACGCACGCCGTGGGTCCTCCCGGTAGCGGCGACGGCGCATGCAACACGGCCAACTTGCGGGCACCTTGAGACGGGGGAGGCAGGATCCGCGTCGTTTCGCGGCTGAATTGCTATCCATAAACGTTCGGAGCCTCGGCACAACCTGGTCTCAAGCTCCAACACTGGCAGTCCTTCACTATTAGCAGTAAATGCGCTCGGCCAGCGACAGCGTAAACCGAGTCGACGTAGAACTCTGTGGCTCTGACAAAAACAGACAATATACTGAATTAGCATTGAACTCACTTCAACTCCACCAAACAGCATATTATGAAACACAATATGTCGCAATCGAGGTTATTGTTCCGGACAGGTCAGAGTCTGACAGACCCCACGATCCTCCATGAAGGCTGCTGTCGTGGTGACTGGCGCATCGCGCAGCTTCGGCCGCTGCCTGGCCCTCGACTTTGCGCGCGAGCTGCGCGTCGACGCGCATGCGCTGGATCTGGTACTGTACTGCCGCCTTTACCTCGTTTGCCGCCTTTGCCGCCTTCGGAGCCCCGCGTTTCTCTCTCTTGAGCATTTTTGACCGGATCTCGTGGTGTTGCGTTCGCCTTGTGGCTGGGCAGTATCTCTGGGCTCGCGACGAGCGCGAGCTGCACGAGACGGCACGACTGGCGCAAGTCGCGTGGAGCGACAAGGTCGGTCGCCGTGTTGTCGTGAAAGTGAATCTCGAGTCCATTTCGTGACGCGAGGCAATGCGATGAATTGGTTCAGAGCGGCAGCGGCGAGCTCCGGACGATCGTGCAGGCCGTCGACCTCGGTGACAAGAGTGACTATGTCCCCAAGATCGACGCGCTGATCGCCCAAGTGTGTTGTAGAGCTGTTGTTCAGTTTGGGATCTGCACAACTGAAGCTTTTGTGGTGTGCACTGCAGCTCGTGGCCGGGAGCTACGATCGCCTGTTCCTCGTGCACAATGCCGGCTCGCTTGGAGAACTCGGGTTCACGAACGAGTGGTCTTCGCAAGAGATCCTCTCGCAGTACTGGGAGTTCAACCTGACGTCCGTCTGCTGGCTCAACAAGCGCTTCCTCGATGCGTTCGGCGCCTCGCGAGACGAGCTGCTCGCTGCGGACGCTGCTGCCCTTGTTGAATCGCCGACGCCGGCGCGCTCTGTGATCGTCAACATCACGTCTCTGTGCGGCATCAAGCCGTTCGAGACCTACAGTCTGTACTGCACGGGCAAGGCGGCGCGCGAGATGCACCACCAGGTGATCGCGGCCGAGCAGGCGGTCAGCGACAAGGTTCGCGTACTGAGCTACTCGCCCGGGCCGATGGACACGGGGATGCAGCAAGTCTTCCGCGAATCGCCCATGGTGCACCCCAAGCTGGCCAAGAACTACATAACGATGAAGGCCGAGGGCACGCTCGTGCCCCCGGAGAAGTCGTCCCGCCGCGGCGTGCTGCTCACTCTCAGCGGCGCCTTCGAGACCGGCGCGCACGTCGACTACTACGAACTGGAGCACCTGGGCTGATGTTGCCGAGCGAGCCCCAGCCCAAATGAATCGAAGCGTCAATCCGTTTGCTTGCTTCACTTTTGGCAAAGAGTTAGTGTTTCGCCTGTGTTTCCCCTTCCCATACACGTGAAGCGCAGCCGCCGAGCTCGAATGTGGCCTGATACTGCCGCCATTATCTTGGACGCGAAGTAACACTCACCGAGATGCTGCAATATGGAGCGGATCGGCCTGGCACGTGTGTAGCAAGCACTTGATTGTGCTGGCCAGGGCTGACGAGCAGCTCGCGATCACCAAAGTGTGCTAGGTGCAGATAGTGGCGACGACCCTGACACTGACGATTGTTGTATGCGAGTAGATCTCGCTGCCTGACTTCTGCAAATGGTTCGTCTGCAACGAAGTCACAATCTGCGGTGTAGGCATTATGAACTGTTGATGAGGATTACTGACCTCGTGGTCGTTTACAACTGGACAGCGGTGGAAGGACTTCGAAGAGGTTCTGTCGCAAGTCCTGGAGCTTGGCAATGCGACTGAGTTGGCCGCTCAATGATACAGCTTCACCGATGCTAGTGGTGGACGTCGCCCACTTCCACGAGTCGTGGCAACTCTTGACAGGCAATCTGGAGCGGTTCACGCGGGAAGCGGTGGCATTTCAGATCGTGATTAGTACGCAGATTAGTCGTGTTTGCCGTCGCATCGTCGGGGTCCATCGCAACATGTCCTTGTCTCGAGAGTGGATCAAGGCCAATTTTCGGACGTGGACGAGAGCGGTAACTCCGGCAGGAAGTCGACTCCCACTGCGAACAATCTCTAGCCATCGTCATATTCCCGGTGAGACTGCGCTACCATGTCGCACCGCTCCCACCGCAACTTGTTGGATGTGAGTGCGCAAAATGTCGCCATCAATCTCGATGGAGTAAGGAACTGTATCGAAAGCATTCCACTGATCACACACGCACCAAAAGCCCTGTATTCGAGCGCTGCATCATCTGCGGGTAAAATGAAGCATGCGTTCAAGATGGAGCATAGCGAGCTATCTGACCGAGAGAACGATGTTGAACGTGGGAGGACACCAGTCGTCCAATATGATCTCCAAGCTTTGTTAGCGTTGGCATTTGTAGCAGCATCCTGCACAAGCGACATCCAAGCACGCAATGGAGCAGGATCCTACCAAGCAAACTTGCGGCTCATCAGATAGACAGCATCCCAACTCGGGATGCAGTGTGTGTTCATTCGCATGGAATTCATAGTACGTCCACTGTGGACGTCAGGTCAACATCAAACATACAACAATTGCTCCCCCGCCGAATTGAACGGCATCGCCGGCAACTAGAGCACGGTGTGGAAGGGGATACGCTCCGAATGTCTCGCTATCGGCGTCTTCTCCTGCTCCGCGGCTGGATCCACGTCGTTCCTGCGGTTCCCCGCACCGATGTCACGGATATCGCGATGGTCCTTGGCGACTCGCGGGTTCCCGCGACCTCCTTCCGCAACCCTGGCCGGTGGAAACACTCCTTTCCTGAAAAATTGAGCCGCGGGGACACGCTCCGAGTATGCGCGCGCGGTTCTCGAGCGCGGCAGTGGCTCTGATATCTGTCGACGCGGTGTCAGCAGCTGCGGTGGCACACTGAGCACCATCGGCTGCTGTTGGGCGGTCGCAGCAGGCGGTTGAGGCAGCGGAGGCGCTACCGCTCGACTGGCGATCTCCCACGCCGAGTACTCCTTCGCCTGCAGCATGCACTCGACACAGAACCGCAGCGTCTTCTGAGTGGACGAGCTCAGCGACACGTCGACCGTCATCTTCTTGAGGACGCTGCACTTGGTGCACACGACGCGGCGGCAGATCTGGCACGCAGACGTTGACGCCGAGAGGATGCCGCCCAACACCGAGAGCGACTTGTTGCAGCACTCGCAGAACTCGAGCTTGTTCGAGTAGCTGCCGCGCTGGGTGACGCGTCGCCTGGCGCGCCGCTGGTGCTTCTTGGCGAACCACGTGAGCTTCTTGATGTAGGCGTAGTCGACGACCGCCACGGCGCAGATGAGCGCCTCGGCGGCGATGGCCACCGACACGCGCTCCATCATGTCGCCCATCGGGTCGGTGAAGCCGCGGCAGTAGACCTCGACGGTTGAGTTCTCGCGCTCCCGCACGAGGTAGCAGAAGGACAGACAGCCGCGGATCACGCCGAGCTCCGTGAGCTCCGGGACGGTCGGGAGCGAGACCGAGTGCATGAGCATGTAGCCGACTGTCTCACCGGCCGAGTCCTTGGTGAGCCCCGAAGCTTCGATGATGAGGAAGTCGCGGCGCTGCACGAACGAGCTGAGCACGGCCGGGTGTTCCTTGGCGAACCACTTGACGCCGACGAAGCGGAACGGGTCGCGCTCGGTCGGTCCCGTCAGCTTGGCGAGGATCTTGGCGTCGTCGAAGCGGTCGTTCACGTGCGAGCTGCGCCAGCGCCAGGACAGGTCGTCGTCGGCGAAGATGCCGTACATGGTGTCGTGCAGCGAGCCCTCGAGCGAGCCGATCAGCGCCATGAGCGGGATGTGCGGCCGCTTCATGGCCTCGACGATGCCCATGGCGCTGGCGGAGCCGCTACCGTCGTCGCTCGGGAACTCGGAGCTCGACACGGTCGCCGTGTTGTTCGGCGTCATTATCTTCGCGAACTTGGGCCGCTGCTCTCGCCGTGACCGGGAGCGGGAGCGGGTCTGGAACACTTTGGCTCGCAGTCCATCGGGAGTCGGCGGCAGCGGGGTGTCAGCCGCCAGATCGAGCTCCCGAGCCGAGAGCGTGCGCTGCTGGTACACCTGGACGCCCTCCTTGGTGCGCACGAGCTTCCACTCGGGCTGTCGGAACACGCGGTCCTCGGCCAGGAACGCCTCGTTGGCTTCGACCGTCTCATCCACCACGCGCTGCGCCTCGGCCACCAGCGAGCGCCGCCGCCGGTCCGACAGCTCGAGTGGCGGGAACGTGCCGGGTGGGAGCGAGAATTTCATGCTCGGCAGTCGCTTGCGCGGCGCCAGGTCGAATGCGCGATGGCAAACTAGCTGGGCGGGTCGGACGATGGACAGACCTGCGCCAGCATCCTCCTCTCGCCCTTGACCGTCTGCCAGGCGAGCTGAACCACTTGGCGCGCCGGACACGTCATCTCTCCTCCTCGAATATGATACGCCTGGTCGCCCGCTCCTTTGCGCTGCGGAGATGATGGAGCCAGACGGCCACTGTTCGCCAGGGCCAGCTTGGGCAGGCGCGCGGCATGGCTACCCTCTCGAGGGAAGGGACCTCCCTGTCTTTGCCAGCGTCATCGCTGCCTTCAAATTGGGAGGAGCAACTCTCGAGGAGGGGCGACGTCGTGGCGTTCAATCACAAATCCTCTCTGTTTTGGATATCGCTATATATAATATAGATCATATTGAAATACCGATGCTAATAGGTAGATCTGGTCCTGTGGAAAAGTATATAACACTGGATTGTCCATTTGCTGGTCGCGGACACCTTGATCTCACCTCGAGGTTTCAGCCGTGGCACCGGGTAAAAGAGCGGTCTTGCGGGCACACCGCCGTCTGTGCGTGCGTCACCGCGCCTTCCCTAGAGTTTTAGGATAGAGCAGGCAGTCTCCCACTGGCCTGGATCAAGCGATCACAGCAGCAAGACGCCGGACTCAGATCTGCCGCACGTGAACTGTGCCAGGTGAACTGTGCCAGGTGAACTGTGCCAGGTGAACTGGATGGCGCTTGTTGAAGTGAACAGCAGGCAGCAGTTGCCCGCAGCAGGCTAGCGGTCAGACACAGCGGTCAGCACGACAGCATTTGCCAACTCAACCAATGATGGCGGCGTTCAAGACTGGACGAATCAACCATCCAACAACAGCGCTCGTGCTGGAACAATGCTGTCACGCTGGAGCTCCAGATGTGGACAGCGAATCTTCAACTGCAATTCCACGCTGCAGACTCAGATAGCGGGGAAACATGCACGACCAGCCAGTGCTTGCATACGAGGCTGCCGCAGCCGAAGCTCCACGAAGTGCGGATGACGTTTGTTAGACGGCAGACGAAGCGTGAGACCACGAATGACGCCTGGATTTTGATACAGACAGTTCACCCCAGCCCAGTCCCTGGTTCCCTGGTTTAGAGCTCCAGTGAGCGACTGGATGGCGACTGCGGGCCAAAACCATGGCATCAATCCAGCCAGTCGGCCACGGTCATTTGATTGACACTCGGTCGATTCCTAACGGGATGCTTACATCTGTTTGACTCCTTGCCAGTCGCCGCTGGCCAAATATCGAACTCATTTTGACTCGTGCCGAGTTCCTGACAGCCACAACACGCAATTCCACAGCAACAACTGTGGACGAGGACGCGACGGGAACCAGGGAGGCTGCCCATTGCCCGACGATTGAGCAACCGCCAGACGATTGACCGCTCGGCCTCTGGAGGTGAGCGGACGGCTTCAATTAACGACGCGGAAGAGCACAACGTCTGATACACGGCGATATCGTTGAAGCCATTCGACAGGGCGAGCTGCAGTCACCTGTTGACGATGGCACTATGGTTCTAAGGCATGCCAGACCTGCAATCAACCCATACGAGACTCCGCTGTCCAGCACCAAGTTCAACGCTCGTTGTCGAGTCGCATTGGGAAGTGTATGCGACGAAACCTCCTTGGACGATGCCGCAGCGTCCGAGATTGCGAGGCGCGGCGATGCGACGATTGTTGTGCTTGAAGATTCGGTGACGAGACACGTGCTGCATGACGAGACGTTGTTATATGGTTGCACCGCCGTGGACGATCAATCGCCACATTGTTGCCGATCCTGTGCAGGACTTCGGTGCGATTTGTCCTCCTTAGATGGGCCGTGAGAGATGAGTGGCCGCTGCCAGCAACATCACGCGCCACGTCCGGCCGATCATAGAGAGCGATTGGAGCCGTCGATGACATCTTGAACCTTGCAGAGCACCGTCAATGGGTTCCTGGACGTGTCACCGAGAGTGTCGCATCTGCTCGAAGGATGGGGCTGCGTCGCAGCAGTTTGCGCCAGCTGCAAACCGCGGCTTCCCCGCATTGGCAATGTCTGCAACGCTGGTTTCTCCAGATGTCGAGCTACAATCGCAAAGGATTGCGCCAACTTGATGGCCTCAAAAGGCAAAGCGTCAGTCGAGCGAGGAAGTTCAGCAATGGGTGTTCGGTCCACTGCTGAACCTGCAGCAGGCAAGGCAACGCAGGGCTGCGGCCGTGACGACCGCAGGATTGGGAAGAGCCTGTGCCCCGTTGGTCCCTTTTTGGTCGTTTGGTGTGTTCCGTCCTTTCCCGCCAGCGGTTGAGGATTCGTCGGCTCGTCTGGACCTTATATCCAAAACCGGGTCCTGGTAGCTACATTTTCTAGTTTTCATATCTCATGTTCCCTACCTGTTCTCGGCGAACTGGTCAGACAATCGATGCGCGTCCAGCAGTCAGCGTGTAAACAAGATGCCAGTTTACCGGTTATCTCCACAAATTGCAGCGAATTTCTCAAATCGCGCCGCAAAGCGCCTCAGCAATGGTTTAGTGTCGAGCACAAAGCGCCATCGATCGCACCACAATTTGACGTAATAAGTTTAAAATCTCAAGCTCAGAAACGGGCCATGATTGGGATGCCCACAACCCCACGACGGATCTGGAACACTTGACATAGAGACGAAAACCAGTCGCGGCCTTTCTCGCGCTGAGGACATCCTGCCCCAAACACCCGCAACCCAGACCGGCGCCGTCCTCCTGCTGGCCAGCCAGCCGCCGCCCGCCGCGCGCGCTTCGTTCACTCGCCGCCCGAATTTTCTCAGCCCACTGCCGCCGCCTCCGTCGCCTCCACAGCCGCTCTGGCCGCTCTCGGGGGGCCATTTCGTGTCGACGGCGCCATGGTCAAGTCCAAGCTCATCGACGGCATCTTCCCGGCCAAGCTCGAGCTCTCGCCCGCGCAGAAGCAGGAGCTGGGCGACCTGGCCGACCGCCTCGTGGCCGAGACCATGCAGGCCAACGAGCTCTTCATCGCCAATCACCGCACGCTGCCGCGCGAGCAGTGGAAGCTGGTGAAGACGCGCGAGCAGGTGCAGGTGTACCGCAGCCGGCGGTCCAAGTGCGGCGACGCCAACGGCCCGCAGCGGCCGCGACTGCTCTCCAACAACACCGTGATGGAGCGCCGCACGCGCGTGAGCGGCGCCGCCACGGCCACGAGCTCGCCGAGCGAGACGGGCTCCTTCAGCGTGTGCGACGACACAAGCATTCTGGACCAGGCGCGGCCGCCGCACGTGCCGCTCATCGTCGCCACGGGCGTCGTCAAGGGGACGGTCGAGGACGTCGCGTACGGCTCGCTCGCCAACACGGAGCGCGCGTGGCGACTGCGCGCCGCCTACGTCAAGGACGCCATGTACGACGGCCAGCGGCTGCTCGCGACGCTGCAGTCGCCTACCGAGGACGACCCGTTCCACTTCCTCGGCGTCAAGTGGGCCACGCGCGACTTTAACGCCTTCATCAAGCGCCGCGACTTCCTCTTCCTCGAGTCCACGGGCATCGCGCTCGACTGGGACGGTGAACGCGTCTTCTACGACCTCGTGCACTCGATCGAGCTCGAGCAGTGCCCGAGCCTCGAGGGCCAACTTGGCATCGTGCGCTGCAACCTGTCCATCTGCAAGCTCTCGCGCCAGCTCGACAAGTCGCGGATCGCCGTCTACTGCCGTGGCTTTACTGACCCTGGCCAGGGTGTACCCGAGTCGGTCGGCGTCTCCTTCATGACCACGGGCGTCGCCTCCATCGCCAACATCGTCGAGTGCTCGTACCTCAAGAAGCTCGCATGGGCCATGGAAACTCGTGCACCGAGGTCCGGGAGTGGCTCAAGGCGCTCGCAGACCCTCGACGAGTGTGTCGAGTGCTGTGTGTGCGGCGGCAACCTCACCATTCTGCGGAGTCTGCTACACACGGGCTCCTCGTGCCAGATCTGCCGAAGGGTACGTTTTTATCAAGCTTAAAAGCCGCGCTGTCAACTCAATCACTAACTGGATGTTGTCTGGATTTACAGGGCATTTGCAGCAAGTGCACGGTGCACAAGAAGATCATCACGAGCAGCATGAGCCACGAGGCGCCGCCCAAGCACGCACCCTTCTGTCTGCCGTGCGTCATCGACGTCAACCACGCGACCGCGTGGGACATCGCGTTGGGCGAGGCCGTGCAGTCGGTGTAAGCAGTTCGCCACCTTACCCCATCCAGCCTTGGCCGCTCCAACGGACAAGCGATAGAGCAGTGTAATATTACCACCGATTAACCCAATCGAGGCATTGAGATCCCTCCAGCTTGGTGAGCTCTTCGAGTAAGGCGTCCATGATTTCTGACTTGCGGAATGCAAGCGAGGGGAATGCCACTGTGCTCATCGGGATCCCTTCACGCGCGGTTCCCCTACGGCTCGTCTGTCATTGAATTCACATCGTCGACAAGGAACTGGCCATCAAAATCGATCGTGGCGCTGCTGATCCTCCGCCTCGTCTTGCTTCGAACCACTGCGGGTCGTCCAGACGTGTTCCGACTCCCGCGACGACCATGGCCACTGGCGCTGTCGAGGCGAGACAGTCGGCCTCCTGGTCTCCTTCGTGTCACGCGAAATTGATATTACGGCCGACGCGAGAAACGCAAGCACGGCAGTCGAGCCGTGAGGGTCACCGTTGGTGACGTTGCTGCAGCTCGGCGTCGTGAAATGCTCCACCTCAACTGGCAAACGCGGCCATCACGGGATGACCGTTCACCATCCATATCACTATCATACGTATCGCAATCGCCAGCTTCAATGCCCAGCGTCGAGTCGTCCACCGTATCCCGCATGAAGGCAAGGAAACCTCGACACGCAGCGCTCGATCGGTCGCATCGATACTCCCACTAGGAGTTCACCGCTGCTGCTTGTGGCCACGGGAGGCCATCCTCCACCTCTCCGTTCGATTCGGCTTTCTCTTCTGTACTGCTGCTGCGCGCTGGCCTTCTCATCGCCAGCGACACGTCTCGCAGCACAAATCTCACACTTCTGACTGGGCAAACAAAGCCGCGCCGACGCCTCGCGCACACGCATCAGCGCGAGCGGCGGCTGCCTTGAGCGCCACAAAGATCCTGCGTCGCGTGTCGATGGCGTCGATATCGGTCGCCTCGACTGCCGACACGGCCGGCGACGGCGCGGCCGCGTTCCCTCCGCGGCAGCTCGAGCTGTCGGCCGAGGACGAGCGCACGCTCATCGCCGTGGCCAACCAGATCGTGTCCGAGACGCTCGAGGCGAGCGAGGCGTTCGAGGCCGACGGCCGCGTCGTGCGCGACGACCAGTGGAAGCTCGTCAAGGCGCGCGAGAACCTGCAGGTTTTCCGCTCGCGGCGACGGCTGCAGCCGCACTACGCGCAGTCACATGCCGACGCCGAGTTCGCCCCTGGCCGGCCGCAGCTCTACTCGGTGAGCGAGGACGCACTGCGCGCCTTCTTCGTGGACGAGTGGATGGAGAACATGAGCTCCTCGGCCACCGCCGAGACGACCTCGACATCCTCGAGCTCCAGCCGCTCCTCGAGCAGTCTGCGCCGCACGACATCGCTCTACGACGACCGCAGCGTGCTCGAGGCCGCCAAGCCCATCAAGATCCCGCTCGTGCTCGGCACGGGGGTCGTCCAAGGCACGATCGAGGACGCGGGCTTCGGCGCGCTGGCCAGCACCGAGCAAATGTGGCAGATGCGCGACGTCGGCAACCGCGACGTGTCGCTCAACCAGGCTCGCATCCTCGCGCGCATCCACGGGCCGACGAAAGATGACCCGTTCCGGTTTCTCGGTGTCAAATGGAGTATCCGCGCGCCGCTGCGGCCGATCGTGCAGCAGCGCGACTTCCTCGCCGTCGAATCGACTGGTATGGCGACCGACTCGAGCGGCCAGCGCGTCTTCTACTACCTCAATCACTCGATCGAGTTGCCGCAAGTGCCCGAGTACCCGGACATCATCCGCGCGGGGCTCACGATCTGCTATATTGCGCGCGCCGCGTCGCCAGCCACACCCGGCATCACCTCCGTCTACTGTCAGGGCTTTCTCGACGGTCGTGGACGCATGATCGAGCAGGTGGGCACGGCGCTACTCGGCGCAGCCATCAGCAATGTGAGCAGCATCATCGAGGTCTCGTACGCCAAGAAGCTCGTGTGGCTCGTGCAGGCCAAGCAGACGTCAGCTCCTCGGTCCTCAAGCTCCTCAACCGCGTGCGCGTGTTGTTCGAAGCGGTTCACGTCCTTCGTCAACCCGTTTGGCTCGCGCGGGCGTTGCACACTCTGCGACCGGGTATGTTGGTCATATTTCTTGACTCGCCGACGACAATGGGAACTGATTGTGAACTTGTGGCATTGTCCAGGATATCTGCAGACAATGTGTTGTCAAGAAGCCGATCCCGATGCCGGAGGATCACCGTGGAGGCCGGCAAACGCCGCCTCGGACGTTCGAGTTCTGCGTCGAGTGTATCCTTCGCGCGAAACAACTTCCAGCAGCAGACGTCGCTCTTGCAATGTTGCCCGAGTGATCAACAAATATACAGCGAACAAATCAGGGAGAGTTTTCACCGATGCGATTCTGCTACCCAATGTCCGGGTAGGAAATGCGGCCGTCCCATTGCTTGCAGACCCGCCACAGCGCGCGGTTGCTCACACGCTGCATGGGTCTCAGGCGATTGTCGACGACGCGCGCGCCAACGATGGACACGGTGGTCATCCGCGCCAGTTGCACCGGTAGGAGCTTCATGAGCACCAACCACGGCAGGTCCTTGGCGCGAACGAGCAGTCGACAGCCGTTCAGCATCACAAACCCTTCGTCTCGAACGGCCTTGGCGCACGTCAAGTACTTCAGCGTGGGCGAATCGTTGTCACCAGGCATACGTTGGCCATCCCCAATTCCAAGCTTGTCTTTCTGCGGGGTCACGAGCGTGTTATAGTAGTAGTAGTCGTTCAGACACCCGCTGCAGCCGATCGTCTCGAACGACGTGAGCTGCTCCGCATTTCGTCGACCAGAGCAAATGTACTCGTGACGATTGCGTCGCCACTGCAAGGCCTGGATGACCCAACAAACCGCAGGATGCACGCAAAAGAGTCCCAAGAAGATGTGATGCTGCCACAGCAGCAGTCGAGTCGTATTGCACTCGCTGGCGCGGAGTGCGCAGCTCGAAGACGTCGCGACCGTGTACCCGTCGGCGTCTTGAACGCACAGAGACCAGAGGAACACGGCCAGCGGCGCGAGGATGCACACGATGCGCACCACATAGTACGAGTCGCCGTTGATGCGCTTCTTGGCGATCGCGCCAACCGCGCGGACGTCGAGCTGGTGAAGCAGCACAAAGCTCACGGCCGCCACATACGCAATCTTCTTGATCGAGAGCTGCGCCTGATCCACAATGTTGTTCACGTAGGCGATCTCGAAGATCTGGTAGTACAGCACGTACAGGAGCTGCGCCGCGATGACGAGGAACGTCGGGAGCCGCATCAGTTGCTGTACGAGGTGGTACGTCGTGATGGCCGAGTTTCGAATGGCTATAACGGAGATGAATGCGAGGAGAAGCATCGTCTGGCCCGCCACCGCGAACGTGAACTTCAGTCGCGGCAAAGTAATGTTGGCCCCGGCCACTCGATACAGCATCACGTGGACGTGCTGGCTCGAGGAGAACGGTGCTACGATCTCGAGCCTGTCGGCGAGCGTCGAGCCGAACGTGTTCTGCGCGATGATGCGGTCGAAGCTCTGGCGTTTGACGAACGGCAGCGTCACTCCTTGACGCGGGTCGTCCTTGGCACTCAGGTAGAACATCCTGGCGCGGACGTGGGCCGGCAGTCCCATGGTGTCGAGCCACTGGTTCGTTGGACCTCTTGAGACGCGCATGAATGGCCCCGACAGGTCTCGCAGGTCACTCACGTTTGGGTGGATCACGACTGTATTTCCGGCTGCACACACCGGCGGCTTGATCAGCCCGAGTGTGACGCTCTCCCGGGCGTTGTCGATCCACGAGCCGGACGCCACGAGCCCGCCAATGTCGGCGGGGGTCACGAGCGACATGACGTAGTGCACACTCACGAATTCGGAGCCGTTCCGGCAAAGTCCATAGGCACTCACCCCGCCATCGTGGCCGGTCATGAGGATACACTCGGGTGAATTGCGGCCGTTCACGCCGAGGATGGAACACGCGCCGTTCGAGAACGTTGCCTGGTCGAGGAACGGGAAGCCGAGGAAGTTGGCGTCGCCGCGCTGTGGGAACCACGCGACCGACGAGCGGTTGGAGCGCATCCTCGCCACGAACTCGTCATAGAAGCCAGCGCCGAGCAGGTACGCTTTGGCGTAAGAGGCGTTCTTCTTGATGAGCAGGCGGTTGTTGACGATGGATTCAGCGTCCACACCGCTGTCGAAGAGCGGGACCGAGACGACAGCGAGCGCGAGGAAGAAAAGCATCTGACCGAATATTGCCTGCGCTCTCGACGGTTCTCCGAGCGGCGTCGACAGCGGGACAATTGGAGCATCCTCCTTCGCATGGGAGATACTCGAGTGGTGCGGGCCAATCGGCAGGATCGCGGTGCTCTTTGGCATCCATCCGGAACTGACACTCTCGACACGGACGTCTCCAGCGACATCGCGCGGTTGCATCGCGACTCCCGCTGCGCCAATGGCATCGATACGCTCACATTCGCTCTATCGAAAGATATAAATAACCGGTTGGCAGTGAAAATGTCCACTTTTGATATGACTATTCTCCCGCGAAGCCCAGCTGCAGCTCGTGGAGCGAGCGACTGTAGTTCCGATCGACGAATTTCGTACAAGCATACGCTGCTCCGAGTGTCATGGGTTTCTCCAACATGCTGTTCTACCAACCAGAGTCGACAACGATGAAATCGTCTTGACGAAGACCAGAAACGTCTTGCGCTGTTCCTCCAGTGTTTGCCAGACGACCTTCTGGAATCGCGACGTCAACGCTGCACGCAACATTCTCTCTCTTCTCAAGTGCAAGCTGTATGGGTTGGAGAGACCTTCAGTATTTCGTCGAAGCACAGCGTGAAGACATCGAACCCGGTGCGCAAGGAGTTACGCGCACTTCAGTCATATCTGGTATATTATAGGTTGCGGGTAGTGGCAGGAAAGTAGACATTTTCAGTGCCCTTCGTAATAAATAACCGGACACCGAGAACGGTGTTCGCATCCACTAGAGACAGCTCAGGCTCCTGCAATCATGGCCACGTTGCGAGCCGGGATGGCGCGCGCCTGCAGGATGCACTGCATACAGAAGGACAGCATTTTGTGCACCACGTCGTCGCCCACTGGCATCACGATCTTCTTGCCGATCGTGCACTTGCCGCAAAAAGTCTGTTGAAACACACCAACAATATCGTCGTCAGCGATCAATTCACACGAGAAGGAAACGATCGACAACCAACTCACCCGACGACAGCAGTGGCAGGCGCCGCCGGACTGCAACAGCGTGCCGAACTTGTTGAGGCTCTTGGCGCAGCTGGCGCATTTGGGCGACGTGCTGAACCGCTCGTGGCTCGACTGGCCGCGCTGCTCGTGCTGTAGCTGCTGCACCTGCCACATGAGCTTTTGCGCGAGCCCGCACTCGACAATGTTGGTCACGGTCAGCAGTCGGTCGGCGTACAGGTTGCAGCCGACGCTCCGGCGCAGGTCTCCTCTCGAGTCCATTAGCCCGCGACAGAAGAGCTCCACCGAGTCGCTGTTGCTCTGGCGGAACGTGAAGCACGTCGACACGTAGCCGCGGATGAGGTTGGCGTCCTGGAGCTCGCGGTAGCCCGGCAGCTCGAGCGACTGGCGCACGTGGTAACCCACTCGCTGGCCTTCAGAATTGTTGGTCCAGCCTGTGGCCTCGACGAAGACAAAGTCTCGCGGTGTCGCAAACTTGCCAAACGGCCGAACGCCCCACTTGACGGCCATGTACCGGAACGGTTCACGGGTGGTCGGCGTCTGCAGCGTCGCAAGCACGCGGCTAGCCTCGAGCGACTCGTCCAAGAACAAATCGCGTCGGTGCCAACGTGTGTCCGTGTCGGCCAGGAACCCGAGCGCCACGTCATCGACCGAGCCGCCGAGCAGTCCAGCGGCCACGAGAACCGGCACACGCTCTCCTGGCGCACGGGCGTGAGCGTGAGACCCTTCAATGTGAGTCTCGGACGCTGTGTCGTCCGACGAAGCCGCCGCGTGGCCCGGCATTGTCGACGCCAGGAACTTGTGCACGCGGCGGCTGACAAAGCGCCGCGACGTTGCCTCACGCTCGCCCCGCGCCGCGAACGGGAAGGACGAAGTCGACGTGTCCGAGGATGACGATGTCGGTGACCACTCCGCTGTGTGCTGGCTCGCCACGTCGCTGCGCTCCACATCATCTTCGTCCGCGTGGTGTTGGTGCCGATGGTGGTGATTTTTCGGCTGCCGCGAGCGGAAGACGCGCACCTTCTCCTTGGACTTGAGCAGCTTCCACGCGTGCGCGTCGACCTCGTCGACGAAGTTCTCGCTCAGCTGCAGCGTCGCGGCCACTAGATCGCTCACCTGCTGCTGGACGGCGGCCGCGCGGTCCTTGGAGAGCGCGACCTCGGGGAAGACGCCGTCCGCGAGCTGAAACTTCATGGCTTGCGGCTGTTGGACCAGGAGAGAAGTCGGAAATGACTGCGCCGTCGACGAACCGTCGAGTGATCACGGCGCACAGATGGCGCGCGTCTCTGTGTTGCTGTGTTGAGCCGCAAAATTGCGCCGAGCCAGCTGCTGACGCGTCCAGATCAAGGCGGTCCGCCCGAGGATCGGAAACCTTGAGAATGCCGCAACGACAGTCGATGTGAGCCTCTCGCTCACGGTGAGTAATGAACGCAGCGGAGTTTGGTGGGCGTCGAGGTGAAGAGCGTCGTCGGGTCGTGGAGATCATCAAGGCGAGTCCGGTCATGAGGCGGACGCATCCGTGTGCTAATCCACCGTCTCACGCGATACAATTCGTACTGTAACGACCACAAAACACCTGCTTCAGCCAATCAGTGCCAATATCGATAATTATAAATAGCCTAGCCTCGCTTCTAAATAGTTGATACCCTGTTTCTTAAATCTGTATCAGTCGATGTAATTCACGACGTCTCGTCATGTGACACGGTGCGACCGTCGTGTTCATGTTGAATATCCAGCCGATCCGCTTGGATTGCCACCGAGGCGGTTGGTACGCGTCACCGCAAACGACAGCAGAACGACACCGTTGCATCGCGGGTGGACCACTCGGTCTGGCCAAAATAGCCATCCTCGTACCGCCGAAACTGCTCCGAAAACAACCCACCGAGCCAACGGACGCCCACCGTAGCTATGACCGCCGAGGTGTTCACTCATTCTGATTTGTGACGCCTCGACAACCAACGATGGAAGAGAGTGAGGCGAGTGCGCCGCCGCAGCTGCAGCTCGACGACTTGGTGAGTGCCACGGCCGATGTGCAGCTCGGCGCGCGCGTGCGGCCTACCGATGGGTTCAGCTCGATCGCCGACGAGCCGGCCACGGTCGTCAAGTCGGCGTACCGCAACAGCTTCCAGCGCGTCAAGAACAAGCTCACGGACGCGAGTCTGCGCACGCGCAGCAAGATCCAGGTGCTCGAGACCGACATTGTGTCGCAGAACTACCACAACCTCGAGCCCATCCAGCTGCTCGGCAGCGACCTGAACGTCGGCGCCAGGGCCGCGCCGGCCGAAGCCTCCAAGCTGCAGGCCATGGTGGGCATGCTGCTCTTCTTCATCGCTCTCGGTATCACGTCGGCGCCGCTCTTTGATCGGTCGATCGACGCCGAGAAGCTGCTCGACAATAGCGGCTTGCTCATCAAGAAGAACGCGTCGTATGCCAAGGCGTACTTTATGGGCTCGGGGTTCTTCGACGCGTTCACGACCAAGATGAAGTCCAATGTGACGTCCGTCAGTTGGTACCCGCAGCCGGCCGCCACCAAGTTCCTCAACTTCTCGTACATGAACCAGGCAACGTTCTCGAACGGCCCGTGTGCCATCCTCGACACTTCCAGCAGCGCGCCAGAGTGCATCATGATGACTGGCCACCAGGGCGGCGTGAGCGCCTACGGCCTGTGTCGCAACGGCTCCGAGTTCCTCAGCGTGCAGTACGTCCAGGCGCTGGTGACACCCGCCGACGTTGGCGGTCTCGTGTCGGCCGGCACGTGGATCGAGAACACTCGTGAGAGCGTCCTTATCGGGCTCTTGTCCCCACCTACCTGTGAGAACAACAAGAAATTGATCATCAAACCGAACGTGACGGACGTGCGGCTCATGTCGGGGCCGTTTGTGCCCGTCGCCAAAGGACCAACCAACCAGTGGTACGACGTCATGAACTTGCCGGTGCCAGTGCGGGCTCGCATGTTCTACATGGCTGCCAAGGAAGGCACGGGCCAGGGACTGACGCTGCCGTCCAAGAAGCGCCAGAGCTTCGACGACGTCATCGCGCAAAACGCGTTCGGAGCGACGCTGGCCGACAAGCTCGAGATCGCCGCGCCGTTCGGAGAGAGCAAATACGTGTTCATCACGCTCTACCGGATCGCTGGCGCCGACATCACACTGCCGCGGCTGCAGTTCACGTTCGCCGTGGCGGCGCAGGCGCTGGCACTACTGATCTTCGTCCTCATCATCGCTGTGCGCAACGGCCCGCTCAACACGTACCACGTCGTGCACCAGTTGCTGCGGCTGCCGACGTTCTGCATCATCTCGATCCAGCTGCTCTACGTGCTCTACTACCAGATCTTCGACATTGGCTACGTCAACAACAACGAAGCGCTGCGCCACATCTACGACAAGAAGGTCGTGTACGTCTCGGGCGTGGGCTTCATCTTGCTGCACCAGCTCGACGTGCGCGCCGCCGTGACGCTCTGGCCCAAGATGGCCAACAACGACTCGTACTACTTCACGCGCATTGTCTGGATGCTCGGCTCGCTCGCCATCTTCCTCTGGTCGCTCTCGGTCAGCGACTCTGCGCACTACGTGGTCGCCACGTCCTCGACCTGCTCGCTGGGTGCGAGCGAGTGTAACAAGTCCAAGTTCTTCTTCATGCAGCACTACGTGTGCCTCGCCGTCTTCCTGGCGCACCCGATCGCCTACGGACTCATCCAACTTGTTCAGTGGCGCCTCAACCTCCACGAGTACACACACGACAACCGCCAGCCCGACCAGATCACGTCGTTCGAGGGCTACGGCTGCGGCGGTCCGCTCGGCGAGTACTACTACTACAACACGCTCGTGAGCAAGGAGATCTCCGACAAGAGCGGCAACGGCACCTCGCTTCAGTACCTGACGTGCGCCAAGGCAGTGCGCGACGAAGGCTTCCTGATGCTCGGCGGTTGCAACGCGCTCGTGCGCGCCAAAGACCTGTATGTCGTCATGCTCATGAAGTGCATGACTCTCCAGATGGCCGGCACCATCAACTTGTCCGTGTACGTGGCGCACATCCAGAACCTGCGCCTCACGCCTATGCGCCGCATCAGCTACCGCGCGCTCTGGTACGTCTGCAAGCGTTGGGACGGCCGTATCTCGTACCCGGACGTCGGCTGACCCGCTCACTGGTTGTGTCCATCCGAGCTGGTTGGCCGCCGCTGATTACCCATTCTTCATTGCCGCCAGCTTGTCCTACTCGTTGCAAAGATTCATCACGTGCATATCCATCCAATCATCAGAATACATGTATCCATCCATCCCCTTCCAGTCAGCGAGGCTTTCCATTTCGAATGCGTAGGAATCTCATAGCCATTGCGCCGTGATGTGGTCTATCGCCAAGCGCAGGTGCAGTTCGTGAGAGATGGACATCCTCCATTCCTGACCCAGGTCTTCCTTCAACTCGATAACCAACTCGTGATCACCTCACATGACAACCATCTTCGGATAAGATCACATGGGTCCGTCCTGCCGAGGCCTGAATTGTATCTATCGAAACGGGTTGTCAGACTTTTTGACTTCCTGTGCATGTCGCCAACGTGTTCTCCTCCTCAGCAGCGTCGAACTCACCGCCATCGTTTGATTCCGACGTGCAGCAACTGGAACATCTCTCTGCCCGAGTTCTCAGCGCGTGGCTCGAAGGCGCCGCGACCCAACGTGGCACCATGACGAGCCACTCGGACTCATCCGTACCGTAAGGTGCACGGACGCCAAGGCCTCGCACGGCGCAATTGGTTGAAGCTGTGTTTGTCACGGCGGGCCAGCGCCTGCATCCTGCAACCGGACCGGGCACAGTGGCACTCGCTTGGAAGATCCGGCGCGGATTTGCGTGCCTGCACCTGACCACCGCGTCCCTTTCGTGCGCCTCGAGGATGGGCGGAGGAAGCAGGTTGATGCTTGATGTTTGCGGGGACGCCTTGGCCATGATGCGCGATCCGAGCAAGCCGACGGCTCGTCCGGTATGGCAAGGGCAACGGATGGTTCGCGGCAGCCACGGAACACGGCCGGAAGCCGACGGGAAGCTGCCATCGACAGGCGGATGCGGACGGAGCGGTCATTTGCCAGAGGATAGCGAGCCAATGTCGCAGTCGCGCGGTTGCGGCGCCCGTCAGGTCAGCGGCACTTGCACCTTGACTGCAATGAGAAGCGATGACGAGCCAGCCCTCTCGGCGCCTGAATGAGCGCGCAAGCGGCTGGCGCCTGTCGTCCAAACACGGCGCGCGACGACGGCGGGAGGTTTCTCACCGAGTTACCCACCCGGTCCAGTCGCTGCGCTGGCCCGGCGGCGTCAACCCATTGCCGGGTGGGCCGCAAATTTTTCAAAAAAGAAGGCCACTCCCGACTTGATCTCTCCGAAGTGACGGCGGGAAGCGCGGCTGGACGCTGAACCGCTTCGCGAGCCGTCCAGCGCACCGGCGGCACCACCCACTGCGTCGACACGTGCGTCAAGTCGAGCACGCGTCCGCCGACCACATGGCCAGCGAGGATCAAGTCGGCTTCAATCAGCTGTGTTGGCCGCGTGGCGCGCGGCCAACACAGCCAACCTTGTCGATGGCCATGTTTGGAGGCTGCGACCGACGCTCCCACGGCCCGCGAACATTCGCTGTGGGCCGCCGAGCGAGAGCCAGGCCGGCCCAGCTCCACGCTCCAGGCCGCCGCACCTGCCAAGCTCCAGCGGAGCCATCGAGTCGCATCTTTGCTGAGGCGCATCCTCCGCCACATCTTCATGCTTTCTTCGTGTCCCAAGGCCGGTCGAGGCGTTGTAGCGTGTACCGTGGCACGTTGCTCAAGTCTCCGCCACGCAGACCCGTCCAGCTGGTGGGCTCCGCTGCGCCACCTGGGTCCAGACCCATCACCGCGAGTCGAAACTTAGTCGAGAACGCTTCTGCGCCGAACGAGGATGGCTTCGTGCGCGTCCGAACCGCACGAGGCTTTCGCGCTGACATGGCTGGGCTCGCGGCCTGTCTCGCGGCGCGCCGCCCCCTTCTCCGGCCGCGTTCCCCGCCTCTTCTGCCAGAGCAGCAGCGGCTTCGCTTCGCGCCGGCGGCCCCGTCGCCCTCCTCCTCCCCCCCCACACGCGCGTGAGGCTTCGCGGCAGCTCCCCCCGCCGCCTACGCCGTGCTGTGTTGTGGTTGGAACCCGTGGGCGGCGGCCACTCTCGCTTTGGTGGAGTTTACCGCACTGCGTGGCAGGCGGCGGTGAGAAACGTCCAACTCCCCTCCGCGTTCAGAGGCGCTCCGTGAATGACCAGCATGAAGTTCACGCTCCCCGCCGGCGTCTTCCCAGAGACGCTCGAGTTCACGCCGGCGCAGGAGGAGCAGATCGTGCAGTACAGCGACGAGCTCGTGGCCGAGACGCTGCACGTGATGGAGGACTTCATCACGAGCGGCCGGCGGCTCGACCCGGACCGGTGGAAGTTCCTGCGCTCGCGCGAGCGCATGCACGTGTACCGGTCGCGCAAGGTGAGCAAGTCGCTGCCGGACCGGCCGCACCTGCTCGACCTGGCCGAGGTCGACACGCACGACGTGCGTCCGGGAGTCGACTCGCACAAGTCGGGCTCGTCGAGCTCGTCAAGCACAGGGCCGTCGACCGACTACCTGACGGAGGACTCGCTGTTGGACGCCGTGCGACCCGCGAACATCCCCATGGTCGTCGTCACGGGCATCATGGACGGCGACCTGTTCGACCTCGCGTTCGGCGGGTTGGCGGACAACCTCACCCGCTGGCGGCTCCGCAACTCGTACCTGGGCGACGAATACGACGACATGAAGCTGCTCGCGCGGATCCACACGCCGAGCGAGGAGGACCCGTTCCGGTTCCTCGGCGTCAAGTGGACGACGCGGCTGTTTGGGCCGTTCATGAAGCAGCGGGACTTCCTGTACCTCGAGGCCTCGGGCATCGCCTTCGACTCGAACGGCGACCGCGTGTCGTACCTGCTGCTGCACAGCTACCCAATCGAACAGGTGCCGGAGCTGACGGACCGCGGCATCATCCGCGGCAACACGTCGACGTGCATCATCTCGCGCCAGCACTCCAAGACGAGCGTCGAGGTCTTCGCGCGCGCGTTCGCCGACCCCGGCGGCGACATGTTTGAGAGCATCGGCGTCACTCTGTTCACGGACGCCGTGCTCGCGCAGTTCAACGTGACCGAGTGCGCGCTGGTCAAGAAGTTGATGCTGCTGATGACGCGCGCCAAGGAGGCGCGTCTCCGGTCGGGCCACGCGGCTCACGGCACGGTAGGCAGTAGCTCGCGGTGTGCGTCGTGCGATAAGTCGCTCTCGAAGCTGGGCGTGGTGCACACGGGTTCGTCGTGCCAGGTGTGCCGCCGCATGTTCTGCACCAAGTGCACGGTGCACAAGAAGGTGTCGGTGGACATGGGCAAGTCGATCACGCAGAAGTCGCTCCCCTTCTGCGTCGAATGCGTCATGGAGGCCAAGAACTTTTCGTCTTGGGACGCCGGCATCGCGTCGTTGCCCGTCTCGGCAGTCTCGATCAGCAGCAGCGGCAGCCACACCTCGGCTTAGGCTCGCGAGGCCACAGTAGACACACGGATTAGGATAATTATGAGCCGCTGCAAGCCCCCACTCCCGGCCGAGGCAAGCAACCCACCCGCCAAGTATCAAACAAACTCAGTACGCACGCGCCTGCAGCCCGGACCTCCCCACGAGCGTCGGCCGCCGAGAAGCAGTGTATAATTCGTAGACGACCACAATTCAAGTACGGTAATAGCACCCACAATCCCATCCATTCAGTTGGTATCATCTTCTTCCTGCACTTCTTGAGGATGGTGACTCGATGAAGTGGTGGCGGCGGTGGCGGCAATGGCGCCAAGCTCGTGCGCAAGGTTGAAGTACACGTAGCGGCAGTCGAACTCCATGTCGTGCCAGTAGTTGACCGAGATGGTCGGGCAGAGCTGCGCGGCACGGTGGTACCACATGGCTGGCAAATAGAGCACCTCGCCGGCGTTGACGACGATCTCGATCGGGTTCAGCAGCGCCGCGAGCGGGAACTTGGCCGAGTCGATCTTTAGCGGGTCGACTGGAATCCATGGGGTGTCGCCAGTGTCCGGAGACGAGTGGATGCGCCACGAAGCGTGCTGCGGGTATCGGTCGTGGAAGCGGCGTGTGGCCACGAGGTCCACGACGTTGTGTGAGTGTTCGTCCGCTGGCGGTGGGCTGTGCTCATGGCGGTACCGGTTGGACGGGTACTCGCGCTCGTACAGACACGCCACGTCGGCCGGTGGCAGCAGAGTAAAGTGTTTCTGGCCCGTCACGACGCAGTACAGGTTCTGATGGCGGGAGAACCGACGATGTTAGCAAGTTCGACGACAGGATGCAAACCTCAGCGGGATGCTCGATACCTCGTAATGGTCCTTGTGCATGCTCGACACGGCGCGCTCGTCGCCGATCCAGATGTTGACGGCATCCGGATCGTTGCCGAACGCCTCCTTGCCGAGCTCGAGGAACGCCGGCACGTCCTCGTACAGTTCGGGAAACTCATCGCGCAGACTGTCGTTCTGCAACCCACAACTTCGAATGTGAGTCAGTATGTCCTCCGTAACCGTCGTGTGGACGCTTCAATCTGATCAGGTGGACGCTCTGACCTGGTGGGATAAGTACGGCACTCCGTCGAAGCCCTCGCGGTCGCGGAAGACCTGCAGGAAGCCCTCCATGGTCATCTGACGCTCCTCGGGCATGACGAAGATCGCTTCAGGGTGGCCATCGAGCTCGAGCACGACGTCACCGAGTCCGAAAGGAGTCACGTCCACAGTCACTGGCGCGTCGCCTGCCTTCTGCACTAAGTAGGCATCGCTCTGCCACTGCTCACGCGCATGGCGCCACTGCGGCGACTCCATGGCGTTGGTGATCACGACCGGCACACTGCGGGACACGAACTCGCGGTGGAAGCGCAGCGGCGAGAGCTCCGACGCGTCCATGCGTGGGATGCGATGCAGCGGCGACCAAAAGTCTTGCACGTCCTGGCGCAGGCGCCGCACGGCCGCTTCCACTGCCATCGGCACGCCAGTCTCGTCCACCTCGGGCAGCGCCATCTTGTGTGTGGTCCGAGTGTTGGAGCATAGTGACAGCGACACGCAAGAATATCAAAAATATTGGCGAATCAGAGGCGAAGAGCGAGTAGTTTTGTCCAATCGGTTCGGTTCGATGGTGTTGATTTGAAACTCGATCTTCGAGCTGCCAGGATGGTCGCACACATGATGTCGGTACAGTCACTACCAACGTAGCACTGTCATTGAACTCTACCAGTGTTCGTGAGCAGCACTGCGTCGCTGTTTGTCGACTGAGGTTACTGCCTGTCGACAGTCGACAGTCGGCAGCCGACTCGGCAGCATGGCGATCGATGGTTCATCAAGAACAGCAGTTGCTGGGAGAGGCAAAAGGCCATGACCAGCAACTCGACGGAGTAAAAGCGGCAAAGCTGCATCTCTGCTTGAGCAACTGAAAATATCCAGGGCGTAGAAGCAGCCAAGTCGGTGCTGGGCCACACGTTGGTGATCTGCTGCTCACACCGAGGTGGACAGATGGCGTCGACGTCTCGACTGCTAAATAGCTCCGACAAGAATATATCAATTTTGGACTGTGATTATATATTTCCAGATAACATTTGTGGAAGAACAATTGTTGTGACATCAAATTGAACGATCTACACATTTGACATTCCTGATATCGCTCAATTTCGTTTGCGACTAGGGTGTCCATGTGGCGCCGTATCATGGTTGCGACGCCACCCGAGTCTGCTTGACGCACCACCTGCCTATCCAATCTTCTCCTTTCCACGACTGGCGCTTGCCCACTGACTGCGGGTTTCGCCGTCCGAGGGCAATCCACAGCCTGACATGCGCTCTGAACAGCGAAGTGCGATCGTCCACATGGAGTTGCGGCCCTCTGATTACAGCGCGAAGTGTGTGCGCCACCGACAGCGCGGTCGCCACATGAACGGCCATCGCATGGATTCCGAGAATGCTCCATCCGTCGTCGTTTTTTAGTTATCACGTTAGTCTCGACCACGCCGCCACCGGGAGGACGAGGCTCGTGTCCTTGTGTCATTTCTCAACTTGACCGCGTTGCACCAAGCTCGACGACTCTAGCATGAAGCCTTCTCTCGTGACAGTGATCGCCGCCGCCGTCCTGCCAGCGGCAGTGTACGGCCACGGCTACATGACCATTCCGACGGGCCGTACAACGGACACGATCAACGACATGGACAACACCGGCGTGTGCGACAGCTCGTACCCTGGCACAGTGACCGAGTTTGAGGCCGGCGAATCCATCCAGGTGCAGTGGTCGCGCAACAACCACATCGGCGGCTTCATCCGATTCGCCATGGTGCCGTCGGGCGACGAGAGCAAGGAGAACTTTGACGCAGGCACGTTCACGTACGTGTGCCGCGAGGTCGACTGCGACCTGAAGCAGTGCGACGACGTCTACTGCGGCGACGACTCCGGCGCGGCCGACAACGAGATCAAGTGCGGCACGAACATCAAGCTGCCCGACTACTTGGAAGCTGGCGACTACGTGCTGCAGTGGACGTGGTTCGCGGCCGGCTCGAGCTACGGCAACATCGGCTGGACCACGGGCAACTACCGCACCTGCGCCGACATCAAGCTGACCACGTCCGGCTCGGGCAGCAAGCCGTCGTGTCCGTCGTTCACGGGCGGCGACCGCGTGACCGAGATGGAGGACAAGTCGAGCGACCAGTGCTACTACTTCGACACGAACGACCTCGTGACCGAGGAAGTCAAGTACGACGACGAAACGGGATACACGCGCTACATGTACGGCATCCCGGCCGAGATCGAGCAGTGCGGCGGTTCAGTCTCGTCCAACAGCACGAGCAGCGCTGGCTCAACGACGACGAGCGGCCAGTCGAGCGGGCCGTCGAGCGGGCCGTCGAGCGGGCCGTCGAGCGGTGAGGCATCCACTGGCGGCGAGGGCAACTCGTGGGGATCGGAGACGTCGACCGAGGGCGAAGGTAGCAGCTGGGGTTCGGAGGCTTCATCGTCGGGCCAGGATTGGTCCGAAGACAATGGCGACGAGGGCGTTGAAGACTCGCAGGCGTCAGCCAGCACGGCGAACGAAGAGGATGGTGCTCCGAGCGAGAGCGGAGATTCAACAGGGGAGGAGGCGACGGAGGCGCCGGCGGCAAATCACGGGTGCAAGGCCAAGACGCGTGCGTAGAGTGGATGGATGTGCAAACAACGTCGAAGTGTGGCTGCCGTCGGCCAAATGTGTGCTGGTGTTGTGGCTCAAGGAGGATGCGTCTCGTGCATCTAGACAACACCGGAACTATCCGGTTCAGAGTGGCGTAATCTACGGTTATATTGCATTGTTCTCCGGAATGTTACCATGTAATTTACCGTGATATCTGAAGATCGACTGGCAAATGCATCTTCAGTTTTTACCAACGGACAATCGAATCAAAAATGCATCAGCAGATGGAAAGTGATGGCCTTCCCAAGTGCGTCAAGAGCGCATTTGGTGGAGGGGAGGGCGAGTGCCAGCTCCAGGCGGTGTCGTCCATTTCCATAGCTCGAATCTTGGACCCTGGCACACGCTCGCAACACGACGAAGTGCTCATCCAATCACGCGCTCCGTCCGCGCTTGACTGTGCCCCGGCCGAGTCTAATCACGTGTTTAGAAGCACCCGGCGGCGGACTGGATCTCTCTCGCTCCGGCGTGAATGTAATTTCAACTCTCGATCCGACGGCATGGCCCATCGAGCATGGCCCGACTGCCTCGTCGCACGTGCGGGCTCGCCCACCTGCTCCTCTACGCGCCGGCGGCCATGCAATCCGCTGGCGTGGAGCGCTTGTCTATCCGACGGCAACCACGGCGGCCTGCATGCGACCAGGCGGCGCCCGCGCCATCCGTCTACAGCGGCGGCGAGTGGTCCGGAGCCCACGGCGGCTTGCTGACGGCGGGCGAAATTTATCACGCCCGCCAGCCGCGTGGCTGACCGCATGGAGCGCAGAAGACAGCTCCTGCACCGGCACGGGCAATATATGACTGCTCGTATCCGCGGTCCAACTGCGTGGTCTGTCCCATGTGAATGCGCGAGCGCTGGCTGGCGCGCAGGGGCGGTCCTTGAAGCCGCTCCGTGTCTCATGCGAATCAAATGAGATTCAGAGAGCCAGAGACACCCGCCAATTCAACCGGAAGTCCCTCTCGCCGCCGACAAAGATGCGCAAACGGGTGGGGGCTCACTTTGTCATTGAACCAGCAGGCTGAAGCACGTGCCAAAGCACCGGACAAAGCACCGGACGCGCCGCGGCCAGTGGATTGGTGGTCATAATTCTTACGCATTTCGGCTAACTTGCTACGCGGTGTGCTAACTTGCTAAAGGCTGAGCTAATTTGCTAACTGGTGTGGCTGGATGCGGCATCACGGCCTCGCTTTGCGCACCGTAGACGGTGTGGCGGCCTCAGCAGCTGGCGCGCGGCGGGCACGTTGCCGCGTCGCATATTACCCACTGTGTTGAGACCAAAGTGTTTGTGTATACAATTTCCAAGTGAGTCGGTTAGCAAACCCCCCCCGGCATTGGCCAACTTGAATCTCCGACGGCGGAGCGGACACGCAACTTACTGTCGCCGAATCACAGCCACTCTATGGTCGGCGTCGACTGGCTCTAACGAGTGTGCGATAGTGGGGTGAGCGATCGTTAAGTCGACAGTCTGTCGCCAGCAAAGTTTGCGCGATTGTGCATTGCGAGTATGGAGTTGGGAAATTTTCGAGGAACCGGAAAAAGTCGACAATGGCGTGAAAAGTCGACAGTGGCATAAAAGTCGACAGCCGCGTAAAAGTCGACATCTTTCCTCCTCTTCCCCCGTAAATGTTCTGGTGTTGTATTCTACGGTACGGAACTGTACCGTATCGTTCCCACGCACTCATCCCAGCCGCGTTCCCCATCGCGGGAGGCTGACTAAGTCGACGCCGCCTTGTGATTGGGCCACGCCTCGGCCGCTTGCCAGCGATTGGGCCACGCGCGTGCTGATTGGTCCCCTGCGGCCCAGTCGCCGCGCGCGTCTCGGCGGCGTTCCGCCGCTTCCGCCGGCGGCTCGGCGCGCGGCGCGGGGCGCCCGTCCACGCGCGGCTCGTTCCCACGTCACCGCGCCAGGCGGCAGAAAAAGCCAAGGTGGCCGGCCGCGCGCGCGTGATTGGGTGGATCCGCCCGGTCCGCGGCCGGCCGCAAAGTTGCCGCGGCGCAGGCGGCGGCCGCGGGGGACGAATCTCCCCCGGCCCCCCGACCCCCCGGCCCCCAGTCACAGACCACTTCCGAATTTGCTCCGTCGTCGTCGATTCTCGATTCTCTCTCGATCCGATCGATTCTCTCTCGATACGATCGATTCTCGACCTCTCGGTTCTCAATGCCAGGTGCTCTCGACTTCATCCTCAACCCGGCGCCGATGCCGGCCGCCATGGCGCCGTCCCCCGTCATGGCGGCGCCAGTCGTGCACCTGCCGTCGCTCTTCGCGCCGCGCAAGCGCGAGCTGCCGCTGCCGTCGCTGTGTGGCCCGGCCAAGCGGCCGCGGGCCCCCGTCGCCTGCTCCTCGTCCGCTGTGGCCCTGCCGTCGCTCTTCGGGTCGCTGCTGCAGGCGCAGGCGGCGCTGCAGGCGCGGTCGCCGACGCCGTCCGCCGCCGACAGCGCGGGGATGGCCACGTCGTCCGAGGGTGAGCAGTCCGCGGACGAGGACGGTGCGCACGCGCCGCTGGGCAAGCTCAAGGCCAAGAAGACGCGGCTGTGCAAGGTCGCGGGCTGCACGAGTCTGGCAGTGTCTCGCCGCAGCTGCGTGCGCCACGGCGGCGGCTCGCGCTGCGTGGTCGAGGGCTGCACGAACGGCGCCAAGCTGCGCAACCGCTGCTTCCAGCACGGCGGCTCGACCGTGTGCCTCGCGGCCGGCTGCGAGTCCAAGGCCAAGCGCTACGGTTACTGCTGGTCGCACGGCGGCGGCCGCATCTGCGGAGCCCCCGGGTGCGCCAAGGTGGCGGCGCAGGGCGGTTTGTGCTGGGCCCACGGCGGTGGCAACCGCTGCAAGCTCGAGGGCTGCGCCAAGCGCTCGTACCAGAAGCACGGCTACTACTGCAAGGCGCACGCGGCCTACAGCGCGCAGCAGTGAACCTGTGAGTGCATTGTTAGCCTATTTATTAGTCTAGGACCGAACGCTAGCGAGTCAGTCAATCCAAGCCAATCACCACCACACATTTGGAATTTTAGAGTTTTTAGGACGCCCTCATTGATCTATTAGAGCTTTTAGGACGCCCTCATGGATCGATTTTCTCCACTATCAACGTGCTGTGTCATTGCACGCCAGCCAGGTCACAGGCCGTTCCAGTGTTGGACGCGGGCGGTGGAGATGGCGCCGCCCGGTGTTTGGCAAGCAGCGGCTCGGGCAGAAGACGGGCGCATCCCGCGCGCATCCCCGCGCCGCCTGCCGGTGTGCGTCAACCGGGTCCGGCGCGCTGAGTGGCCCGCGCGCCGCGTGACGGCTCGGGCGTGCGCGGCGTTCGGGGAGAATCCTTCGTGTTGGTGTATTTTGAGGGGGAGCCGCTCGTGAATGCGCGGCCATCAACAGCGGTGACGTCGAGCGGGTCGGCCGTCGCCACTGGGCGTGTCGACCGCGACGCTGTACCTGGCCAGCCCGCCCTCCGCCAGGCCGAAGAACATGGCGACAGCGACGCCAACAGCCGACAGAGCTGGCGAGAATCACCTGAGCATCTCCTCAAAACTCATCGCCTGTGGCGACTGGGAATCCATCGAGATTCCGCCCGGTCCAGTTCCAGTGAGCCGAATAGATCAGAGAGAGAGACAATGGAGCATGCTCGAGCGACTAAAAGGCCAGTGTCTATTGTCCAAACTGCATACCTACAGCACTATATCTCCATGCTCAAGCCTCGGTGGGCTGCAGGCCGTCCGCGAGATGGAAAGGTCGAGGAAGAGCTCGCCGTCATGGCGAGGGAACGTCTTGAGCCGCGAACTGGTCTCAGCAGGACGCGTCGCGGCGCGTCACGCCGGTCGTTCCGGATGGTCGTGCCGGTTCTCGAGCGGCGACGGTCAAGTTCCGGTGAAGTTTACGGTAAACTTCAGAATTTTGTAGCTGCTGTTGATGGATTGAGGAGGTTCCGTAAACTACGGGTGATAGACTCGAGTAAATTACGCTCGACCTGGGTGGAAACCTGCCCGTTTCTCCAAGCCAACGCGGCAGTTTATGTGCCGCGAGCAGGTCTAGAAGCGAGAGAAGACCGCCCACGGAGGATGGTTGTCCTGCCGGTCGACTTGATTTCCCTGAGGGTTCTTCCGGAACCACTTGAGGGCTTCCTGCTCACTTCCATGGCACCGGCAAATCTGTCGGGGAATCGCTTCAATGTAGCTATGTGTGCCGGTGGCGGTGATTGACTTGCTTTCAGTATGCTAGTGAGGAATCGAGGGAACTGCACCACAATCTGTTCGGGTGTTGCAGCCCACCCCCCAACACCTGAACTGATCGGAAGGCATGTGCCCGTTTCTGCCCGCGGTTTAGCACTTGTGGTCAAGTTTAGCACAAGTTTAGCACACGCACGCTTCACGTTCCTATAGTGAAGCTCAATTTGTGGCTGGGGCAAACTGATGCGCTCCTCCATCCCCCCCCCTTGGACGATGATCCGCAGAGCGTCACGGCCCTGTGGACCAATCGGAAGTGCCGCCTTACGGAAAGGGGAGGGGACGGAGGCCGCCCCGCTTCTCGGCTGGTCGCTTGGCGCGAGGGTTCTCTTCAGGATGCGAGTGCCGGCGCTTGCCGGTGCACTCGCGGCGCGGATCCTCAAGCCATTCCGCGATTTGCTATCCGGTTAGCAACGACGCACGGGTTAGCAAGTGCACGGGTTAGCAAGCGCACGGCTAGCGAAAATGTTCCAGGAGGACGCGGCCAAAGGCGCGCTCGCGTTCATCCTGAACCCGTCGGACGCGCCGCACTCGCCGCGCATGAGCGGCAGCTCGAGCGACTCGCCGACGCTCTCGCCGCTGAGCAAGTCGGCGGCGAGCGAGGCGGCGGGCGGGGAGGCCGCGGAGGACGAGGACATGGCTGAGGAGGAGGCGCGGCTCTCCGACCTGCACATCGGCGGCCGCAGTTTGCTAACCGGCGACGGGTTCATGGAGAAGCGCGTGACGCAGTTGCTATCCACGGCCAACCACCACGGCAAGATGCGGATCCGCAAGTCGTCCATCTGCGCGCAGTCGGACTGCGGCCGCGCGGCCGTGTCCCGCGGCCGGTGTGTGCGCCACGGGGTACGCTCGCATTGGTTCGCAACTTTTCTAGATGGGCTTGTGTAGATGCTAACTCGCCGTGTTTTGCTATCTATCCTGCAGGGCGGCTCGAGGTGTACCTATCCGAACTGTACGCACGGCGCGAGGTTATATAACCGGTGCTTCCACCACGGCGGGTGCAAGCTGTGCAAGGTGGCCGGCTGCACGAGCAAGGCCAAGCGCTACGGGTACTGCTGGTCTCACGGCGGCGGTATGTGAGCTTGTTATCGGTTGATTGCTATCTGCCGGTTAGATGCTCACGGATGGTTGTTTACCGACCGTGATAGGCCACATTTGTGACGCACCAGGATGCTCCAAGGTGGCGGCGCCGGGCGGCTTTTGTTGGGCTCACGGCGGCGGCAACCGGTGCAAAGTGGAGGGCTGCAACCGGCGCTCGTACCAGAAGCACAACTACTTCTGCAAGCAGCACATGGGGACGGCGCCGTCCAGTCCGTGAACCACTCGTCCAAACCGATCTCGAAATGCTGCCGCTCAAAAAGCCTCGGGGATCGCATTGCAAGTCCCCGACCCTGTACGTTATAAGCGAGAAGAAGCTCGCGTTAATCTCTTATTCCAGATAGCAAACGCTCGTCAGCGCGATCACATCAGAGCGTCCACTTTTGCTAACTGGGCGAGCCGTTCACTGGCGGATTGACTCGACGTATTGCCAGTCGACGCACCGTCGCTTCAACATGGACAGTTCAACTTGAAGTGGCAGGGCTTATATCGTCAGTGGTTGGTTTCATCTACGAACTGTGCGCGACCTTGCTATACATCTACCCAGTGGAGCCGTACGAGAGGCTGCGTCGCAGCCCGCCGTCCTCGAGCTCGGCCCCGACGTGCGGGTGGTGGTGCACCTGGCGCGGCGTCTTGAGGATCGCGAGCACCTGCGTCGAGCCCGCGACCGTGGGCGTCAGCGGCCCAAGCGACGACGACCGCAGCGTCACGTCCTCCTCCATCTCGTCGGCGTCGAGCACGTCGCCCTCGGCCTGCGCGACGGCGCGGCGCGCCATCTCGCGCCAGTCGATGCGGATCAGCGCGCCGGCCATGAGCACGAACTTGGCCGTCTCGCCGCACACGGAGCCCCACCAGAGCCCGTCGAGGTCGCCGTGCAGCACGATGCCGAGCAGGTACGAGACGGGCAACATGATGATCCAGGAGCCGACCAAAGTGATGATCACGAGCGTCGACGCGAGCGCCATGGCCTCGACGACGGCGGCCAGGATGATGTGCAGTCCCGAGACGAAGACGGCGAGGCAAAAGATGGGCAGCGCGTCCTCGATGAGCTGCGCGACGACCGGGTCCGGCGTGAAGAAGGCAATGATCGGCCCGCGGAACACGATGACCAGGAGCGCCGCGAGCGCGGCCGCCACGCCGCCGAGCGCGAAGCCGACCTTGAGCGTGCGCTGTGCGAGCTCCGGCGCGTTGGCGCCGAGAAAGTTGGCCACGCGCACCTGCGTGGGGAGGCCGAAGCCCCAGTAGACGCCGAAGATGAGCCCCCAGAGGTTGAAGAGCACGCTGCAGGCCGCGAGGTTGAGCGCGCCAAGCGAGCCGGCGATGGCCGACAGCGCGTTGTAGACCCACTCGTCGAGCGCGAAGTTGAGCGTCATGCCGAGCGAGAGCGCCGTGAAGGCGCGCACGCGGTCCCACTGCAGACACGCGCGCAGGTCCCAGCCTGCCCACGTCTGCTCGTGGTAGCGCTTGTACCAGAAGGCGTAGGCGACGAGCGCGCAGGGCTGGAAGATGGACGCGACGCACTGTGCGATGGGCGAGCCGACGAAGTGCAGCGCCGGGATGGGGCCGCAGCCGTAGATGAGCGCGTAGTTAGCGAGCAGGCAGACGCCGACGCTCGCGATGCTGATGACCGTCGCGGGCGTCACGATCTCCTGCGCCTGCAGGTACTGCCGCAGCGCGCAGTAGACGGCCTGGGGCAGCACCGTGGGCACGAGCAGCCGCGCGTACGTGTCGGCGAGCTGGAGCACGGCCTCGTCGTCCGTCACGGCGCCGAGGATGCGGTCGACGTAGAAGAAGGAGACCATGACGGGCACCGAGAGCACAGTCAGCGCCAGCAGCGCGAGCTGCAGCCAGATGCCCACGAGCGCGAAGTTGCGCGCGCCGAACGCTTGGCCGCACAGCGTGCAGATGGAGGACGCGAAGCCGAAGACGAGCATCTGCACGCCGTTGCACCAGATGCCCGCGAGCGCCGCGGCCGCGAGCTCGCGCGAGCCGATGTGGCCCAGGAACGCCGTGCTGATGGTCGAGAGCGAGAGCCGGCAGAAGGTGGTCACGCTCACCTTCCAGCCCATGTCCCAGATCGTGCGCGCCTCCTCCGCGTACGACGGCGGCGCCACCGAAGGACCGGGAGCCATCAGCAGCTGCAGGTCGTCATGCTTGAGCTTGGGCGAGGTCGCCACGGGCGAGGCCGCCGCGCCGCTGGCCGCCATGGAGCAAGACGAGGAAGAGTTTGGCGAAGGTGGTGGAGGTGCAATGAGGTCCGTTGGTGGTGACCACCCCCAATGCTGCGACGCGGATTCGGCGGAAATTACCGAAATGCGTGGATTGTGGCCGTTTAGAATCCACCAATTTACATTTGACAGTGTGTAAACTTGACGTCAGTATGACGAGTCTCTGGTGGTCGCGACTGCTATCGTAAATTGCGGATAGTTGGTAATGTTGATGGGACGCTGCCGTCCCGTCACGTTGGGAAGATTGTCTGCATCTAATCAGAGAGTGAGGTACCGCGCTCCTCGTTTGTGTGCGCAATCTTTTGCGGCAAGCAGTACCGCGGACTTGCTGGAATCTCCGGAAAAAGATCCGCTTTTCTTCCACGGAAACCTCTTTGCGACCTTTCGGATTAGGGGATGCCATATTACTTCGACGTTGGACGCCGCGCCAAGCGCCGCCAGCTCGCCGGCCGCGTGCCGACCACTTTGCGGAGCGCCGCGCGACGCCGACGCCGACGCTGACGCCGACGCCCATGAGCTCGTACGTGACGCGGCGGCTGCTGCGGTCGACGCTGCCTGAGGCGGCGCCTGAGGCGGGCGAGAATGTGCCGAAGGTGCGGCCCAAGCTGCGCACGAAGAGCGGCGGCTCGCCCAGCAAGCCGAGCAAGAAGCAATCCAAGCGCCGGCCGGAGGAGGCCGAGGCTGTTAGCGAGAACCACGCGGCGGGCGAGAACCGCATGAGCGACGCGGAGGACGACCCGGACGACGTGCGGCGGCTGCACGGCTTCGAGCTGCTCATCGACGTCAACTTTGAGAAGGACCGGTGGGCGGAGGCGCGGATCCTGGACCTGGACCCGAAGAAACAGCGGCTGTTCGTGCACTACATGGGCTGGAACGCGCGGTACGACAACTGGATCACGCCCAAGACCATCGAGGCGCACGGCAGTCGCACGGGTACGCGCCTGAGCGGTAGGGTGACGAGATTCTGAAGTGGCGTCAACTGATGGTCCCATGTCGGTTGCAGGTGCCGTTGCCAAGAAGACGACCAGCTGGGACGGCGAGCAGTCGCTGTTTGCGAACGTGGGGGCTCCCAAGAAGAGCTGCAGCAAGCAGAAGTCCCCGCGGCTGCGGCACATCAAGGTCAACACCGAGAAGCGCAAGCGCAGCTCCTCGACGTCGGTCAAGCCAGCGTCGCCGAGAGCACCGCGCAAGCAGGACGACGTTGCCAATGACGTCCAGCCGGTGAAGGTTGAGCCTGTAGTGGACGAGGAGCAAGACAGTCCGGCCGTGAGAAGAAGTACACGCGCCAGAGTTCGAAAGGACAGCGGCAGCGAGGCAACCGAAGCGAAGTCGACGGCGGCTAGACTGCCAACGCCGACTGGTGGACCGCCGCCACGGATTAAAGCCGAGAAGGTTCCGAGTGCCGTAGCTGACGAGACTCCAGTCGACGATCGCCAAGACCGGAAAGTGCCGGTTAAGGTTCCGGCCAAGGCGAAGCGAAGCACGCGTCGTCGCGGCAAGAATGAGGACCAGTCGTCTGCTTCGGAGTACTCGGACCACGAGGACAGCGAAGAGGAAGAAGACGACGACGCGAGTGATGATGACGAATTGCGGCGACTGCGCAAGCGGCGGAAGCAGCGCGATGAGGTCGAGAAGAGTTCGACAAAGACAGCGGCGAGTGTGAACCAACGCCCAGTTCGAAACGCGGCCGGTGCAACAGCTGTCCCACCTCCGAACGACGTTCACATCGCTGGCGGCGCTGGCGCGATGCGAGAACGCCTGGCCGCTATCTTCCGCCAGCGAGTGTACGAGCAGCAGCTTCTTCAGGTGACCCAGTCGCAGCTGCAAACAGCATCGCTGCAGAGCCAAGTCACGCAGGCAGCCTCGACCGCGGGTCTCAGCATGGCTCAGTCCAGTGATGGGACTTCGTCGGCAGCGACCGAGGCGAGAGCAGCCGAGGTTGTCAGCAACGCGACCACGCCTGCTGTTGCCGCGGGCAAGATGAAGGCCCAGGCTGCTGCTCACGGCTACCCTGGGTTCGTCATGCTCTCGAACGGCACGATGGCCGTAACGAACGGGAACAAGGCCATTGCGACGGTTCCTGTGTTTGGCGCGACTCCGTTCCGTGATGGCGATCCCCGATTGATGCAAGCGCGAGCCCGGGCGTTAGAGCACCAGCGACAGCTGAAGCGCCAGCAAGTGCAAGAGTACTATCGATGTATGAACGCCGCTCGCGCACAGAATGTCGAGTCGATGGCGGCGACGCAGGATTTCATGTCAAAGAGTGCGGACGCATGGCTCCAGCTGGCCAAGGACGGGACGAGCGTCGACGACGCTGGCGCTAAGACCTGGAAGGAGATGACGAGCTCGTTCGACAGCAAGGACAAACAGTCGTCGGTTGAGAGTTCGAGCTCAAGCCCAGTGCGCGCAGACGCCTCGGCGCGCGAGTTGGTTCGATCGGTCAACCCGAGTTGTGGTGAAGCACCGGGCGATGGCAGCAGCGACCGCGACGGAAAGGTTGCTCCTGCAAGCTGCGCCATGGACCAGGCGCCAGGAGCAGGGAGGGACGACGCCTCGGCACTGATGGAAGCGGACGCCAATCTGCCTCCGGATGAGATCCTGTACGAGTTTGTCCTCTG
The DNA here is from genome assembly GCA_003413675.1 of Phytopythium vexans. NCBI lineage: Eukaryota > Oomycota > Peronosporomycetes > Pythiales > Pythiaceae > Phytopythium > Phytopythium vexans. The sequence goes on along the minus strand of QLOC01000021.1, from coordinate 566,327 downwards.
AGCGGACGGAAGCCGCGGGTGCTGTGACAGTCCAGGCTCGAGGTTGTGCAAAACACTTGGTTCACTATTGATGGTTAATTGGACGTGCACGCGCTGAACCGAAGCGAGGCCAGTGCGCCGTTGTCTCTTCTGCGCATTTTGTGTCTCATGTTGAAGCTTTTCTTGAGTCATACAATGCACCATGTATTTCGGTCCACGGCAGAAAAGCGCGGGAAATCTTGAACAGGCCAGTATTTCAGGCGGAAACGGTACGTTTTGAACTGACTGGAGCGATGTATGCAGATAAGCAGAGTGGTGGTCGCCTCAGTCTTGCACCTGGCGGAAAGTTGCGCGCAGAAGGAACCAAGGGAAACCAACCCGAGCGGCAAGGCCGAGCGTCCGGGAGCATGGCGGACACGCCGGGTTCGGTGGACCTGATGGAGAGCGACAGTCCCCCGCGGGGACCGCACCGTCCCCAGGACCGCGACGAGGACGCGAGCGAGGGCGAGGCCGAGTGGGCTCCAGGTGCCGATGACGAAGGTGACGACGATGGCGGCAGCGGCGACGACGCGGGTGACGGCGAGACGGGCGAGAGCGAGGAGTTGAGCGAGGCGGAGGAGGACGAAGAGGAGGACGAGGCGGACGATGAAGACCTCATGGTGCTCGACAGCGACGGCGAGGTGATCGAGCAGCGACCGAAGAAGAGAAAGCGCAAGGCGAAGGACCAGTCGGAGCGCGGCGACCGCGCGCGGAAACGGAACCGCAACCGGCGCAAGCAACTCGCGGAGATCATCACCGACGAGAACCTGGACGAGTCGACGCGCAAGGCGCGAGAGGCCGAGCGTGCGCGAGCTGGGCGGCTTGATTTGAACCTGAGCGAGGATCAACTGGCGGCTGGCGAGGACGGCGGCGTGCCGCGTGTTTGCCTGAACGCCAACGTGGATGGTACGCTGCCGACTGGGGAGGAAGGCACGGACGACGCGCCGGTGTTTGTGCACCCAGATATTGCCGGCAAGCTCAAGAAGCACCAGATCGTCGGCGCACGCTTCATGTGGAGCCACATCGCCGTGGAGCCAAACGGCTTTGGCTGCGTGCTGGCTGATTTCATGGGCTTAGGCAAGACGCTGCAGGTTATTACGGTGGTGCAAGCCTTTCTCTCTGCGAAGAAGCTTGACAAGGACGGGTACCTGATGCCGCGACACAAGCACGTACTAATTCTTGCGCCGACGATTTGTGTCCGCAACTGGGAAGCTGAGGTCGTCAAGTGGTTGGGCAAGAAAGAAGCCCGGCGGCTGGGACTGCAGACGCTCGAGTCGAGTCGCGAAAAGAAGATGACTGACCGTGTTCATGTGGTCAAGCAGTGGCACAAGCGAGGTGGAATCCTGATAATGGGCTACGAGTTGTATCGGTTGCTGGTTCTCCAGTCGAGCGGCGACGAGAAGATCGCTGCGGGTAATGCAAAGCACACGAACCTGATCAAGCAGGTGTACGCTCTGCTCAGCAACCCCGGCCCGGACTTGATTGTGCTCGACGAAGGTCATCGCGTTCGCGATCATAAGTCCAAGCTCGTGAAAGCTCTCTCGCATGTGAAGACGTCTCGGCGAATCATATTGACTGGTTACCCGCTGCAGAATCACTTGGAAGAGTACTGGACGATGGTGAACTTCGCGCGTCCCGACTACCTCGGCTCACTGGAAGAGTTCAAAAATCGATTTGTGGACCCCATCGAGAATGCGCAGTGTGTTGACAGCAGTGAGGCGGATTTGCGTCTGGCGAGGCAGCGTGCGTTTGTTCTGACACGAGAGCTCAAGCCGCTGGTACTTCGTCGCGACCAACAGTACTTGTTCCGCCAGCTACCACCGAAGAAGGAATGGGTCTTGCTTTGCAAGTTGACTGACTCGCAAGCGCAGCTCTATCGCCAGTTTCTGGAGAACGGTGTCCCGAAACGAATCGCAGAAGTGCCGGGAGAAGGAATGAAGGTGGTCATCGATGTGCTTGGTGGCTTTCATGTTGCTCTTGCGATCTCGAATCATCCTGATGTATTGCGAGAAACGTATCGGCGCCTGGAAGAGGAGGCACGCAACCCGAAGAAGAATCCGCCGAAGAAACGGCGGAACTGGACGCTGAAGGATGACGACGATGAAGATGACTATCCCTTCTTTACAGGAGTTGATCCTGTACCTGTGGCGACCAAAAACCAAGCGAAAAGCGGCGATTCGACGGATGATAGTGAACTGGAGCTTTTGGAGGCTCTCAACTCGACGGCTGCACAAGCTGCCAAGCCCGACGAGCCTCAAGGACACCGTTTGAGTTTCGCACAAACGTTTATGGAGACGTATATTACGCGTCAGCTGGAAGCGAGCGGGAAAATGATGATTCTCATGCAGATTCTGGCTGCGTGCCAAGAAATCGGCGATCGTGTCATCATTTTCTCGCAGAGTATCCCCACTTTGGACACAATTGGAGACTTGATCACCAGGCACAACAGGAAACAGCGATCACACTCCAAACGGTTGAATTATCTGCGCATCGATGGTAGCACGCCGCAACAAGAACGCTTTCGGCAAATTGGCCAGTTCAACGACCTTGAAGAGGACGTGGACGTCATCATGATATCCACCAAGGCGGGCGGCGAAGGCATCAATTTGTGCGGCGGCAACCGCATCATCATTTTCGATGTCTGCTGGAATCCGTGCAACGACTCTCAGTCCATGTGTCGGTCCTATCGATTCGGACAGACGAAGCCTGTGTTCGTGTACCGATTCGTGACGGCTGGCACAATGGAGAAGAAAGTGTATGACCTTCAAATCCGCAAAGAAGGTGTGGCGAAGCGCATTGTCGACGAGAAGACCACCGAACGGAGGTTCAAGAGTGCTGAGCTCCAAAATTACTTCAACATGGATGATTTCGAGGCGTCGTTGAAGCATTCTCAGGGCCAGGAAGAACCAAGTAACCCTAAAGCCATACCCGAGGACGACATCGTGCTCAGCCGGATTCTGTCAGACATGGCAGACACGGATGAGGGAGATGGTTCTGGTGGCGAAGCGTCTGGTGGCAGTCGTGAACGCTGCATCATCGACTGGTTTGAGCAAGAGACAATGTTTGAAGAAGATTTGGATCAGCAGTGCTCGCCGGCTGAGCAGAAGGAGATCATGGAGAGCTATACATACTTGAAGGCAGTGCGGCGACTCCGAAAGAGCGGAGAATACTTGATGAACCGAGAAGGGATGCTGTTCGTGCAGTGCCAGTCCTGCCGTCTGACGATCGAGATTTACCCGACATCGACAACGAACGTCCCAGTTCCGACAAAGATTGAGTGCGGATACTGCCACCAGTCGACGCTGACTGAAGGTGCAACCGCCGCACCGCCTGCTCCTGCTGCAGCAGCTATAGGCGGATCCTACCCGTTCGCGGGTGGCGTGCGACTGCCGTTTGGAGCTCCGATGCTGCATCCGCTTGTAGCACCGGGTTCGACATCATTACCAGGTGTCTCGCAGCCGGGAAGTTCGTTGCCATTAGTCATTGATGTTGGCCGTCCTGCTCCAGCAGGTGTGACTGCGCCAGCAACAGCTCGCGAATTCCCGGAGCATATCGCCAGGCTTCTTCAACATCAAAGAGCAACGGGAGCTGCACAGGAACAGCAGCGTACCTGGAGCTCGGAGGATCTGGAGAGACAGGCTCGTGAGCGTGAGCGACAGCAGCAGGTAGCAGACGAAATGCGGAGGCGAGAGCGACTTGCGATGCCGTTGAGCGAGCGCCATATGCTCGTGCTCCGTCGCGGCATGGAGGGCTGCCAAAAGTTGAAGCGGAGTGCAGAAGAATGCGGCGCAACGATTGCGATCGAAGTGAACTCGCTCTTGACTGATATTGTGAGCGCGATGAGCTTGGGAGACACGTTGGACTGGTTGAAGCTTAAAAGGCTTCCGCGCGATGTCGACTTTCATGACGCCACGTGGTTGAGGGATGAGGTCGCTAAGGCCAATGGCTACACACCAGCGATGGACCCAAGTGCTGCTGCCAAGACACAGTCGTCGTCATCGTTGGGGCCGTCCCATACCGGCATCCTACTGTCGTCTGGATCTCCAGCTGAGAGTGAGTCAGTTGCGACAGACCGTAGCCACGAGGACAGCGATCAGAAGGCCACCGAATCGAACAGCAGCGGCTTCATCGATCTTATGGACTCCGACGACGAAGCAGCGGTTGGAGGTCCTACCCAGCAGGCTCCTGCCGAAGTAGCCGAAGACTCGGATGATGATATCATCGAGATTTTGTAAGTATGCGGACATTGGCGGAGGTCGAACACCGTGGCGGAATCCGCAAAACATTGGACAGTTGACAGACCTCATCAGATAGAGGCCAACACTTTTGTAGCACGCACACCAACGAGACGTTGAACGAGGAGCTGTGCTACCCATCGTGCTCCATCGATGTGGCCGAGCAGAAGTGGCGATGTTGGTGGCTGGCACCAGATTTAGCTTTAGTTCTCTAGCCAAACGGTGCGCCGCGAGCGAACAGCGTTGATAAGTTTTCTACGCGCGTTACACCAGCGACAGTCTACCAGGCGCGTAGTTCGAGGCTCGAGTTCTCTGGGACGGCCTTAGTCGTTGCGGCCTTGCGACAAATTCAATACAGCGCGGCCTTCAACGGCCCTGCCTTTTCAACGTACGGGTATTTGTCGCGTGGAACCTGTCTGATGTAGTTGTATCTGAGCGGTGTCAGCAGCCCTGCCTGGTTGCGTTGCAGCGTTAGTTGCGCCGGTTCGAGCGGGTGAGTGGGAAGTGTCCGCGCCAAACGGTACGATTGCGCCACTGTCGCCGGAAGAAAAAACGCCAACTACAGTAAAGCACGCGGCCGGGCGGACGGCGGCGACTCAATGCTTGAAGATTGGACAGGTGGGTGCGGGCGAACACAAGCGAATTCTGGATGCTCACGGTGGACTTGGATCGGAACTCGCGCGTGTTCGCTGACGTGCCGATGGTCGTCATGAAGGCGCGAATAGTGTCCTCTGGCGCTGCTGCGAGTCAAAAATGCGGGTCTATGGAGCGGCCCGGGCGGAGCAATGTGTGGTCTATGGGCATCGTAATAATGTCGACATGGCCGGGCGATCTCCATATTGGGGACCTCGAGCGGATCAGCGTGCCAGTCCTGACGGTTTGTGTGCCTGGACGGAGCGACGGGCGCATCGTCCCACACGACGCCTCGCCACCATCGAAGGGCTCCCCCTAGCGAACATCACCGAAGTTCGCCGAGCTTCCGTGGCCTACTCTTGGGCAGGGTACCGGCGACAAGATGGAGCGAGACAATTGAAGGGTACCGTACAAGGAACTGTTCGGGACTGAAACAGTTTTGTTCTCTCGCGGCGTCGCTGAGTCCACATGACCACAGCCCTCCTCCATACAGACTCCAGCTTTGAACGCGGCGAGGATGTGTGGCCGACAGGGTGAAATCCAGAGCCGACCAACGGATGGTCAGACCGGGAACGCCCCCGTGGCACTGTCCTTTCTTCTGTGTTGTGCCCAGTAGGTCGTGCGGTGGTGTGGGTCCGTCCCTGCCGTCGTGAAATCTCATTTGCGAATTGACCGTCAGGCCGATCGTCGACCACGTTGTTGCCCGATTCAGTTCGCCAATGTATTTGGTTATGGCACCAACTCCCACCGGTGACCCGCTCAAGAGACGTCCGGTAGTGTCTGCCGCTGCTTCAAGACCCAGCATCACAACAGAGGTGCACGCACGACCGGCGGTGCCGTCGCCGTCGCCGACGGGAGTGCCCTCTGGGTTGAGTCCCGCAACGCGACGTCGCAAGCGCAGATGGAGCCGGGCTGAGCTCGCGAGGCTGGAAGAGAAAGAGCAGGACGACTCGCGAATCTACAACCTAACGCTCGACGTGAATGAGCTCCGCCAGCAGATCCAGATAGCCACCCAGCAGCTCGAAGCGCACACGCGCGTCCAGGCGGCGCGCGAGGCGTTCCACTCCCGCATGCTCGCGGCGGCGACGCAGTTCTGGAGGTTGTTCCGACGCGGATACCGCTTTCACGGCTGGACCGCGCAGGAGAAGGCCTTCTTCTACCGCCAGACCCACGAGAATGTGACCATCAATGGCTCGACGGCGGGTCGCCAAACGCTGCTCGAGCAGAGCCAACTGTACACGCAGCTCTTCGAGGTGAGCGCGAGCCACATCGAGTCGGAGCGCGTGCTAGCGAGCGACGGCACCAACTGTATGATCGAAGGCTGTGGACACCTGATCGGGCGGCTGAGTCGTCGAACGCTCGACACTGTCTTCCCGGGAGCTGACGAGGACCCGGCTCTGCTCGCTCAGTTGAATGACGAGCCCTTTGCCTGTCCGCTGCGCTCGGTGATGCATCTCGAAGACGGCATCATCGTACGATGCGATCTCGAATTGGACGTGGTGGTCGCCCTGGCTGGAGTGCTCCCAAGCCATCTAGAAAGCGTCGCCAAGCTGTTGACTCGCTCGCGATTGCATGAACCTGGAAGGCTGCTTTTGTCTCCGCCTGAAGCCTACACGGCGCCGGTAGGCGATCTGCAGCTAGACTCGCCTTCCGACAACCGCCAATCAATCGATTTCATCCTCTCGCCACCGCCATCCCAAGGTAATCCCGACCACTGACACGTCGCGCCGTGAGATGGGACAGCTGATGGTGAAGCGCGAAGTATGACAGTGGTAAACCTCGATAGTCGTCTGGCATGAAGTTCAACAAAGATGCTGCATTAGACCCAATCGGTGCTCGAGTGTGCTATGTATCTCATTTCTAACAGCGAGGAGAAGCGAGGGTGGCGTGGAAACTTCCTGGTTCCTATGTCTGGATGGCTTGCGCGGTATATTTAGACGATCGTTCTCATTTTACAACACCCTTGATGCAAGCAACTCGCGATGACGACTCAAATTGCCGGCTCACGTCCACGAGCTCGTGATGATCGCAGCCACTGCAAAGATTCGACTGCATGGTCCCGCAAGCAAGCGCCACAATGGGGAGGGAAGCTGCCTCCAGTTCCTGGTGGAGCGACTCAACCCCGTGTTCTTCCCGCTGGATCAGTCGCTGTGGCCGTCAATCAATTGCTGCATGAAGCAGAGAATGAGCCACGAAGTCGCCGACAATTGCGATTTTTGGCCAAGGGTGTAGTGGAACAGACGAGAGGCTGCGGGATGCCGACTGCTTCGCGATCTCCGGTCCAGCTCACGCCATTACCAAGATCATCATCAGTGATTGCTCCCACCATTGACACGAGAGTCGCACAAGTTATCGCAACCCTACCGATACCCAAGAAGCGCGAGATCTCAAGCGCTCCGGATCCTCCAGTTGCAACCAAGTCAGAATCAGCTCCTCCTGTTCGAAAATGTTCCAACCAAGTGAAACCCGAAACGGAGACAGGTTGGCAAGGAACGACTCGTGCGCGATACCGCCGACTTGTTGGGGATGTGGCTCGCCGTGCTCTGTTCGGGATGCTTAGTAATGCAATTCGAGGTGTGGTGAGATACCGAAGCGCCGCGTGCATCCAGAGACTCGCGCGAAGGTTCCTTGCTTCACGAGTTCGACGACGCCGACGAATGAGTGCCGTAGTAGTGCAGTGCTGGTGGAGATGCGTTCTGGCCAAGCATCGGCGACGAGATCTACAGTTCGAGAAAATGAAGGAGAAGGAAACTCGGCGTCGGGAGGTAGAGCGAGTGCGGCAGGCAGAGCGAGATCAGAAGGCAGCGGATTTTGAACGCCGTCGCGCTGCTCGCTCTATTCAACTGGCGATCCGCGCGCATTGCACGCGGCGGCATGAGATACGGCGGCATGAGATACGGCGGCAAATATCTTTTGAATTGAAGCACGAGATTGAACGACGGCGAATTGAGCGAGAACGACAGCATGCAAAACATGTCAATCGAGCTGCCCGCGTGTTGGTGCGAGCGTTTCGACGGCGGAAACTTGAATATGCTGGTTTGGAACGCAATGATGACAGCAAAGTCTCGGACGTGGCGCGATTTAGTGGCGATTCGCCATGCGATCTAGCTGGGCCATCGGACAATGTTATCAGCGCGCATGAGTTGCTACGGACTCCACATTTGGAAGAGACTTGCGTTACGGTGAACACGAGTATTTGCTCACTCGATATGCCATTTCGTGTCCCGATATCAGAGCAAACAGTCAACCAGACCGAGATCGAACTCCCGACAGTGATAGAGCTGAAATCGCTGCCTGAGTTCGGCTTTGATGCCGAAATACTACCACAACCCCGAGCGATCGCTACTCTGTTCCGTTCGGACGTGAACCCGCCGGCCGAATGTGCCGACAATAAGCCAAGTGAGGATCTGGTTGACGCTCTGCCAGTTATCGAATCATGCAAGCAACCACTGGTTCCGACGCAAGCACCATCCGACCGACATTCGAATGCTCCGTCTGCTGCTAATTCTAGCGAGTTTCAGGCAAGTTGTGTCCCACTGAGGCAAGTCGTGAGTGATCGGGCAGAGGTCAATAGTTTGCGCGACAGCGCTCGATCAACGATTGCCACCTTCCTGCTGCCGTGGTTCGCTCATCAGCGATCACGACGGACAGCTGCCGCAGCGCGCATTCAACTTTCCGTGCGTGGGTTTCTGGCGAGGGAACACCTGCGCCGCTTGCGTATGGAGGAGATCCTGCGACTTCGCGAAGAACTCCAGCGTGACTGGCACGAATCCATGACCATGTACGCTATGCCAGCCACTGCCCCGGACGCAAAGGACGCTGTGGCCTCTATGGACGACGATTCAGACGATGATGGAGAGACTTGGGACAATTCCGAGGATGTTCTCGCGCTGGACTGTGCGTTCTTGCCGAATTGGAATGGTCGGCTGCCGCCTGGCGTGGAGCTGCGGAGCGGAGGCGGGGCTGGCGGTGGCGGCGGCAGACAGGGACTCATGACGCTCTGGAGGTGGGACTGGGCGGCGGAGCGCTGGGACTCGGCGCTCCCTAAACCGTCGTCGTTGGATCCTAGCCATGTATAACGTATCGAAAGTCCAGACTATCCTCGAACATCGAATTCATTGACGAGCGCACTGCTCCTGCCCTACTGGCCTCTGTGCCCTACAAATGTAAGGATAGCCGTGGAGGGGGTTAGCCCCCGCCGGTGGCCCCTTGTCGCTGCTATGACCCTATGCACTGGTAGTGCCTCCAAGTCTTTCAAACGACATTTTTCTCCGTCGACGTCATGACTGCTCTCGGCCACGCCTGAATGGCTTCAGCCGTCTTGGACCGTGCTTCCCTTTAAGGCCACTTTTCAGCAGTTCCAAGATGTTCCTGGCGGCATTGACGTCGCGGTTCCAGAAGTTGGCCTTGCAGCGACTGTTGACACAGCGCAAGACATTCCGGTTGCTCTCGAGGACGATTTTGCTGTCCTTGAGCGTCGGATTCCTGAACTTGGACATCTCGCCGATCTCCTTTTGCTCCTTCCTGCTCGGCATCGCTTGAAGCGAACATCTTCGTCGAGCTCCCCTCTCTTCATCTTCGTGAACAGTCGAGCTTGCCTCAGACGATGATGGCATTGCGAACATATCTGGCTCGTACAATACTCGTCCATGAGTAGGACGGTCGCTCGTCGCTGTAGCGCTCTAGCGAACGCTTTTACGGGAGCGCATGGATGTCCTTTGAGTCCTTCTTGCCTGCTCCAGTCGCCATACGCGACACAAACCTGACGGCTAGGTACGGGAACAACCCGTTTGGCAAGGGCGTCCATGGCCTTCGTCTTCAGTCGAGATCTCGTGAAGCGCCACCGCGAGAATGCATGCTCGGCGCTGAACGCCACTAGATAGCGAACGTGCATCCAGAAGTACCTCATACGCTCGAGATATATGTCGTAGCTAGATAGCCGGAACGACGGCATTGCTTGAACGACACTGGAATACAATGGATCATTCCGCCGAAGGTTTTTTGTCCAATTGTTGAAGTGGGGCATCTTAGCCAGGTGGCGGTATTCACCTGTGCTGATCTGCGTGATCTTTTGCCCACGCTGATACCGGCGATTTCGCTTTTTGCGCCTTTTGCGCCATCGTGGCCGTCGATTCTTGAGCCTCTCACAGTGTCGGTAGTGACGGGGAGGCAGCCGGCCAACACTAACAGCCGTGCACAGGTTGATTGTACCAGGATCCACTCCAATGATCACGTCCGGTGAGTACTCAGGGCCGAGTTTGATCAGGTCCTGTTGGAACCTGTCTAACTGAGAGTGAGTATCCGAACTATCTCCCACGGCCACCACCGTTGTTCTCGTCTCGGGCAACTTCAGAAGCACGTAGGCACCGTAGCCATCAGTCATAACCTCGGTTGCAAAGACGCGACTGGATGTCTCGAATCGAGCGACATCGAATACCGCCCTCATCATCTCGTTACGGCGTAGCACTATTTGTTTCCTGCTGAAGCCGACTTCGCCGTTGTCACTCCTCGGCCGGGTGGTAACCACGTTGAAATGTAAGTGCAGGAAGGCGTTAATGGTAGGCACGTGCTTGATGTGAGCCAGCATATTGTACAACGTGCTCCCATTGATCGGCATATAGTCAGTCGTGTAGGTAGTCGGGAGTGGAAGAAGTGAGTAGAGTTTCGTTCCTCTTGCTCGTGGTCGTAGGCTCACGTAATACTCTAGGGATACCAGCATATCGTAAGTCTTGCTCAAGAAGCGGGCAAGATTGTCCTGAATATTGGGCTTCGTGGGTACGATGCCCAGCCACTGCCGGAGCTGACGCTCCACTGGATCGGCTGTTTCATCCCACTCGGTCCATATCCGTTCTGTCTGGCCCGTCTCGATGCCCCCTTCATCCACCGCGGGACGTGTCCGGACACGGTAACAACTCTCGAGAAGCCTTGTCGTCTTGCTCAGAGGGAGCTGAGACTGCCCCGGGCCACGGAATCTAAAGCGGATATACTGTCGGAGTCGGCGTCTGAATTCTAAGATGATCATGCTCTTTGCGTTGACGGCCATTTGTTTAGCCAATTCTCCGATCAATGCGTGACGAAAATCTAGCTCTAACAGGATATGCACACCATGTACATGATGCTCTGCCGGTCCACCGATGTCATGGCAGCAAATACCTCGAACGAAATCCGATTGATCGCAAGTCTTGGACGCGCTCGTCTCGCTTGAGCTTTCGACTGTAGTTTCTAATAGCGCCAAATGGCGTTTCTACAATTTCTAACAGCCCGTCCCTCAACTGTCCCTCAAAATTCCGGTCGACTTCAATGTGCCGTATTTTACGGTGTAAGAATACGATCCGTGGTGAAAATGCCACTCAGCTCCAAAAGCGTTACAAAAGCAAGATCTTACTAAAAATTGGCAAAATGATATATCTTAAACAAGTACGTCTCACATAGCGAGACGCTATCAAAACGTTATCCACTGGATTAATGCGGTATCCATCTGTAAAATGTGCAGTCAAATCTGAAATGTTAGATATTGTCCCAGATCGCACTTCAAGCAGAACCTCTTGTACATCACCGCAGGGTTTGCGCATCACTTCCAAACTTGCAGTCCATCTGCCAAGCCGCTCGAGCATGGAGGACGTTCCTCCTGGATTCGCACCGCGTCCGCGCCGCAAGAAGTCGCGGCTGAGCGCGGCCCAGCGGCAGCGGCAGCGCGACCACGCCCGCCACCAGTCTGTGCTGTACAATTTGACGCTGGACGTGAACGAGCTAAGGCAGCAGGTGCGCGAGCTCGAGGAGCGTCGCTCGCTGCACGCGACGCGGTGGCTGCTGCTGCGCCAGCGGTTCGCCGACCAGGCGGTGAGCGCGTCGGCGACGTTCTTCGCGGTGTTCCGCTCGGGCTTCAAGTGCTTCTCCGCCTCGGAGCGTGGGTTCCTCACCGCGCATCTCCACCCGAACGTGCGGTTTGCGTCGACCGAGCACGGCGTCGAGCTCTTCCTGGACCAGTGGCGGCGGTACAAGACGCTGTTCCGGACGCGCGTGCTTCGCGTCTCGTCCATCGCAGTGGTCACCACGCTGGACAGCGAAGATGCTACCGTTGGCGGCTGCGTGCTCGAGTGCGTGGGCGAGTTCGAAGGCGAGCTGACGCGGTCCGCCATCGACGTCGTCTTTGAGCACGTCGCGCGCGACCCGCAGCTGGCGGACAGGCTCGAAGGCACCGCGCTCGTGTGTCCGACCAAGACGCTCATCTACCTGGATGCGCGCGGCCGCATCGTCGAGTACGCGGCGCACTCCGACTTCTTCACGGCGCTGAGCCGCGCGCACCACCTGTGCGAAGCCGACGTCATCGCCACGCTCGCAGGTGCGCACATCTCGAGCGAGGGGAGTATGGTACCAGCACTGCCGATGAGCGACAGCGGCGACGACACGAACAACAGCGAGCGACACTCGCTCGCGTACGTGTTGAGCTGATAATGAAGGGGGGAGCACCAGACGCGTTTACATTGAATGGGGGCTGGACTCAGCTAGAGCTCGCGGCGCTGGCGCACGAGCGGCACGTACGAGACGGACATGAGCTGCTTCTTGGTGAAGCTCTGGGCGTTGCGCTGGATCTCGAGCAGCACCTGGCCGCCGTCCTCTTCGTCCACCGGAACAACCAGCCGTCCGCCGTCCGCGAGCTGCGTTGTTCATGTTCCGTCAGTCACGGCGTCTAGTCCGGTCGTCCTCTGGCGTCCACCCAGACTCTCGGCACTCACCTGATCCAGCAGACACTGCGGCGGCTCCTCGGCCGCGGCTCCCACGTGAATGAAGTGGAACGGCGCCTCGTTCGGCAGTCCGTCCCAACCGTCCGCCTCTACCAGTCAGCCATACAGTCTCATAGTCAGTTCCAAGGCAGATCGACCTCCTGTTCGTAATGTCAACCCACGCTGGATGTACACGACGCCGGTCGCCAGTAGATCGCCGTCCCCGCGCTCGACGTTCTTGCGCGCGAGCTGCGTGAGCTCTGGGATGCGCTCGATCCCAAACACGCGCGCGTCCGGCTGGTCCTGCACGAGGCGGCCGAGGCACGCCGTCAGGTAGCCCGAGCCGGCGCCGACGTCCAGCACGCGCGGCGCGCCGGGGGCATTCTGCACGGCCACGTCGGCCAGCTCGAGCGCGAACGCGTGCATGTGCGGCGCGGAGATAGTCTGCCGGTGGCCGATGAGCTGCGGCGCGTCCTGGTACGCGAGCTCCGGCGCGAGCGGCGCACCGTCCTGCCCGCGAGCGTACAGCGCGCGGTCCGTGGCCTTCATGGCGTGGATCACGCGCGCCGACTGCACGATGCCCGCGCGCGCCAGGTTGTCCACTAGTCCGTCATTGCTCAGCGCGCTGCAGCGCCACGCCATGGCCCGCACACAAGATGCTCTCGCGGCAGCGATTGAAGCGACGCCTTCTTCCCTTTCTTGGATGGGTCGCGTTCTGCAATTCCTCCGTGTTCTCAGATATAAGTCACGTGTTATGATTGGTTGATAATTATTTTGGATGACACATATTATTGGTAGATATTAGATTTGGTGATTCTACATGAGGATTGGTTGATATATTCGACGAATGTGAAGATAATTGGTGGAAAACATGAGCACCAGGATGTTGCGGCGATCACCAAGAGTTTCTTGGCAGCAATGGCGCGGAGCGAGCAGAAGCGGAAGGCGGCGGCGGCGGCACCGGCCAAGCAGCCCAAGCGAGCGAAGGAGGACGAGGGAGAGGACGCGGAGCTGCAGGCGCTGGGGTTCGAGGACGCGCTGGCTGCGGGGCTCGCGTTCGAGCAGCTCGGCGCCTTGGAGGCAGCGGTGGAGGCGTTCGACGTCGCCTTGCGACACCAACCGAGCCATTGCGAGGCGCTCACGCGGTCGGCGGACGCGCTGTCCGCTTCGGGCGACAAGAAGAAAGCGCTGGAGCGATATAAGGAGGCGTCAGCCACATCCGCAGGCCGGGAAGACGCGTCGATTTGGTTCAGACTGGGACTCGCGCAGTCGGCGTTGGATCGAGACGACGAGGCTGCTGGAAGCTACGAGAAGGCTCGAGAGCTTGGCGCGCAGGCGGTCCATGCGGCAGACGAGGAGGAAGAGCGGCGGAACGCCGTCAAGGCGTACAGCGTGACTCTCGCGGCGCTCGCGAACTGCCTGGGCGAGCGCGGCGACCTGGACGGAGCTGTCGCGGTGTTTGAGCAAGCGACCGCCGCGTTTCCTGATGTCGGCAACCTTCATTTCAACCTCGCAACCATGCGAATGGCACGTGCGGCCGGCAGCTACAACGCGCAGGTCGTCGCGGCGCTCGAGCGTGCGATCGAATGCTGTCCGGACACGGCCGACTTCCTCGTCGAGCTGGCCGAGTACCTCGAGCAGCATGGCAAAGACAAGACGAGAGCCAAGGAGCTACATGCCAAGGCTCAGGATCTACGGGACGCGGCGGCTTCAGACGAGAGCAAGGAAAGCAGCTCAAGCGACGAGAACGAGGAAGAAGAAGAAGAGGAAGACGAAGAGGAGGAGGAGGAGGAGGAGGAGGAAGAGGAAGAAGAGAGCAGCGACCAAGAGTGAATAGATAGAGGGTTTACAGTGTGGTATCGAACTTGAGGCGGCGCAGCGTCTCGACACGAAGGCTTGTCAGCGCGTCCAGCACGTCGGCTTGGCGGTTGAAGACTGCGAGCCAGGTCTGCGCAAGCTCGCGGACGGCCGGTGGATGTGTCCGCACGACCTGTTGGTAGAGCTCCTCGTACTGCCGGTCCATGAAGAGCTGGAGCCACAGGTTGGCGACCGCCTTGACAGTCACGCGCTGCTCAACCACTTCCAAATTATCGGGAAAGACAAGAGCGGCCGCGAACGCCGCCGAATAATCTTCATCGGCAGCGTCAAACACGGCCAGCAGACTGCGCAGATCGCCGCGCTGCGTGAGCGTGGCGATCTCCTCCAGCGAGTCACGAGGTGCAAACGTGACCGCAATGTCGCACGCGCGCACCGCGTTCTGAACCGAGCTGGCGTCTCGTCTGGATGAGATGACGTTGCGCGACAGCGACGCGCACAGGTCCAGAACAGCGCGGTGACGGCCCGGTACAGATTCTTCGGCATGAACCTCCGAGTTTTGACCGAATCGGTTAGTTGGAAGCAGCGCGAGTACGGGTTCTCTGGCGAGGACAGCGCACACAACCAACAGCGGCACCACGAGCAGCAGAAGCAGCGAGCGACGGCTGCGTTGAATGTACAGTCGCACGTTCGGCGAGTCGATGGGCTGTCCGAAGTCTCGCTGGAAGTCGGCGTCGGCAGTCTGGAACCGCTCCACCCACACGCGCTTGGCCTCTGCGTCCGCCCAGAACCGCGCGTCGCGCTTGGTGAACGTCTCGCCATCGTTATCTGCAGCTGCGTGTAGCGCAACTGGCTGCCGACTGCGTCTCCACCTCGGTAGCAGTCGCATCAACATGGTCGTGACACTCCGCCTCCCATCGTGCTGTTCCCCATTCTCATCCTCCTCCTCCTCCTCCTCGTCTTCGGACGGCGCGTACAGCTCGTCGTCGTCCTCCTCTTCGTCTGGGAATTGCGCGTCTCGGAAAGCCACTTGTTCCCACTCCTCGTCCTTGGAGCAGCGTTCTTCCTCCTCCTCCTCTGACTGCAAAGTGTCGTCGCTCTTTTGCGGCTCATCCTCGACCCGTTTGCGAGCCAGCGGCGGCGCCAGGAAGCTCGCGATCGCCCCGAACGCCGCGTGCGGTCGTCGCACGACCCTGCGGCCGGTGGGCCACTGCGCGGCCCCGCTCGGACGCCGCGCAGCCATGAGCATGGTGTCGTTCTGTACCGTCGTTCCTCCCGAATAGCACCCGTCTCTCACCGCAATCGTCTTGAACTGATCGGGGTTACTCCAAGCGTAACGTTTCCTCGTGACGTGTGTTCCAATTTTGCGGTCGTCAAATCGAATCGATATTGCGAACTTAGCGAGAGCGTCTCAGATCAGAGCTAGGTGCGGGGTACGTACGGGTACGCTGCCGAGTGGCAGGATTGTAACCCATGTCTAACCATTCCAGGCATCTTTCCATTCTAGAAATCGGGACGAGGTAAGCAAGACTCTGCAATCCGTGGATGCAGCGAGCTCCACGAGTCATTTAGCGGCGCATACCCGAGACAGAACTGACGCTCTTGTTTGTGTGGTCAATGTCGTAGGCAAAGGATAACAGGCGGAGCCGTCCAGATCCAACCATGACCCGCGGCAACCAGCGCGACGTGGACCGAGCAGTGCGTTCACGTTCCTCGTGGTGTCGGCGTTGGTGCCTTTCTAATGGCGGCGACTGTATTGCGAACTGTGCAGAGGGCGCAGGCGAGACAGGCCAAGCACGCAAAGGGTAACGCGAAGGGCGACCCGGCCGCTCGGCGCGAGGCGGACGCCAAGGCGCTGCAGGAGAAGATCGCCAAGAAGGCGGCAGCCAAGGCCGCGGGCGGCGACGCTGCGCAGGCAGGCGGCAACAGCGGTGGCGGCAAGGCCAAGAAGAAGTAGCGTCTCTGACTGCTGGAGGAGTGAATCTCTAGCGCTGGCGTCTCTGTGCGCGGGTCCGCCATGAAGTGTTTCGTGGATCCGATTGAGGTCCCCAATAGCGTCTTGAAATGCCACTTCTCCACGCATGGGACTTTCACTGCGTGTGCTTAACAAGGCTGCACGTGTGTATTTTCACTGCAGCATCTGGCGGAAATCGGCGAGGTTGATGCGGCCGTCCTGGTCGGCGTCGGCGCACGCGATGAGAATGTCCAGGTCCTCTTCCGTGAGCGCGCCGTAGCCGAGCCGCTCGAACACGTAGCGCAGCATGTCGCGCGAGATGAAACCCGTCTCGTCGGGGTCGTACGCCTTGAAGGCCTCGGCGACTGCGTCAAAGTCCTTGACCTCGTTGCCGAGCAGCAGCGCCTGCAGGAACTCCTCGGTCACCTCGTCCTCGTCGTTCAGCAGCACCTTGGCATCTTTCGTCGTCAGGTTGTCGTAGAATATCCCCAGCCGCGCTCGCACGTTGGCCGCCGTCACTCGGTTCTTCTTTTCCACGTCGAGGAACTGGAACGCCGCGTGGATCTGCTCTGGGGTCACCAGCACACCGCCGTTCTCCTATTGCATTGCAACCCAGATGAGCATCATGAGCTTCCATATCAACCTCTTGAATCAGTACGATGTCTTACGTTGTGATCCGTGAGCACGACACTGTCTTTGTGAGTCTCATGGACTGCAGTCTTGCTCCCATTCATCGCTGCCATTGTCTTCTGGCTGGGTCGAGCGAGCGAACAAAGCGATTCGGATCCCTGTCGGATGCATGTCGTTGCTCCATTTTTGGCTCGGCGGTTGGTTGCGATTTGGATGCTTTTCACGGTCGTTGTAGATTGATGTCTGCCACACCGCTTTCGATCCGAAATTGATGTCCACCACTCAACTTTTAAATCGTCCTGCGATTCACAGGTGAGTTGACTGGAGCTCCGTCTCAATTCAGTTGACTCTACCCATCACCTTCCATTTGGGCAACGAGTCAGAATTGAATTGCACGGCCGCATCTTTCCTTTGTTTGCGTTTCCGCTGTTGAAGCGCACCCGCGAAAGCCCCAATCGACAAAGCCCAGCGAGAGAGACAAGCGGCCAAGTGAGTGGATAGGAGCCTCGACGTCGATCTCTTTTGATCTACAAGCGGGAGGCGCGGCCTGCGCTCGTGCTGGGCCTCGGCAGGCGGCTCCAAAGGGGGCTTCGTCACTGATGATATCGTGTGGATCCTATTTTGTGTTGTCTAGTCAACCATGACGAAGCAGGTGCTGTGCATGAACCCCGGGCCGATCGAGTTCGAGCGCCGCGTGCTCAAGGAGTTCGACGCCGAGGGCATCTCGCACGTCGACAAGTCGGTCATCGAAGTGTTTGGCCAGTGCCTCGAGAAGATGCGCAAGGTACGCCAGGCTCGAGTCTTCTCGTTCATAGTTCGACTCCTGACACTTGAGGTTCCTCTGGTGTGCAGGTGTTCCTGGCCCCGGATGGACAGCCGCTCGTGGTTGCTGGCTCGGGCACCCTTGGCTGGGATATGGTCGGCGCCAACCTGGTGAACCACGGCGACAATGTCCTGATCGTCAACAACGGTGAGGGAGACTATCTTTCTCAGTTGTGGGTGTTTATTGAAACATACTGACTCGACTGTCAGGCTACTTTGGCGACAGCTTCGCTGACTGCCTCGAGCGCTACGGCGCCAAGACGACGCACTTGCGCGGCGAGGTGAGCATGGAGGACGTTCCTGTCGACGTGGTGTTGCACTGGGAGGCTAATGATGGAGTGCTGTGCAGGTCGGGTCGCAGCCGTCGGTCGCGGAGCTGGAGAAGGCGCTTAAAGCCGGCGTGTCGTTCAAGGTGGTGACGATCACCCATGTCGACACGTCGACTGGTGTGCGTGCGCACGTGAAGGAGTTTGCTGCCGCCATTCGCCGCATCCAGCCTGACGCCGTCGTAATCGTGGACGGTGTGTGCGCGACTGGTGGCGAGGAGACCCGCATGAAACAGTGGGACCTGGACGTCGTGCTCACGGGCTCGCAGAAGTGTATCGGCGTGCCGGCTGGTCTCAGTCTGATGGTGATCCGTCCGCGCGCGCTACAGGTGTTCGAGAAGAACACGAACACGACCAAGTACTACGTCGACTGGCGCAACTGGCTGCCGATCATGAAGAACTACGAGGCGCGCCAGCCGAGCTACTTTGCCACGCCGGCGGTCAACCACTTGTTCGCGCTCAACACCGCTCTCGACATCCTGCTCGAGAACGGAGGGATGGAGCAGCGCTTCAAGGAGCACGCGTTGATCGGCAAGGCTGTGAAGGATGCCATGAAGGCGCTGGGCTGCTCGCTTGTGACGGTCGAAGACAGCGGCGCGAACACGCTGACGTGCGTCCGCTACCCGCCTGGCGTCGGTGCCGCCGACTTTTTGCCCAAGGTGGTGAAGCGTGGTGTCTCGCTCGCTGGCGGCCTGCACAAGAAGATCAAGACGGAGTACTTCCGCATCGGTCACATGGGACCGAGCTCGCGCCGGCTGGATCATGTGATCAAGACAGTCGAGGCGATCGAAGGTGCGTTCATTGAGTGTGGCCACAAGGTGCCTCAGCCTGGCAAGGCCGTCAAGATCATCAAGGAGCTGCGCACGTCGATCCCCGTCAAGCCGCACTGCTCGTGCAGCTCGATTTACCACGGTTGCCCGGTACCGCCCTCGTGCCAGCTCTACGCGGTTGGCACGGTCGCCGTGGCTTTCGTGGCTGGGTTTCTGGTCTCGCAGCTGAAGAGCAAGATCTAGAGGAGGCGAAGGCGATAGATAGATTGGTCCAAAGCTGACCACGTAAATCATTCTACCGAGAGTTTGCAATTGCTCAATTTTTGTGGAAATGGTCACTATTTTTGCTGGGCAACTCGAGAGGTTGATGTGAATAGATGTTCCGACTGCTGGCTGCGTCGCCATGAAGAGCGGAAAGGAAGAGAAGAAGCGGCAGGAGCCGCGACAGGCGAGCGAAACACGGCCAAGTCATAGAGGCAAGACGACTGGCAGCGGACAAAGCGCAGCCCGACGATCAGCAAAGGTCGCAGTGTCGAATGACACACCGCCGGCAAAGAAGAAGTCCGTGGTGGTGGCAACACATTCCAGCACTACGACGGGAGCGGCTGTCAATTCCAAGTTGAACTCTCAGCAAGTCGCCGAGCTGCTCAAGGGGTTTTGGGTCGAGCTTCTTCAGAACAATGTGCGGCAAGTCAAGAAGATATTGGTCGAGAACCGCCAGCGAATGGATTTTAACGCCGCGAGGTATCCGCCCGCCGCCTTTGGGACCGCACTGCACTTGTGTGCACAGCATGGCCTGCTGGAGATTGCGCGATTGCTGCTGGTCGCGCTCCCCGGTGGCGCGATCATAGACCTGAACGTACAGAACAAGGTCGGATCGACTGCGTTGCACGTTGCCTGCAAGTTTCATCAAGAAGCGGTAGTCGGTCTTCTGCTCGAGCTGCACGCACGCGTCGACATCCCCGACTGTGTGCGTCTTGCTCACGGTTGGTTTGTGTAGGGATCACAACTGATTCTTTACCGTTTGTGTTGCCGTAGCAAAACCACATCGCGTTCGATGTTGCGCCGTTCGCGATCATCGACAAGTTCCTGCTGGCGCCACTGCGAGAGCAGGTGCGAGGGGAGGAGTCAGAGAACGACAAGATCGACGCGGAGTACGACAAGGTCTGCGCGGCGTTTGACGAGGCAGTCCGGGAATACGCCAACGAAGCCATGGCAGTGAGTGACATCGAGAGTCAGGCGTGGGCCGAGAGTCTGCTGTTGCAAGCCTCTCGTGCGCGAGATCGAGAGTGGAGTGATCGCGTGCAGGACGCTCGTGAATTGCTCGAGAGCCAGCGGGAAGTGTACAGGCAGCACGAGCTCGTACTGGAAGAGACCCAAGAGAGCATTATGGCTATGCGGAATAAGATCATGGTTGATGTCGAGCGCGATCAAGTAAAGGCGCAAAATCAAGTCGCCGAAATGACACAGCTCGTGAACAAAACCGCTCATGAGCTCGCAGAAAAGGAGGCAGCGCTGAATGATAAGCTCGGATTCCTGGACGCCGCGAACGAGTTCCCAAATGATGCGGACGTACAAGAGTGGATACTCACGACAATCGTGGCGCTGCTGGACGGACATGAGCCCAATGATTCTGAGGTGGTTGCAGAAGAATTATTGTTGCGGCCAGAGTTTGGAGCGGTTGTTCAGAACGCGCTGACTCGCTTCCCGACAGTTCATCGTTTGCAATGGCGGGCGGTGGCGTGTCTCGCTACTTTGGTTGCTCGTGTCACGTCACTTCTCGAACAAGATGATGAGTCGCTCTGGCGAGCTGGCCGATCGAAGAATGCGCTGATCTCGTTTCTGGACTCGCTGATTGCTACGAAGGTCAACGTGCTGACGCTATGTCGTGACGCCATCACGCGCTTCAACCGGGATGTGGAACTGAGCGCGCTCGTAGCGTCCATTCATTTTCATTTGCTGCGAGTTCGACTGCCGAGCGGCAACAGTTCAAGTGGCATCCAGTGTGCGGTCCGATTCGGTCACGAGCCTCACAACCAACTGCTCCCAATGGAGTTGCTGCAATTGTTCGAGTCTTCACAAGCTCATTGGAGCGACAATCCTCGGGGTTATCATGTGGCGATTCGAGACACGTCGTTCCTTCTGTTCACTGTTACCAAATGCAACGCAGGGAAGGCGCTGCTTCAAAACCATGCCATTCCGATGATAGTTAGACTCGTTCTCTGTCTCTCGTCGAGTTCGGAAACAGCGAGTGTGCCGTTCTTGAATCTGGACGAGCTCAAAACCGAGTCACTCCAGTACTTGCTTGCCTCTCTCACATTCCTGCACGCGGTGACGTGGTTCCCGTCCATGAGTGCCACAGTGGCAATGAACCGCGGGACGCGAGCGGTGCAAAACGCTAAGCGCGAGCTCGAGGACATTCACCCGTGGACTGTTGATGGTCTCATGGAGCTTCTCACCGCGCTATCGCCGATGTTGGCTCCTGCAATTGATTGCACGCTACCGAGGTATTGCCACCTCGTGGCGTTCTGGATGCTCAAGTTGTTGCGCAATCTGGTATTACACAGAGGACCTGCTGCACACAGCGTGCGCGTCAGGCTATACGATGCCAAACTGTTTGACATTCTCTCTAACGTCAAAGAAATTGCTGCTGGACTCGCCGAAACGAGTGGCTCGCGACTGATAAATGGTTTTGTCGATACCTCAGATCAACCTGCACGCGATGAAGTCATCGGGGTGTGGCTCGACTTGGTCGAAGAGGTCTGGATTCGCCATTACAACGCGAGCGGCCAGCTTCAACCCACAGTCGAGTATGCAGTCGACCACGTACTCGCGTTGTTATCGAGTGTCATGCAGGATATGAGTGATAGCGCTCTGGAGGCAACGTTGAACGCGAACACGCGCGTTTTGTGTGCGACTGCTCTGCTCGCAATGAACGGTATGTCGCTCAGTTGTAATGAGTTGCCTGGTCGACTGTTTCCTGATATCTGGCGCTGTATGTCCACAGAGCGGAACGCGATTCGGATCGGCACGCACGGAGACAAGGTCGATGCTGCTGTAAGTGTGTTCCTGCAATGGCTGCTGAAGCTGCGTTTGCTGCCGTTCGCTTCGAGCGACGGCTCTCGAAATGAGTTGCAGGGGCACTCCGAGTTGGTATTTGAAGCGGTTGTGCACGTGCTCCGCATCTACCTCGCACTTTTCACTGAGCAGGTCAAGAGCGTGGCAGGTGGACATCCACCTTGTCGAGTTTTGCACGATAGATGCCGCGCCGTCGGTATCTGTGTCATCCTTCGTGCGTTCCGCGATTGGAATGCGCAAAGGAACGGCGAAGCGCGGAATGAAGGCAGTGAAGCAGTGGTGGAAGTTCGACGCAGCATCACGAAGAAGCCGGCAAGAACCAAGCCTTGCGGAGCGACAAGACGCGAAGCCAACAGTGGCGAGGATGCTGCCGCGCGTCGCATTGTGATAGCACTGAGTCGCGCTGTCGACGATATTGTGCAATGCAAGTGCTGAAGCCATGCTAGCCGTTGCAGACCGCATGCTCAGAACCATAGATAGCCAGCGAGGCCAGCAAGGAGTCGCGACCCGTGCTGAAGCGTCGAGGTCACCACCAACTGCCACCGCTATTACCCACCTCCTCGAGCCTCCCTCTTTCTGACCAAGCAAGCACACGAAGCGAGATCTTCCAAGCGAATATGAGTCGTCCAGGAACGGGGTCAGGAGCGCGTCCTGGAACGGGATCAGGGGCGCGTCCTGGAACGGGCCAAGGCCAGCTGAACCCGATCGTCGGTGCACGCCCTGGCACTGGGCAGCGCGGTATGCTTGGCTCGTCGGCTGGCGGACGACCACTGACCGGCGCACGACTCGGCACCGGTCAGGGCGGCGTCCCGGCCACGCCGGGCCAGACCGCAGGTGTCGGGATCAGCCTCAACACGGAGGTGAACGTGTCAGACCGACCCGTGACTCAGCAGGGCATGATGGGCATGCGCGTCGGGAGCGCTGGACCAGGTCGACAGGTTCAAGATGCGTCCTTCTTCATGGGTAAGCTCCACAACAAGACATCGGAGCTGACGACCGAGATCGACAAGCTCCAGAAGGAGGTGGAGCAGGACGCCAAGGACAAGGCGCAATACGCGCAACTCGAGCGCAAGTACGAGACGCTCGCGCTCGAAGTGCGAGATCTCGAAGGGCAACTCGCCGACTACAACCTCGCGATGGACAAGCTGCGCAGCGCGACGGACCCGAACGAGATCCGCCAGGTGCACGAGCAGCTCCGCGCGCGGAACGGGAAAGAGGCCGAGGAGGTGGACCGCATCTTCATCCTGCGGTCGGAACAGGACAAGGCCGTGCGCCGCATGGAGGAAGAGATGCACGACATCCACACCAAGCACCAGGACAAGATCAATCAGCTCGCGCCGCACAAGCTGCAGCGATACAAGGAGCTACTCGAGGAACACCACCACTCTGAAGTCGAGATCGAGGCGCGCGCGCAGGAGCTTGAGCTGTTACTGCACGCCATCCATCAGAAGGAGGCCGAGCTGAGCGCCGACCGGTTTCGCGACGAGTACGAAGCGCTCGAGCGCCAAGCGCGTAGATTGCAGAAGGACCGCGAAGCCGCGGCCGAAGACGCCAAGACGGCGCTGATGGACCCGAACGAGGCACGTGCGCTACTACTCGCCAAAGTGAAGGACGACAAGAGCAAGCTCGAGGCGCTCGAGAAGGCGCTCGCGGTGCAGGACGACGAGAACCACGACCTGCGCAAGGCGCTCGCTGAGCTGCAGGCGGATCTGGAGGAACGCGCGCGGGGCGGCGGCGCCGATGAGGCGCAAAAGCACGAGCTGCTCTTCCAGCGCGACAAGGAGATGACGGCGTTCCTTGAGACTGCGCCGGCGAAAAAGGAAGAGGAAGTGCAAACGCAGCGTCAAACGCAGCTCATGATTGTCAAGCTGCTCGAGCACATCTCAAGCGGTATGAGCAAAGAGGACAAGCTGCTGCCGACGGCGAATGCATCCAATCTGGAGGAGATGAAGAGCGACCTGACGTTCAAGGAGCGACAGCTCGAGTCGTCCGTCTCGACCAAGCAGCGGCTCGCGTCGGAACTGCAGAAGCGGCAGGCGGAGCTCGAGAAGGTCAACACGCTTGACACCAAGATCTCGCTCGAGCTGAGTAGCTTGCTGCAGAAGATGGACACGATGACGTCCGACATGGATGAGTTCGGCAAGATCGACGAGCTCAAGGAGCTGCACGCGACGACCAAGCAGTTCCTGCAGCGCCAGAAGCAGCTGTACATTCGACGGCGCGACGCCATGAAGCAGCAGGTGAACGCGCTGGCGCTGCAGCTCGAGAACCTGCGGCAGGCGACACAGAACCACGAGACGGCGCGCAACCTAGACGCGCTGGAGCAGAAGCTGCGCCACCACGAGCAGAACATCTTCCACCTGCGCGAGTTCATCGACGCCAAGTCGCGCGAGGTCGACTACGAACCGCTCAAGCAGGACTGTTTCAAGCAGCTGCAGGAGCTCAACTCGCTGCGCATCAAGCAGCAGCAGTTCGTGGCCGGTGGGCTCTAGCTAGGGTCTCGAGCTGGTTGGAGGTGCATGTGCTGGAGCAGCAGATCCAAGGTAATAAAGGTTGGACGCATTTGGTTGGCACTGATCTTGTCGTTCGTTGTGGTGGTCGACTGCCTGCGACGGTAGAATACAGAGAAACGCGGCTGGCGGCGATGCACCACAATCCACTGTCAATAGCTACAGACTGGATTTTACGTCGAGTCTGCCTTTGTCAGCACTGCATTTGATGTGTCGCAAGGCCTCCGCCAATATACAAAGCATGCTGGCGCTTCGACGGTAGTAATTGGATATGGTGCTGCGGACGCCATGGGAAGAGATCCCGACAGAGGCCATCACATACCAAGATGCCTGCCAACTGCTCGTGTAAAGCATGCAGGCAGTTGGAGCACAACGTAGTCAAGTTGAGGTCAATCGCACAACGCCATCATTCCGAATCATTGATCATGGGTACAATGTATGGGTACATTTGCAAAGAATCCGCTCCGGGTCAAGCGAAGCCTGCACAGAAGCCTGTACAGCCAAAACTCAAGCTGATGGGAAGCCAATCGAGTCGAAGCGCTCTGCCCGAGCTCGATGCGCTGGCGGATCACTGTGTGAGACCGACTAGGATCACGGTGGCTGGGCTCACATTCTCCGGCAAGAAGTCGTTGCTGAGGAAGATCTGGAGATTGCCCGAGTTTGGCTATAGTGACATCAGCGATAGGAGCTTCACGTACAAGCAGCTGACAATCACCTCGTGGACCGTTAGAAACGGTACTTTTCCACTGCGTCACACGGCTTGGCATTATAATCGACAGGCGGACGCGCTCGTATTCGTCGTGGATGCTGGCGATCCGGCGAGATTTGGTGAAGCTGCTGAGTATCTCTATCGAACCATGGAGGACCCGTCGGTACGCGGCAAGCCGCTGCTCATACTGGCAAATAAACAGTACCTGCCGACGTGCGTGAGCGCACATGAGTTTCGCTCCGGACTCATGTTGGATGTGATCGCGCGGCCGCCTTGGCATGTGGTGCAGACTAATCCGATCTCTGGCGAGGGTTTGGGCGAGGCGCTCGAGTGGCTCGATCAACAGATCTCTGCCTCGGCGGATGAACACGCACACGACGAGCCTGATTCTACGGAGGTTAGTGACGCTTGACGTTTTGTGCAAATCGTATGTGCACGACGCTAACAGTGGTTACGACTGGCACAAAACTACAAGCGCTCTCTTTCGCAGTTATCGCGCTCACAGTCGTCGTGCTCGAGATGAACAAGCCTCGGAGGCGACAAGATACCGTTATGATACAGCGGACCGCAGTCGGTTTCTCGTGGTAGAGTCAATCGCCTCAGCTGGGGTGTCCACAGAGGCACGATACATCTTGAACATGCGAACTCGATCATTCAAGCGTCCGAAGCTGCTTTAGTTCAGCCAGGACCGAAATGTCTACCATGTCGTTGTAAGCGTGTAGTTCCAGGTGTCGTAGTTGCTTCAAGTTACCAAGGCACGATATATCCTCCGGTTCTATACTCATATGAAGCTCTGTGAGGCGAGTCATCTCACCCATGAACGATAATCCGTGCGTCAGTTTCGGAACCCCCCGCATATCCAACCTCTCGAGGCTCTTCAAATGAACAAGCGATCGGAATTCCACCGCGTCTCCTTCGTAGTAGAACAGCTGTTTGAGCTTGGGAAAACTTTCCGCGATGCTCTGCACGTCCAACTTGCCAGTCTTAACTGCGAGCTTTTCGAGATTTGGGCAGCAACCAGGCTCAAATGCGCGCACATTTATCGAGTAGGAGCGCACGGCCAACGAGGTGAAGTGGAGCAGCGGGTGTTCCTTCGACAATTGAAAGGTCCATTATAGGCGTAGCTTATCAGCAATGTCAGCGACAGCTTGTGGTACGACAAAGACAATGACTGCAGCGTTCGACCAAGATTGCGGCGTGTGATTGTCATCTCTGAATTACCATTTTATCAGTACTGCAACTGTCAAAAGTTCGTCGTCGCAGTTGCGTGTAGGCGCTCACGAAAACGAACTGCACGAGTTCACCGTCAATTTGCAATTGAGTTGGGTTAAGCAGCAATTCACCATTTTCACGCGTACCATCGCACTATTGAACACGAGCAAAATGTCACCCTCGATCATGTTGCAATGAAACTTCTATTTGACCATGCTCTAAACTCTTTGGTCAATTCAGAGACAACTCACGGGTCTACAAACCCAAGCCCAAACGCCTGCAGACACTCAGCACAATTCGAGTGCCAAAACAAAGCAATGTTCGGCAGAGCCTCTCCATAACCCCTGATTAGCGGGCTGCAGACAGCGCATTTAGACAGACGAACGTCGCGAAGCTCAGGATGGCCGTACAAGCAGGTGAGATCTCGAACTGGCGATCCACACAGCGACAGCGTCTGCAGTTGCTTCAGCTCGGTGACGACCGAGATGTCTTCAATATAATCTCCTTCGATCGCAAGATATCGCAGCTGCTTCAAGTTTCTCAGTGCTGATAGCTCGGAAGCCATTGCGCCATGCATGAAAATATCCTTCAGATGGACCATGCCGAGGAGGAACGACATATCTTTGGAGATAGGCTCATCGCTGCTCAAGTCTAGGCGCTCAAGCTTCGTCAACTGGGACAGCGGACCAAAGCCAGAGCCGACAACCTCAGTATAGCACGACAGCTCCTTCAGCAGCGGAAAATTATCCGCGATGCTCTGGATGTCGACCGTCCCACCCCCGGCAGTGAGTTTTTCAATATTTGGGCAGCATCCTGGCTCGAAGGCATATGCTTCGCCATCCGGGCCATAAGCCTCCAGACTTGTGACTTGGAGTAGCGGGTAATCTTCACGCATGCAAAACGGGCTCTTCAAACTGCGAAGGAGTGGCAATTGCTGGAGCGCGCGCGCTGACGAGTCATTCTGCTTATCAAACGTGGTACTTTGGTCGATCATCCGCAACTTATTGCACTGTATAATCGGACTCCAATCCGCGTTCGGCGCGTGGACGGTCAGTTCTTCCAAATCGACCAGATTAGCCAGCGGAGACAAATCATCAAAATCCATTCCGAACAAGTCCAGCACTTTCATTGTCGTCAAATCGGCTATCGCGGCGAGTGAATTCACCAAGGATCCCTTGCTCACCCGGAGAGTTTCAATCTTTGTCAGCGATCGGAGAAAATGTCGTTTTTCGTACTCCGAAATGGTATACGGAAGGTGTGAGCCAATCCACATGAAGGTCGTCAATTGAGGAGCTGCCTCCATCAGGAAGTCGAGGCTCGGCAAGTTACAGTCGTCCAATTCAAGAGTTTCGAGCTTGCCAACAGGCAATCGCGTGCCTTGGTTGAAGTTGATGTTGGTGAGATGAAGTTCACGTAGGCAAGCCGAATCGCCAATCCACTCCAAATCAGCTCCCGTATCGTCTTCAATCGAAAGTGTGAGCTTTTGCAAGTGTGGTAAAGTCCCCACCACCTCGACAGTGTCGATTCGCTTCGCATCAATACTAAGTTCTTCGAGATCCACAAGCCGAGCGAGTGCCGATACCGAAACGAAGTTGTAATAGCTGTCGAGGGTCAGTTTCTTCAAGCCCACGGGAAGTAGGCGAGAGATGTCAAAAGTGTCCTCACTGGCATTGTACCCAACATACACGCTCTCCAACGTCGTTAGCTCGGCCAGGTACGCTTGCTGCCAGCTGATCTCGATCACTGCACGCTTGATCACGTGCTTCATTGTCAAGGTCGAGAGCACCTGTGCGGCGAGCCATTCGATAGTCGGCACCCGCCAAGCGCATTGCTCAAAGAACGCTTTTCGTGCCGGCGACTCGACCGAGGACCTGCACAGGACAAACAGCCTTCGCCTGTCTTCGAAGGGGAGGAAACCGGCGATGATAGCCCAGTGCTCGTCGGTCACATCAATCTGCGTCATGCGTATCGCTCGAGCAACTTCAGAAATGGCGACTTGATTCAGAATCCACTTCGTATGGGTTGAACGTGCATCTCTCGATGGGTTGAACAAAATGAGTGGCTCTCTGACCTCCAGACCGGCTGAAGAGCTCTCTCGCTGCTTTTCCGAAGCAAACAACAAGTTGGAGTCGGTTAAGAGAAGTGCAGTATCGCTCGAATGCATTTCGCCCGACCGAACACCTGCGTTTCGCCTTTTCAAACACTGAATGGGGTCTGATTGGCACAGTGTACCATTGAAAATGTACCTAGTCACCAGAAACGCTGGGTTCATTCGGATCTCATACGCCTCGCACAGTTCCGAGCATTCATGAGCACCAGCACAGCGTCGTCCGCTGTTCAAGCAGCGAGGATGCAGGGGGACATGCTGACGAGCGTGCGGGCGTTGAAGCTGCCGCTTCCGGAGCAGGTGCAGTCGCTGGTGTCGGAGTTGCTGGATTGTTCAGGTTCGGTGTGTTCGTACAGAGCGGCGAGGTGTGGGTGGCTGCACTGGTTCGAGCGCACGCAGCCTACTGGTTGGTGTACGCATCACTATCACTATGGCCTTAAATGGATGGATCAAGCTGCTGCGAATGGCCATTTGGATGTGGTAGAATGGCTTCACGAAAACCGCGGCGAGGATTGGACGATTGAGGTTGATGGGGCAGTACATGACAAAGACCCATATGTGGTGGGGTTGGTGCGCATGAACCGCTCGGAAGGCTGCTCAACAAAAGCGATGGATGAGGCTGCAGCCAATGGACACTTGGAGGTGGTGCAGTGGCTTCACTTGAATCGTTCGGAGGGTTGCTCAACGGAAGCGATGGATGAGGCTGCAGCGAACGGACACCTGACTGTGGTGCAATACCTTCACGCATCCTACAACAAGGGCTGCACGACGAGCGCAATGAATAAGGCCGCTTCGAATGGTCATTTGGCTGTAGTCATGTGGCTTCACGCGAACCGCATTGAGGGCTGTACGACGGATGCGATGGATAAGGCTGCTGAAGGGGGACACCTGACTGTTGTGCAGTGGTTGCACGCGAACCGCAGCGAGGGATGCACAACGAGAGCGATGGATGATGCCGCTGGGTGCGGTTATTTATCGTTGTTGCAGTGGCTGCACGCAAACCGCAGCGAGGGCTGTACATTTAGAGCAATGTTCTATGCCCAACACTATAGACAACCTGCTGTGGAGGACTGGCTGCGCGCGAACGGTTGGTAGATCTGTGCAACGAGCGCGATGGACTCTGCAGGCTAAGCCGAGTGTCTGGAGGTGGTGAAGTTACAAGCTGCAGGAAATGAAGAATGCAATCGAGATATCTACGAATGTTCATCCGTGCAATAGGAAGAATGAATGTGATCGACTGGATGATGGTATATATTTGAATAATTTGTCTTGCACTGTGACACCACCCATCGTGATCAGTGACCAATTAGCGCAGCTCAAGCGGAATGGCCGCCCAACTACGAGACGATGGAGTTACTGGAGGAAGCGGCGAAGATTGTCGCCATTCTGGTTAGTTGTGCAAGTCGTGGCGTGATACATACGTGCCATTTGCCAGTAGTGATCCCGTCAGTCTTGGATGCGTCTAGAGCGTAAGTCTGCAGATAGCAACGAACGCTTCTGACCACATCGCTATGAACTTCTATCGTTGTTTCAAGAAATTGATCAAATATCGTTTCGACATTGCAGGGAAATGAGAGCTACGAACTATTGAGAGATGCGTTGGCGACAATGCACGAAGGCAGCGGCGAACATGTGCAATTCCTCATGTCACGACTCGACCTTCTGCTTGACTTCTGGATGAAGAAGCTGTTCAGGAATCTCAGATTTAGTCGCTACCTATTCGTGAAGAGCAATATTGGATATCTGTGTGCGAAGTTGAGTGCGAGGGCTGAAGCGAACACTCTCGTTGCTTTTGGAGACTGGAGCGTGACCGATTACAGAGGCTTGATCAAGAAGTGTTCGGATGGACGAGTCAAGAAGCGGGAGAACGAGTCGAAGTGTTAGTGCACAGTCGCCTCGATTGTCGAGTTTCGTATCAAGAGGCTGCGTGCAGGGTGTCTTTGTGAGCTGACTTGTCAGTTTGCTTTACGCCAGTGTAGGGATAGCGTTGATCGTCGCGTGGAGATTTATAGTGTGTACTGCATCGTCGACACAATGGGTAGTTTTGCATGCTTGTGTGAATCGCGGCGAGAACGCGTCGAAATATATCTTGCTTTTGACTCTACCTTATCCCTGAATCAAACTCGGCATCCAGCGTCAACACCATCACAACGGACTGATGCGAGACGCAAGGAGCTCACTTCTCAAGCGCGAGCGATAGCGCCAACACTCGGAAAAGTGTCTGCGAGTGGCCGGCGCGGTGGGGTTGCTGGTAGCAATGCTCTCTAGGACAGTCTGTTGACTTTGGCATTATTCTCTGTGTGCGTCCTCTGCCTGTGTCAGGAGAAGCCTCGTATGAGGTGGGAACTATCCTCATTTTATGAGGTGATACATTGGATGAAACCCTTAGAGTAAATGGTTCGCTAACCTCTAGGTCAGCTGCAGAGCTCTCTCGCTGCTTTTCCGAAGCAAACAACAAGTTGGAGTCGGTTAAGAGAAGTGCAATATCGCTCGAAAGCATTTCGCCTGCCCGAACATTTGCATTTCGCCTAAACACTGAATGGGGTCTGATTGGCACAGTGTACCAGTGAGAATGTACCTAGTCACCAAATGCGCTGGGTTCATTCGGATCTCATACGCCTCGCACTGCACCGAGCATTCATGAGCACCACCATAGCACCGTCCGCTGTTCAAGCAGCGAGAATGCAGGGGGACATGCTGACGAGCGTGCGGGCGTTGAAGCTGCCGCTTCCGGAGCAGGTGCAGTCGCTGATGTCGGAGCTGCTGGATTGTTCAGGTTCGGTGTGTTCGTACAGAGCGGCGAGGTGTGGGTGGCTTCATTGGTTCGAGCACACGCAACCTACTGGTGTGTGCGCGTGTCGTGCTTGCAACAGCGATAACATGATGGACTGCGCGGCCAAGTATGGCCATTTGGCTGTGGTGCAGTGGCTGCATCGAAATCACTCGGTTGGCTGTTCGAAGTGGGCGATGAACTTGGCTGCACAAGGCGGATACCTAGAGATGGTGCAATGGCTGCACGCGAACCGCAGTGAGGGCTGCACGACATATGGGATGGACAAGGCTGCAGCTAACGGACACCTGGAGATGGTGCAGTGGTTGCACGCGAATCGCAGTGAAGGCTACACGACGAGAGCAATGGATTGGGCCGCAAGATCTGGACACCTCACTGTTGTTGAGTGGCTGCACGTGAACCGCAGTGAGGGCTGCACGACGAGAGCAATGGATTGGGCCGCAAGATCTGGACACCTCACTGTTGTTGAGTGGCTGCACGTGAACCGCAGTGAGGGCTGCACGAAGAATGCGATGAATTGGGCTTCAGCGAACGGACACCTGGAGATGGTGCAGTGGTTGCACGCGAATCGCAGTGAAGGCTGCACGACATTTGCAATGAATTGGGCCGCAAGATTTGGACACCTGACTGTGGTGCAGTGGTTGCACGTGAACCGCAGTGAGGGCTGCACGACGAATGCGATGCACTGGGCTGCACAAGTCGGACACCTAGAGATGGTGCAGTGGTTGCACGCGAACCGCAGTGAAGGCTGCACGACCGATGCGATGGATGTGGCCGCAAAATACGGACACCTCACTGTGGTACAATGGCTGCATGCGAACCGCAGTGAGGGCTGCACGACGAGAGCGATGGAAAATGCCGTAATGTTTGGAAAACACGCTGTAGTTGAATGGCTTCGCGCAAACGGTATGTAGACCTGTACATTGAGAGCGATGGATTCTGCAGATAAAGCCGAATATCAGGTTGCGGTGAAGTTACTGCTGCAGAAATCGAAAAATGCACTGAGGCGCAAAGTTCAACCCATCGAGAGATGCACGTTCAACCCATACGAAGTGGATTCTGAATCAAGTCGCCATTTCTGAAGTTGCTCGAGCGATACGCATGACGCAGATTGATGTGACCGACGAGCACTGGGCTATCATCGCCGGTTTCCTCCCCTTCGAAGACAGGCGAAGGCTGTTTGTCCTGTGCAGGTCCTCGGTCGAGTCGCCGGCACGAAAAGCGTTCTTTGAGCAATGCGCTTGGCGGGTGCCGACTATCGAATGGCTCGCCGCACAGGTGCTCTCGACCTTGACAATGAAGCACGTGATCAAGCGTGCAGTGATCGAGATCAGCTGGCAGCAAGCGTACCTGGCCGAGCTAACGACGTTGGAGAGCGTGTATGTTGGGTACAATGCCAGTGAGGACACTTTTGACATCTCTCGCCTACTTCCCGTGGGCTTGAAGAAACTGACCCTCGACAGCTATTACAACTTCGTTTCGGTATCGGCACTCGCTCGGCTTGTGGATCTCGAAGAACTTAGTATTGATGCGAAGCGAATCGACACTGTCGAGGTGGTGGGGACTTTACCACACTTGCAAAAGCTCACACTTTCGATTGAAGACGATACGGGAGCTGATTTGGAGTGGATTGGCGATTCGGCTTGCCTACGTGAACTTCATCTCACCAACATCAACTTCAACCAAGGCACGCGATTGCCTGTTGGCAAGCTCGAAACTCTTGAATTGGACGACTGTAACTTGCCGAGCCTCGACTTCCTGATGGAGGCAGCTCCTCAATTGACGACCTTCATGTGGATTGGCTCACACCTTCCGTATACCATTTCGGAGTACGAAAAACGACATTTTCTCCGATCGCTGACAAAGATTGAAACTCTCCGGGTGAGCAAGGGATCCTTGGTGAATTCACTCGCCGCGATAGCCGATTTGACGACAATGAAAGTGCTGGACTTGTTCGGAATGGATTTTGATGATTTGTCTCCGCTGGCTAATCTGGTCGATTTGGAAGAACTGACCGTCCACGCGCCGAACGCGGATTGGAGTCCGATTATACAGTGCAATAAGTTGCGGATGATCGACCAAAGTACCACGTTTGATAAGCAGAATGACTCGTCAGCGCGCGCGCTCCAGCAATTGCCACTCCTTCGCAGTTTGAAGAGCCCGTTTTGCATGCGTGAAGATTACCCGCTACTCCAAGTCACAAGTCTGGAGGCTTATGGCCCGGATGGCGAAGCATATGCCTTCGAGCCAGGATGCTGCCCAAATATTGAAAAACTCACTGCCGGGGGTGGGACGGTCGACATCCAGAGCATCGCGGATAATTTTCCGCTGCTGAAGGAGCTGTCGTGCTATACTGAGGTTGTCGGCTCTGGCTTTGGTCCGCTGTCCCAGTTGACGAAGCTTGAGCGCCTAGACTTGAGCAGCGATGAGCCTATCTCCAAAGATATGTCGTTCCTCCTCGGCATGGTCCATCTGAAGGATATTTTCATGCATGGCGCAATGGCTTCCGAGCTATCAGCACTGAGAAACTTGAAGCAGCTGCGATATCTTGCGATCGAAGGAGATTATATTGAAGACATCTCGGTCGTCACCGAGCTGAAGCAACTGCAGACGCTGTCGCTGTGTGGATCGCCAGTTCGAGATCTCACCTGCTTGTACGGCCATCCTGAGCTTCGCGACGTTCGTCTGTCTAAATGCGCTGTCTGCAGCCCGCTAATCAGGGGTTATGGAGAGGCTCTGCCGAACATTGCTTTGTTTTGGCACTCGAATTGTGCTGAGTGTCTGCAGGCGTTTGGGCTTGGGTTTGTAGACCCGTGAGTTGTCTCTGAATTGACCAAAGAGTTTAGAGCATGGTCAAATAGAAGTTTCATTGCAACATGATCGAGGGTGACATTTTGCTCGTGTTCAATAGTGCGATGGTACGCGTGAAAATGGTGAATTGCTGCTTAACCCAACTCAATTGCAAATTGACGGTGAACTCGTGCAGTTCGTTTTCGTGAGCGCCTACACGCAACTGCGACGACGAACTTTTGACAGTTGCAGTACTGATAAAATGGTAATTCAGAGATGACAATCACACGCCGCAATCTTGGTCGAACGCTGCAGTCATTGTCTTTGTCGTACCACAAGCTGTCGCTGACATTGCTGATAAGCTACGCCTATAATGGACCTTTCAATTGTCGAAGGAACACCCGCTGCTCCACTTCACCTCGTTGGCCGTGCGCTCCTACTCGATAAATGTGCGCGCATTTGAGCCTGGTTGCTGCCCAAATCTCGAAAAGCTCGCAGTTAAGACTGGCAAGTTGGACGTGCAGAGCATCGCGGAAAGTTTTCCCAAGCTCAAACAGCTGTTCTACTACGAAGGAGACGCGGTGGAATTCCGATCGCTTGTTCATTTGAAGAGCCTCGAGAGGTTGGATATGCGGGGGGTTCCGAAACTGACGCACGGATTATCGTTCATGGGTGAGATGACTCGCCTCACAGAGCTTCATATGAGTATAGAACCGGAGGATATATCGTGCCTTGGTAACTTGAAGCAACTACGACACCTGGAACTACACGCTTACAACGACATGGTAGACATTTCGGTCCTGGCTGAACTAAAGCAGCTTCGGACGCTTGAATGATCGAGTTCGCATGTTCAAGATGTATCGTGCCTCTGTGGACACCCCAGCTGAGGCGATTGACTCTACCACGAGAAACCGACTGCGGTCCGCTGTATCATAACGGTATCTTGTCGCCTCCGAGGCTTGTTCATCTCGAGCACGACGACTGTGAGCGCGATAACTGCGAAAGAGAGCGCTTGTAGTTTTGTGCCAGTCGTAACCACTGTTAGCGTCGTGCACATACGATTTGCACAAAACGTCAAGCGTCACTAACCTCCGTAGAATCAGGCTCGTCGTGTGCGTGTTCATCCGCCGAGGCAGAGATCTGTTGATCGAGCCACTCGAGCGCCTCGCCCAAACCCTCGCCAGAGATCGGATTAGTCTGCACCACATGCCAAGGCGGCCGCGCGATCACATCCAACATGAGTCCGGAGCGAAACTCATGTGCGCTCACGCACGTCGGCAGGTACTGTTTATTTGCCAGTATGAGCAGCGGCTTGCCGCGTACCGACGGGTCCTCCATGGTTCGATAGAGATACTCAGCAGCTTCACCAAATCTCGCCGGATCGCCAGCATCCACGACGAATACGAGCGCGTCCGATTGTTCGCATGAATCCCACGCCGTTCGAGGCAGCGGATGCGAGTCATCACGAATGTCCAGCGCGCCGACTGTCAGCTGCTTGTGCGTGAAGCTAAGGACGGGATAGAACCTCGAAGGTTCTACGGGGAACTCCTTCAACTTCCACATCAATGACTTCTTGCCGGAGCGTTCAAGCCCAACCACCGTGATCCTAGTCGGTCTCACACAGTGATCCGCCAGCGCATCGAGCTCGGGCAGAGTCCTTCGACTCGATTGGCTTCCCATCAGCTTGAGTTTTGGCTGTGCAGGCTTCTGTGCTGGCTTCACTCGATCTGGAGCGAATTCTATGTGAATGTACCCATACATTGTACCCATGATCAACGACTCGATGCGTTGGCGTTGTGCGATTGGCCTCCGATTGTAGCTTGGCTACCTGTCTAACCCAATCGAGGTACTGGCAGACATCTTCGCCTGTTGTGGCCATCTTCTGACTGATTACTTTCTGTATATTAGTGACCACGACGTTTGGGTTGTTCTGGATCGACGAGTTCCCTTTACTACCTTCGTCACGTCCGTGACCTCAGGAAGATAATATCACGGCAATATGGGAGTCTCCACAGTGCTCACGGTCGGATCGATTTGGTAATTGACTGACGGTAGATGGGCAGCTTGGAAGCTAATGTTCCAGGATAAGAAATTCACGTTCATGTACGTGAAACACCCTTTACTCATCCAATTTGTGGTGGAATGAACAATGTTGTTTCCACTGTAGTTGCTGCGAAAACTCAAGAATGCACATGTCAATCGACCAAATTGTTGAGAGGAAGCACAAAGCCGCCGTAAATGAAATGAACAGTTAGCTTACAATGGTCTCCCCGTTTGGATACTTATCCAATCACCATTCTGTACTTGAGTCATTCTCTCTTATCGCCGAGTACCTCAATCCGTGGGTTGATGGTGAATTGCTGCTTAACCCAACTCAATTGCAAATTGACGGTGAACTCGTGCAGTTCGTTTTCGCGAATGCCTACACGCAACTGCGACGTCGAACTTTTGACAGTTGCAGTACTGGTAGGATGGTAATTCAGAGGTGACAATCACACGTCGCAATCTTGGTCGAACGCCGCAACCATTGTCTTTGTCGTACCACAAGCTGTCGCTGACATTGCTGATGACCTACTTCATCACTTCCGTGTTGCTACGTCGTTCACCTTTGCTCAGGCTGCAACTTTGACCTCGCACCTGAGCTTGATATAACACTAGCTGGGGACACTAGACACAGCGCAACCGATGGTGTT
Organism: Phytopythium vexans; assembly: GCA_003413675.1. Taxonomy (NCBI): domain Eukaryota; phylum Oomycota; class Peronosporomycetes; order Pythiales; family Pythiaceae; genus Phytopythium; species Phytopythium vexans. The sequence continues at coordinate 529,510 of QLOC01000021.1, read as the reverse complement.
CATTGCTGCAGCTCCAGCAGTCCCAGCCTTCTTCACACCTCTGCTGCTTCGCACGGTTAGGTTCGTCACCCGCCGAGTTGCCTAGATTAACGCAACGCCAAGCTGTTGTGTCTAGCCAATGTGTCGTGGTTCCACAAAATACCCAAAAGTTGCAATCCTGAGCTTCAATGACGACTGTCGAGCAGAGTGCGCCGCCAGATTATAGAACACCAGCACATCCAAGTCGCTCGCTGTCTGCTTGCTCTTCGCCACTTGCGTGCGATCTCACTACCGAAGTGACTGGAGACCGCGCCAGCCGCACAAGAGGCCACGAGCCTCGACATGACCCACGAGACGCCCAACGACAGGATGCCTGCGATGCTCGTCGGAAACGACAGCGAGAGGCGGTCTGAGATCGTCTTGAACCTCCACAGGTGGCTTCCTGGTCCTCTCGCCGATGCGTTCTCGTCTCAGTCGGCAGCACTCGACCCGCTCTACCGCGTCGTTAGTCAGGCTAGCGACAGCGAGATCCAAGAGAGCCTCGGCTCGATGGGGGTTGTTGATGATGTCTGCCTGGACGACGAGGTCTTTGAGCTTCTTCAACAGATCACGGGCACTCCGAAGTTTGGGCCACCCATCATCGGGGCAATCAACGGGGAACTAGCAGCCTCGGAGGCGGATGAGAGTTGTCTATCAGCCGATAATGAGGTTGTCGTCGACGTGACGAGCAGAGCAGAGGGCACCGATGGCACTGTCGACGAGCAAAAGGAAAGGCGACGCGCGCAGTATCGCCGAGCGTCCAAGAAGCGGCGCGTCAAGAAGCAGAATGAAGATGTGTTCGTGCAGAACCGAATAGGACGACTCTCCAAACAGCTCGCGGCTTTGACCAGGAGGACGAACCGAGGTGTTCCTGACGATGAACACGCTCTCCAACAACAGATCGACGCTCACAAGGTGCACATCGACAAGCTCCGGACCGGTGTCGAGAAATTAGCGGATGCCACGACTGCGATCTTGACCAAAACTCGCGTGTCGGGCCAGTCATGGAGTCTTTCACCCGGCCAACCGATGACTCGCCACCTTCCAGTGCCATTCTCTGCCTCCAACTGCCACCGCGTCGCACGACAGGTGCACACGGCACTGGTGGGAGATCCGCTCCACTCCGAAACAGCCAGAGTCAACGTGTGCTACGTCGCGGGCTGGCGCGCCGAGCTCTGGACAGCCAGTGAAGGTAGATTGAACTGGAAGGCGCAGCACGACTCCCGATCCGGTCGACTTGAAGTCATGGCTGGAGTCATTTGGGAGTTGTTTTCGACAGAAGACGCTTGGCGGGGAGCCGATCCAAGCGTGTTGTTCGTTCGGATCCTCGCTCGCCTCGACGACAACTACATTCTGCTACACCGTGCGATACGGATCGGCCAAACGGTGCATGAGTTCACCTCGCTCGCGTTCTGTGTAGCCCAAGACGACGGCTATTTCATCGGTGCGACAACCTTGCAGGGGTCTACAGGCGGCTCAGAGTGCCATGGATGGATGCTGTCAGGTACAGTCGATGAGTGGACCGCGCGCTGGATCGGCTACTGTGACATAGGAGCTGGCACTGGCCCCGAATCGACAATGAACATCGACGCTTTGGCTCGCAGCGTGCTCTTGGGACTTCGACACGTGGAGAGCTGCGTCGTCTAGTCAGCTCAAGTACATGGTGGCGCAGATGGTGACGTTCAGCACGCTCGACGTGAGCAGCACGACTGGCAGGAACGCTCGGAGGCGCGGGTTGAGTCCGAACGGTAACCCGGCGCGCGACTCCAGCGCGACGGCGATGAAGTCGACGACGAGTTCAACCGCGAACTGGGATGCGAGCGACTCAATCTGGGATCGGATGGCGACGGGCGACGACGGGTTCAAGCTTGCGACCGCGCGCAGTCGAGTGTAGTGTGGACTGCGCCAGTAGAAGCACAGCACAGCGGCCGAGCACGAGAGCGCCATGTACTCGGCGTACATGTCGGCGAGCACCTCGGTAGTGTGCAGGTCGAGCACCTGCCGCTTCCATCGCAAGAAGACCGCCTCGAGCTCCGTCTGCTTGTCCGAGTGGCAGTCGTCCGACTTGCGGCTTATCTCTGAGGCGGCAGCGGGGGCTGTACCACCATTGAAGAGCTGGCGTTCGCGGCGACTGATCGAGCGCTTGAGCAGTGCGAGCTTCCCGACGCGAACGGCGATCTCGATGACGCCAAGCGCCACGGTTACGAGTCGCGAGCTCTGCGCGCCGAGCAACACGATGCGCGCCTGCGTGTCGATCAGCACGGTGGGGACGCCGACGGCGACGCTCATGATGCGCGCGTTGATGACGCGGTGGTGGATCATCGCTCGTCTGGCGCCTTCTTGAACCGCGAGCTTGAAGAGCGTGCTGGCCGCCAGAAAGGCGAGCACGACGGCGCTGCCACTCGCGACCACGCGCCATTGGCTCACGAGATGGACGTAGCCGCCGGCCGCGAGGCTCGCGACGTGCAACGGCAGCGCTCGGAGCAGTGCAGGGAGGAACCGCGGGCGGCGGTAGACGGTCGGGATATCCGATGGAGAGGATGGCTGTGGAGCGGGGGCAGTGGCGTTGGCAGCGATTGCACCTCGGCGCTGCTTGTGAACCAGGCGCGCTGGACCAGCAGTTGTCTTGGTGTACACGATGTTCCGGTAGGAGATGGCGGAGCCGGCGTGGAAGACGGCACCGAGTATGTTGGTCGCGTAGAAGTCGAGCTTGACGTTGAAGAACGCCTCGGACGTCGACGAGAAGTGAGCGACGAGCAAGGCGTTGCCCAACGAGAGCGCCAGCGAGGCCAACACGTACGGCGCCGTCGCTATTGCGAACGTCTTGACGCACAGCCAGGCGCTCGGTGGACGGTCGGGATGCTCGAGGAAGCGCAGACGCTGGAGCGCTGGCACGTGCGCGGCGATGTGGATGACCATGTAGATGGCGTCGTACCAAATCACATTGGCCACGAGCACTTGCCGTCGAGACTGCAGCCGCATCGGCTGTAGAGAGAAGACATCGCCGAGGCTGAACAGTGCTGTCGTGAGCCAGCAGCACGCGGCGACGGCGACCATATCGCGCAGCAGCGCGCGGTTGGCCAGCAGCGCGGACTGCCACAGGTCGCGGTCGAGCACTGATCGCCCCCGCCACGACGCATTTGGCGGCGTTGCGGCCGCCGATGGGACCACGCTCGCCAGTGGAGCTGCCATTCACGGCATAAATCGCCCAGCAATCGCTGGGAGGAAAGAGAGAACGAACGCCAAGAGGGGCTAGGAATAGCAATATCGACTCTACCTCTGCTTCAAGAACAGGCAACAACATGGCTACAATCCATTGTGTAGCCATGACCTGTATTGAAGGCAGCACGGTACATCAAGTATTGAACATGTAACTGGTGTAATAGCGCGTTATGTTGGACTCGACTGCTTTGATCACCTGCGCATACTCACTCGAGGCCAAAGAGGACACGATGGACCCTGGCGAGTTCGACGAGGCGCGCTACCGCGCGTCGCTGCTCCGCAAGATGCGCGCGAGCGAGGTGGTCGTGTACCAGGCCGAGTTCGCGCCGGCGTCGGTGGCTGCCGAGCCCACGCTCGTGGCGGCCACGAGCACCGGCCGCCTCCACGTCTTCCGCCTTCGCCACATCATGGTGCTGGGTCGAGGCACTCAAACTCGCAGTGACAGAGCAACGGAGGCTAACACTCTATGGTTGATATGGAAATAGGAGCCGCAGTACTGGGAGAAGGTCGAGCGCAACGAGTGAGTGTGGTTGTCCTCGTAACTAGCGGTGTTGGTGGTCGCGGGTTGTAACTCGGTGTGCTCCATGTGCAGAGTATCGCCGCGGCCGACGGCGGACCTGTCGTTCCAGGCGCACCCGAGCCAGATCTACGCGCTCGCGTTCGCCGGCGACGCCGCCAACCCCGTGCTGCTCAGGTGCGTGGGGTTTATATATGTCTATACTGAAGGTCCATTTCCTGACGACCAAGCTCTCTCTATCAACTCTAGCGGCGGCGATCAGGAGCTGCGCGTGTGGCGGTGGCGGGACATCGCGGCGGCGCTGGACGACCCGGCGCGGGCCAAGACGATCGAGCCGGCGCACGCCGTGCACCTGCATCGCCAGGCGCTGGGCTTCCGCGGCGCGCTGCTGCCGTTCAACGAGGTCAACGACGTGGCCGTGTGCCCAGCGACGCAGCACGCGTTCCTCGCCGGCGGCGACGCGGCCGCGCACGAGTGGGACCTGTCGACGCAGCAGTTCGTGCGGCGCTTCGAGGGCCACGACGACTTCCTCCACTCGGTCAGCTACCTGCAGCACTCGCGCGAGCTCGTGACGGGCTCCGAGGACGGCGCGATCGGCCTCTGGGACGCGCGGCAGGCTCGCCAGGCCGAGTTCCTGCGGCCGCAGCCAGTCTCGGGACAGACCGAGCCATCGGCGCTCTGGGTCGGCTGTGTGGCACACGACGCGTCCGAGATGTGGCTCGCGTGCGGCGGCGGCAAGCGGCGCGTGGCCGGACGGAGTGGCGCGCCGCAGAGACAGCAAGGCGGGTTCATGAGCATGTGGCACCTGCCGTCGCGCGTGCCCGTGCACTACACGCCGACGCCGAGCGACGTGCACGACGTGGCGTTCCACCGCATGGAGCTGCTGTCCGTGGGGAACGAGGCGAGCCTCAAGCAGTGGAACCGGTCGTCCGGCGCGCTGCTGGCGACGGCCCACGCGACGCTGCCCTCCTGCCACTTCTGCGTCGTCGACGAGGCCTCGGACGTGGTCGCGGTCGGTGGCGCCGCCCCCACCATCGACGTGTACGCCATGCCCGGCGTCGTGAGCTTCTCGCTGCTCGTGCAGGACGACGTCTAACAGCCGTGCAGCAAACACTGGAGACCTTCACGCACTCTATCTCGGGTTATTGTTCCAGCGGCACGCGCTGCTCGTAGGCGGCGATGCCGCGCTGCAGCAGCTCGTTGGTCGTGAACATGATGGCGATGGACGGCACGACCTTGATTAGGTTGGGCACCACCCCCTTGTACAGGCCGCGGAAGCCCTCGGCCTTGACGATCGCGCGCAGACCGCCAACAGTGCTGGTGTACTCGGGCTGGCCGCGCAGCGAGCTCAGCTGGAAGCGACGTCGCAGCACGTCCATCGGGTACGCGGCCGTCTGACCGCAGGCGCCAGCCACTCCACCACACGCGAGCAGTATGAGCGCGTCCGGGTTGCCCTGCTCGTCCCTCGGCGCCGACGTGCGCAGCGTCTCGAACACGGCGAAGTTGAGGCCGACGTATGGCGCGATCCCCCAAATCGTGGGCAGTACACCGCGGTAGACGCCGCGCAGGCCGCCGGTCTGGATCATCGATCGGATGGCGCTGACCACGCCAGTGTACTGCGTGTCGGCCAGCCCGCCCTGCACCGTGAGCCGCGCGCGAGCCGCGTCCAGCGGGTACGTGGCCACGACAGACACGACGCCGGCCATGGCGCCGCCCACGACCTTCCGCCACGGACTGAGCACGTCCTGACCCTCCGGCAGCAGAAGCGGCTTGACCCGATCAAAGACCGCGAACTGGATGGCCACGTAGGGAAACACGCGCACGCAGTTGGCGCCGTTGCCCTTGAAGAAGCCGCGCGGGCCTTCCTCGGCCAGGATCTTGCGCAGCGACGGCAGGATGCCCTGGTACTTTGGGTTCTTGCCGCCGACCATGTCCTGCACCTGGAACAGGATCTTAAGCCGCTCGAGCGGCGCCACGGCCGTGCGGGACGCGCAGCCCGCGACTGTATACAGGCACAGAGTCTTAGCAACACGGTGATGCATCAATAGAGTGGTCGCGGGCACGTACCGCCGCCGCAGAGCAGGTTCTGCACGTCCTTGTCCATCGCGCCGCCCGCCTCGTGGAAGGCAGAGAAATGGGAGAATGAATCGGCCACCCGCCGGAACTGGCCACCCACCGGTGCCGAACGTATTTAGGCGGCGTATTATGTTTGGCAGGGTACTGAACAGCACGAATGCATACGTCAGGAAGAACGTTGAAGTTGAAGTTATGAGCGACAATCCAGTCTCGCTTGCCGTTCCAGCGGATCGGCGGCATCGCATGAATCATTTGCTGGCTGGCGCTCCGCGTCCTGTTCCGTTGCTATTCTTGCGGCGGTGGCGGTGGGAGACAAGTCTATCGATACAATTACGAGGAACGGTTGGGGTGTCGCTAGAGAGCCAACCGCTCAGACCTGGAGGCCCGGCGTGCGTTGGCCGACGCGCTGGTAGCGCGCCTGCTGGTGCGCCAGGCTGCGGTGGCGGCTGTAGGCAAAGTAGAGCGCGAGCGCGAGCAGCAGCCAGAGCGCGATGAGCGCCACGCTGGCCGCGTCCATCTGCGCGAACAGGAACCAGTTGAAGAAAATGGCCACGCACGGCGTGAACGGCACGAGCGGCGCGCGGAACGTCATGGCCTTGCCGTCGTCCTCGTCCTCGTCCACGGCGCTGCTGTCATCCGTCTCACTCGCGTCGACACTGACGACATCGTCCGCTCGAACGTCAACGCGTTCCTGATCGTTGTCGCTAGCCTCGTCACTCGCCAAGTTGGAAAGCTCGGACTGTGGCCGAGTGTCTTCTACCGTAGAGGCCACATCCAGGTTCTCTTCGCTGCCACGGCGACAGATTCGTCGCGGCGGGTGACTGCGCTGGAGGTGGTCCAAGTCCTTTACTTCGATTTCGTCGCTTGGCGCCACTCCCTGCAGCATCTTCTTCTTGTCGCCTGCACCATTGGTCGCCGCCATCGACGCGGCCAAATCACTGGCGGCAGCGACGACCCCGTCCTCGGCCTCCTTCAGCATGAACATGAGCGCAAACGCGACGACCGAGAAGAAGGCGGCCACGAATGGACCCGCGGTGTCCATGTACCGATCAAACACGGTCGACTCATCTGTGATGGGCTTGATGGCGATCACGCTCTTCTGCCAGTGGAACGCTGCGAGGAACGACGTGAGCAAGAACGCAGCAATCAGTCGTCCGTGCGAGCGCGGGCGGCTCGCAGTCGGTCTTGACCGAGAAGTCCGCACCAGCAGCAGCGAACTGTTGGTGAGGTTAAAGGCGACAAGAATGCCGAGCGAGATGAAGTTCCAGAGCACTTGGAAGGGAACAAGCACCGCGATCAGCGTGACAGCGAGCCCACATAGCAGCGTGCCGTGGAAGAGGTTGCCGTTCGAGTCGACACGAGCGAACACATGCGGAAGCAACCCGTCCTTGGCCATGGCGTACTGCACGCGCGGCTGAGCCAGGAAACCAATGAAGGTCGTGATGGGCATCGTCAGCACCTCGCCGGTCGCGACCACCGTGGCGGCCCAGTCCCAACCGACGTGGCTAAACGCGCGACCGTAAGATTCGCCTGCATCAATCTCAGTGTAGCGCTGCATCCCGACGAGAGACAGCGTCGCGAGGGTCGAGAGCGTTGCGGCGCCGATGATTGTGCCGATGACCGCGCGCGGAATGTTCTTGGTCGGGTTCTTCGCCTCGCCTGCTAGGCAGCAGACCTCGTCGTAGCCAATGTAGCCGAAGAAGCTCGCACTGGCACCGAGCAGCACGCCGGGCCAGCCATACGCGACTTCGCCCATCGGATTGAGCTTCTCGTCGGGGATGAACGGCGTCACATTGTCCGTGTCGAACCGGCAGAGCCCGACGACAATAATGAAGATCACGACGGAGATCTTGGTCATGGTCACGACGTTCACGACGAGTTTCCCCGCCTGCATGCCGCACAGCACGATCCCCGTGATGACCATCAGCAGCAGACCGGCGTACAAATCGACACTCGAGTCCTTCGGCTTCATCCAGGAAGGGCCGACCACGCCAAGCTCCGTGTCCATCCAGGTCGTGAACTTGTCGCTCCAGCTGCGCGCGCCGCCGGCCGCCGAGATGCCATACTCGAGTGTCAGCAGGAAGCCAGCGAGCATGGCGGGCAGCTCGCCAAGTGCGTGGTACGCGTACGCGTAGGTGCTGCCAGTCGACGGGATGAGGCACGAGAGCTCCATGAACGACAGGCCGCTGAGCAGACAGCCGACGCCGGCGATGAGCCATGAGATCGTGGCCGCCGGCCCAGCGTAGGCGCTCGCGATGAGCCCCGCGGTGGCGAAGACGCCCGAGCCGACGGTGCCGCCGATGCCGAGCATGATGAGGTCGAAGAGCCCGAGCGTGCGCTCCATCTCGCGCGACTCGTGCGCCTCGTCGGCCATGAAGTGCAGCGGCTTCTTCCAGAAGGCCACGCGCAGAGCGGACGCCTTGACGGCGGCCATGGCGGGAGCTGCGAGCGGCCGTGGGGGCGACGCGCGCTGCTCGATGCTCATGACGAATGCGACCTAGGTTGCCTTGGCCGTTGTGGTCTGTGAACGCCACTTTGTCGAGGGCGATTGCCCTGACTAAATGCACGTTGAACCTGTGATTTCAGGCGTACGTGCGACATCCCTGCTCTTGCAAAAGTGGCACCTGAGCCGCTCACCTGCGTGGGTGCATACGGTTTTCACAATTTGGCGGAAAGAGAGCGCGCACATGTGGAATTTTGAGCGAAATGCGGTGGGTTTCGTGCTGGACCATTTTTAGAATCCCGTTTTCGGCCAATCAGGGCCAGGATCGAGCGTGATCTGCAGCAGCAATTGGCGTGATCTTGGCATTTTCGGCCCTTCACTGTGCGCTCCTCCAGCCTCATCCCGTCGAAAACTCCGCGATTGCATATTTTCGACATTACCCAATTTGGTTTCCGCTCCTATCTATGGCAGCGCATCCGTACACTTTATATTTTCCGACCTCGAGAGCCGAAAAATAGAAAATCAGCGCGGAGAAACAGCTCCGCTCCCCCCATCCTCCTTCTGCGCGAAGAAGGAAAGCCGAGCGCAGAGACGGCGAGGCCGGCCCCGCGCCGCACGCACCTGTCGCGCCGAGACCTCGCCGCCATTCGGCGATCTCGCGTGCGCGACTTGTCCCAGCCGCTACCGCGCCATGGAGCCCGCGTCTGCGATCCCGGTGGCCCCCGCCGAGGGCATGCCGTCCCGGCTGCGCGAGTATGAGCAGTCACTCACGCGCGCCATCTCGCCGCGGGCCAGCGCGCAAGCGCGGCTGCGGGTCGCCACCCGCGGGAACGCGGATGTGCCCGGCTCGCCGGTCGCGTACCACCCGTCCCCGCGGGCGGTGCACCACGTGGCGAACGCGTTCAGCAACTCGCCGCGCGTGGAGCTGGCCATGTTCTCCCCTCGGCGGCGCGCGCTGTCGGCGCAGCAGGAGAACGCGGTGGCGCCGGTCGCGGGGGTCATGAGCGTCGAGGCGATCGCCGTGGCGTTCGGGGAGGAGGTGAAGGCCGGCGTGGACGACGAAGAGGAGGAAGAGAAGGTGGAGGAGAAGGCGCCGGCTCCCGAGTCGGAGTCGACGCCGACGGTCAAGGCCGAGAACGGCGCCAAGGACGACGACAAGAGCGTCAGTCCGCCGGACGACAGCGAAGGCTGCCTGATCTGCATGGACGAGTTTTCGGCGCGCCGCAAGGCGTACCCGCTGCCGTGCACGGGCCAGTGCACCGGCGCGTTCGTGCACTACCGGTGCATCATGGCGTGGCTCGGCCAGTCGGGCAGCTGTCCGCTGTGCCGCGGCGTGTGCGACCCGCTGGTGCTGCAGCCGCTGCAGAAGCTGGAGCTGGACGACATGTCCAAGACGGCGATGCAGCCGGTACCGCTGGACGCGGGCATCATTCGGTGCTACGTGAAGCAAGTGTACCGCGGCATCTTCAAGCAGTACAGCTACGAGCTGTATCTTCAGGGCCAGATCGGCACGCAGGAGGAGGACAAGTTCCTGCTGTCGGCGCGGCGCCAGGTGCGCTCGAATATGACGGCGAACTACATCATCCACACGGACAAGGAGTGTCTGGACGCGAACCGCATCGGCCGCATGGGGTCCAATTTCCTCGGCACGTGCTTCACCATGTACGACAACGGTCGCGACCCGCAGAAGGTGGCCAAGATCCAGGACGCCGTGAGCTCGGACGACGAGCTGGTGCACAACGTGCTGCAGATCCGCGAGGAGCTCGGGTGCGTGACGTACGAGCCGAACCGCACGAGCGTCGGGCCGCGCAAAATGCGCGTGGTGATCCCGGACGTGGACGAGAACGGGGTGTCGTCGAAGGTGGTTCGCCCCATGAGCCGACAGGACCGGCTCGTGACGCGGCTGCAGACGGGAGACCTGAAGGACCTGATGCGGTTCTCGAACCGCGAGCCGGTGTTCCGCGAGGACCTCGGCGCGTACTGCCTGGACTTTGGCGGTCGCGTGTCGATGGCGTCGGTGAAGAACTTCCAGCTGATCAACACGGAGGACCCTTCGATGGGGAACATCCTCCAGTTCGGCCGCGTCGCGGACGACATGTTCACGATGGACTTCCAGTGGCCGCTGTCGCCGTTCCAAGCCTTCGCTATCTGCCTCAGCAGCTGCGACACGAAGCTCGCCTGCGTCTAGATCACGACGCGCCACCCTCCCGACCGCCATGTCGTCCCGCCCCCGCGCCAGCCCAGCGGCCCTATATGTATTGGCTCAACTCGGATCTCCTTCCGCTCTTGCTTTGTCATCGCGCGCGTCTTGTTGTATTTTTAGCGTCCGATCCCTTGGCTCTCGTCGATCTCATCGTCGATCATCATGTCGATGGTGGTGCTTGGGGATCAATAACGGATTGCGAATATCGATCGTGTTTCTGTTACGTTGCAAAATCATACCGTTCCAAAAGCATACAAACATCAGGTTGAGGTGTTAGTTACACAACGATGGAATACCGCCAGGCGGTCGCTTGCTTGCCAATCTGCACGCAGTCTCCAAGCAAGAGCGTCTTCCGAGATGACCGTGCTGCTCCCGGCGGCGGTGGCCGACGCCAACTGGTTCCTGGTGGCGACAGTCGTGCCAGTGGGGGCCACCACCCTGCTGGTGCACCCTTCGTGGGGTCTGTACGGCCGCGGGCCGGCCCAGGCGCTCGTGCACCGGCGACACCTGCGCGGTGCGGTGCTGTGGACGCTCGTCTTCGCCGCGGCGCTGCTCTTCGTCGTGGGCGTCGCGCTCGAGGTCTACCACTCTCGCGGGTGCCCGAACAGCGACATCTTCCACTACGAGGTCGAGTCGCTGGCGCGCACCGTGCTGCAGTTCTGCGCGCGCCAGCGCGTGCCGTTCTGGGTCGCGTTCGGCAACCTGCTCTTCGTGCTGCGCGGGCAGAAGCGGATCCCCGTGGGCGACACGGACTCGGACGTGAGCATCCCCAAGCGCGCCTTCCTCGAGCGGTTCCAGAGCATCGAGGGCTTCTCGAGCGCCGTGTGGGAGCACGCGGTCGTGGAGATGCAGCGGCCCGTGTACGTCTCGTACCTTCCCGACCGCGAGCTCGTGCAAGTGTTCCTCACGCCCGAGCTCACCGGCTCGCACGCCGACATTTGGCTGTACACGGAGGAGACGGACTACACGACTGGCGAGACGTGGCTCGTCAACAACGACCGCACGGTGCGCGGCAAGCGGTTCCCGATCGACCAGGTGTTCCCGCTCGTCGAGGCATCTACGCTCTTCCTGAATGAGCCCGTGACGCTGCCGCAGAACGCCACGTACCTCGCCATCGCCGAGTACGGCCGCTCGTTCATGACGCCGATGACGACACGGCTCGAGTGCATCGAGAATGTGCTGAACGGCTACACCTTCTTCAAGCGGAAGCCGCTGCTGCTCGTCAACGTAGTGTCCGCGCTACTGTCCGCGCTGGGACTTTCCGTTCTCGCAGTGAGCGCTTTGCCCCATCTTCGCCGCGCGCTGCTCGTCGCGTCGCCGCGCAGGAAGAGTACGCGAGCCAAGGACGTTGTCTAGGTCGGCGGCGAGGCGTCCTATTCCAGTATACAAGAGTGCAGTTCGTGTGGGGTTCGAGAGTTGTCATTTTCACCGCGTTCTCACAGCTTCCGCGAACGCTCGAGCGGGTTCTGGCACGTGTGCAGCAGCTTCTGCAGGTCCATCCACTCCATGGCCTCGAACTCGTCGTTGTGGATGAGGCTGCCCGACTCCATACGGTCCAGATAGACGATGCCGTCGAGGTGGTCCAACTCGTGCTGGAAGATGCGCGCGGGGAAGTCGAGCAGCGTCTTCTGGTGCTCCTTGCCAGCCAAGTCGAGGTACTTGACCTTGATCTGCTTGGCCCTCGACACGACGCCCATGTACCCCGGGATGCTGAGACAGCCCTCAAAGTCCTTCTTGGTCTCCTTGGACATGGTCACGATCTCCGGGTTGATCACCGGCTGGTACTCGAGTCGGTCGCCCAGGTCCTCCTCGCTCTGCGGCGGGTTCTTCAGCATCAGGAACATGCGCAGGCTGTGACCAAGCTGCGGCGCCGCGATGCCCACGCCGGCCTCTTCGCGCTGTCGGGGTTAACAGCGTAGATAACGCACAAAGGGTTAGCTATCCGCTGCAGGAGATTACAGACTGTCCATTGCCGACGCACCACTTGATGCTCCATCGACTCGAGCACCTGGCGCACGGCCGGCGACCGGACGTCCCCCACGGCCTTGGAGATCCGCCGCAGCGCTGTGACAGAGGACAAGCGAGCAGACAACGCTAAGTTCACACTGTGGTGCGGCAATAAAGGCGAGGCAATGACGAGCATACCGGGGTTGCCGAGGAAGACGAGCGACATTTTGGTGTCGAGTTCACGCTTTTTGGAGCTGTTGCCTTTCAAAGCCACAGATGATGTTAAGTGCGCATTAGGTATCGACGCACTTAACGAATGACTTGCGTTCAGAGTGCAACGGCCAATCAAGGAAGCAATGGAGTCTGAGCGATTGGCGGCGCACTTCCAAGCAAAGCGGCGGCCAAAAGGCGGCGAGGCGAGCGCGGCCAAGAAAGAGGAGGCGGTGTTCCGCTTCGACTTTAGCGTTAGTGGGGCGGACGATTCTCCGGCCACCAAAACGAAGACCAAGAAGCGCAAGAAGAAGAAGAAGAACAAGAAGAAGAAGAATCTCGAGGTCGATGGACAGCCATCGACAAACTCCGAACACAGCGTTCCACAGCCCTCCGAGTCCACCAAGCACAGCGATTCCGTGAAGCAGCCTGTGGATGCAAAGCCGCCTGCAACTGCCAAGCAGCCAACCAGCACGCCGAGTTTCCTCAAGCTGCGCAAGGCGACGGGTTCCGAGTCCGAGCTCGCGCGCATGCAGCTGCGATACGGCCAGGGTCGGCGCAACCTGAGCGCCATCGCGCACCGCGAGCGGCGACGCCAGGCTGTCCAGCAGGCCTCTGCTCATTCCGACGCTGCAGCCGATCCGCCGTCTGCTGCTCGCGCATCGGCGCCAGACGCCACGAGCTTCCAGTTCAACTTTGAAGCGTGAGCGCCGTGTGACGCCAGCCCCGCAATGCCGCGACAGCCGGCGGCGACCGGCCGACGTAGCGAGCGCCTCGCCTCGCCTCGCCTCGCCTCTCCTCGCTTGAAGCGTCGCCTGGATCACTCGGCAGCGATGCGGCGGTCGAGTGCGCGACACTCATCGAGATCAGAGCTGTGATTGCAGACGTCGAAGCTGAGATCCTCATGAAGACACTTCTCCATGTCAAGATGTCCGTTATATGCGGCCAAATCCATCGCTCACTTAGTACAACCCTCAGTGCAATCAGTGTGCAACCACTGCACCATACCAAGGAGTCCCCTTTCAACAGCCAAATCCATCGCTCTTGTTGTATAACCCTCGTTCCGGTTCCCGTGCAACCACTCCACCACCGCAAGGTGTCCGCTTGGTGTAGCCAAGTCCATTGCCCACTTCGAACTGCCAACCGAGTGATTCCGATACAGCCACTGCACCACATCCAAATGGCCATTTTCGGCCGCACAGTCCATCATGTTATCGCCACGGCTAGTGCGACAAGCGCAAACACCAGTAGGCTGCGTGCGCTCGAACCAATGAAGCCACCCACACCTCGCCGCTCTGTACGAACGCACGGACCCAGAGCAATCCAGCATCCCCGACATCGGCGACTGTATCTGATCCGGAAGGAGTAACTTATCGCCGCATGCTCGACATCACGTCCCTCTGCACCCTCGCTGTTTGTACAAGAAATAGCGCTGTTATGGATCTGATGCAAACTGCAGTGAAGTATAACCGTTAGCGAACAGAGCGAGTTATTTCCAAATCAACATTCCACACAGAACGAAGCGGCTCAACTGCGTGCGAGTCGGCGTCGCTGAAAGCTCGATCCCCTTGACATCGAGGCCAGCGCAACAGGGGTCTACCTGATGGAGGTGATCAAGGAGACGACACGGAGCACTGTGGCGTCGCGTCACCTCGAACTTGTTCGTACCAAGCGTCACGGTTCAAAACCAGCGAAGCTACCACTTGGATGTTGCAAAATCGCGGACAGAGGCTAAGTGGATGCGAACGTCTCTGGATGGGTTCAACGCGAATCTACTTAAAGAAATCTAGATCGTGCTGTTTTCAAGACTGCCCAACTTACGCAACCTACGGGAGAGCCGGTACAAAGCAGGCCACGCACTGTGCGAGGCATGGACAGTTCTTTGGTTTAGTCAACGTGAAGAGCAAGAAATGCGAGGATGCAGATTGCAGTACTCAACCAACCTATGGGAGATCCGGTACAAAGCAGGCCACGCACTGTGCGAGGCATGGACGGCTCCTTGGTTTAGTCGACGTTGTCACCAAGAAATGCGAAGAGACTGGTTGCAGTACTCAAGCAAGCTATGGGAGAGCCGGTACAAAGCATGTCACGCACTGTGCGAGGCATGGACGGCTCCTTGATTTAGTCAACGTGAGGACCAAGGTATGCCGCACATGTATGACAACAAGTGTGAATCAAGTTTACAAACCCAATTGTGCACGGTGCCATTTCTATCTGCATCCTGACGACCCGCGAATTCGCAACTACAAGGTGAAGGAGCACGCATTTATGATCCCTCTTGCAGAGAGCTTCCCCGATATGATTCTTGACAAGCCCATCGCTGGTGGATGTTCTCTACGTCGCCCGGATGGTCTTCTTGATTGTGGTACTCATTCTGTCGTAGTAGAAATTGATGAGGATCAACACGTCGGATATGACCAATCATGCAAAAATCGCCGAACGATCGAACTATTCACTGATTTGGGTTCGCGTCCACTCGTACTAGTGCGTTTAAACCCTGATGAATATGCACACGGGAGCTATCGAGCGCGGTCATGCTTCGGCAGGGCAAACAAATCACAAGAGCTGAAGATTTTGAACAGATCGGATTTTGAGCATCGTTTGAGCGTTCTCCTTGACACTGTGAAGTCCAGAATCGCGGCAATCCCAGATCGCGAGATTGAGGAAGTGCAACTCTTTTACTCGGGATAACCAATTGCAGTCTTCATCGTGGCGAAACTGCTCATGGAACATGAAGCGGCCGTGAATGATCGCGACAGTAATGGTTGGATACCTCTGTTACGTGATACTCATATAAGATCACTAGCTCTTACAGTTCCATTCCCGGAGGGCCAGTGCTTTCACACGGCCCGCTACGCATTCTCACCTTCACTATGTTCAACGTTGTAGCACCTTGAAACCAAGCGCAGATATGACCAAAGAATTGTGTTCGTCAGAGTGCAATTCGTTCCCAATCTGGAAGCTGTGCCTTTTCTTGATGTACCCAGGCGCGACTGGAAAAGAGAGATCAAGAGCGAGTCGAGAATGGCGAATTTTGACTCGCGCGTTCCCTTGGTCGGCTCCGCGTTCCTGTCGAGCAGGAACGCAAAAAAAGCCGCCGTAGGTAAGGAGAGCCCGCACGCCCCAGTCGTTGTTCAGGACCGCCACCGCACACAGCACGGAGAAGACGACAGTGCGAAGCTCCACGAACGGTTGCATGAGCAAATCCATCAGGTACGTCATCGTTGGCTCCCTACGGCACTCGGCACCAAGCGCGTCTAACAAACGATGACAGAGGCTCCACACGCTGGCGTTTTCGATTGGGACAGCGTCCTGAGAGCGGTTCAGCGCCGAAGGATCGTCCAGGATGCCGGCGATCGAGCGGAGGCAGCTGACTTTCACCGGAAGCTTCGTGCGGCCGCTGCACTGCAGCCATCCCTTGCAAAGCCTCTGATGACACAAGAGTAGGTAGAAATCAACCAGAATCGAGAACGCAATTGTCAGTACCCGACTCAACAATCGAGATAAACTCAGCCACAACGCGAACCTCTGTCTGAAGACGACGAAAAAAGAGCAATGCCATTCATCACAGCAATTTGCTGTAGCTAGCCACAGTTTTCATGTTTCGCCTCGATCGTGCCCAGAAACGCTTTCGACAGCACTAGGTCATTCCAGTTCCATAACGGGACTTGCAGTCTGGAAGCCGTCGCACAGAGCTCGCCAATTAAGCGTAAGGCATTTTTGCAGACAAACGGGTCCGAGTTCAGACAAAGAACCAATAGCAGTCACATATCAGCAGGCACTGAACAGCGAATAAAGTAGGTATGAAGGCCAACATCACGTGTGGCGTGTTGTAATGCAGCTGCGTGGCGTCGCGCCTTGGTGCAAGGAGGTATATAGCATTTATCTACATTTGAGCTTTGAATGGACTGTAGGCTATGCGACGTTAATGCGCGTGTCCGTGTGTACTGGCAAGTGCAGTTCTTCGAACTGCGTCACACCTGTGTCGGACGTATGCTGTGCCGTCGGGGGCTTGAAGACAGGCGACGGCACCGAACACAGATCAACGTTGACCGTCAGGCGTGCGGGAGGGAAGGCGAAGTAGTGTGCGCACTGTATGAGCTGCGGGTCGGAGCAGATGGCGTTGGGAAGCAGCACGAACAAGTCGAAAGTGAGGATCCCCGAAAGCGTCCAGAGAGGGTTGCCGACGAAGTCAGTGACGGATAAATAAATGGGGATGTAGGCCGCCGACTTGGAACGCAGCACCTGGGCGATCTTCTCGAACGGTGATACGTACAGCAGAAAGCTCACGACCGAGCCGACGTAGCCCATGACGGTGGCGACCTCGTGGGTCGTTTGGCCGGTTGCGCCAGCCACGCCCAGCGCCACGTACGAGGCCACGAGCACCACGAATAGCACGACCACGCTGAGGATCTGGAACGCGCGCTTGCGTTGGGTTGTGAACCGTGCGACGTGAGCACGATGGCCTTGGCTGTGGTCTGGTGGCGATGCTCGTGCGTCACGAACTGGACGACGAACCGCATCGTGTTGATGGCCACGCAGTACATGACGACGTGGAACTGGTCCTGGCCGCAGAGGAGCATGCTCAGCTCCGTGTAAGTGACGATAACGAACATGGAGTCCGGCCTGAGCGTGTCGTAAAGCGGCACGAACGCGTACGCCATGCGGTCGCGCACGTAGTTGATCAGCGACCACTCAAGCACAGTCTTGGTGGACACGCCCACCTTGGTGAGCCGAGAAAGCCCAGCTAAGCGCACGATGTAGCTCGCGATTGCATCGCGAGCCCGCTTGACCTGAACGTATGCGAGTCACCCGAACTTGCCGACCTTGCCCGTGGCCGAGCTCGCCTGGCGCATGCCTTAGCACTGCAACGAGCCACCATCCATGCGTCAGTCGTACGGCGCTAGTGTCTTGACCAGGAAACGGCGAGGCGCTAGGTGTCTTGAGCAGAAGTCTGGAAATGGTCGGCAACTCAGTTGGCAGGATAAATCATAAAACATGGTCATCTCTCTGTGTGGTTCAGTGGATGTATGCGAATTGCATCAAGAGCAGCACGGCAAGCGCGATGAGTTCGGCCATAACCAAAGGCCATCTGAGTGGGTGCAGACGAATCGTATCGAGGGCTGCACGACGCTTGCGATGCATGAGGCCACTAAAGGAGGCCATCTGGTTGTGTTGGAGTGGCTGTACGTGAACCGCAGCGAAGTTCCCGTTGCCAAGCATGTACCGAGTATTCAAAGAGCGCTAGACTGGCGACGTATCCATCATGATGCTCGCAAACTGCTGCGTCTGGTCCATATTCGGCATCCTCGCCAGCAATATCTTCCCTCTGTTCGCGATCATGGCGTTTGGTTTCGTGCTCTTCATTGTCTCCATCGTGGTCCACTGCCGCGCTACCCGTCCTCATTCGCCGTCCACCGCTCGGCGTCTACTTGCTCGGTATCCGCGTTCTCGGCGATTTCACTTGCTCATTATCCACTTATTCTCAAAGCTCACCGCACTGCGTCCACTCCATCGCCATGTCCGCGCTTGCACTTCTCCGCGTGGCGGCCACGGCCGAGTCCGTGGCCGCCACTGGTCTCGCCCTTCCCGGATATCCATCGCGTGAACGCACGCCGTGCGATCGGCTACGTGGCTCTGCTGCCGGTCGTGGCGCTGCTCGTCAACTGCTTCATGTGGGTCGTCTATGCGCTGCTCACGCACACGTACTTCCTGTTGCTGGGTGTAAACGCGCTAGGCGTGGCCACTACCGTCGGCTTCGTCGTCGTCTTGTAGAAGTGGAGCTCGTCCGCGGGTCGCGCAGCAGCACGTGTGGTTATCGTGCGTTTGGCGCTCGAGTTGGCTGTGGCCGTGCTGTACACGTTCGCCGGCTCTCATACACTCACGTTCCAACCGCAGGCGGCGGTCTTGGCCACAGACGGCGCCGTCTGCGTGGCCGTCAACCTCTGCCGCTTCGTAGCTCCGCTGCGCACGACCGGGCTGGTGCTGCGCACGCGCTCGGACTCTCGCACTCCCTTCACTATGTGCATTGTCAGGTTCGTGTGCTCGTCGCTCTGGACGGCGATCTGTTCGTAATGTCTCCTTTCGCCTTCGGCGCACGGGCTTCCAAGTCGCGCTCTGCCTCCACCACCTTTCGCCCAAGGTCGCCGACATTGATGGCCAGCTCATCTTTACCAAACTGCCGATCACCACGGCTTCCATCCTCGTCCACGTCGACTAGAGTCGGGTCCGCGCCAACTTGGGCCACATGTACTAGATTTTCACCGCTATGGTAAATCCCCTTGCGCGATTGTATTTGGAGGATTGGCTGTGCTAAGTGTTGTGCATCCCTGGTATTGTGCCTTTCAACTATTTTGGCGGATTTCCTTGATAAAATAATGAATTAATTCATTATTGAGACATGTAATCGAAGAATTGTTCCGTAAATCTTTGTTCGGACCTCCGATTACCAATAGCATTTTGGTAAGGATGAGATGAAATTATTCCTGGCGTAAGACAGCAAATTACGCAAAACAAGGAGATAGTGGACGATTTGTGCCCAAAATGGCGGTTCACCACCCGCCAATCAGCTTTTTTTAAATAGCACAACGTGTTGCCAAATTCACCCGGATACTCAAGGAACGAATTAGTAAAATTTCCCTATAAAAATCGAATTTTACTCTTAATTCAAGGACGAATAAATGGCAGAATTCAGACGGCAATTTCACTGAAACGCACAATATTTACTAGTCCAGGCTTTCGTCTGACTGTATCTAATCCCTCAGAGTCGCCGCATAAATGGGTTATACAAATGCGCGAGATTCGGGCATCAATTCTCATGCAATGATTTAGAGACGCCCAATCTGACCTACGCGTTGTGAGTTCGATTCCCCCCGCAGGCAATAGACTGCGTCTGTACTTTTCCAAATGGTGATGCAAAGTAGGTCGTGTCCCACTTCCCGTACATGCGCACTAAATTGCAATGGGCTATCATTTATTACATATTTGATAATTGAAATTACAAATATAATATGTTTTGACTAAAAAATTGCGTATATAAACATTAGCTATTTAAATTTACAATTTTGCCAAAACCGCCTTTACTCCGTACCCCTCACATACTGATTCATCTAAATATTCGAGAATGGCGCTATCGGCTGTCTGCCAGCCTCAGACAACGCATATTATTGTCAATCAGCGTGCACTTCAACAAACAGATCAGCACAGTATTGGCACGCTCCGTGCCAGCTCGCTAAGGTACGAGGTATCGTCCCCGTTCCCGCCACATACAAACGCCAAGTGCAAATCTGGTGAGGCACCTTGGGTCGCTTGCTTGCGCGCTTTGCTTTCGCTTCCAGAAACGAAAACGAGCCATCGCGAGGAAGCGGCCGGGCGTCGGACAGGCGACCGAGACGCGTGCTACCGAGCGTCAGTCGTGTCACCTACAGTCGGTTGTCGTTGGCCGCCGGCGCGCGCCGCCTCCCCCCCTCCTCCTTCACACCGCAACCCACAAGCGCAGTGATAAAAGCGACCCACTCCACCCAGTGACGTTCGCACCTGGAAGCACCGCCAACGTAACACAAGGTACACCGGCGCGTTAAAAAATCCGATCGCTATTTGTGGCTGCCGCCGAGACTGATATGTCGGGTGTGTGTGTGTGGTGTATGGGTGTATTTGTAGCGATCGCTTTGTTCTCCCCCCGTCTATTTTTCTTCCTTCAGCACCACCTCGCTTTCCGAGCAGAGAAATCGCGTGCGGGTCAAGCCACAAACCTCGCAAGTGTAAAAGACTCCCGGCTGGTGAAACATGGGGTGCCACATGTCACGCGACAAGGACGTGATCGGGTCCACCGCGTTCGGACGCCGAGGCTCGTCGCGGCGTCATGGGATGCGGCGCAGCGACCGCATGACGTTCCGCGACGACGTGACCACGGACCTGATCCAGCACAAGTACGTGGACCGGATCGACGAGTTCTTCGAGTTCCGCGAGACGATCGGCACGGGTCATTTCGGGTGCGTCAAGCGCGCGATCAGCAAAAAGTCGGGCAAGGAGTGGGCCGTCAAGATCGTGCGGCTGCACAACGCCGTGGACAAGGACGCGCTCCGGAACGAAGTCAACATCCTCAAGCGGCTGCACCACCCACACATTGTGCGCGTCATTGCGAGCTACGAGGACGCCGAGCAAATGTACATGGTCATGCAGCTGTGCAAGGGCAAGGAGCTGTACGAGCACCTGTACAAGGAGCGCCGCCGCTTCTCGGAGGACGAGGTGCGCGCCATCATCCGCGCGCTGCTGCGCGCCGTGGCGTTCCTGCACTCGAACTTCATCACGCACCGCGACCTGAAGCTCGAGAACTTGCTGCTCGAGAACGCGGACGTGCCCACGTCGCTCAAGCTGTGCGACTTTGGTCTCAGCACGCGCTTCCGGCAAGGCGAGAAGCTGCAGAAGTCGCTCGGCACGATCGACTATGTCGCGCCGGAGGTGCTCGACGGCGACTACAATGAGAAGTGCGACTTGTGGAGCATCGGCGTCATCTGCTTCGAGCTGTTGACGGGCACTTCTCCCTTCCACGCGCCGACGATCGACGAGACGATGGGCAAGATCTTTGATGGTGTGCTGCTGTTTGAGGACGAGATCTGGACGAACATTTCGCCGAATGCCATCACGTTTATCAAGGCGCTGGTGAAGGAGGACGTCGACGAGCGTCTGACGGCGGAGCAGGCGCTGGATCAGAAATGGCTGCGCGAAGAGAGCGCGGAAGCTGGGACTCCCAGCAGCCAGCGTCTGCGCAACAACAAGCGGTTATTGCTGACGAACATGCTCAACTTCAGCCAGTACCGCAAGATCAAGCAGACTGCGTTGCTGTCGGTGGCGCTCGGGATCTCGGAGGACCACATTCAGCAGGAGATGGCCGCTGAGGTCTTCCACTCGATCGACCACAACAAGAAGGGCTCGCTCACGCGCAACGAGTTCTGCGACTCGATGGTTGAGTGTGGCATCTCGAGGGAGGACGCGAACGAGCTCTTTTCGCGTATCAATCAGTCCAAGACTGGTCAGATCAACTTCCTCGAGTTCATGGCGGCCGTCATGGACCAGCGCGACATCGGGCAGAACACCATCAAGGAAGCGTTCAGCCTGTTGGACGGCGAGAAGAAGGGGCGACTGTCGATTGTCGGCTTGCAGGACGTGTTCCGGAACTCGATGGTGCCGGAAGACATCAAGGAGATGATCGCGTCCGTTGACACTAAGGGAGGCGGATACGTCGACTTTGAGGAGTTCCAGGGCATGTTCGCTCCCAGCTCGCCGCTCGGCAAGGTCGAGGAGGAGAGCAGCGTCGTCGGCAGCGAGGACATTCGCGGTACATTCACGACGACTGTGACGGACGTGACTGCTGCGAGCTCCACCGATACGGGGAGAGCGACGCCTCGCGACGTGGACATTGCCGCAGCCTTGGCTTCGACTCCGACGCCGTCGCCTCCGACAGCGTCATTGGCATCGCAGCACGAACCTGCCGAGTCGCCTCCAGTGGCGTCGTCTGCTGTGCGGAACAGCAGCGTCGAAGACCTCGCGACCATCAAGAGGCGATCATCGTCCAAGGGACTCGAGGAGACCGCCGTTGTCCACGCAGCGTTGGCGCCAGTGGTGACGGTGTACCCTGACGGCACTGCGGCGGATGGCGAAGACCCAGCGGCGACTCGGTGAATCTCTGGTGCCAAGCATCATTGAGCGCGTTGCACTGCATGCGCTGTGATCGATCAAGATGCCATCCATCCGCTGGCTGCATTTCAGTATGTGATAATTATGAGAAGGTTAATAGGTTAAATAGCACTAGAGAAGTGGAGAATCCCATTCACGACAATCCAATCATTTGTATCCGAAATATCCGGTATGAAGTGTATCCTTTTCGAACATTTCCAAACTGCCAAAATGTTGCTGTTGGCAAATTTGCGAAGTGAGTGCAGCAAGAGCAACAACAATGGGGGCCAACAAGGACGAGGACGAAGACTTCTCGCTCGACGAGAGCGAGGCGGATGACGACGGCGACGAGAACTTCTCCGTTGACGACGATGAGGAGGAAGAGGAGGAGGACGACGACGGCGAGGAAGAAGCGGCGGAGGACGAGTCGGACTTTGAGGAAGCACCAAAGCCGAAGCGAGCCAAGACGTCCGCCGCTCCTGCCGCCCGCAAGAAGGCCCCAGCCAAGTCGTCGCCTGCCAGGAAGCCCAAGGCTGCGGCCAAGAGTATAGCCTCCAGGTCAGCTCCAAAGGCATCGCCAAAGGCATCACCTGAGGCGTCGCTTATGGCGCCGAGCAAGGCTCCAGCGAAGAAACCTGCAGGCGCCACCCCCATCAAAGCTGCTGATGCCGAGGGCGTCGTGCTCGACTACATGCGCAAGGTAAGAGAGGCACGGGAGTGCTTTGGAAGAGAATCGAGTGGCTGGTTGGCTGACTGGTGGAGTTGTGCTGTTGAGTGTAGACCAATCGGCCGTACAGCATGCTCAACGTGTTCGACAACCTGCACCGCGCGATCGCCAAGCCGACTCTGACCAAGCTGCTCGACAAGCTCGTCGACAAGTACGAGCGTGTGTTGTTTGATGGTGGTGATGGAGTTGGTTGACTGACATTGCTGGCCGATGCAGGGATGAGCTGGCGAGCAAGACGTACGGGAAGGCCAAGATCTACTACCTGAACCAGAACCAGCTGCCGGTCCCCTCCGAGGCCGATCGCGCACAGATCGAGCAGCAGATCAGTGCACTCGACGGCGAGTGCGCAGCGGTCGAGCAGGAGCTGAAGGCATCTGAGTCGGCGCTGGCCAGCGTCAACGCGCAGCTCTCAGACGTCGATCTGGAGCTCAAATTGCAGGAGCTGAGCAAGGAGACCGAGGCGCTGGATGCCAAGCTCGAGCAGCTCGAACGTCCAGACCGACCGACGTTTGCGCCGGGCCACAAGGACGCGCTCAAACGCAAGTTTACCGTCTACAAGGTGCGTTGCATGCATTGGTTCGTGGCGAACGAGACCAGCGATGCGTCTGACGATTGTGTCGATTGTAGAAAACATGGGTGGCACGCAAACGCATCGCCATGGACGCTGTGGACCAGATCGCCGACGGCATGGAGAAGAAACCCAAGGCCGTGCTGGAGCTGTGTGAACTCGAGACGGACGCTGACGCCGGCGTCAAGGAGCTCCCGAATATTTAAACTCTGCGCGCGAACAAACAGACTGCTTTTGCTACTGGTCGATTGTCAGCTGGCGCATGGCGCTTCAGATTCCCCATCGCGCTTTGCGCTCTCGCTCGCGCCGTTCCTACCGCACAGATCACCACATCAGTTTGTGCCTCAGTGGGTGACGAGCCACAGATCCACCCTCACCTTGTTGCACTGCTTGTAGCGCTCGAAGAACTCGCGGCAGGCGTCGGGCTTGTCGGCGTTCTCTGCGAATGGCGAGCATCAAGTCAGTCAACCTGGGAAATGAGTCGACGAGAATGATGTCGCCACGCACTTGTGAGGCACTCGAGCGACTCACGCTGCAGCTGGGAGCACTCCTGTTGCGCTCGCACGTCAGTTCTTGCCGTTCTGCTGTCTACTTCAGCCATATCCGCTCGCAATTGCACGCACCCCGTGGTCAGCCTTGCTCGCGACCGGCATCTTGGACTCGCGATTGTGAGGTCAGAGCAAAGTCTCAAAAGCATCAAATACACAGCGTAAACCGGCGTAACCCTCCCGTGTAACTCTTGCCACGAAAAACACATGAACCCACTTTTGATCACCCATCAAAAGTAAAAACCATAACGGATATATCTGTCTGTTCGTATCCATGTTGAAGCATTCGACCGACTTGCTCATCAAACCTCCGGCAACTCGTGCTTCGATACGACGCGAGCGAACGGGAACGGACCGACGAACTCGTACTGACGCTGCTTGAGAGTCGAGGTCTGCACGTACTGGTAGTCGAGGTCAGGGTAGTCCTCGGCGTTCGCAGCGTACGACTGCGGGTGCCATTCGAGGTCGAACACGTCGACCGACACATCCCCGAACTTGCTCGAGTACTGCTGAAAGATCTCGTACGGATAAAAGTAGTAGCCGCACACATCCGGGTCGTTCTCCAACGCCTCGTCATCCACAGGCGTCAACACGTACGCCAGCTCCTGACCCAGCATCGGCGGAAGGCACACCTCACTCGACTCGGACGTCACAGTGTTGTACTCGAACAGACAGAAGCGAAGCATGCGGTCCCCCCACGCCGTCGAGTTGCGCACAAAGTACGTGATGTCGTCGCTCTCGTTGCACCACGTCGAGTCGGTGCAGCGCAAGTGGAGAGGCTGGAAGTTCGTCTTGGCGTACAGCGCAGTCTCTTCGGTCAAACACTCTTCCACACCACCCGATGGCGACGAAGAACGCTGAACTGGGAACGGCACGTCGGCACCGCTCACGCCAACCGCATGGCTATGGATCACCTCACCAGAGTTGCCGCACTGGTACCAGTTCTCCGGGTTGTGGCTGTTGGGACACATGACAGCCTCCTCCCAGTCCGTGATCTCCTGCAGCCAGTACCGCAAGCTGTGACTGCCGCGCGCGTGAGTGGGTCCGAGCTTCGGGTGAACGCCGTCGAACCACGAGTTCTTGAGAATGAACCCGCCGGTGAACCCCTGCTGCGTGCGGTACTCGTCGTTGAAGCCTGCGAGCGTCATGACGTGACCTCCCTCGAGTGTCATCGTGTGGCTCGTGATGTACTCGCCCTTCATGTTGTAGTTCTCTTTGTCCGTCACGGGGATGCAGCACGTCGTGGCCGCCAGCTCCGGCGGACAGAGCGTGCACGAAATCGACGCGGGGTTGCAGCGCTCGTCCTTGGCGAGGTCGCCGATGCAGGGGTAGTAGTAGGTGATGTAGGGCATGCTCGTGGTAATCGCCATGGCCGATCCAGTCGCCACCAGCGCATTCTTGACGCTCGTAATGTCGTACAATGTCTCAAAGCTCTTGACCTCGACCTTGAGCGGGTTGGAAGCCCTGGCAGCTGCGTCAAGCCCTTCGCAGACTGTGTCGTTCCCGTCCTCGGGATCGTACGGACAGATCGAATGCGGGTAGATGTTGGACTCGAAGCCGTGCTGCAGGTAGAAGAGCAGGCTCGACGCGCCTCCCTCGGTCGAGTTCTTCCAGATGCCATTGCCAGGTACGAGGCACGCCTGCTGCTGAGGCGAACCCGGCGGACCTGTGCACAAGCGAAGGATCTCGGCGCCGTACGCCTGCTCCGAGAGCGCCATGTACTCGTCGTGCGTCAGCCAGCCGTTGGCGATCCCCTGCTGTCGGTAGCTGTGCTCGAGCACGCCGATAGTCGCAAAGTCCCAGCACGTGCCGCGGTTGTCCTGCGTCTTGAGCGGCGTCGGCAGCGCCACCGCAAACTTGTGCGGCAGCTGGGTAGAATGCGCCTTGATATGGCTGAAGTCGACGCTTTGTGAGCTCGGAGGGATCGCCACCGCTGCTTGCATCTCGCTCCTAGTACGACAGCACTGTTAGTAAGCGAAATTGATGCGATCGCGAGTCGATGGCAAGTATTACAATTGCTTTTGCAGGGACAACAGCAGCTCGTTCTGCGCCGCCAGCGAGTGGTGGACGCTGAAGGAGACGCCGAAGGCTGCGAGTCCCAGCGCGAGCCCCAGCGCCGCCTTCTTCCACGACTCTCCATTGCGGCGTGGAGTCGAGCTGCTACCGCCTGGGATGTCCAGCAAATGCTGCTCGTCGTCGACGACTGGCGCCAGCGCTTCAAGTTAGGGTGTCTACCGAGGCATTCAAAGGGGGAGAGCGATACAGAGGGGGAACACACCGAGCGCGCCGTAGTTCCTGGAACCCATGGGAGCGGCAGAAGCGCTTGGGAGGAATGGGAGGAACTGGCGGTCTCGGTTGCTGCTGTTGCGATCTTCCGCACACTCATCCGAAAGACGCCACCTGACTCCACGGGTGATGCACGCAGCGTCACAGATGGTACAATATGCTATTTGCGAGTTTATCCATATGCCACATTGTAGGTTCAAACAGACAGGTTCAAATAGTGTTCATCAGCGAGTTTGGCTACGAGAGATCGAAGCCGGCATTCGCGCGGATGGCGTACAGCAGCTTGCGCCGCATAATGTCCTTGGTCGAGTACGTCGGGAGCTTGAGCAGGTTCATGCACGTGGCGCTGGACGGGAGCCGGTCGTCGTCGTCCGTGCGCACCTGGTGAATGCAGATCTGAGGCGCGAGCTGGGCGAACCCGAGCAGCGGCTGGCGCGAGCAGCTCGTGATGAACTTGAGCAGCGCCGCGCGGTCCTCAGGCGCGAACTCCTCGCCGACGATCTCCCAGAACCACTGGATGACGGGCTGGGACGGGTGGTAGCCGCCGCCGTACGCCGTGTGCTGTTTCCAGTCAGCCACATCGATCTTGTTGGCCGACCCGCCGATCAGCATCTGCAGCTCCGCGGGAGCAAACATGCGGATCCATGGCGCCGGGATCAAGTCACGGAAGCCCGCCAGGAACGCTGCGCTCTCGGCCTTGGATACGACGTTCAGCTTGTAGTTGGCCAGCACGTGCATGTACTGGATCTTGTTGGCGTTCGTGACGGGGATGTTGGCGCCGTTGGGCTCGAGGTTCCTCGTCACGACCTCACCGAACGCTTTTTCGGTTACGCTGAACGAAAGCGCGAGATCCGCCACGTCACCGTCGAGATGCTTCAGCTGCATGAGCGACTTGTACAGCGCCGGGTCGAGTGACTGGAGGTCGTCAACGTAGTTGTACTTGCCAAGCAGCTTGTTCAGGAAGAAGGCAGCGAACTGAGGCTCGACGAGGATGTTCTCGTACACGGCCTTGGCGAGCACGCGACCAAGGAACCGGAAGCGTGCGATCACATCCTGGCGGGTGTCAGCGAGCATGTGCGCCGCCGGGTTCGGGTACAGAAGCTGCTCGTCCGTGGCCAGGAAATACCCGTACTCGGGCGAGAAGGCGTGCTTGGTCAGCACGTCGACGAACTCCTTGAAGACGCCGCCACCGTCAATGCCCGCCTCCTCGAGCCCTTGCTCGTTGATGAAAGTCACCTTGATGCGCGCCTTGAGCGCCGATGGCGACCTCGCCTGGCACAGCTTGTCGAAGACCTCGAATGTGTCGTCCACGATCTGGTCTCGCCGGATCCGAACCTGGATCGCTGAGCTGAACTCGTCGCGAACATTGCTGATCGACGCCTTGTCCTCTTCCAACAGCTTCTGGAACAGCTGGATGCGGTCTTGGAACGACAGCACTTGCGGGACCGTCGCCAGCAAGAGCGCTAGTCGCGAGTGTGCCGTCGCAGCTTGGCCCGACACCAATCGATACAGCGCGTGAGTGCCATGCGCTGTGTCCTCCTCTGCCATAGCAGCCAGATCTACCGCCTCCTTGATGGTCGGCATCGACGGCCACAACCACGCACCCTCAGCTGCAAAACTCCGCCGGCAGTCGCGGTCGTAAAGCTGGTTGAAGAGCTTGACCGACGTTGTCACGGCCGCAAACAACGCGAGGTCGTACGATCGAGAAGGATTGCCGCCACCAACGCCACCACTGCCGTTGCTGTTCCCGCTACTGTTGTTCCAGCATGTGTCGAAAGTGAACTGCTTCAGAAAAGCAACGACCGAGTTGACACGGTCCAGTGCGAGTGGCCACTGACGGCTGTAGAAGTTCTCGTCATCCAGCGTCAGCAGCGTGCGACTGTAAATCTCGTTGAACACCACGAGAACCTCCAAGTCCGCAGTCCGGTAACGCGCCGACCCGCCCGACTCACCACTCGGCTTGAGGCGCTGGCCGATGTGATGCTGCTGCATCCACAGCCATAAACGACCAAGCAGATCGGTGCCAGCGTCAACACACAGGTTGCTCAGAATTGCCGAGACGGGAGGAGTTGGCGGCGCGAATGTCGCCGAGACCCGAAGCATATGAGCGCGGCTCGTGGTCAGCATCACCGTCGCGTACACACTGAACATCGCCTGGATCGCGTCTTGCTCTTGGCCATCCTGACCAAGTTGACGCATGTTCTGGGTCTTCAGCAGCACGACAAAGCTGAGCGCCGAAAAGTCCGAGAAGCACAACTGCTGCCACTGCGCGCGAACTGCGTCGATCTCTTGCTCAAGCTTGAGCGCTGCGATCCCCAGGCGCATCTCGTTCTCGTCTTCGGGACTCACAACGGTCGACAAGATGGCAGCTGCAGCATTCCGCGTCGTGTCGGGTTCGATCAGGTCGAAGCTGTCGTCATCATCCGCGATCGGCACATCCTCCATCGAATCTGATTTGGGGACGTCGAATGCCCAAGATACCAGTGACGGCGACACAAAGCGTGCAATGAGAAAGATGCCGGAGCGTAGGAGCATCGGGTGGTAGTTGTGGCGGGTGATCAAATCCAAGGTGTTGCCGACGAGCACCGCGCGGTCTTGCCAAGGTGTAGTGGCCGACTGGGTCTGGGTAAGCAAGTAGTCGAGTGCGACCGTCCACATGAGCGGCTCTTCCCGTCGGCGAGTCTCCGGCGATACATCCGATCGGGATGTCGGCAGCGCGACGTCCTAAGCGAAGCACAGCACGTAAGAAGACATCCGATCAAACAACATATGCACACACAAAAGACTCACCATGATCGGAGACGTCCCCATCATCGGGGTGAATAGCACTTTGCGTGCGAATGTGCCGAGGATCTGCTGCTGCCGAGGATCATTGCGCGCCACGTCCAGAGTCGAGCGGGAGACCGTGGTCACCGCCTTCACCACGCGGCTCTCCTGTACCACACGCTCGATCTCCGCTTGATTCGCTTGCAGACGCCGCAGACGCCGCGCCACATCGCTCAGCGCGTCAAACACGCCGTAGCCCTTGTCGGACGTGGCCACTTGGGACATCATGGCTGTGAACGCCGCCAGGTCCTCGTTCGTGTCAGTATACCGGCCAGTGCAGGTGAGAGTGTCGAGCACCAGCACGTCCGGACTCATGGCCGTGTCCAGGTCAAGCTGTGCGACCTGCTCGAGCTCGAGCTCCACGATCCTCGCGATCTGATACACCCACGTCGGCGTCTTGGTTCTCTGGATGATGTTCGTGCCTTCTTCTCTCGTCCCGCGCACGAGACTCACAACCAGTATGGCGATTATATACCGGAACACATTGCGAACCCTGTCGGGGTCAGCGATCCCGGCCTTTTCGAGTGCAGCGCGGCGTCTCGGCACAGCAAACAGGAACTGGCGCAGCAAACTCTCGAGCTGGCTTGACGGCAGCGGCGTCGTCGCCACGTTCACGGTGGACACAACTCGCGAGAGCTCGGCCTCGAGCTCCTGGAAGACCGCGGCTCGCGTGTGGTGGGCGGCGGCCACGCGGCGAACCAGCGCCTGCAGCTTGGTGGCGGCGTCGCCGCGCCGCTTCAGCTCGAACCGCTTCTCGCGCTCGCGCTTGGCCTGCTGCACGAGCTCCTGCCGCGACCCGGCCGCCGAGGAGCGGCCGCTCAGGTTCACCTTGCGCGTCGCCTTGAAGCTGCCGTCGAACATGGCGAAATGCCCTTCAAGCGCGCCGAGGAAACGGGCTGAGCCGCGAGCGGCGCATTCCTTGTGGGCAATTCTCGATCCTTCGGGGGTGACACCAACATTTGTGCCAATCACAGGTCGTGTTCAGCTCTGATTTCGCCCAATGACGTATCATTTTTCTGTCGCATGCGCGACAAGAGGCGCATGACGTAGTCGAGTGCGAGAAAGTGATTGTTCGCAAGGAGAATGATGGTCGTGACCTTGCTGATTGACAAGCATCTGGTAGGGGATGAGGGGGCAAAATCGGCGGGAAGCAAGGTGGGCTGCGCTCAATGCTCACTTCTTCTTTCGTCCTCGCTCCGCGTGCCGCTGACGCCGACACGGACCGGTGGACAGGATCGATGAGCGCCTACGGGACGAACGGTACGTCCAGCTTGACGACTCCTGTCTGTGGATATTGAGCATTCTACCTAACAGGATCCTTGGTGATGGGTAGATGAACGCGATACGTTCCTGCCGCAACAGATCAATGAGCCAGTGGTAACTCAGGCTCCGCGTCGAGCGTGGGGTCCGCTCCTTGTCGGTGCGGCGCTCGGACTGGCTGGAGTGGGTGTCGCCGCATCCCTCCATCACTCACTGGCCATCCAGACCGAGCTGCTCGCGAACATGCAGCAGCAACTGTAAGTCTGCCTGGTATATTGCGATGACCATTCGTAATCTGATGTACGCTGTATGCAGCGACGCAATGAACGCTGCTATTGCCAAAACCACGGCAGTGGAGCAGCACAGCGTGGCTGTCAAGCAGTCGAAGCTCCCGAGCAAGTTTGGCGTCCCTGGTGTCACCCCGCTCAAGACGCAGGACCAGCGAGGCACGTGCTGGGACTTTGCGACTGTCGGCATCCTGGAGAACACGTACCGTCAGCAGGGCCTCGCTAACGGCTGGCTGGCCGAGGATGAATACCTGTCCATCTCGGAGCAGGCGTACGGCGCCGAGATCCTCCGACTATGTGCCGGCCCCCCTGGTTCGCCGCAACAGGTCGCGTGTCTGGTGCCGGGCAACGCGATCTGGCAGAATAGCACGGACGGAGGGGACGTGAGTGAGCTGCTGTATCTCGGCGACGGGCTCAAAGACAACGTCTTCCCCAACTCTATCTGTCCGTACTTCCCGGAGCCAGGCAACGACAATGTTTGCCCATCGCTGACGCTCGAGAAGCGCAAGACCAACCCGCTTGCATTCACTTTCTCGACGATGGACACGTACTATGACGCTCAAACCATCAAGGAGGCGCTTGTGCGCGACCAGCAGGCGATGGGAATCTCGACCGCCATGCCCTACATCACCTACTACTACCCCTGCATCGGCGACCTCGCCAAGGACGAGCGCTGCAACCCTGCGTCGACTTCGTGCACGCTCTGTCCGCCGGAGCTGGCGGCCACGACGTGCTGCATCCCCGTGACGGACAAAGAGAACTACAACATGAAGGGCGAGTACATCACGAGCCACATCATGACGAACGAGGGAGGCCATGCCATGACGCTCGCAGGCTTCAACGACGAGTACCGCACGCAGCAGGGGTTCACCGGCGGGTTCATTCTCAAGAACTCGTGGTTCGACGGCGTTCACCCGAAGCTCGGACCCACTCACGCGCGCGGCAGTCACAGCTTGCGGTACTGGCTGCAGGAGATCACGGACTGGGAGGAGGCTGTCATGTGTCCCAACAGCCACAACCCGGAGAACTGGTACCAGTGCGGCAACTCTGGTGAGGTGATCCATAGCCATGCGGTTGGCGTGAGCGGTGCCGACGTGCCGTTCCCAGTTCAGCGTTCTTCGTCGCCATCGGGTGGTGTGGAAGAGTGTTTGACCGAAGAGACTGCGCTGTACGCCAAGACGAACTTCCAGCCTCTCCACTTGCGCTGCACCGACTCGACGTGGTGCAACGAGAGCGACGACATCACGTACTTTGTGCGCAACTCGACGGCGTGGGGGGACCGCATGCTTCGCTTCTGTCTGTTCGAGTACAACACTGTGACGTCCGAGTCGAGTGAGGTGTGCCTTCCGCCGATGCTGGGTCAGGAGCTGGCGTACGTGTTGACGCCTGTGGATGACGAGGCGTTGGAGAACGACCCGGATGTGTGCGGCTACTACTTATACCCGTACGAGATCCTGCAGCAGTACAACAGTAGATTCGGCAACTTCTACGTCAACAACTTCGACATCCAGTGGCACCCGCAGTCGTACGCTGCGAACGCCGAGGACTACCCCGAGTTGGACTACAGCGATGTGGTCGCGTCGACTCTCAAGCAGCGTCAGTACGAGTTCGTCGGTCCGTTCCCGTTCGCTCGTGCCGTGCCCAAGGAGGAGTTGCCGATCGCGCTCTAAGCTCTTCATCGTGAGCTAATCTGAGCGTGTGTGGTGTTGGTGGTCATCAACAAGCACCGAGCGAGCTTCACGCTAGTTAGCGAGTCTTGGTTGAATCCACCTCGCTTTGTTCCTGAAACGTATCCCACTCGTTGGAGAATAATGCAAAGCCATCGATACGCTGATAACATTGGTTGGTTGAAAACCTCGCGTTTTGGATATAATGGACGTGTTGGTGGCAATGCAGCGGATTTGACTGATGGTTGACATTGAGAATGGGCATTAACTCCAAGTGCGAGATGTATATTGTGTATTCCCTGACTGTTCTGGGGTTTGCCAGTAAAGAACAGCCCATCGAGCCGATATTACGATCGTGCAGGCTGTCAAATTATGCATTTGTGTTGGGTGTGTATGGCAGCAATCTCAACCTTCAGCAGTTTGTCAAATCTCGCAGCTCTGAAAGTACGGAAGGCAAAGTTGATCAACAGCAGAGTAATGCACACTTTTGCAACAGAACGACCAGTGCAGGTGTGAGCGACCACTCCGCTTGAGCTGCGCTAATTGGCCACTGATCACGAAATGTGGTGTCATTGTGCAAGACACACCATTCAACTCGCCATGAGCATCCACTCGATCACACTCATTCTTCCAATTGCACGGATGAACATACGTAGATATCTCGATTGTCTACTTCGCTTCCTGCAGCTTGTAACTTCACCACCTCCAGACACTCGGCTTAGTCTGCAGAATCCACCGCTCTCGTTGCACAGATCTACAAGCCGTTTGCGTCAAACCACTCCACCACAGCAGGTTGTCCATACTGATGGGCATAGAACATTGCTCTCGAAGTGCAGCCCTCGCTACGGTTTGCGTGCAGCCACTGCACCACAGATAAAAAACCAAAACCAGCGGCATCATCCATTGCTCTTGTCGTGCAGCCCTCTGAGCGGTTCGTGTGCAACCACTTCACCAGTTCCAAATGGCCACATCCAGCGGCGAAATCCATCGCCAAAGTCGTGCAGCCTTCACTGCGGTTCGCGTGGAGCCACTGCGCCACGGACAGATGTCCCCACATAGCAGCCTCATCCATCGCTCTCGTCGTGCAGCCTTCATTGCGGTTAGCATGAAGCCATTCCACAACGGATAAATGTCCGCACTCTGCGGCCACATCCATCGCCTCCGTCGTGCAGCTTTCACTGCGGTTCGCGTGCAGCCACTCTACCACAGTGAGGTGTCCATGTCTTGCAGCCCCATCCATTGCCTTCGTCGTGCAGCCTTCCGAGCGGTTCATGTGAAGCCATTGCACCGCACAAAGGAAACCACCCTCAGCGGCCCCATCCATTGCCTTCGTCGTACAGCCCTCACTGCGGTTCGCGTGCAGCCACTCAACAACAGCAAGATTTCCGTTTCTTGCGGCCTCATCCATTGCATCCGCCGTACAGCCCTCACTGCGGTTCGCGTGCAACCACTGCACAACAGTCAGGTGTCCCCCTTCAGCAGCCTTATCCATCGCATCCGTCGTACAGCCCTCAATGCGGTTCGCGTGAAGCCACATGACTACAGCCAAATGACCATTCGAAGCGGCCTTATTCATTGCGCTCGTCGTGCAGCCCTTGTTGTAGGATGCGTGAAGGTATTGCACCACAGTCAGGTGTCCGTTCGCTGCAGCCTCATCCATCGCTTCCGTTGAGCAACCCTCCGAACGATTCAAGTGAAGCCACTGCACCACCTCCAAGTGTCCATTGGCTGCAGCCTCATCCATCGCTTTTGTTGAGCAGCCTTCCGAGCGGTTCATGCGCACCAACCCCACCACATATGGGTCTTTGTCATGTACTGCCCCATCAACCTCAATCGTCCAATCCTCGCCGCGGTTTTTGTGAAGCCATTCCACCACATCCAAATGGCCATTCGCAGCAGCTTGATCCATCCATTTAAGGCCATAGTGATAGTGATGCGTACACCAACCAGTAGGCTGCGTGCGCTCGAACCAGTGCAGCCACCCACACCTCGCCGCTCTGTACGAACACACCGAACCTGAACAATCCAGCAACTCCGACACCAGCGACTGCACCTGCTCCGGAAGCGGCAGCTTCAACGCCCGCACGCTCGTCAGCATGTCCCCCTGCATCCTCGCTGCTTGAACAGCGGACGACGCTGTGCTGGTGCTCATGAATGCTCGGAACTGTGCGAGGCGTATGAGATCCGAATGAACCCAGCGCTTCTGGTGACTAGGTACATTTTCAATGGTACACTGTGCCAATCAGTCCCCATTCAGTGTTTGAAAAGGCGAAATGCAGGTGTTCGGTCGGGCGAAATGCTTTCCAGCGATACTGCACTTCTCTTAACCGAATCCAACTTGTTGTTTGCTTCGGAAAAGCAGCGAGAGAGCTCTGCAGCTGACCTAGAGGTTAGCGAACCATTTACTCTAAGGGTTTCATCCAATGTATCACCTCATAAAATGAGGATAGTTCCCACCTCATACGAGGCTTCTCCTGACACAGGCAGAGGACGCACACAGAGAATAATGCCAAAGTCAACAGACTGTCCTAGAGAGCATTGCTACCAGCAACCCCACCGCGCCGGCCACTCGCAGACACTTTTCCGAGTGTTGGCGCTATCGCTCGCGCTTGAGAAGTGAGCTCCTTGCGTCTCGCATCAGTCCGTTGTGATGGTGTTGACGCTGGATGCCGAGTTTGATTCAGGGATAAGGTAGAGTCAAAAGCAAGATATATTTCGACGCGTTCTCGCCGCGATTCACACAAGCATGCAAAACTACCCATTGTGTCGACGATGCAGTACACACTATAAATCTCCACGCGACGATCAACGCTATCCCTACACTGGCGTAAAGCAAACTGACAAGTCAGCTCACAAAGACACCCTGCACGCAGCCTCTTGATACGAAACTCGACAATCGAGGCGACTGTGCACTAACACTTCGACTCGTTCTCCCGCTTCTTGACTCGTCCATCCGAACACTTCTTGATCAAGCCTCTGTAATCGGTCACGCTCCAGTCTCCAAAAGCAACGAGAGTGTTCGCTTCAGCCCTCGCACTCAACTTCGCACACAGATATCCAATATTGCTCTTCACGAATATTAAGTGTCTGAACCTGAGATTCCCGGACAGCTTCTTCATCTGGAAGTCGCGCAAACGGTCGAGTCGTGACATGAGGAATTGCACATGTTCGTCACTGCTTTCGTTCATTGTCGCCAACGCATCTCTCAATAGTTCGTAGCTCTCATTCCCCTGCAATGTCGAAACGATACTTGATCAATTTCTTGAAACAACGATAGAAGTTCATAGCGATGTGGTCGGAAGCATTCGTTGCTATGCGTTCTAGACCCATCCAAGACCGCTGAGACCGCTAGTAGCAAATGACGCGTCTGTATCACGCCACGACTTGTACAACTAACCAGAATGTCGACAATCTTCGCCGCTGACTCCAGTAACTCCATCTTCTCAAATCTAGGATCATCTGTCGACGCATGGAGCTATATTGAAGTCGTACAGAACCACAAATCGATTAACTAAGGCGGACTTTCATGCAAATCCTCAACGATCGAACTCGGGTGCCGGGCCGCGCACAAGGACAAATCTCATAGAAACTCGCGGTATTTCCACATTTGAACTTGCTCACTGCTCTGGTGTCTGCTCTGGCCTGCCATGTAGTTGCCATTCCTGCCTACATACCGCTGTGGACTGAACTTCCTACCTTTCCATTCATCCACACACCCAGTCGAATGTTCCATCTTGGTTCCTGAACTATCCGCTGTGGATGTCGACAACTATTCGATGCTTGAGCGGCTGCGCGGGCGAGGCTGTCCACTATATGGCTGGTGTGGGCCAGTCTGTGCTTGGCGGAACCCGCTGCAACGTAGCAGCTGCAGAGCGAGCGCGCTGGAGGAGAAATTCAGCCCAACAGCAGCCAAAATCGAGTGCTCATTGAGAGCATCGGTACCATAGTCGTTAGCGCGGTTTACCACTAATAGACCCATACATGTAGTGTCGAGTCGGCCTTGAGACCGAGCGCGAAGATCGCAAAAGACCGGCCGTTGCGATTTTCGTTTCGCTTTGGCTTTTGTGCTCAACTGTGAACAACGAGATCAGGCGAGTCTGTTCAACTGTAGCATGTTGAAGAGCATGGGGTACGGGTTACGTTGTACCTCCCACCAAGATGTGCACCGCGTAACCGCTCCACCCAGCACTGAACTCCCCCTACTGAGCACTCGCGATTTGGAGCGCAGCCCTCACTCTCGATCTTTCGTTGCTGCTTCGATGGGCGGTGGCTTGCGAGTTGCGGCGCTGGCCGCGTCAGTGGCCGTGTGCGCGGTCGCGGTGCTGTATGGGGACTGGCTCACGGCGCTGCTCGCGGGCTCGGCGGCCTCGCTGACGGCCGAGGAGCACCAGCAAGTGCTGGCGTCGCTCGAGCTCCACGCGAGCAATGCACGGCGCCAACAGCGCGAGGACGGGGCCATCGAGTCGCCGCGACTCGCGTTCTGCTGCAGCGCCGACCTGGACGTGTCGGTGCCGGCCGTGGAGCTCATGGCGCGCGTGCAGCGCGTCGAGAAGGAGCACTTCGCGCTGCAGCACAAGAAGAAGCACAAGCCCAAGGGCCGCGCGGACAAGTACGAGGAGACGCTCTCGCGCGAGCACCACGAGCGGATCGGCTCGCTGCGGGACCTGCAGGAGAGCTTCGCCTTCTACTTTGCCAACGGCGCGGCCGCCGAGCAGAGCATGTCGTCGCCCGAGCAGTTCCGCGAGGTCGTGCGCTTCGCCAACGAGATCAAGACGGTCAAGCGCTGGGTCGGCGGCAACGCCGCCACGATGGCGGACCGCGCGGCGGTGGAAGGCTGCAAGGTGCTGCTCGGGGCCGCCATCGGCAAGGAGATGCGCAAGCACTTCAACTCGCACATCCAGCTCGTGGGGCACCTGGAGGACCACGAGGACGAAGACGTGCACCTCGTGCTCGAGTACGCCAAGGGTGACGCGTTCCGCGGCCACGAGTCGCCGCGCGCGAACCGGTACTACCTGAACCACGACATCTACAACCCGCGGCTGTCTGTGCTGGAGGAGTTTGAGCAGGCGCTTGACGCTTTCCAGCCGGATCTTGTCGTCTTTGGCGGTTTGCAGCTCATGGAGGTCGAGACCGACACGGACCGCCGACTCGCGCGGCTCACGGCGCTCTCGAACGTGCTGCAGAACCTGTTCGCCAAGCAGGTGCCGACGCACTACGAACTCGCAGCCGTCTCCGGTGAGTGTGTTGTCCTGCAAGTGTGATGGGTGAACGATCTGCTCACGCTGTGTCTTGTGATGGTAGACTTCAGCCTGTTCGACGACACGGTGCGCCTTGTTCTGCCGTGGGTCGACTCGATCGGCCTGAACGAGCAGGAGCTGTACATTCTACACCACTACCTCGTCACGGGCGAGGAGGGCACGGCGACCAACTCGCGACCAACGGTGGCGCAGATCAGCGCGCAGCTGCACGACGTGATCCAGCACTCGGCGCGCGCGAAGCTGGCGTTCGAGAAACAGGGCGGCAAGACGCAAGACCCGTCGGAGACGCTCGCACTCGCGCAGCTCAACCGCATCCATTTCCACACGCTGCAGTTTCACATCATCTGCCAAAAGGACGACAGCATCTGGGAGGACCCGACGACGGCGCTGATCCAGAGCTCGCTCATGAGCTCCAAGCTCGCGTGCGGCAAGAACAACACAACCCCCGCGATCATGAGGCACAGCGCCGACATGGAGGTCGACCTCGACCGCGTCGAAGTGCTGCTCGCACGGGAGCTGCTGCTGAGCAAGAAGCAGGCGCTGACCGTGTCGATCGACCCCGACTCGCCAGTCGTGTCTTGGCGTGAAGCTGACTACCAGTGCCACATGGTGCCCATGCTCGCGTGCAAGAAGCCCGACCGCACCGCCGGGCTCGGCGACAACATATCCGGGACGGGGATGGCGTACCACCGCATCCTCAAGAAGTCTGACGAGGAATAGACGAGGCCAGCTGCATAGAGTACCTGCATGCGCTCATGTACGTTAGCCGGACGGCTCTTGCATCTACACTTGCACACTCACGTAGCACGTATCGGCACAATTCACCTCTTCATACCAACATCGTTTGAGCACACGGGTTGTTCAGCTTGGTATTGGTTGTTCATTGATTGGCAAACTAGCGCTGTCTACTCATCGCTAACTCGCGAGCTGGAACCGACCTTCTCTGTCATGCGCGCGAACCACGGCTTGATGGTCGTGTTGTCCATGAGGTCCTTGTACGTGTCGAGCCCATCCATGGCGCGCAGGACGCCAAACACGGACAGATCCGCCATGTTCGGCTCGGAACCGCCGAGGAACGATCGGTCGCCGACGGCTTCAACCCACGACGCCAGCGCCGAGTAGAGCGCCTCACGCTCGTCGTCGATCTCGTACCTCTTCTTGGATCGCTTGGCGATCAGGTACATGATGACGGCGCCGGCATACTTGGACATTTGCCGCTCTATCGGGGTGAATTTCCCCTCAGTCAGGCAGTAGTCGAATGCCTGCAGCGCTTCTGGCACCGTGCGGTAGATGTTGGGAGGCGTCAACAGGATCTGCAGGTGTAAAGCATCAAGTCAACATCAAGTAGTACTGTTACCATCGGTGCGCTCGCCGTACCAGCTTCTTGTCCACCCACTGGCGCCACTTCTCCTCCTCTTCCAGGCTCACGCCGTCCGTGTTGGCGTCATCGTTGTGGACCAGCTCGCGCAGCTTGGAGATGATGACGGACGACTCGACGACGACCTCGCCGTTGATCTTGCACACGGGCACCTTGCGGTGGTCGGTGAACGCCTTCGTCTCCTTCTTCGTGAGCGGATTCACCTCCACGACCTCGTACGGGATGCGCAGGTAGTCGAGGACGGCCTTGACCTTGCAGCAGTACGGGCACGGCTCGTACTGGTACAGCACGACTGAAGGCAGATCCTTGCGCGCTGGCGCAGTCTCCACCGGCGTCGTCGCCGTGGCGGTGCTGCTCGAGCAGTACGCGCATGCAGCGGTCGTGCTGCCTCCAATAGCGAGCAGGCTCGCGATGCTTCCCTATACATCACACAGAGGTTAGTGCCAGAGCTTTGGTCATCATGTTACCCAACAAACGACGCACTCGCTGGACCAGCGGCGACGACATCAACGGCGCCATTTGTCTGGTAGCGAAAGCAGACACCCGACCGGCAGACAGCGGTGCTGACGAGCGCAGCGGGCCATGGCTGGCCGTGACGCCGAGGCTGCGAGCGATGCGGGCTGCGGAGCGCTGCATCATTCCGCAGACGATGGTTGTCAGCCGCAGATCTCCATCGAGCCGACGCTCGTGCACGATTGGCTAAAATCACGAGAGCATTGATTGGCTTAAATATCCCGATTATTGACGAATGGGAGCGATGGAAGCAGATGGCGACATGAAACGGACCTGAAGTAGCGATAGCAGAAAGCAGCACAGCAGATGGTTCTTACCCAACACGGCGGCCAGCCAGTCGATCCGAAGCAGCAATCTCACTTCGATTGGCCATCGTTCGCAAGAGTGCAGATCCGTCGTGGACATTCTGTATTGGCGTTGCGGCCTGGCGGGGCTCAAAACGGCCGATATACAGCTGCAGAGAGCGACCTTCATGTGAACACCCACCACCACCGCCGTTAAAAGGGACTTGAATCCAGCACCAGCACCGTGTCGTCGTGATCGAACAAGGGCGACCAACACGCCAAGTCTGTGCTTGTGTGATGGATCTGCAAGCTGCGACAAGACTGACCGGCAAGCCCTTGCTTGCCGCACGCCAGCAATCGCTGTCGACCTTCACTCTGTATCCATTGTTGCCTTGGCTACGGCTACTTCAGAACGATACACCGTTTCGAACATATGATTGAAACTTGTTTCGACAGTGATTTCCACCACCATCAGCACCACAACGTGTTTAAAACTCATGTTGAACTCCCTCGCCAACAGCGGGACGCAACACCAGCGCGGAGCCACTGGCCGTCGGCAAACCTTGCCTTCGACCTCGGGAGCGCACAATTCAAATCGCCTCGTCGAGTTGAACTTGCCCTCCCTGCAAGCGCCGCCTCCCCGGCCCTTTGTCTGCCCTCGCCGCCGCTCCGCCCGCCATGGCCGAGAAGAAGCAGAAGATCGCGCACGCCGCGCCGCTCGCCCGCTTCTACCGCGCGCCGGCCTTCACGGGGCACGCGAGCCGCACGCTGCTCGCGCACCTGCGCGCGCGCGCCGCGGGCGTCGACGTGCTCGAGCTGCAGACCGAGTACTGCTTCTACGTCGAGACGAAGGCCGACACGCCGGCGCTGTCGGCGCAGGACCTGGACACGCTCCACTGGCTGCTCAGCGAGACGTTCGAGCCGCAGCAGACGCGCGCGGATGCGTCCTTCCTCGAGGTAAGAGATCGTAGTCTGCTTCCCCTTCGCAGCTGTTCGGTGCAGCGGACAGAGGAAGTAAACGATGCGTGCAGGCGGAGAAGGCGGGCTTCAAGGGAGCGACCGCTCAGTGGCTCATCGAAGTTGGTCCCCGCATGAACTTCTCGACGGCGTGGTCGAGTAACGCCGTGGCGATCTGCCAGGCGTGCGGCATCTCGGACATCAAGCGCATCGAGCGCGGCACGCGCTACCTGGTGCGCTACACGTCGTCCAAGCCGACTGCGGAGGCGGAGGCTGCTCTCCAGGAGGCGCTGCTCGCGCGCGAGTGCGACCGCATGACGCAGGAGGTGTACCCGACGCCGCTCACGAGCTTCTGGCACGGCAAGTCGGTGCAGCCCGTGCGAACGATCCCCATCATGGAGCGCGGTCTGGATGCGCTCAAGGAGATCAACGACGAGATCGGCTTGGGCTTCGACGACTGGGATCTGCAGTACTACCTGAAGCTGTTCAAGGAGAAGCTGAAGCGCAACCCGACGGACGTCGAGTGCTTCGACATGGGCCAGTCGAACTCGGAGCACTCGCGCCATTGGTTCTTCGGCGGCAAGATCGTGGTGGATGGCCAGGAGATGCCTCAAACGCTGTTCCAAATGGTCAAGTCGACGCTCACGGAAGAGTCCAAGAAGAACAGCGTGATTGCGTTCCACGACAACTCGTCGGTGATCAAGGGTGCCAAGATCCGTACGCTCGGCCCCGTGAACCCCGGCGAGCCGTCGCAGATGGCGGAGAAGGATCTGGAGAGCCACCTGCTGCTGACGGCGGAGACGCACAACTTCCCGTCCGGCGTCGCTCCGTTTCCCGGTGCAGAGACTGGCACGGGTGGTCGTATCCGCGACGTCCAGGCGACTGGCCGTGGTGCGCACGTTGTTGCCGGCATCAGCGCGTACTCTGTCGGTAACTTGAACCTGGACGGCTACAAGCTCCCGTGGGAAGACGAGAAGCTCCAGTACCCGTCGAACCTTGCTCATCCTCGCGACATTTTGGTTCAGGCGTCGAACGGTGCGTCCGACTACGGCAACAAGTTCGGCGAGCCGGTGGTGTCTGGCTTTGCGCGTTCGTTCGGCATGGTGCTTCCGAGTGGCGAGCGCCGTGAATACATCAAGCCGATTATGTTTTCGGCTGGTTTGGGTCAGCTCGATGGCCGCCACTGCACCAAGGGTGACCCGGATCTGAAGATGTGGGTCGTCAAGGTTGGCGGGCCATGCTACCGTATCGGTATGGGCGGTGGCGCTGCGTCCAGTCGTATCCAGGACGCGAAGACTGCAGAGCTCGACTTCAACGCTGTCCAGCGCGGTGATGCCGAGATGGAGAGCAAGATGAACAAGGTGATTCGCGCCTGCATCGAGCTCGGCGACAAGAACCCGATTGTTTCTATCCACGACCAGGGTGCTGGCGGCAACGGCAACGTGCTGAAGGAGATCGTCGAGGTTCCGAACTCGAAGCCGGGTGATGCCAACCGCGGCGGCGCTCGTTACGAAGTCCGCAACATTCTGGTTGGTGATGAGACTCTGTCCGTTCTGGAGATCTGGGGTGCGGAGTACCAAGAGAACGATGCTCTCCTGCTGCGTCCGGAGGATGTGGACCTGTTCCACAAGATTTGCACTCGCGAGAACTGTCCGTACTCGCTGCTTGGGCAGGTCACTGGTGATGGTCGCGTCGTTTTGCACGACTCGCAAGACGACAGTACGCCGTTTGACTTGGACCTCGATTTGGTTCTTGGGAAGATGCCCCAGAAGACGTTTACGGACGCGAAGGCGAGCGAGCCGCTGACGGACTTGTCTTTCCCCGCCGATCTGACTCTGCGCGATGCGCTTGACCGCGTCCTTCGCTTGGTGTCTGTCGGTTCGAAGCGGTTCCTCACGACGAAGGTTGACCGTTGTGTGAGCGGCTTCGTTGCTCAGCAGCAGACAGTTGGCCCGCTGCAGCTGCCGCTTGCCGACTGCGCGATTGTTGCTCAGTCTCACATGGCATCCCCGTCTGAGAACAACGGCAAGATCACGGGTGTGGTGAGCGCGTGCGGTGAACAGCCGGTGAAGGGTCTCGTCAACCCTGGTGCTATGGCGCGTTTGAGCGTTGGCGAGTCGCTCACCAACATGGTGTGGGCGTCTCTTGGCGGTCGCGGGCTTGACGACTGCAAGTGCTCGGCCAACTGGATGTGGGCTGCCAAGCTGCCTGGTGAGGCTGCTCGTATGTACGAGTGCTGCTCTGCGATGACCAACTTCATGAAGGAGATGGGTGTCGCCGTGGATGGTGGCAAGGACTCGCTGTCGATGGCCGCGAAGGTCAACAAGACGGATGTGAAGGCTCCTGGGACTCTTGTGATCACGATGTACGCTCCTTCGGATGATGTCGAGAAGAAGGTGACGCCTGATCTGAAGACCGACGCCTCTGACAACGCACTCTACTACGTCGACGTCGGTAAGGGTGCGTACCGTTTGGGTGGATCTGCTCTTGCGCACGTGTACGGTCAGGTGGGTAAGGTCTCGCCGGACGTGGAGGATGCCGAGCTGTTCAAGCACGCTTTCAATGCAATCCAGTCGTGCATCAAGAAGGACTACCTCT
The DNA here is from genome assembly GCA_003413675.1 of Phytopythium vexans. NCBI lineage: Eukaryota > Oomycota > Peronosporomycetes > Pythiales > Pythiaceae > Phytopythium > Phytopythium vexans. Next base: position 486,042 of record QLOC01000021.1, on the reverse strand, counting down.
TGGCTGGCCACGACCGAAGCGACGGCGGTCTCGTGGTGTCTCTGCTCGAGATGGCGTTTGGTGGCAACTGCGGCATTGAAGTGGACATTCCCTACGCGGTGACGCAGGGCAAGGTGACGACGAAGGACGTGCTCGAGGTGCTGTTTGCGGAAGAGCTGGGCTTCGTGTTCCAGGTCGCTGGCGACCACGTGGCGGAGGTCGAGGCCATCTTCAAAAATGTCAACGTGCCGCTCACGAAGCTCGGCAAGGCGACGACGGACGGCGAGATCAAGATTCGTGTGAACGGCGAGAGCGTTGTCCAGGATCAGATGGTGGACTTGCGCGACGTGTGGGAAGCCACGAGCTTCGAGCTCGAGAAGAAGCAGTGCAACCCTGATTGCGTTGCGTCGGAGCAGCGGTCGCTTCGCACGCGCACTGCGCCTGTGTGGAAGGCCACCTTCACGCCTACTGCGACGCCTGAACGCCAGCTGAGCACGCGCAACCTTCACCGCGTGGCTGTGATCCGCGAGGAAGGCAGCAACAGTGAGCGCGAGATGACTGGCGCTTTCCATGCGGCTGGGTTTGAGGTCTGGGACGTGAGCATGTCGGACCTTGTCGCCAAGCGCGTGGTGATTGACGAGCGCTTCCGGGGGGTTGCCTTTGTCGGCGGCTTCGCGTTCGCTGACGTCATGGGTTCGGCCAAGGGCTGGGCTGGTGTCGTCAAGTACCACGGCGACGTGCAGAAGCAGTTTTCTGCGTTCAAGGACCGCCAGGACACGTTCAGCTTTGGCGCGTGCAACGGTTGCCAGCTGATGACGCTGATGGGCTGGCTTGATCTCCCGAACGCGGCGGAGTTGGAAGCAGAGACCAAGACGTCGGCGAACCCGCGTTTCGTGCACAACGAGTCGGGTCGCCACGAGTGCCGCTTCGTCTCGGTCAAGGTTGAGAAGTCGAACGCGGTGATGCTCAAGGGGATGGAGGGCAGCTCGTTTGGCGTGTGGGTGTCGCACGGCGAGGGTCGCGCGCACTTTACGCACCCGAAGGTCCTCGAGGCGTACGCTGCCAGCGGTCTTGCTCCCATCCGCTACGTGGACGATGCCAACGAGGTGACCGAGGAGTACCCGTTCAATCCGAACGGATCGCCGAAGGGTATTGCCGGTCTCGTGTCGCACGACGGTCGCCACATGTGCATGATGCCTCACCCGGAGCGCAGCTACCTCAAGTACCAGTGGCCGTGGACGCCGAAGGAGTTCGCGGGTTACGAAGTGAGCCCGTGGCTCAAGATCTTCCAGAACGCCAAGGACTTCTGCGAGAGCACGCAGTAAGGCACGAGTGTCGAGCCACTGCCTCCACATTGGCACTCGGTGATGATCGCTTCAGTTGCTTGGCACCAAAGCACTGAATGAATGTAAAAGCACGAAAGCAAATAAAAAGTCGATGGCGAGCGATCGCCATGTATGCGTACGACCATGAGCGCGTTTGATGGTGGAGACGATTGTCAGGTTTTGTTTGAGAACTTGTGTTGCATGCGACTAACTCATGTCCGCGTATGCAGCTTCGATGTCGACCACAACGGATGAGGTGCATCTTTTGGTTTGGCAATCAACAGCAATGAACAGCATGAGGTCGACTTCAGCCAGCTCAAACTCGTTCGATTCTTAACGACGGTCACCAAAAACGCAGGCGCTCAAGTCAGTTCGAGCTAGTTCACAGTCGGCAGCTCGTCCTTGGACACGACGCGAGCGAACGGGAACGGACCGACGAACTCGTACTGGCGCTGTTTACGCGTCGACGCGACCACATCGCTGTAGTCCAGCTCGGGGTAGTCCTCGGCGTTCGCAGCGTACGACTGCGGGTGCCACTCCAGATCGAAATGGTCGACGGACACGGCGCCAAGCTTGCTCGAGTACTGCTGAAAGATCTCGTACGGGTAAAAGTAGTAGCCGCACACATCCGGGTCGTTCTCCAATGCCTCGTCATCCACAGGCGTCAACACGTACGCCAGCTCCTGACCCAGCATCGGCGGAAGGCACACCTCACTCGACTCGGACGTCACAGTGTTGTACTCGAACAGACAGAAGCGAAGCATGCGGTCCCCCCACGCCGTCGAGTTGCGCACAAAGTACGTGATGTCGTCGCTCTCGTTGCACCACGTCGAGTCGGTGCAGCGCAAGTGGAGAGGCTGATGTGTCAGCTTGGCGAACAGCGCAGTCTCTTCGGTCAAACACTCTTCCACACCACCCGATGGCGACGAAGAACGCTGAACTGGGAACGGCACGTCGGCACCGCTCACGCCAACCGCATGGCTATGGATCACCTCACCAGAGTTGCCGCACTGGTACCAGTTCTCCGGGTTGTGGCTGTTGGGACACATGACAGCCTCCTCCCAGTCCGTGATCTCCTGCAGCCAGTACCGCAAGCTGTGACTGCCGCGCGCGTGAGTGGGTCCGAGCTTCGGGTGAACGCCGTCGAACCACGAGTTCTTGAGAATGAACCCGCCGGTGAACCCCTGCTGCGTGCGGTACTCGTCGTTGAAGCCTGCGAGCGTCATGGCATGGCCTCCCTCGTTCGTCATGATGTGGCTCGTGATGTACTCGCCCTTCATGTTGTAGTTCTCTTTGTCCGTCACGGGGATGCAGCACGTCGTGGCCGCCAGCTCCGGCGGACAGAGCGTGCACGAAGTCGACGCAGGGTTGCAGCGCTCGTCCTTGGCGAGGTCGCCGATGCAGGGGTAGTAGTAGGTGATGTAGGGCATGGCGGTCGAGATTCCCATCGCCTGCTGGTCGCGCACAAGCGTCTGCTTGATCGACTCAATATCGAGGTACGTGTGCATCTGCTTGACCTTGAGTCGGAGCGGGTTAGTCTTGCGCTTCTCGGCGGTCAGACCTTCGCAGACCGAGTCGTTGCCTGGGTCAGGGAAGTACGGGCAGATGGAGTTGGGGAAGATGCTGTTCTCGAACCCATGGTGCAGGTAGAACAGATCGGCGACCTCGCCGCCGTCGGTCGAGTTCTCCGTGATGCCGCCGATCGAGCACACGACTTCGTGTTGCGTACTGGCCGATGCCCAGCACATACGGAGGATCTCGGCGCCGTACACCTGCTCCGACAGCGCCGTGTACTCGTCTTGCGCCAGCCACCCATTGGCCACGCCCTGCTGACGGTACGAGTTCTCCAGGATGCCGATGGTCGCAAAGTCCCAGCACGTGCCGCGCTCGTCCTGAGTCTTGAGCGGTGTGACACCAGGCACAGCGAACTTGGTCGGCAGCTTCTTCTCATGCGTCGACAGAGTGTGCACCTTGCTGACCGTGATCGTCGGTGCCGCTGTCTCCACCACCGTGGCGTGCATGGCCTCACTGCAACCAGGAACAAGGTGAGTCCTGTGCACTATGGACACTGTTGGCAGATTGGCGACTCACAGTTGCTGCTGCATCTGGAGGATCAGCGCCTGCTGCGACGACAGCGCGTGGCCCGTGTACGCGAGGAAGCCGAGACCGACGACGCCAGCGACAGCTCCCGCCGCGTACTTCACGAACGACTCGCGAGGCGAGCGCTGTGACGCAGGGCGGGACATGAAGGCGTCGTGCTCGTCGGCGAAGGCTGCAACAATGGCGAGTCAGTCGTGAGCAGACACTCGCAGGCAATCCACGCAGATGTTGGACGTACGGACAGCCCCGTAGCTGCCGGACATGGCGAGGACTCTGGACGAGGTGCGGTGCGATGATCGCTCGAGCGCTGATTGAGGACTGAGCGAGGTCCAAGGGACGCCCGCCGCAGTCTGCAGGCTGCAGGCAGCTGGAGGTGCCGGAGCTTGCACATCACGGAGAGTGCATCTGCCATCATTCCTTGCTCGCGCAGTCACTCTGTTCCGCCTCTTGAGATCCTCTCCAACGGCCTATTGCTGAACATAAAAAACTTGCATACAGCGTATGGGTGCTGATTGACATGTATATCACTATACTCTAGGTTTATTTATTTGTTTTTTATTTCTGTTCTTTCGCAAATTGAATATCTCTCTCTTAACGGTTTATCGGTAATAAGGGTATTTTGCACTTGATCAGTTCCTGGCATTAGTGAACACCACAGAAAACACAAATATTCGTGGGCAGTAGTCAAGTACAAATAACCAGACTACTGACCACGTCGCTATTGACAATGACAAGTGTATAAAAAATCGCTGGCATTAGTGCATATAAGCGCAAATGTACGGCTATACAGCACAATCCCGAGACTATACACTGGTACATTTTGGAGTATACCCTGTACACGCTTCGTCATACAAACCCGAAGTGCCGGATATCATATTTGCGGGGGATTAAAGTCTGGGCAGCATCCACATGGATCTTAAGGTCCTGGCAGCAGACGGTCGCTAAATCGTTCCTTACCGTATATAAAACGTTGTCTAAATCGTTAGGTTGTGAACGAGAGATGCAAAATACTGTATTACCGGTTAATACCTCGAATTGGCGAGTGATACAATGTGGGCGGTCCAGGAGCAAGTGGTGTCCGCGCACGCCTCCCAAGAGCGTCGGCTAGCTGCGCGACTTTGTCATCTTGGCCACGGGGACGATCACGCAGCCACCCTCGCCAGTCGACCAGGCTCGTCTTCGGCTGGGTGGCGCTCGTGCAGCCTGTTGGTGCTGATCTTCGGCTTCGTGGCGCTCGTTTTCGGCTTGGTGGCGCTCGTGCAGCCTGATGGTGCTGATCTTCGGCTTCGTGGCGCTCGTTTTCGGCTTGGTGGCGCTCATGCAGCCTGATAGTGCTGATCTTCGGCTTGGTGGCGCTCGTTTTCGGCTTGGTGGCGCTCATGCAGCCTGATAGTGCTGATCTTCGGCTTGGTGGCGCTCGTTTTCGGCTTGGTGGCGCTCGTGCAGCCTGTTGGTGCTGATCTTCGGCTTCGTGGCGCTCATGCGGCCCGTTGGCGTTCGTCGTCGGCCTGATGGCGCTGAACTTCGACTCGAACGCGCTGGACTTCGGCTGTAGAGGCGTGTGACGTGTGTTGGAGGCCGTGGCGAGTCTGTCGCGCGCAGGCGGCAACAGACTCCAGTGCCGACGTGGCTCGGGGGCCACGGCGCAGCGGTGAACGAAACCCGCGCGGCCTCCGATGTAGGAAAAAGGTTTTTTCTTTTTTGGATTGTCGGTTGCCCTTTGAGGGTTGCCCTTTGAGTTTTGTAGATCTAGAAATACAGAATCGAGATTGAAGCGACGAAAATGCAGCTTAACCCCGCGTGCTTTCACGATGATGATGTTCGAATGTTCCAGGGTGATGAAAATGAATGGATAAACCTCGCTCGAGTGGCTAGCGCCTATCGTAGGCGACACGGAGTTGGAACGCAAGCTCTTATGATTCAACTTTTCAAATTGGATTATCGTATTATGGGATACCGGGGCAACATCGCCGGCAAGCTTGTTGAACTCGCAATATGGATCGATGAAACATCTCTTAATCCTTTGTTCAAGACTGCAACGATGAAAGTGTATGTTAAAATGAAGGATGTGTTTCATATTCCTGAGTTACGAGTTCTCGTTTTCAAAGAGCAGGCTGTCGAAAATCGCCTAACAACTGTATCACGCAATGATCAAGCTGATCAAGAGAGTACAAGCATCGGCGAAATGGAGAATACTCGGATTTTTTACGAAAAACAGCTTGCTCCATTATGTTGTGTGGTGAATCTGAACTTATGTGGATTGTATTTCGTGGAGTTTGGTCAATTCTCCGACCTATTAGAGGCCCTGCCACTGGATCAGGCTAGGTATCCGTCCGAAACATATGGATGTTATCGGATTGGAAAGTTGGGATGTACACATGATTTTCGTCAGCGATACCCTAAACTACGCCATGACTTTCGCCAGTTTACTTCAACATTCAGGTTTCGGTGGTTCAGCTTAATCCCACATGAAAAACTAAAGCCAGCTGAGGACCGTCTCAAAGAATTGGTGGATCAAAATCGAATGAAGCTGTATTTTCGATCATATAGAGAATTGGTGATCTACCATCCTTCAAGTGAACAAACTCTGAACGACATCTACAAAAGGGTGGGAGATGAATTTTTGCCAACTGGCCACGATATGACAATCCGCGAAGTTCAACTAGTAGCTGAGGCCAATTTGTCCAAACAAAATAGCGAACATATGACTGAGCTGTTAGAACTTCACAAGACGCACGAAAACGACATCAACCTCATTCATCAACTCCAACTCCAGCTCCTACACAAGGAAATGAAACTACAGGCTTTAGGCAACAGAGGTTAGGAGAAATCAGTTGGAGATATTAAATGAAGTCAATACAATCCAAAAAAGAAAAAACCTTTTTCCTACATCGGAGGCCGCGCGGGTTTCGTTCACCGCTGCGCCGTGGCCCCCGAGCCACGTCGGCACTGGAGTCTGTTGCCGCCTGCGCGCGACAGACTCGCCACGGCCTCCAACACACGTCACACGCCTCTACAGCCGAAGTCCAGCGCGTTCGAGTCGAAGTTCAGCGCCATCAGGCCGACGACGAACGCCAACGGGCCGCATGAGCGCCACGAAGCCGAAGATCAGCACCAACAGGCTGCACGAGCGCCACCAAGCCGAAAACGAGCGCCACCAAGCCGAAGATCAGCACTATCAGGCTGCATGAGCGCCACCAAGCCGAAAACGAGCGCCACCAAGCCGAAGATCAGCACTATCAGGCTGCATGAGCGCCACCAAGCCGAAAACGAGCGCCACGAAGCCGAAGATCAGCACCATCAGGCTGCACGAGCGCCACCAAGCCGAAAACGAGCGCCACGAAGCCGAAGATCAGCACCAACAGGCTGCACGAGCGCCACCCAGCCGAAGACGAGCCTGGTCGACTGGCGAGGGTGGCTGCGTGATCGTCCCCGTGGCCAAGATGACAAAGTCGCGCAGCTAGCCGACGCTCTTGGGAGGCGTGCGCGGACACCACTTGCTCCTGGACCGCCCACATTGTATCACTCGCCAATTCGAGGTATTAACCGGTAATATAGTATTTTGTGTTGAAACGACAATCACTCTGGCGTTTCCTTTTCACAAGGCCTCTCACAAACCGCAGAAGAACGACGGCAAGGGGAAAGACGAGCGGTGCGATGGAGGAGTTCTTCCAGTATGTCGGGCCGGACGGAGGCGCCGCCGCGAGCTCTTCGCTGCTGAACAAGGAGAGGCTGTTCGTGTACTCGTCCCCGCGCGAGAACGCCATCGATAGGTGCAGTGTGCTCGCTGTGCGATGTTTTGTAGCCTTTTGTCTGATCGGTGGGTACGGTGTTTGATGGTCTACAGATGCGGGGAGCTGCGCGCCGGCGCGTACTTTGCCTGCTCGGGGATCGCGTACTATGAGAACCAGTGCTGGATGAAGATCCGCCGCGGGTACTTCTCGAATGCCAAGAACAATGGGTACATCCGCGTCGAGTTCGAGTTCAACCCTGGTGCGCTGAGCAGCTTGTACAGCGAGGTGCCGGCGCGCCAGCAGAGCTCGACGGCGTCGAGCCAGCCCGCGCAGTTCCAGTTGTTGCGGCGTCTCCCTTGTGCGTTTGTCGAGAGCTTGCGATGTCGATTTGGCTTCCTAATTGTGCATGTGTTGCAGCATTTCCGTCGTTCATGTGCGCTCGCGAACGACTCGTGCTGTCCCGCTCTCCTGTGTACAACTCGCACTCGTCGTCCGTGTCGTCCGACCAGCAGACGCCGCACCACATGCAGCGGTACCTTCCTCCCGTGAGCGTGTTTCAGGCGACCGAGAGCCGCTTCAACGACGATTTCACGCAGCTGGCCATCAAAGTGACCTCCGCGTTCGGCATGACAGGCTGGATCACGACGTCGTTCCACAAGACGCTGATCGAGGTGGAGGATCCGCGCGGCAACCTGCAGAACGCGCCTGTGTACATGCAGAACGTGGCTGCGAAGGCGGGGAAGTGGGCTGGCGAGCTGCCTGTGCGAGCGATCCCCAGTCTCCAAGCCCCACGGCTGTACAATGTTGAGAACTTCCGCATCGTGCGCGCGCTCGAGCGCAAGCTCGTCAAGGACCAAGTGTGGGTTCGCATCGAGCCGTTCCAGCACGATGTCGGGAACCAAGCGTCCAATGATCACAACAGCCACGACGCCGACAGCAAGTCCGACGCGGAGAGCGAAAGCAGTATTGCTAGCCGCGATTCCGAGCGCGAGGGCAAACCCGAGGGTGACAAGCACCAGCAGGCTTGGATCATTGAGCGGAATGCGAGCACTGCCCAGCGGGTCGTGGTGCCATGGAGCTCGCCAGCGATCGAAGACGTGCCGATCGCAGACGACAAGCAGCGATACTACCGCAACTTGTACAGCCGCCGTCCGCTGCCTTTGCGCACGAGTGCTGATCTCCAGTCGGCGGTTGTTGGACACATTCAACCTGGATTGGTGTTCACGTCGACGAGGCGGGTGTTGAACTCGAAGGGCCAGATGTGGATCCGAGTCGCGCTGAGCGATGTTTCTACCAAGTCGGATGCTGAAGAAGACAACAATGCGGATGAAGACGACGATGCGACTCAGTACGGCTACGTGATCCAGTCGAACGCCAAGACGAACACATGCATGGTGCAAGAGATCGCTGCGCCAGGGAAGTTGAGTCCCAATCAGCATTATCAGGTGGTCATTTCTCTAGCGCCGACAAAGACCGGAGCCAGCAACAACGATGCGGACAGCGAACGTTCTGCTCCAGACAATGTGAACGGTGTGGCCGCTCGGTCAGAGCCTTCCTCGACGGAGGGAAAGGATCTGTTCTATGTGAAGGACAGAGCGATCGTAGCCGCTGTCGGCACGATGTTCAACCCTCAGGAGCAGCGCATGTGGCTGCAAGTGCTCTCGTCCGAGATCGACTCGTCGATGCGTATCAAGCAGGACAAGTGGGCGTTGACGGACCAAGACGAGTCGCAGAGCGTGATCTACCTTCCCCTGTGTGATCCTACCAAAACGCAGCGGCCAACTGAGACTGTGCTCAAGCCTCTTCACCGCGAGCTGGAGAAGATCTCGAACCCACGATCACGTGGCCATGATGGGAAGACAGGTCCATCGCGGGTCGTATTCAGTGGACGGGCTTCCAAGCTCTTCAGCTCGCACCTGATGCGTCCATCGACGATCGACTTGCCAACGTTCAGCAGGAATGACGCCTCCAAGTTCGGAGACGACGATCGAAGACCAGCGGCAGCGGCAGGAGAGGACCAGAGCAGCCGGAATCAGAGCCTTCGCGACGAGATCGCCAGGTGGCAGCAAGAGACAACAAGTCGCGCAGGCGTTGCGTACGCCAACGTCAACTGGGCATTGTTGTATGCAGCCAACTGCGTGCTGCAGCCGTTCTCGTCGTGCCTGGCCAAGAGGCACGCGCAACAGCGGTACGCGCAGCTCGACCAGGACGAGGACGACGACGACGAGGCATTGCCCGACCATGAGGTGAACGTTTAGACTACTGCTCGGAGGCCGATGAAGATATATATCGATAGCGACCCCCACCATCGTCGGCATGGGAACCGAGCGAGCGTGGCGGCGTCAACGCGTTCAAGCGGCCCCAGCAAACGAGCAAGGGGGCCAGGAAAGTCTCCGAGCGAGTTCCCGAGCTAGATGCACAGGCTGTCAAGTTGAACTTGTTTGGAGGAGCAGCCGGGCATTCGTGCGCTGCCGATCTTCTTGGATAAAGCGCACCCATGACCTGCGAAACTCGAATACTCTCTGATTTATCGACTGAAACAGGCTTTGAATGAGTGGTCGACAACCTGTTTGTTTTGATACATTTGCCACAATCACAAAACGTACTGAATTAAGTTTCTCGTGATTCTGGCCCAAAACATTGAGCAAAATGAGCAAAGTGAAACCTTTGTCGTGTCCATAGTTTCTTGATTTGATGCATGGAAAATCTCCTGAAACTAGCAATGTCAGTTGCAAATCAGACTATGGAATATTATATGAAGCGCAACCCAGCGGATATATGCAATGCGAACACTGCTGCCCTATGATCGCCACCGCTCCACTCGCAGCGTCCTCACTTTTGGATTTGTTCTCTTCGTCGCTCACCTCCACCACCACCACCACCTCCGCCATGCAGATCTCGACGTTCCTCACCGCTGCCGCCGTCGCTGTCGTGTGCCTGCTGCAGCCGGCCGTGGCCAAGGACCAGGCGTCCGTCCACCTCCGCGTGCACGCGGACAAGGAGGCCATCTGCTACCTCTCGTGCGCGTCCGGCCAGTACTGCGAGAACGGCACCAACTACTGCCGCGGCCCCAAGTACGGCTCCGAGTGCTTCAACCCCGCGACCGGCCACTACCAGAACGGCTGCTCCCCTGGCTTCTCGTGCCAGAACAACAAGTGTAACTACGCCTAAGCCGCCGATCGCTACTGTCCTCGACAGCGAACTAGGTCCGAGCTGCTGCACGGGCAGCATGGGTATATCGTATAAAAAAAGCGAATGTCACGGCAATTTGCTTGTGTAAATGAGTGCGTCAAACCAACCTCAGTGCTCTGGTGAGAGCGTTGCCATTGCCAACGGGAAGAAGAGTACTGAGAGACAGTTGCTTTTCACACGTGGATTGCAAAGTCCTCAATTACTTGAATGCGTCAAAGTATCCACATTCGATCCATGAGTCACTAGCATTGTTAGCACAACGAGTGGACCCCGGATTTTTGGCCGCCCGCCACAGTGGAATGCCTCTCTGCGAACTCTCCATACCCTTTGGAATCTCATCAGTCATAGCAATCACTCCCCGCAAATATCATTCAACTATATAAATCCATGCAAACGTCATCCTGCATAATCGAATTTGGAGTGAGTGCTGATCCGACTGGTGTGATGGTGATCTGTTCCCCTGCTCCCTTGTGCTTTGTGTCCCGCGGCGTTGACGCCGCTCTCACTTTTGGATTCGCCGCCTGCCCCGCAGCTCCTCAGTCTCTCTTTCGCTCGCTCTCTCTCTCGACCATGAAGCTCTCGACCTTCTTCGCTGCCGCCGCCGTCGCCGTCGTGTGCCTCCTGCAGCCGGCCGCTGCCGAGAACCAGGCGTCGATCCACCTGCGCATCCACGCGGACAAGGAGGCCATCTGCTACATGTCGTGCGCCACTGGCCAGCACTGCGAGAACGGCACCAACTTCTGCCGCAAGCCCAAGAACAACAAGGAGTGCTTCAACCCGGCGACTGGCCACTACCAGACGGGCTGCGCCGCCGGCTTCAAGTGCAGCAAGACCGAGAACAAGTGCGTCTACGCCTAAGTGTTGCGTCGTCCTCTGTCGCGGTCGGTCGGTCTGTCTGGGCCGTCCGTTTTGCAGACGTAATACATGTAGACATTCCATCGCACAAGGTCTTGATGTGCATCAAGCGTACCGGTAGGAATGTCCTCCGTGATGGTTGACATCATCTGACGGTGGCGCGAAGAAAGAAGCCATTCATCGCGGAGTACTGAAGCAAGTTCTGCTCGGCCGCTTCCATTTTATCCACAGGTCGGCGTGCGTCAGAGTTGGCATCGCGAACCACTCGCGTGGCAACGGCTTCGCAGATTTTTCTGCCGAACACTGCATCTGCAACGCCGAAACCAAAGATCTCGCTGTCGCCTCTTATACCACATATTGCACATCCTCAAGTAATACAGCTGAACCCATGTAAGGATCATTAATGCGACTCGAGATCCTCTGATAATGGATGTTTGGCTAGATTCGAAGCCATATTGTTCATCGAAGTCTTGCTAAGCGTTGCGTGAAGATCGCGGCTCCCTCACTCCGGGATTCGCCGCCAGCCGCACACTGCTCCAGCTCCCAGCTCTCCATCGCAATCCGCTCTCGCTCACCATGAAGCTCTCGACCTTCATCGCCGCCGCCGCCGTCGCCGTCGTGTGCCTCGTGCAGCCAAGTGCCGCCGAGGCGCAGGCGTCGCTGCATCTGCGCATCCACACGTCGGGCGAGCACGAGAAGGGAGTGTGCTACATGCAGTGTCCCACGGGCCAGCACTGCGAGAACGGCACCAACTACTGCCGCAAGCCCAAGAGCGGCGAGTGCTTCAACCCGGCGACCGGCAAGTACCAGAAGGGCTGCGACCCGGGCTTCAAGTGCAGCTCGACCGAGAACAAGTGCGTCTACGCCTGATCGCGCAGTGCTGCGACTACCCCCAAGCTGCGTACCACTTCGCGGATGCTTGTTAGTATGCACCTGTAGTGATCATACACGTTCTCTTTCTTTTCCTTGAATCGCAACACTCGGGAATCCATTGAATAGCACCTCCCTAGCTATGCTCTCAACGCCGGAAAGTACGACACAGTGACACTACCAGAAAGGCCGGCACGCCTTCGTTGACGAGATGGCGGCAGCTCAGGTCATGGAGACGACAACGTCGGCGAGCGCCGTGCAGTTGATGGGGATCGTGAGCACGGGGCCGTCGCCCGTCTCGGCCACGCTGTGGCTGTACGTCGGGTTGTAGGCGATGATCTGGCCGACGCTCGCGCCGAACTGCTCGGCCAGGTCCTTGTACGTGCCGTACGTGAACTTATACGGCTGCAGCACGCACTGGCTCGGGTAGCACGACGGGATCTTGATGAACTGCGCCACGTCCAGCGGCACGTTGGCCTGGGACTCGTCGACACCGAGCGCGGCGAGCACCGACTCGAGCGAGATGTTGAAGCGCTCGAGCGCGATCGTGCGGTACGTGTCGTTGCGTTGCGTGTAGTATAGGTGCGGTCCGCCGAGCAGGCAGAAGTTGGTCGTGGCTGCGTCCACGACCGTGTAGCATGAGTCGTTGTCGGGCTCGCACACCTCGGCCGGGATGATGACGTCAGTGGCCGCCGCGAACGGGATCGTCGGGTCCGACATGCGGTTAGCGCGCGCAACGTCGCACGCGCCACGGTTGAAGAGCGCGGCGACGCTGGCGACCGTCACTTCGACGTTGGCGTCGGTCGTGTAGGTCGTCACAGTGGAGTTGAGCGAGCTCGGGTCACAGTCGGCAGCGGCGACGCTGAGGCCGACAGCCAGCAGGGCGACGACGGCGGCGAACTTGGACATGATGCGGATAATGAACTGAGACTTGGCTTGAGGAGCGCAGATTTGAGACTGAATGACGAAGGGCAGCACGATGAGGCGGGGACCGAGCGCTTCGCTGACCGCTTGTTGAGAAGGAGCGACGGCATGAATCAAGTTGCGTAGAGCTGATCGAGTCGCAGTTTTGCTGCTGCAAGAGCCGCGAGTGGCACTGGCAACCTCGTACCAAGCAGAACACTCGCGGGTGAAAGGTTATGAGAGCGGAAAGCAGCGCATTGAGGAGGAGCGCGTCCCACCATCGGCGCGAAAGTTCAAGAGTGAACGGCTCGCTCTCGGTAGCTGCAACTCCAAAGCCGACCCGATTCGAGGCTCATCTCTCACCTGTCGAGTTTTGTTGCCGCGCTCTCTCGGCAACATCGAGACGCGGCATGCAAACCAAAGGACACAAAGCTAAAAGCGTGAATGGTGCACTGACAGGCGGTAGATCGCGACAGAGTATCTGAGAACCACCTGGTGGATGGCGTGCCGTCGACCTTGTTGAACATGTCGACTGCCGCATCAACGCTTTCGCGCGTTCGATTACGACCCGGTGTGGAGAAGCGTGTGGTGACACGAGGCTCGGCGCCAGTCATTGTCGAGGTGGATAGTGCGCATCACATCGCCAAGTTAGCGGACACAGCGCCGCGCGCTCGTGCTTGCTGGGTGATGCTTCTCAGATGCCGATCGTCACTGTGGTGCTGGTGCCTGTCTGCTCTCCAAGCAGCTACCATCGATCCGTCCCGCAACCACGTTAGTGGGAAAGAATCCAGTGCAGAGCTACAGTTCATTGGTCTCGACTTCAACTTGCAGCGATAATGCTCCGACGAGAATATGTGTGCTTCGGCTCTGCCATGATTGTCCGCAGCGAGCTTCTGGGATCCGGGTTTCCGCTGGCGAGTCAACGTGCGCCGAGTCTTTGCGCGGCAGATGATGCTCCGAAAACAATCAGCTCGTCTGGCGAGACACCGCCACCATCTCGGGATTACTGGCCGGAGTTCCAACGCAATCGAGATTACCGTGTCAGTAATCCTGGCGAGGATCCCACCACGACCCGCACCGGCTTCAACGAGTCCCATTTGAGACCTCCATCGACTCGGATAGTCTCGGCACCGCCACCAGCGACTGCTCGCTGCACTGGAGCCTCGCTGTGAAATTGGTGCTTGATCCATGTTCACCGTTCGGCTCATTCTGCAATCTTCTCAGACAGCAGCAATGCGCGTCTTTTCTGCTGGCACCACGGCCCTGCTGCTGCAGGTGCCGAGCGTTCTCGGCGCGCTGTACGACTCCACCATCGAGACGCAGTACGGCTCGCTCCAAGGATACCCTGCCTTCTCGTCCGATCCGGGCAACAACATCTCCGACTGGCAATCCATCTCCGTCTGGAAGAACATCCCCTTCGCTGCGTCGACCGGCGGCGCCAATCGCTGGCGTCCGCCACAGCCCGCGGCTAGCTGGAGCGGTGTGCGAGACGCCAAAGAATACGGCGACGTGTGTCCGAGCGTGCTACCCGTGGACCCGACTGCCTACAACTATACGGTGTCTGAAGACTGCCTCAACCTCAACATTTGGTCGCCGGCCAATGCCACCGACGCCAAGCTCCCCGTCGTGCTCTGGTCCACGCCAGCGTACTCGACGGCGCGCATGCCGCTGTTCGACGGCGGAGGCATGGCGAGTCAGGGCATCGTCTTCGTCAACTACAACCGCCGCGATGGCGCCTTCGGGTACCTTGCGCATCCAGAAATGACGGCTGAGATGACGAACGAGATAGGTGTCAACGCCTCGGGCAATTGGGCCGTGCTCGACCAGTTCGCAGCGCTCCAGTGGGTCTACGACAACATCGAGGCCTTCGGCGGCGACCCGGAGCAGATCACTGCCGCGGGACAGTCTGCAGGCTCGGCTGCGACCTACCACATGGTCAACAGCCCGATCGTCAAGGGACTCATCAAGCGAGCGATCGTCGAGTCCGGCGTCCGTGACCCGTACGACCCTCTCTGCTCCACCTTGGCCGAGAACTATATCACCATGGATGTGGCGTACTCGGTCTCGGAAGCTTATCTCGAGTCGGTCAACGTGTCGTCGGTGGATGAGCTTCGGGATGTGTCGATGGAGACGCTGGTGAACCTTGGCGGGTCGTTCCACGTCGTGCTGGACCATTATGCCGTGCCACACAAGTACATTGAGTCCCTCAGCGTGCCTGCGCCGAACGACGTCCCCTTCATCACTGGCAACACAAAGGACGAGTCAGGAGCTGCCGCCGACACGAACGTGACAGTCGCCGAGTACTACGCGTCTCTTGTGACCCAGTACGGCGCCGACTTCGCCGAGCGCTTCTTCGAACTCTACCCGGCCAACACGACCGAGCAGGCAAGCCAGGCTTACAACGCGCACTACCGCGACACGTCCCGCGTGTCCTCCTGGTTGTTCGCCGGGAAGTGGAACAAGGTGGCGAGCGCTCCGTTCTATACGTACCTCTGGGACCACGCTCCGCCTGGACAGGACCAAGGCGCGTATCACATGTCGGAGATCAACTACGTGCTCAACAACTTGTACCTCACGGATTCGCCGTGGGAGGCCGAGGACTACGCGATCGCCTCCAAGATGAACGGGTACTGGGCCAACTTCGTCAAGACAGGCGACCCGAACAAGGGGGACAGCTACCGCGGGAGCGAGACGCTCGCGAATTGGCAGGTGGCGACGGCGGACCGCAATGTGACGCAAAATGTCGGTGACAGCTGGGGTGAGGTCCCCATCGCGAGTGCCGCGCAGATCCAACTCATCGAGGACTTCTTCGCGACTCAGTCGCCGTTCTAGATTGAAGGTCGACTGGAGTGGAGACTCGTGTGCAGAGTTTGCTCTAGGGCATTGTCTAAACTGATCAGCCTCCACTTTGTGCATCTGTGCAAACCATGATGCTGAAATCCGGGCTGAATACAGCGGGTCAGCTTGAATTCCGTGCGTCTAGGTGGGAGATCTCTCAGATTTGGCATGGTATTGTCGCGTGCCAACGTGAGTCAGTTTATCATGGTCAAACTACTCGTCCTCAGTGGAAGGTTGCGGTAGAAGTGTGCGCCGAGGCGGATGCCATTGCCCAAGCACGGTTAGCCGCTTCTTCACTCCAACTGATAGTGATGCTGCGTCTGGCAGTGAGAGCAGTGGGACTTCGCTCCGATCATGATCAGGCTCACCGCGATCCCAATCGTTCAAGCCTTGCACAGGACGAGATTGGTCATGCTTCTCCTCGGCAGGGATTATTGCACTCGGTTTGCCTGCCACCTTCTTGCCTTTAAGTCGCTTCATGACAGGGCTCATCGGTCGGCGATGCATTTCTTCACCCTCGACCTTTGGTTTATCCTGCTGCCGCTGCTGCTGTTGCTGTTTGGGCTCCCATGGCTTTACCACTGCGTGCTGTTTTGAGGCATCAAGCCAAGCCAGCGCGTAGTTTTGCCAATAGAAGAACGTTGCACTCATCAACCGCCGAGCGTAGTACTGCTCTGCTTCGTGTTGGCGCCGATATCTCTGTTTCTTGGAGCGCAACCACGCGCGCCACGCTTTCAGATGGCGGTTCCTGACCTTAGTGTTGAGTTTATCGCGCAATTGTCGGCTAGCGCCAGTCATTTGCACATGGCGGCGCCACAAACGAAGAACCACGACCAGGATGCGGCGCTGCGATAGAGCATTGGCCTTGACGACACACGAGAGCACGACAAAGCGGCGCTGCTGCTGTTGTTGTGCGCCAGCCCACCAAGTCCTGATCGAGCGACGAAGGATCGCTCGGCCGAAGTGATCTGCTGCAACGTCAAGCCGCTGTTCGCGACCCTCAACTGCGCGACTTACGACGTCGACCCACCTCATCAGTGTGGCCCATTTCACCCTGAGTGTGTCGTGTTCTACCGCCTGGCGCCACTTTCGGCGCTCAATCACCAGCGCAAGCCAGGATTTCCACACCCGTCGCTGCACTTGAACATCATGCGACCCAACAAACGTAGCAATCATACTTCGCCAGTGCCGATGTCGATGTGCTACACGTCTCCACTCGATTAGCATCCGCCGAGCACGAATGCGAAGTATGAAGGCGTCAAAACGCGTGGCAACTGCCCACTGGACTCGCGACCGCCACAGTCGCAGAAATTTCCTCCTGCAGAACCGCACATACCGCTGATGCAATGATTTGTTCCGTGCAGATGCCTGCCATCTCCGCACGCTGCGTCTCTTGCGGAACTGAACAAGGCGATCAGCTGCCAAGAGCGCGTTCTCATATCGTTTGGTCCGCTCGCGCACTCGCGCCAGCCATCGCCGTCTCAGACACTGGCGAGCTCGAAACTCAAACGCCACTCGATCAAGGCGATGGGACCTTCGCCGTTTACCAAGGAACATGACCCAGCGCTGCCACACACTCCAGCACTGTCCCTTAGCGCGCTTGGTTAACAGACGCTGTAGGATCGCTCGGTGGCGATGACAGGTGCGAACCAATGCCTTCCACAGGGCAAGAGCACGGCGAAGGCGATCCGCCACAACCTTGTCGTAGTGCTGCACGCTCATCCGTCGGCAGTGAGCCCAACGGCGCCAACGCGACAGGATTTGCGGGATCTCGCGGTCGTTGCGGCGGTTAGTGCAGTATTCGATCACGAGACGCAGTCGCTTGGTGGATTTCGAGTGGGTTCTGAGTGCACGGATTCCTCGACGAAGCGCGTGTTGCTCCAGTACGCGACGATCCTCGTTCATTCGGAGTTTCAACCGCTGGGCAAGCGCCAGGTAGTCGTGACGCCATGCCAACCAGCACTTGGTCACGAGGCGAGCATGGTGATAGGCATCAGCGCTAGTTTGTAGGAACCGCTTGTCCTGTGCGTACGCGCTCCAAGCTTCAAAATGGCGGCGCAGTTCACGGCGCTCACGGCGCACCATCTCCGTATTGACGATTGTCCAGAGCTGTCGCTCGCGGTGGCGCTCCATCTGGATCTGCTTGACGCGCTGGACGACATTTCGCCAGGCAAGAAATACTCCCCGAACAGACGACTGGATCCGCCTACCCGATAGAGCGGCGACAATCCATCGCGCTCGTCGACGGTGGTGCAGCACTGTTTGCCAGCAGATAAAATAGCGTTGAAGCATTCGCAAGCGGTGGAAGAGCACGGCGTGAAACGCGAGCCGCCAGCGACGCCACGTGCTTGGTAGATCCCACGCGAATTCGAATCGCTGGAAGAATCGTGCTTTTACAGCTAGTTGCTGTCGGACAGCATCCAAACCGGTGTCGCCATCGATATGCGCAATACTGCAACTGCCATTCCCAGTGTCCGACGCAGTAGATCCGTCAGCACGGACTTGCATGGCATTGTCCGCTCCATCTCGGCCGGATAATGGTGGTTTCAACAATTGAACGAGTCGTCGACGTTGAAGCGTGAATGCCTTCCACAAATGGAAACGAAAGCGCAAGTGGTTGCAATTGGCGGCATGAGACAAGATACGCTTGCATCGTACGTGCAGCGCACTCCACTGTCTCCACTCGAGGAAACAGGCCGAAACAATGCCATCCTCCCGTTTCCTCTGCCTTGCTGTGAGGAACTCATGGACCTGCTTGGTCGTCGCAACTCGTTTTCGCCAAGCCACGAACACCTTTTCCTGGATACGGCTCGAGGAAGCACCCATCATGCGCTCAACCTTGGAGAGGATCACAAACTGCCGCCAGAGCCTGAGCGCGCGCTTGGAGATATTGCCATTGTAGAACTCGATTGCTCTCCCATTTCTTCGAGCTTTTGTGACGACTTGCTTCCAACCGTGGAAAACAATCTGTCGGCACATTTGGGTCCGCATCGCCAGAGAGTTGGCCATTTTGCGGCGCAGCTCCTTGCATCGCACAGTGTATGTCGCCCACGAGCAGAAACTTCGTCGCTGTGCTGCGTTCATCATCATGTTGACATAGTAACCCAGTCGCTCTTTCTGTTGCTTCTGGGCCACAACCGCCGCTTTCCAGCCGCAAAACACGCGAAGTTGTAAGCGATTGGATCGAAATGCCGACGCCCGCGCGGTTGCAAGACGCTTGTGGTGGCGATGATCACGATACATGCTCAACATTCGGAACGCGGCGTGCTGCGCTCGGCACTGCATGTGAGCGATGACTTTCCGCATCTTCTCTTTCGAGACACGGAGCAATACCAGGTACTGCCGCCAAGCGTCGAACACCCGCTTGGTCATCGTCGATGAGGCGAAGCGGCAGGACATCAGAGTCATGGTCTTGGCGATCTTGCGCCGCACGACGAACTCTTTCCAGGATTGGAAGCTTCGCTGCTGCGCACCTTTCATCATAACACCATATATCCGTTCTTGAAGACTCCCCAGCGACACTTTGCTCGCTCTCCACTGCAGCCAGCGTCTCCAATAATGAGCCAAGTTGCATATCTTGCCTTTCCGACAGACCAGGAACCCTTCACGCCATGTACACCAAGCCGACAGCATGCGGAACCGAGCGACGCGTCGCGAGACAATTGTCGTGTTCTTTTGGAGATGCTTTCGCATGTCAGAAAGCTCGCGCATCGCTGCAAAACACCGGAACACACTTGCCATCTGCCACCGCATCAATGCGTTCCGGCACACAGATGCCAGTCGGCGTTGCATTGCAGTCGATGTGCGCCAAACACGCACACAGTCGCGCAATTCACGAGTGTGGAAATGCGCATCGCCCTTGAAAAGAAGACTATGATGTGCGAGTCGGTAGTCACGGTATGCAACAAGCGCGTTCCAAGCGCGTTGAAGACCAATGTTCTTCCAGGTTGCCGTGATCGATCGTGCAGTGCTGGTGAGCTTCTTCTTACGCTGCACCGCGTCTACCCACGCGCGCCAACAAGTCGGCAGCAGTTTGTCCTGCAAATACTGCAGCGTCACCAGTCGTGTCTTGCGCGATAAGGCTGCGAACGTCTTCCACCGACGAAAGACACTAGAGACGTGAGTTCCTTGCAGTACCTGCTTGAATATCTGGGCTTTGTCCAACAACTGTCTTCGATACTGGGAGCTGAATAATGCGCTCTTGAGCGCAGAAACCCCAGCACGGTACAGTCGGAATCGGCAAAACGTGTCGGCAAGACATTTGCGCTTGATCATGCTCTCAGTGCATGATCTCCAAGCCCGAAAGATTTGCGCCGCCGTTTTCGTTTGGCACTTGGCGCTCAAATGTACCATCAACTTTGCTAGCTTGGCGTGCTGGCTACTCCAGGCACGCCACGCACGGAATGAAGAACACAGCAGCAGGACCTGAAGTCGCTCCGTGTTCAGTTGCAGTTGCTGTCGAAGAACCAATATTGTCCGGATTTTGCCTTTAAGCTCAGTGAAACACTTGCGCGTCAGTCGTTCTGCATAAAACACTCGCGCGACTGTGCATTGGACTCGCTTCATACGCTGTGCAATTGTGAACGCTTGCCATTTGTGCAGCAAAGCACCGAGCCTTCGAAGGCACGATCCCCGGTAGACTGCTACCACCAACTTGCGCTGCGATCGAGCTGTCCTGGCAAATGTCTTCCAAACCGAGAACGCGTTGCTGTATGCAGAACGAACGTGGAACGTGCACGCTTGCGTCCAATGCGCACTCTTGAACTGACGATGGAGTCGCCAGGCCTTCCATTTTGCAAATTGTCGTTTCTTAGCACATTGATCGCTCAAACGATCGATTACCCGGCATCTCTTCTGCTCCACACACAATTGCTTCCACGTGTGAAACACCCGTCTGCAATGTGAGGATTGCCACCGATCGATCGCGACCAGAGTCTGCTGCCGATTCCGCTTGGCCATGAGGCAACGAATGCGCCAGTGCTCAAATACGCGCACGAGGACGATGCTCAGCCACCTGCCGAGCATCTTGCGAACATGGTTGACGTTGTAGACACCTGCATCAGTCAACATGTGCTCCAGCCGCTCTCTCGCCGCTCGTTTATCCTGTTGGTCACCATGATACACCAGCCAAGCCTTCCACGTCGCCAGGAGCAGTCGACGCCACGACCGCGATCGCACCATCGCTTCACTCGCTGAGATACGAGTGATCCGATCCTCCACTTTTGCAGCGAGCCAATCACGCAGGAATGAACGATGCAGCACTCGAATCTGGTCGGAGATCGCCTTATCATGAACCTTTGCACGAGAGTAAGCAACAAAACCGTTGTGAAAGACCGAGCCCATCAATCTCAGCTCCGTTCGTCGACAGAGCGCTCGAATAGATGCTACACGACGAGTATGCCACAGCCAACGCTCGAATCGCAGCCGCATTTGTTCACCATCACGTCGCTCCAGCATCTCGCCGCGCATCGCCCGAACACATCGCACCACACGCAGCCTGAGCCGCCATTCATTCCAGCAAGATCGTGCTATCTGTGAACCCACCAGTCGCTGCACCATAGTTGCACGCTGCTTAATTATTCGCTGTGTGCGTGCTTGAGCTTCCCATCGTCTGAAACACTCGCTTGTTGCTGTTGATCGGCGCTCGGCGCTCCATCTGCGCACAAGCTTCCGAACACGAGCAAAACGCTTCCAGCGAGACCAATACTCGTCTTGGAGGTTGGTGCGCCACAAGGCGCCGAACCGCTCTCGGATTGTGCGTTTCCGCTCAACCTCGAACGATATCCGCTCTTTCCACGAGTTGAACACTCGGACAAGCGATTGGTTCTTGAGTCGAACCATCAATACTCTCGCTGCTCGTTGACGGTGACTGAATCGACGCCACACTCCAAACACCTCGCGGGTCGTTCGATCGGTGAGCATTCCTGTGCAGTAACGCAGTGCTCGCCGGATATGCGCCATCTTCTTCCAGTGCCGAAACGTGCTCCGGACTAGATGTGCGGTATGGAAGCAGTCAGCGCGCTCACGTCGAGTGTTTTTCTCGCGTTGATATACTACAAGCCGTGCCCACATGCCGAAGCATTGAGCCGCTGTCTTGTACCTCCACTTTCGAACTGCCTGTCGTGTCGTTTTGGTGGTCCTGATAAACTCGACCCAAGTCAGGAACGCTTTCCGCTCCAGTTGGTGACACAGATATCTACTGGCGCGCAACACCATGTCACGATTCCGCGCCTGCTGCTGTACAAAGAGCTTCCATCCGCGAAAACAAACGGGAAGCAAGCAGAACGCCTGAAACACTATTGCCTTCTGTGAGAGAGAGCGATAAAGCGCACGCTGCTTGGTAAACTGCTTCCAGCCGTCCAGACAATTCTGCAGTAAAACGGTCTTTGATAACGAGGCGACTCGAAATATCGAGTTACGAATAAGTTTCCGCGTTCGTGCCCAAGTTCCCCAACGTCGAAGCGATGTGCGAAGCTTGCACCATGCCATTGCTTCATGGCACTCAGAGTCCCGTGCAGCGCGAGCATGCTGGCTGGCAACAAAAGTCTTCCAAAGCACGAAATACTTGGACGATGTTCCGTGCGAAGTGAAACGAGAAATGTGCTCGGTAATGGATCGCAGTCGTCTGCGAAAGTTGGCATTTGAGCGCAAACGCTCGATGCACCGACGGAGTCGAAGTCGCTGAAGGTGCTGACGTGCATATTCAGATGCTGAGGACCGCTCCTTTGCTCGCTGCGTCCACAGCTTCCACGTTGAAAAGCACCCTCGTGCCAACCCCTGCCGCCAATAAGTGATGACCAACGCAGCTTGACTTGTTCGCTTTTTCCGAGACGCCACGAAGTCTACCCATCGCCGAAATGGATTAGCCAGACCGATGCGCTGCCAGTGAGCGAGCGCGCTTTCCAGTCTGCGATTCTGACTGCCTCGTCGCCGTAGCGCTCCGTGCCAGATATGAATCACCCGACGAAGCTTCCACGCTTCCAATGCCTTTGACGCGGTGGAACAGTGCCTCTTGACGTCTGACTGCCGTTTGCACCACCTTTTCCAGGCTTGAAAGAAGACCTCGACCGTACGACCTTGAAACGCCATACTGTAGCGCTGGAGTAGTTGTCGATGGCGTTTGCGCAGCATCCAACGCGCCTTCCAGCGGTGAAAGGTGATACTAACTCGTTGGTACTTCCATTTGTTGATGACGTTGAGGACTCTGCGCGACTTCTCCTGAGCACTGCTGTGAGCGAGCGTCCAAGCAAACCAACACCGACGAAGGCAACCTCCGTCATGAATGTGCGCAGCTTTCAGAGCGTTCTGTTGATTGGTGTGCTTCTTGCTCACGAACCGTTTCCAGCGCACAAACACTGAGTATGTGCGTGATAGCCCCAATTGCTGTACAGCCCGCCCAATCCGCACCCGATCGACATGTTTCCGAGCAACTAACTGTTTCCAGGCACGAAAGGTGTGCAGTTTCCTGAACGAGCCCAGCTGGCGCATGGCGAGACTCCCCAAGGACGTAAGACGGTACGCTCTCCTCCATGTTGTCCACATTTGTCGAAGCAGGAACTGCCTGGATATAGTCATCCGAGCTGTATCTTGGCGAGCATGGATCTGGCGCCGAGTTCGAACCCACAATGCCCAACGATTGAACACTGTGTGTACCGCAGATGTATGCCGTTGTCGCATTAGTCCCATCGCTTCCTGCTTCTTCATTCTCTGTGCCCGCATGTTGTGCATCAGCCCTTCCCAACAACGCGCTAGTGTCCGGCGTTGTTGGTTCGTCTGGCATTTGGATATACCCCGCCGCCACACACTTAGTCGCTTGCCGTAAACCATCCATGAGTCGTAAGCAGCACGGACGAGATGCTGATCGTATGCCAACCATGTTTTCGCGACAGAGATTCGCAACGCTGTCACTCGACGCCAGCTCCGCCAAATGCGTCGCTTCTCATTCATGCGAATCTGGTCTGTTTTGAGTCCATCACTGCGTCTAGTGTAATCCAAATGATGTTTCCACGTGGTCAGTATGGTCACAAAGCATCTTATATCCTGGCGCCTTGACATCTCGCTCATGGTCGCTGCAAGAGACAGCTCTCTATCCACCCAATTTGCCCAAACAACGAGACACTGACGCAGTTCTCGTCGCCGTCTGCGCTTTGCGAACTTTGCGATCCATTCGTTCGCCACTCGATTCTTCAGAGAGATGACTTTCCAGGCACGAAAGACATTGCACTTGAGTCGCTGCTGTTGAACGACAAGCCAGTGGTTCATCTTCGCTCGATAAGATTGTAAACAACGGACCCCGGCGTTGAGCTGCTTCCAAGTTGAGCGTAGCAGCTGCGCACGAAAGTGCTGGCCAGCAGTATGACGCTGACGCTGGATATACCGTCGAAGGGAAATAAAACGCTGCCATCGCGCAATCGCTCGGGTCTTCATCATCTTGGTGGTCGCGAGACGAAGCCGACGTTGCTTCTTGACTAGTTGAGTCCACTTGGTGAAGCACAACGCCTGCAGTCTGAACTTGAAGTGATGATCGGCCCTTTGTTGTGTCTGCTGGAGCTGGAAACGCTGTTGCCAGTGTCCTAACATCCGCCTACGTATTCGGCGAGCACATTGGTACGATATCCAGTTCGCACGTTCTGTGAAAAACCTCTTTGTGCGAGTAAATACGCGCCACCCATGCAAGCATCTCAACATAATATCGACAGCTTCAGTTCGCCGACGGGCACGGGACTTCCGTCGAACTCGAGACCTTGCTTGCGCTTCACGGTGCCAGGCGACAATGATGCGCCTGACACAATGAAGAAGCAATCGGTGTGCGAACAGTGCCACAGTCGATACGTTTTTGGTTGCCGCTACTCCAATTCGCCGCTCGATGGAGGCAGGTATAACTCGATCACGACCCGCTGAAGGCTGAACCTGGTATTGCTCTGGGAGACACAGTACAATCCAATGAAAAATAGCACGCGCAGCACTTGTCGGCATCAGAGCACGCCGCATTCGGATGTCTTGATCTTTGCTGCCTTGCACCAACTTGCGCATGTCATGCATCGCTTTCCATCGTTCAAACGCCGTTACGATAAGCTGGAGATCCGCTGAATTCCACGGATGCTGTTCGAAGAGCTGAGATTGCGTCACTGTGTCGCTCACTGGATCATAATTGTGTGTGTTATCGTCGTCGTTGTCGCGATTGGCAAATTCAGCACTGCTTCCTTCACCACTTGGAGATGACAGGCTGCTTCGACCAAGGGTCACACCGGCCAAGTCTGCTGGATCGGGCCATCGACCACTAGCAAACTCTGGCGCTAGTAACGCCGACGAATGTTCGTCGTCAAAGTTGCCGCGCATTCGAACTTGTCCACCGGGGACGTCGAGGTGGTGGCCCATCGACCTTGTGACTTGCCGTCGCGCTGGAGATCCCGGCCGAATATCCTCGCTGACCACCAACTCACCGGCTCGATCCTTTTTCTTCGGCGAGTTCATCAAAAGAACATCGCTGAAACGATCGATGAGCATCTGTCGGCCATACTGAGGATTGCTCTGAGACGTAACAGGCGTCCGACGAGCAGCGACGCCGCGCGGAACTATTCCAGGTGAAAACGATCCTCGCGGCGACAGAGATTCCCAACGCGATGGGGACGGTTCACGCTCGAGAGGATGGGGCGACACTCGCGTTCCTGGTGTTCGATAACGACCAACCTGTTGATCATCACTTCGTTGTTTGCGCGTTCGCGGCTCAGCACCAATTGTCTCTGTTCCTCGACGTGAATATGACCCCCGGCGCTGGCTTGCGTCTTGTCGTGATGGAGAGGTTTGAATATCGCGACGACGGGATGACGATCGAGTGTCATGTGATCGATTCAGAGCACCTGTCCGGTCATCAGCTTGTGCATTGTCCATCCAAGGCTCACCACCAATTGGCTCAGCTCCTCGTCGCGATAGTGACTCTCGTTGTGATGGAGAGGCTTGGTTATCGCGATGACGGGGCGATTGCAGAATACCATGCGATCGATTCAGGAAAACTTGCCGGTCACCGCTTCGTGCGTAGAACATTCGTGTCCTGACATCAGCTGTCTCGGTTGTTGCTGATTGATGGAGATGGCTCATACCGCGCAGCCCGTTCGAACACAGCCGCCGAACCCGAGGCTGGTCGCTCACTCGGAACGCCGCGATCTTCTTGTGCCAGTCGGTCTCGGGGTCGATCGAGAGCGAGAGAAGGTACCTGTGATAGATGGCGTCGTCCGGCGCGCCAATCCCATACCGTTCGAACACTCCAGCCGACGCCTGGATCAGCTCGATCAGCGACATCGGGACATCGATACCCTCCCCCGTTACAGCTGGTGATCTTCTCCGTCTTGCTTTGCGGACTCGCTCGGCGCGCTCATAGATCTGCGCCAGCACCAGGCGAACAGTGTCGCCATGCCGCTGCTTGCGGTCATACCGCACAGTAGCGGCCGAAGCCGTAGGAGCCGAAAGCCCCCGCGTTGCCATGCTTACCCGTCAGGACTCAAGAGCCCCACTTCGGCGACCGATGCGCCGAAATTCTGGACATGGCGCCGAGAAACTGACTGGCGACGCGTCCGCCCGCCGATTGCCATGTGCGTGACCCTTCGGAACCGGACGGAACCGGATGGAACCGCCCTGTAACACGGAGTCGGCCTTCACCAGAGAGTTGGTCGTCGCACACACCCTCCCGCACTGCGCTGCAGAGCGAGCGGAGGGATCCTGCACCGCCCGTCGCAGACTCCCTCACCATTGACACCGAGTTGAAGTTTCCTGCTGGCAACATCAACTCGAGCCAAGCCGAGCCGAGCCGAGCCATTCGACATCCCGTAATATTGAATACATTGCGGGATGGGATGCTGTTGACTGATTCGAACCTTTGAGAATACATATGCCGGTTGGACGCCAATCACGGCGGTCCGTCTATCAGACGAGTGGCGGCCGGGCGATCGGCCACTTCCGGACTCGAGCGAGCGCCATGGGCAAGAAGACGGCGACGACGGCTGCGGCCAAGGCTACGGCGCCAGTGGCGGCCAGCGATGTGTTCCCGCTGGTGGCGGCGCTGCTGCGTCGCGCGGGCATGAAGAAGAGCGCGGCGGCGCTCGAGAAGGAGGCCAAGCTGGTGAGTCGAGAGTTTTTGACGCGTCCGGACAATGCTTGATCTTTAACGGGTGTGAGTGACGACCGACAGAGCGACAAGAGCTTCGTGCCGGAGCACGACCTAGTCGAGATCTATCAGTTCTACCTGACGAACAACAGCGTGCCGAAGAACGGCAAGATCCCTGCCTCGGCGGTGGTGGACGGCGCCAAGAGCAAGAAGAAGGCGGCGTCCTCGTCTTCCTCTTCGTCATCGTCATCGTCCGAGTCGGAGGAGGAGGAGGAGGCTAAGCCGGCCAAGAAGGCGGTGGCGGCCAAGAAGCCTGTGGTGGCGGCCAAGAAGCCTGCGGCGTCGAGCAGCAGCAGCAGCTCCGACTCGTCTTCGTCGGATAGCGAGGAGGAGGAGGCCAAGGCCAGCAAGAAGCCTGCCGCGGTCAAGGCGAGCGGCAAGCAGAAGGTGGCGGCCGTGGCCAAGAAGGCCGAGTCGTCGTCCGACTCGAGCGATGACTCGTCGGACGAGGAGGAAGAAGCCAAGCCCAAAGCTAAGGCTGCCAACGCCAAGGCTGCTGCGGCGTCTTCGTCGTCTTCGTCCGACTCGGACTCGGACGACGAGGAGAGCGACGAGGAGGAAGAGAAGCCGGCGAAGAAGGCCGCCAAGCCCGCGGCTGCTCCCAAGAAGACCCAGAAGAAGGAGGCGACGGACTCGTCATCGTCGGACTCGTCGTCGTCGGAGGACTCGTCTGAGGATGAGAAGCCAGCGAAGAAGGCGGAGCTGTCGAAGAAGCGCAAGGCGGAGACTGCCGCGACGGCGAAGGTGGTAAAGAAGGCCAAGCCGGCGGCGTCGAGCTCGGAGGAGGAGTCGACGGACTCGTCCTCTGACGACAGCGACGACTCGTCGGACTCGTCGTCGGACTCGGACTCGGACTCTTCGGAGGACGACAGCGAGGCGCACAAGAAGGAGGCGGAGCGGCGAAAGGCTGCGGCGCAGGCGGCGCTCGAATGGCAGCCGAAGAAGGTCGAGAAGCCGGTAGGTTGCAGAGTGAACCATTCAGATGTGGCTGTGCTGGCCGAACGACTGACTTGTTGTGTTGATTGTCAGGCGAAGACGGCCAACTCGAACGAGAAGGGCGGCACTCCGTTCCAGCGCGTGGACGGCGAGTTCTGGTCGCAGCAGATCGTGCACGACTCGCTGCGCGACAACAGCTACGATGGCACGTTCAGTGGCCAGGGAGTGGGCAGCAAGGCCAACAACGTGCTCATCAAGGTGCGCGGCAAGGACTTCACGAAGGAGAAGAACAAGAAGAAGCGCTCCACGTACATGCACGGCGCGATCACCATGGCCTCCAACTCGTACAAGTTTGAGGACTAATCGTCTTCCTCACTAATAGAATATACGATCTGCATTGCCACATTGGGCTATCACCTCACGCTTTGAACCGCTGTGCCAACGCCTCGAGTTGTTGCATCCCGCGCGTGCACGGCTGCCAGCTCTCAAACGCCACCTCGTCCTTGCTCGCCGCTCGCGGCTTGAGCAGGTCGATTTCCATAACATCCACTGTTGGTGATCTCTTTGTGGGCTGTTCCTGCCTCCCACAGCCGTTGCTTGAGCCGAACATGGCGGCGGACACATGCTTGCTCCGCAGCTTGTAAGCGAGCACGCGGGCTTGGAGCAGCGTCTTCTCTTGAGCCAGCGCCGCGTCGACCTTCCCACCCGAGAGCTCGACAGCTCGCTCCAGGTCTTCTGCCGCCAATTCGAACTCGTCCCGAAGCCGCCGAGCCTGAGCGCGACGGAACAGCGCCTTGACGTTCGCCGCGTCGATCTGCAGCGCCTGGTCGGCGTGGTGGATCGCCTCTTCCGTGTTCACGTGCGGCGGCTTGAGTCGGCAGGCCGCAAAGTTGAGCAGCACCTTGAGCTTGAGCTGTTCCATCCGCGCCTCCTCGTCCTCCGTGTCCGGGAACACGTACTCGAAGTACACGATCGCCTTGTGGTAGTGGAACGCCGCGCGCTGGAACTGGCCCTGCGCGAACAGCGCGTTGCCGAGCCGCCGAAACTCGTCGCACGCGCGCAGCTTCTCGTCCGTCGACATGTCCATGAGCTTCTGCTCGGCCGAGTGGTCGTGGTCGCAGCCGCCCATACGCGCCTGCTGCTCTGCGCGCTCGCTGCGCTCCCGGGCCTGCTGCTCGCGCATCGCCAGGTCCTCCGGGTCCTCCCACGCCGACCATTTATCGTACGTGCGCGTCCAGTCGTACTCGCCGCTGAGAGCGCTCTCGCGCGCCGCCTTCTGCGCCTTGGCCGACCGCTGCGCCGCCTCCGCCGACTGCCGCGTCGTGTCCGCAAGCGACTGCTTGGCGTCTGCGGCCGCGCGCTCCTTCTCGCCCGAGAGCTCGCTCAGCATGCGCGCGAGCTCTGGTGTCAGTCCGCATGCCATCTTGATCGATTCGCTTCGATCCAAAAAGGTCGAGTGACATTTTGCTAGGTGCGTTTTTGAGAACCGCACTTAGCTAGATCATGTTGAAGTGCTCTGTGCACTATTCCTTCAATGCCCACGACGGTACCATCAGGACGTGGCGCTCAGAGACACGAGTGGCTGCTCGTCGTGCCTTCAAGGTCTAGCACACTTCGTTACAGACAGAAGTTGAGAATACCAGTGGAGTCACGCGGCTCGAGCGTCACGGCGTTCAAGAGCCACCCTGGCGTGAGGCAGCAGCTGGCGGCGCTCGCTCATGGCCACCACACCATCGAAGCACATGGCGATCGGGTGGAAGGCCCGGCCTGTCGACCCGACCCACGTCAACGCCTCCTCCGGACTCAACTCCAGTTCGTCGCTCCGAAGCCATACATCCACTTCGGAGTCATCGACACCACACATGGCCGCGACTTGATCGTTGAGGAAGCCTCACTCCCCCATCTCTCGCCTCCACAGCTTCGTCTTCTCGGTGGATACAGCAGCGGTGTCCACACTTTCGACAGTTGGAACTCGCGGTGCTCATGGTACGGTCGTGCCGTCGCTGCTAGCGACAGTGGGAGGCGGACCGTTGGTTGTTGCCCTTTTGTCGGGAGCAGCTAAAAACTGCGCATCGACCTGACCGTTGTGCTTGTGTTGCCGTCAGGTAACGGTCGAGGACGAGAAGCCAGCGCCGCGACTGGCTCCCGCCACCTGGAATGCTCGAACAGCCGACTGGGCGGTCAACGCTTCGAGGTTCAGGTTTTATACCTCTACATACAAACATCAAGCTCCACAACTCTAGGTTTTAATCCCCCCATTCGCCCGCTCAATCCGCTCGCCCAGCTGTTACCTCCGAGCGGTCGCGCCGCTCCTTTCCGTGTGCCGCACGATGGGCCAGTGAACCACCGAGTCACTTATGGCGAACCACCAGCTGGCCGTATGGACGCGGCTGATTTCCCGGCAGGCCGTACCCCTGAGCGCGTGCCCGCACGGCGCCGGACGGTCCGCCTCGCTGGCCGCCACCACCGCCGCGGCATTACATTAGGCGACTCCTTTGCTGCTAAGCGCTCGGCTCCCTGTCCGGCTCGCGGCCCTCGCTCGACTGCTGTAGACGCTCGCGCACTCGCCGAGCCGCTCGAGAGCCATGAAGACGACGTACTGCCTGGCAGCGGCGGCGGCCCTCGCGACCGCCGCGGTGCGCGCGGACGGCGCGTTCGGCACGGACGACCAGGCGCTGTGGATCGACCGGTTCAACTACTTCCGCATGACGGGGCTCCCTTGGTCGGCGGGCAACATGCGGCGCATCGGGTGGGACGCCGACCTGGCCACGGCCGCGGCCACCACGGCGGCGTCGTGCTCGGCGTCGACGGCCGCGGGCGTGACGGCCTACACGGCCTCGTCGACCGCCAACAGCAGTCTGTCGGTCGTGGACCAGGCCGTGAACGACTGGATCGTCAAGACGTCGCTCTCGACGCTCGCGACGCTGACCGCGCCTGGCGCCTCGGGCGACGGCGTCGGCACCGGAGTGTACAACTCGTACTCGCAGGCCGTGTGGGCCGAGACGTACTCGGTCGGCTGCGCGTCCGCGACGTGCACGAGCGGCGAGCTGGTCGTGTGCAAGTACTCGCCCGCGGGCAACGACGGCTCGTCCGCCTGGTACATCCACGCGGACACGGCGTCGGCGTGTCCGACGGGCACGACCGCGCTCACGGGGCTGTGCATCGTCGAGGGCGACGCGGCCAACGATGCGATCGCGGCCATCCCCGCCGGCCAGCAGGCCTACGAGGTCTTCCCGACCTACGTGAGCGACATGCAGACCGTGCTGCTGGACGCGGCTCGCGCTGTGGCGTCCGGAACGACGGCGCCTCCGGCGACCACGACCGCCGCGCCGACCGCGACCACGGCCGCTCCGACTGCTACCACTAAGACGCCGACCGCGACGACCAAGACACCGACGGCGACGACCAAGACGCCGACTGCCACCACCAAGACCCCGACCGCCACGACGGCCACGCCCACGACCTCGACGTCGTCGGGCGAAGACGACGGCGAGTCGTCGCCAGGGACGGTCAAGGCGAGCTCGGCAAGCGGCTCATCGTTCACGAACACAGCGACGTCGACCACGTCGTCGGCTGCCGGCACCTCGACGACCGGCACCTCGACGACGGGCACGACGACGACGGCCGAGTCGGCCACGGCCGCGTCCACGACGACGACCACGACCACGACGGACTCGACGGCGGCTGGGACGTCGACGACGGCCACTTCGTCTGACGCTTCCGACTCGACGGCTGTGTCGGCCAACAACAAGTCGGGCGACTCGTCCTCGGGCGTGTCGGCCACGGGTATGGCCGGCGTCATCGTCGTTGCCGTCGCCGGTGTCGCAGGCGTCGCCGTGTTCGTTAGCTACCGCAAGAACCAGCAGCGACAGCGCGACATTATGCAGAATGGCGGCATCCACGTGCTTTAGAGCTGCATGACGTCGAACCGACGGCCTTGTCGAGTGCGTGTCAGTGTTTTTGAATCGCTCCCCCAACACACGCTTGTCCATTCGGTGGCTTTTTTTGATGACGACTGTGGTGCGCTTTCCATTATAATAAAATGTGGTGAGGGAGCTTTGTGGACATGTTTGAGCCGCGTTCGCTGTGTGTCGAGCTGTCTGGGCTGCGATTGAGTCCAACAACCATCCAGCACCAGTCGTAGGAAGGTAGATGCACTCGATTGAACAGCGAAGGATCGATGTAAAGCTTCACAGACAATGGTGGAGCTGCACAACACCGCATTGAACTCCTCACCTTGCCAACTAATCGACCAACCACCCAACAGCTTCATCACGATGCTGACGACCAACAGCACTCCCAAAATTCAGCACAAGCGGAGCCACACAGCTTCCGAAATCGATGTTTTGATTTTTCTCTCTTTTTGTGTTTGTTGACTTCAGGGGCCACTCGCTGCCCCCCTCCCGTTCCGTGCAACTCGTTCCACTCAACACACCGTCGCCGCGGCGGGTCTCACCCACTCACGCTCTCGGCCGCGACGCTCGTCGCCCGTCGTCCTCCTCGTCACACCTCGCTATCCCTCGCGCCGCCTTCGCTCGCCGGCGCGCCTGTCACTCGAGCCCCGCGGCTCAAATGCTGTACTCGTCCTGCTCGAGCAGCGCCGGCGCCGGCAGGTTCTTGAAGCTGTTCTGCTGGAGCGCGAGTTGCTCGAACTGCTTCGCCTCGCTGTCGAGCTGCAGCTCGGGAGTGAAGTCAAAGTCCTTGAACAGCCGCTTGTCGTCCTTGCCGCCCGTGCCGCCAGTACCGCCGGGCTGACCCGGACGCTGGATCTGCTGCGCGTGCGGGTCCAGCATCTCGAACCCGCGCTCAATGTCCGAAATCTCCTGGTCCGTGAACGCCTGCGGGAAGTTGGACGTGTCCGGCACGCCCGACGGATCCGTCGACACCTTGGGACGGAACGGCGGCGACAGCTTGCGCGCCTTCATCTTGTCCCAGTCGACGCCCGCGAAGAACGGGTGGTCGAAGATCTCGCGGTCGCCCGTCGGACCAGACCCGAGCCGCTGCTTCGGGTCGCGGTGCAGCAGGCGCTGGATCAGATCCCGAGCGTTCGGCGACAGGTACTCCGGGATCACCAGGTGGCCGCGCAAAATGTTGTGGAAGAGCTGCTTCTTGTCGTTCGTGTAGAACGGCGGCAGACCCGTGAGCAGCTCAAACAGCAGCGCGCCGACAGAGTACCAGTCCAGCGCGAAGCCGTGGCCCGAGCGCGACAGCATCTCTGGTGCCAGGTACATGGGCGAGCCGCAGAACGTGTTGGCCGACGTGTGGTCCTTGATGCCTTCCTTCGAAATGCCAAAATCCGTCAGCAAGCAGTGGCCTTCCAAGTCCATCACGACGTTCTCGGGCTTGAGGTCGCGGAACACGATGTTCTTCGAATGCAGGTGCGACAGCGCCAGCGCGATCTCGCCAATGTAGAACGCCGCCTCGGGCTCCGTGAACGCCTTCTTGCGCGTCAACGCCGACAGCAAGTCGCCGCCGCCGCAGTAGTCCATGACGAGGAACAACCGGTCTTGCGACTGGAAGGCGAAGTACAGCGTCACGATGTACGGATGGTCCGAACACGCCTGCAGCGCCGCCTTCTCCGTGTGGATGTACTGCGCCTGGTTCTTCTGCACGATCGCCTGCTTGTTGTACGCCTTGAGCGCGTACCACTTGTCGCGGTTCGACCCCTTGCCGCGCACCAGGTACACCTTGGCGAACGCACCGCGACCGAGCACCTTGACAAACTCAAAGTCGCGCGGACCGAGCGCCAGGTCCTTCTGGTACTTGTTCTTGAACGCCACGTGGGCCACCTGCGTGTCGTTGCCGTCCCGAGCGTCACGCGGCGGCTGCGACGGGTTCGTGGCCGCCAGGTTGGCTCCGCTGCCCAGCAGCACGCGGATCGGGTGGCCGATCGGCGACAGGTGCACGGGGAGCGAGCCGCTCGCGTTCGGAGCGTCCGTGCGGGCTCCGCGCGCGATCAGCAGCTTGGCGAGCGGGATGTTGCCGATCTCGGCCGTGAAGTGGATCGCGCCGTTGCCCTGGTGGTCCGTCGTGTTCGCGTCCGCCCCGGCCGCCAGCAGCTCGTCCGCGCACTGCAGGTTCCCCGCGCGAGCCGCGAGGTGCAGCGCCGTGTAGCTGTCGCCCGTGCGCGCCGTGTGGTCGGCGCCGTGCGCGAGCAGCTCCTTGACAGCCTTCGGGTGGTTCAGCCGCGCCGCGAGGTGCAGCGCCGTCGTCTGGTTGATGCCCACGCCGTTCACGTCGATCACGTTGTCGCGCAGCAGCGTGGCGATGAGGTGCCAGTTGCCCACCTCGGCCGCGTCAAAGAGCTGGAACTGCTTCTTCTTGACGTCGCGCAGGTCCAGGATCATCTGCGGCGCCGTCTGCCGCGTCTTGGACGCGCCGTTGGGCCCTCCGCTCGCGCCGAACGCGTTCACGGCCATGGGAGCGTCCACCGCGCGGCCGCCGTTCATCTCGAGCTCGTGGATCACCTGGTCCTTGAGCAGCAACTGCTCGCGGAGCTGCCGGTTTTCCTCCAGCAGCTGCTTGATGACAATGTCCTTCGGGTCCGACGACTTGTCGGCCCCCCGCACGAGCTCGTGGTCCTCCAGCATGCTCGGCCGCGAGTAGTCCTCGGCGTTGCCGGCGTTGCCCACCGCTGCAGCGGCGGCCGCCGCCGCCAGGCCGCCACCGCCGAGCCCCTTACCGCCGGAACTGGCCAGGTAGTTCGGTGACACGTCCTGGAAGCTGCCGCGGCCGCCGGCGCTCGCGGGCTGGATGGGACTGCCCTTGAGCGCGTTGATGTGCGCGCGGATGGACTTGACCCAGTCCTCCATCTCGCGCGCGGTCGAGGCCTGCGCGAACATCTTCTTGGTCGGAGTCACCACCTCGAAGCAGTTGGCCTTGTCGTCGATGCCTGACTTGCGCACGATCGAGTCGGGCGTGAGCTCGAGCTCGCCCTTGAGGTGCACGATGTCCTCCTTGCCCGTGTTGAAGAACCCGCCTCCTTGCTTGTAGTACGACAGGTGGCCCTCGGCCAGCACGAAGAACCGCTCCTTCCAGTTGGCGAACGCGTCCATGCTCGACATAGCGCGCTTGGTGAGGAAGCCCGTCTTGGAGGACACGAACACGGCCGAGCCGTTGGGGACGCCCGATCCCCCGCCACTGCCGTGTGGGGACGGCGAGCCGTCCATGAAGCCCGGTGCGGACGAGGGGATGGCCGCTGGCGAGTGGAGCTGGCCGGATCCGCCCCCGCCGTTGAACCGGCCGCTGCCGAAGCCCGAGATGGTGTTGCGCGACGTGACGTTGTCCCTCGCCGAGCCGTAGCCGCTGCCGGCGCTCGGGCTCGAGCCATACAGGCCGCTGGAGGACGAGCCGCTCGAGTACGACACCTCCTGGCTCGAGTTGCCTCGGCGCCGGTTCTTGTTGAAGCGCAAGCTGATGCTCGGCCGGTCGCCGCCGCCCGCCGACCGCGAGTTGGCCGACATGGCGCACGTCTCAGGCGGGCAGGCAGGCAGGAACCGAGGCAGGAACCGAGGCAGGAACCGAGGCGCTTGGGTGGCGAGGACCGCTTAGTGTCGCCGCCGATGCGATGCGGTCGAGGCGAGGCGAGGCTTGGTGGGCTGGCGCCTATGACTACGCGGCGCTCTTCGACGCTGTGCGTTTGGTCGTGTGGTTTTTTTTCCGCGGCTGGAAGAACGACTGTCTTTTTGGAAGTTATTTTCGAGGTAGTTTACGGTCCTCCCCCCACTTTGTGGTCCTTTTTTCGGGTGGAAGGTAGGTATTCGAAAGAGAGACTGAGAGATTCAAGCGTGCTTGCCTTGCGCGCGATTGTGGGTTGAGGAAGGGTGCACTTGAACGTCAAAAAAAGGGGAAGTTTACGCGTAGTTTACGCGAAGGAATGGCGGATTTGTGGGAAGCAGCGAATCAGCGGCCCGTAAAGCGCGAATCATTCGGGAAAGTTTCGGTTCGGGGCCACACCTGGCGGCAGCGTCAGCTGCGAGATCGGCCTGGGACAAGGGGGAGAGGCCGCCGCGAAGAGGAGGATCCAAAACCATTATTGTCCAATCCTCTGCCTCCCACCAGATGGTTTTCCGCCAATGGGACGTGTGGCGCTCGGACTCTCGACCTAGGTACACTTGGACAGTTGTGGGGGATGTGGATGAATCCTTGCTTGTGGATGAACAGAGTGGGAGATCCACGTGGAAGATAGCAACAACTTTTACGCGCCCGGATCCGAATGAGGGGGGGGGGGGGGGGTTCCTTCTGACCACGCGGGGCGTTAGCAACATGGGTTAGCAAGAAACCAAACCGGCGTCACGGCCATCCAGCGCGGCTCAACACTCTACTGTATATCCACATGAGCTATCCTGCCCTGTCCGGGCCGCTTTGCTAACTGGCGCTCTCCACCCGCTCAAACTTGAGGATCGAGAGCTGTTCGTTCCGCGCCTTGGTCGAGCGCACCACCTGCGGTAAACTCGCCGTTAGCAATCCGGCGGATGCGCTCCGAACAGTAGGAGCCACGGCGCACCGTCATGTTGAAGCCGTCGCGCGCGAGGATCTCGGCGATCTCCTTCGGCCGGTTCTCGATCACCACGACCATGTAGAACACGCCGCGCGGGGACAACAGCGTCTGTTTTACCACTGGTTGGTTAGCAAACGCATTTGCTAACGACACAAGTTCGCACAGCAGGTCGCACTTTGATCCTGGGCAGCAGACGGTCGATCACCTCGCGGCCACGCACGCCGCCTGCCCAAGCCGCTTCGATCCCACTGCTCGACACACCGCGAGCGATAACAACGGTTAGCTAAACACCCCACCATCACAACGCTGCGATATTCGGGATAGACACCGTACGTGGAGCCGACTTCAGCCGAGGGCGTCGGCACGTACGGCGGGTTAAACAACAGCACGTCAACCTGGCCCTGCACCACGATTTTACCACCACCACCATCAATTGGCAATTGCAATTTTGCTATCGGGACACAACAGAAACACACCTGTATCCTCGGCTCGAAGCACTGGAGCAGGTCTGTCCGCGCGACGCCGAACGCCTCGACGCCGTTGATCACCGCCGTGCGCTGCGCCACACTCGCTGCAAGCGAGTTGATGTCCGACGATAGGAACAGCGCGCGGTGGCCCAGCTTCTGCAGCTCCGTCGCCAGGTACACGAACACGGCGCCGCTGCCGCACCTGCTCGGATGTATATGGTTAGCAAATGGGTACGCAGACCGTAACCTGGCTGTGTCGCACCCAATCTCGACGCAGATCGCCGGTTCCAACGCACGGAGTCGCGGCAGCTCGTCCTGCAGTGCGTCCAGAAACAGGTACGTGTCCTCCGCCGGCTCGTACACGTCGCAGTCGAATGCCATCTCGATCTCGGGCACGGTTGCCATGGTTGCCGACAGCTTTGAGTTGCTGCCCAATCGCTCGCACGAACAAAGCGGGGTTACAGTGTAACCCGATCGTACCTAATGGATCACACCTCACGAAAGAAATATGTCGATTCTAATATTTATGTTGAAATGTGCGACACATCAACTTCAACTTGCACAGTTTGCCACCATCTTCAGCTTTGACAGGATCTACGCGAAATTGAGGTCTTGCGCAACTCATAAGGGAGCCGTTATGCATCGCATTTTGGCGCATCTGGCTCTTGAGACTTGTAGTGCTCGGCAGGAGCACGGAGGTCTTTCATGGCTGAGTCGAGTCTCATTCGCGCAATTCTCGTCAATTGGGACGATCTACAAAAATCAAAAGCAGCCACACCAAAGCCCCATCTCGTGATTCACCCTGGCCTCGGCAGTGCTTGTTAGCCAGAGATCGAGCCACCAATAAATTGTCTACACACGGCTACGACTGCGATGGGAATGACAGCGTCAGTCGAGACAGTATCGAGACTCGAGACCAAAATGTCCTCGAGAATCTTGTCCGAACGAGTTTGACTGGACAACACAGAGGCAGCATGGAGCCAACACGGAGCGGGTATATGTCAGCTTAAGAAACTTCAATCGTCATTTAAATGCCAAAACTTGAACGCGATCAAGCGTTATACGAGGTCGTAGGATGCGAGACCGAGCGACTTTTGCAGCTTCCGCAGCTCATAAGCGACCTGTGGAGCAGTTGGTCGCGTTTCCGGCTCTTGGGCCATGCAGTGCTCGGCCAACGCCCGCAGATCCGGCGGACAATCTGGCGAAAACGTCGGCCGAACCTGGCCGATGGCCACCATTTGGAGGATTGCCACGTTCGTGAGCTTCTTTCCGCTCGGTCCGCGCGCATCGTCGTACGGGATCTCGTGCGTGTCAAGCTCCGATAGCATCACGCCGAAGCTGAACACGTCCGCAGGCGGACCGTAGTCCTTGCTGCCGCTCAGCACCTCGGGAGCGAGCCACCGACCGGTGCCAACACCCACCGTCATCGTGTTGTTTTCAGACTGCGCTCGGGCAGTCCCAAAGTCCGTCAACTTGGCTCGGAAATCATTCGACAGCAGCACGTTCCTCGACTTGAGATCGCGGTGCACGATCGACGGTACGAACGAGTGGACGTACACGAGCGCCTCGACAATGTCACCGGCAATGTGGAGCTTCTCAGCCGTCCACGC
Organism: Phytopythium vexans; assembly: GCA_003413675.1. Classification (NCBI taxonomy): domain Eukaryota; phylum Oomycota; class Peronosporomycetes; order Pythiales; family Pythiaceae; genus Phytopythium; species Phytopythium vexans. The sequence continues at coordinate 447,572 of QLOC01000021.1, read as the reverse complement.
TCGGTCTGCTGGCTGATCGCGATCGGCCAGGTAATCGCGCAAGTCGCCGTTCTCCATGTACTCGAACAGCGCCTGGATGTCGTTGTGGAAAGACCAGGCAGCACCCATGAACTTGACGATGTTGGGATGATCAAACTGTGCGACGAGCTTGATCTCTTCGACGAACTGTTGGGTGCGCGCTGTCGATCCAGGCTTCTCCAGCAGCCGCTTGGACGCCAGTAGCTGCGTCGACCGGTACCGCACGAGCCAGACGACCCCGAACGAGCCACTGCCGATCTTCCTGAGGTCTTCAATGTCTTGTGCGTCAACTCGAAGCGCGCGCAGCTGGTCATCGTTCCACAGGTAGTTGTTACTTCCAGTTGTCTCGTCTGTGTGGTAGGTCGGCTGGTTCTTGTTGGCTCGATTACGCTTCCGAATGATCCACCAGTACACACCGGCGACCACCGCTAGCGCGATGATGATGCCAACGATGATGCCGACCATCACACCAGAAGATCCGCCCGAGTCGGAGTCAGAACTGCCTGCATTCGCAGAGCCAGATGTGTCGCCACCGCTCGAACCAGAGCTCGAGCCTGAATCTTCGTCCGAGACACATACCACCAGATCATGAACTGTTTCAAGTGCCATGGAGCCGCAGTTGGGAGTCGCGGAGAAGTCGTACAAGTGCAGGTCGAAGTCCTGCAACGCCTGGAGAAAGGTCACCTGTGATCTCGTGAACGTCGGCATGCCTTCCAACGGATTGCCGCTGATGTGACTGGTAAGATAAACCAAACGGAGTGTCAGTCACTGTGTACCAAAAGAGAACTGACCAAATGGGTAGCGCATTACAGGTATTCAAGTTTCGAGAGGTTGTAAATGCTGTCTGGAATCGACGTCAACGAGTTGTTGTTGATATATCTGCGCCAGAGTGAGTCAGCTTATCCGTTTCGATCTCCAATGCTCGAAACACATCAAAATATCGATAACGTACAAGATACTGAGGGCTGGGAAGTACCCATTGAACTCCGTCAAGTAGTTGTGCGAGATGTCCCTGTCCACATGAAGCGCATGTTAGTCTGGATCCAAATGAAAATACGGTATCGGTAACATGTTGAAACGCACAGCAATTGGAGCGACGCGAAGGATGGAGAGTCGTAGGGGAACGTTGTGATGAGGTCGTTGACAACCTTTAGACTCACGATGCCCTCGGGTACTCGCGTTGGCAGGTCTGTCACGCTCTGCAGGTTCATGCTGGACAGCATCACGGTGGAGATATTCCCAAAACCGGACACGAATGTCGCGTCGAGCGCCACATTCACCACCTTGCCGCGAACAAAGTCGCCGTATTCGATGCTCGATCCTCCCTTAAGCCCACTGCTCCACCCGTCAACCCACACCAGTTAGTTGCACATGAATGGGCTCAACCGTAATGCAGTGGACGTACAGGGTGTTGGCCTCCGGGTTCAAATCAACACTGCCGATACTAGTGAGCTCGTCGTTGTCTGCCCACGAGTAGTCGCCTGTCGAGTTGGCAAACGCGGCGATTTTGCTGTCGTAGTTGGGGTCCGCCGCTCGCTCCTCAGCCTCTTTCGGGCTCTCGTAGCTGCCGAACGGGATGAGGAGCTGCGCCGTCGTCGAGTCAGAGTAGAACGTGTCGAAGCAATAGTAGGCGCAGGTGTCAGCGTCGTCGGTCACACACTCGGACCCACATGCCGCATCGGACGCGTTGTAGACCAGACACGGCACATAGTCGTCGCACAGCCCACCGCAACTCCACGTGAGCTGCTGGGGCGTCGCAGAGCACGATCCTTGCGCGTCGACGAGGCTCCGAGTCGCGGTGGCAGCGACTAGTCCCGTCAGAGCAAGAACGCGCCGCGCGAGCTCCATGTTCCGCCGAGAATTCGCACTGGGCGGTGGTAGGAGCAGACCGGTGATCGGGTCAGAGTTCAGTCGCGAACAACAGGTACGCTCGCGAAGAGGAAGAGAGCGGCGTCCATTGTGTGGCGCCGTCCACGCTGGGCCATGTGCCCATCTGTGATGACCATCGGCTGGTACATCGCACAGATATGTGCGGGTACATTAATATTTATAAATATTGACATTTAAATATATAATTGCAGTAGACTATAGGTATGTTAGATAATATATAGATGCCGATCGGGAGCTAATTATCCAATATTGCGGGTTCAATGTACTGGCTGCTGGTTCATGGGACGGGCACCTTCACTTCGTTTGGGCAGTCGCAAAAAGGTCAAGGAGCGATATGCATCGATCCCTCTCGCCATTCGAACCTGCCTCTCCACGTTGCAAAATTGTTTGTAGCGACCCTGTTGCTCTCATTTCGCTCGCGGCTGGAACTTCCAGCCAGGAAGTCACTGAAACAATCAAGAGCGAAAATTTTGAAATTCGAGCTCGCCAGGAATGCGCGGCAGTTCCATTTTGTTTACTCTCATCGTGGCGTGGCGTGGTGTGCGACGTACTAAACAGCAGCTCTAGACGAAGCTCCGCCCAAGCCGTCGTCGGAACGCTGGGTCCGCCTGGAGCTTCCGCAGTTGGTACGCGAGTTGCACCGCTGTCGGCCGAGAGGCGGGGTCTTGAGCCGTGCACTGAACCGCAAGAGCTCGCAAACTACTTGGACATGCGTCCGAGAACGTTGGCCGCAGTTCTCCGACCGCGATCAGCTGCAACACAGCCACGTTGGTGCGCTTCTTGCCGCTCTCGTTGACCGCGTCATCGTACGGGATCTCGTGCGAGTCGAGCTCCGACAGCAGCACGCCAAAGCTGAATATGTCGGCGGGCGGGCCATAGTTCGCGCTGCCGTCCAGAACCTCTGGAGCCTGCCACAGCCCCGTGCCAACCCCTGCTGTCATCGTGTTGTGCTCAGACTGCGTCCTCGCCGTCCCGAAATCTGTCAGCTTGGCACGCAGCTCGGTCGTGAGGAGCACGTTCCTCGACTTGAGGTCGCGGTGCACGATCGGCGGCGAGAACGAGTGCACATACACGAGTGCCTCGGCCACGTCGCTCGCTAACTGGAGCTTCTCGAGCGTCCACACGCGCTGCTCGGGCTTGTTGTGGGAGACCAAGTACCCTCGCAGGTCCCCATGCTTCATATACTCGAAGAGCGCTTGCAGGTCGTTGTGGAAAGTCCAAGCCACACCTTTGAACTTGATAATGTTGGGATGATCGAATGTCGCGACCAGCTTGACCTCCTCGATGAAGTGCTGCAGATGGACCGCGGCGTCGGGTCTGTTGAGCAGTCGCTTGGACGCCAGCATCTGAGATGACCGATAGATGACAAGCCAGACCTCACCAAACGACCCACTGCCGATCTTCTTGACGTCCTGGATATCTTCTGCGTCAACACGGAGCGCGCGCAGCTGCTCGTCGCTCCAGAGGTAGTTGTTGCTACCCGTGCCGGTCCCCTCTGTCTGAACTGTTCGCTGAGATTTGTCAGCGTTGTTCCGCTGTCGACGGCGAAGGAACCACCAGACCGCAATGACAATGACCAAGACGATGACAGCGACGATGATACCGACGATCGCGCCAGTTGACATCCCCGAACTCGAGGTGTTCTCCTCCGTGACGTTGGCTGTGGTGCTGCCCGAGTCGTCTGATGCTATCGACGATCCGGATCCGGACGAGGAAATATCGCTCGAAATGCATACTGCGATGCTGTGAACGACCTGAACGTCCAATGAGCCGCAGTTGGGAGACTCGGGGAAATCATCAAGCGTCAGGTCGAGCTGTTCCAACCCCTGTAGGAACGTGGCTTGCTCGCTAGTGAATGTCGGCATACCCTCGAACGGATTCCCCGCGATGTGGCTACAATCGGAGAGACTCAATTAGCGATTTGAAGAATGGGAGACAAGAAATACGACACTAGTCTTACAGGATCTTGAGGTTGGAGAGCTTGTAGACACCCGAAGGCACCGACGTGAACGAGTTGTTGTTCAGGTAGCTGAAGGAAGAAGCATAATGTTAAAATGGGGAGAACTCATCAAGGAATGGAGTTCGAATGTCAGATACTTACAGCGCATACATGGACGGGAAGACGCCGTCGAACTCGGTCACGTAGTTGTGCGATAGATCCCTGCAGATCCAACGCTGTTAGCTCCCATTCGCTTGATCAAATTGTTGGCGTTTGCTACGTACAGGATCTGGAGGTAGGCGAACGATGGCGAGGTGTAGGGAAAGCTCGTGAGCAAGTCGTTCCGAAGCGACATGCGCCACGCCTTCTCCGGGATCTTGTCTGGAAGGTCGGTCACATTGGCGAGGTTCATGTTGTAGAGGTTCACGACCGACAAATTGTCGAAGCCGGCCACGAAATCGTCGTCGAGCGCCACATTTACCACCTTACCGCGCACGAATTCGCTATAATCGGCGCTCGACCCTCCCCAAATGGTGCTAGTCACAACAGCAACGTGTTAGTCAAATTGACGCCATTACAAATGCCAATCGCGACATCGACCAACTGAACGTACAGGTAGCTGAGATCCGAGCGCAAGTCGGCGTCAGCAATGCTGGTGAGCTCGTCGTTCGAAGCCGACGGGTACGTCGCAGTGTCGTTGGTGAAGGCAGCAACCTCGGCGTCCACGTCGACGCCATCGGCCCTCGCCTCTTTCTCCTCGTCGCTCTCATAGCTGCCGAAAGGGATGAGGAAGTTGACGTTGCCCGTGCCAGCCGTGTCAGACGCCGTGTAGAACGAGTCGAAGCACTGGTACGCGCAGTCGCCGGCACTGTCGGGAGTGCAGTCGCTGCACGAAGCGTCCGAGGCGTCGTAGACCAGGCACGGAATGTACGAGTCGCAGACTCCACCGCACGACCACGTGAGCTGCTTCGCGGTCGCCGAGCAGGCCGCCTGAGCCACAGAAGAGAGTTCCAGCACCAAGATCGCAGTGGTGGTCGCGACCAGCGAAAGCATCGAGACCCTCCGCCGGAGGCTCCGGAGCCGAGCCATCCTACCAACTCGCAGTTGGTTCGGGAGTGTGGCAAATGACGGGACTGGCTGACCGATCAGTTCATTCTGCGCCAGGGACACATCGCTTTTGCATCTTGGTTGGGAGCTCCAAGTGTGCAAGGAATTGGCAATGTGCCATGGATAAACAATCAATACATGCATATATGTATTGATGCAGGTCGATTTACGATGTATCTATATTGCAATGATGATGAGCTATTACATTCAACACGCAATTACAGCAAATGAGGGGGATTTGAACTGGCTGCACGGAGAGTGACCACATATTGCGCACGCATCCACTATCAAGCCTCGCGATTCCTTTTCGCGCTGTAAACTTGCTCAAGACTGAGTCATGAGAAAGGCTTCAAGAACTCCCAGCCATCAGTACCAAAAATTCGGTGCGCCATGAGCGGGAGATACCGTTGGACAGACACGCAGATTACCTCGCATGCCTATGTATGCATCAATTTGTCTCTCTCTTTGACATCCATTCTCGGTCGACCAGCCAAGTTCCACGCAACTCTCGAGTGTCTTACCTGCCCTGTCTTTAGATGACCTCGGCGAGCGAGCCGTACGGGTATTCGCCCGTGTTGAGCGTGAAGGCCGCGCAGAGCGGGTTGGCGACGGCGGTCGAGTTGTACACGTCGCAGTCCGTCTCGGGCTTGATGGCGACCACGTAGTCGGCGTCCTCGGCCACCTGCTTGAAGCCCTGACCGATCTGCGGGTAGTAGACGCTCCAGTCGTCGGCGGTGAGCGTGAAGGCCACCACCGTCGACTCTCCGGGCTCGAGGCTGATCTTGGTGAACTTCTTGAGCTGCTTGACCTCCGGCACCGAGTACGAGCGCGATGGCTGCGTGAGGAAGAGCATCACTGTCTCTTTGCCGGCCATGCTGCCAGTGTTGGTGACGGTGACGCTCACGTTCAAGGATTCTGAACTGGACGTGACGTTGGTCTTGTCGAGCGCCAAGTCTGAGTACTCGAAGCTCGTGAAGCTCAGGCCGTGTCCGAACGCCCACTGCGGCACGCAGTAGTCGTCCTTGCACTGCGTCGTGACCCGGTGGTTGTACGGGATGGCCACGTTGGCTGCGTCCTTCGGGTACGTAAGTGGCAGTCGTCCGCTCGGGTTGACCTGGCCGTAGATGATCTCGGCCACTGCCTGGCCGCCGAGTTCACAAGCCAGCAGACCGTCAATCACAGCGTAGACGTGCTCAGTCAGACCGTTCAGCAAACGAGGACGGCCCTCGAACAGCACGAGGATGACCTTGGTGCCGGTCGCCGCCAGAGCCTCGACATACTCGATTTGGCCCGCGGGGAGCGACAAGTCGTCAATGTCGCCCTTCTTCTCGGCGTACGGCGCTTCGCCGATCACCGCGACCGTGTACTCGGCCTGAGCGGCAAGCTGCTTGGCCGTCTCCAAGTCATCGGCCGAGTACGATCCGTTTGCGTACAATCCGTTGAAGTAGGAGACGCTGTCATTGCCGACGATCGTCTCAAGCGCATCCTTGACCGATTTGCCGTGAGGGAAATTGGATTTGCCCGAGATGCCCTGCCACGTGATGCTCCAGCCACCGCACTGATACGCGATGTTGTCTGCCGAGTGGCCCGTCAGGAACACCGGCGTGTTGTTGGCGAGCGGAAGTGTCGAGTCGTTGTTCTGGACCAGCACGACCGACTCTCGTGCGAGTTGCAGAGCAACCGCTACATCCTCGTCGTTGCCGATCAGCGCCACGTTGTCCTCGCCGGGCAACGGGTCGTCGTACAGTCCGAGCTTGACCTTGAGCTTGACGACTCGGCGCGCCGACTCGGTCAGGCGGTCGATGATACCGGGGTTCTCGGCCACCAACACCTTGGTGGAGTTGATGAAGCTCGAGTCGTCGGCGATCATGCTCATGTCGATGGACGTGCGCTCGAGCGAGAACTTGGTCGCCTCGTCGGTCGTCCGCGCCGTGTGGTGGAAGTTGGCGAGGTCGTTCATTTCGGCGTAATCGGTGACGGCGACGCCGTCAAAGCCCAAGTCGTTGCGCAGCAGCGTCGACAGCAGCCGAGCGTTCTGGATCGTCGGCACCGAGTTGACCGAGATGTAGTTCTCCATGGTCGTGTGCACGCCAGCGTTGACAGCGGCGATAAACGGCGGAGCGAAGTAATTGAGCAGATCAAAGTCCGTGACGGTCACACCATCCTTGTCGTGGCCACTAGGGGTCTTGGAGTACGCGATGAAGTGCTTCATACACGCGGCGGAGCTGGCTGTGGACTGAAGCCCACGGATCACAGCGTCAGCCATGACCGAGATGGTGTGCGGGTCTTCGCCGAATGTCTCGTACGTCCGACCCCACAGCGGGTTGGACGACACCTCGAGGATCGGACCGAAGCTCCAGGGGATCCCCGCGGCCAGCGTGTCCCTCGCCGTCACTTCGCCCATCTTGTACACGAGCTCCGGGTTGAAAGACGCCGCGCTGTTGATCTGCTGACCGAAGAGCACCGTGTTGAGCACGAAGTTGGCGCCGTGCACCGAATCGATCCCGAACAGCATCGGGTGACCGTCGTTCTCCTCCATCGTGATGTTCTGGATCGTGCCGACCGCCTCGCGGAACTCCTCGACCGTCCACGCGTGCGCGTAGCTCTCGTTCTGGTACGTAGACGCCGAGAGCGGCGCGCCGAGGTACGAACCGACCTTGAGCTTGGCGTACACGCGCACGGCGTCCTCGTTGACCGTCATGTCGTCGTTCATGAGTGTGTTGACCGAAATCTGGGACATCTGCCCGATGATGTCTTCGGTCGTGAAGTTGGCCATGATGGCATCCACGCGAGCGTCCCACTCGTCGGCTCGGGCCAGCGACTGGAGGCCAAGAGCGGCGACGACGAGCGGCGCCACCCACGATGTTAGCATCTTGGAGGCGACCGGAGCTTGGTGGTGTGGAGAGGAGCTGTTGCTTGGAGAAGGCGATTTTGGAAATGAACAGTGATGGCAACCACTGCTACCGGATCAACATGATCAAGTAGTAAACGACGGCGCTAGAACCGTGGACTACACCGCAGCAAGGACGCGGCGGTTGCGATTCGAGTATGCTGAGCGTGGCGTCCAATCACGAGCAGGTCGGCAGCGCCTTTGGTGTGCTTGGCATGCAGGATTGGCTCGGAGCGGTGTCGAAGTGTGCATTGAACAAGTTTGTGCATCATCACTGTCAGCACTCGAAAACGGTCAATGTGGATCTGAGCCGGAATCAAGTGGCAGTGCTCGAGTTTGAAGATGATGCACAGGTTTGTATGATGCACAGGCCAAATCGCCCCGTCTCTAATGTTGAAGCTGACCAACAACAATCAGTCATGCTTTGCGCGTGTTTACGAGCACCCGTGTGGAGTTGACAAAATATTTGATTGGAGCCAAAATGTTTGTGGGCCACCAACACACGACCACAGCGCAGCATGCGACTATCACGACATTTAGGCAGATATTCTCACAACGACATGCATTTTCAACGACGACGCCTAGCTACCCTTGCGATTGGCCTGGAGCAGCCACTCTTGCGCGTCGAGCATGTTCCTTCGCGTGATGACCGACAGCTCATCCATCACGAATGACGTTGTCTCTGTAGCTGCTTGGTCTATGGCAGTCCGCCTGTCAACGTAGACCCGGTAGCAGGTCTGGATTATCGAGTCTTGGTCTGGGCATGCACCTGACGGTGTTATCAGTGTCCAGAAGACCTCGCGGAGGCACACATCGAGTTCGGGCAAGCGCACAAGCGACATCATGACGATGAGAACACGCCCCTGTGCGTCGAACATGCGGCTGTGATGCTGCACGTGCAGCAGCATGGTCTCATCCAAGTGCCTGTCGCGTCGAGGCAGCGGCAGCACGAATGTGTTGAGCAGTGAGTCCGAGTATGGACGAAAGAAGACCCATATGTACTTCTCCCGGCCGAGCGTTGCCTTGCGCCGCACGAGCGCGCCAGTGCTAGCCACGCTGGATCGCACGGGTGTCGTCGTGCGCACCTCGATGTAGTTCCCAATCGCCTCATCAAACTTGGTGTCCAGCGAACACGAAACGAGACTCGGTCCAGCACTCGCAGTCGAAGGTTCAAACACTTGTTCAGCCTGCCGGCGCAGCAGATGCATCTCGCGTTCGACCTCGTCGCTCGACAGCCCGAATTCGCTCGGCGAGCACAGTTGGTCAGCTGTCAGCTGAGCTTCAGAGCTGTTTGTGTGGCTTGCTTGACGGCTTGCAAGCTCGGGTGGCGGACGGACAATTGACTCGGTCGCCAGTGATGTGTGGCGCACATGCCGTCGCAACAGCTCACCAATAGACTCGTACAGCGTAGCCTCCTTGCCCAGCACAGCTCTCAACTTGTGATTCTCTTGCTCAGCGTGACGCCGCAGCTTGAATGCATCCACCGCCGTCCGCATCGACGCACGATCGTTGTCTTCACCAGATCGTCGCTGTTTGTTTCGCACATCGGTTGATGAGGCCATCATTTCTATCGACCTGTTATTCCGACGACGCACGAGACCGTCGAGGTGCGCCTCGAGCTCTTGGACCTCCTCACGCAACGCCCGAGCCTCGTTGCGCTTTCGGCGCTGCAGCATCGTTGTGTATCCCGCCCGCTTTGCAGCTGTTCGCTCAGGCGGAGCACCGCGACCCCCATGATCCGTCGACACCCCTGCGCTGTCTTGATTATCGACTTCGGTACTCGAGTCCAGCTCGTAGCCGTCGACGAACGCGAGCAGCGTGCGCAGTGCGGCCTGGTCGCTCTCCTCCGTCATCGTTCACCTGCAGTTCGGAGTGTGTTGAGAGATGCTGCATTGACGAGGGATGCACTTGATTCATGAGTGCATCAATCACGGTTTCATTCAGCTTGTGGGAATTGCGAGAATTCTTTTATCATGCATTTTTTAAGTCCTGGTGGGTTACGATTTGCAAGAATTTTGTACCTTCAGGGTACACATTTATATAACTTGCGCTGTGACGTGTGAAAAAGGGAACACACTGTTCCCTTATGAATTGGTTACATTCGAGAGTTACTAGTTACGAGTTACTCATTTGGGCCCCCTCCTGTGACGTGTGAAAATGGGAACACATTGTGCCGTAATTATTTAATAGTAATTACGAAACTGCACAAATCCGGGCTATTTTCGTAGGTAAAAATCTGTGACATGTGAAAAAGTGAACAGTGTGTTCACTTTTTCACACGTCTCAGAAGGGTTATAGTTACACAGGGTACGGTTTACGCGTAATAGGCCAGCTGGAACGTACCCACTGGCTGCCGTTTGTTAACAATGGCAGCTCGGCCATGGAAAGCGGGGAATGAAGATCTTGGGTCTGCGCGGCCATCGTCCCATCAGCCGCCTCCATACGGAACATTGATGCACAGTAGGTCTCAGCAGCGAGTGTGGAGTCCTGCCAATCTGAATATTTGAAAGGATCATGCGACCCAGATCGGGCAAATCGTCGGTGGGAGTGGGGCGATTTACGGGGATTTGGTGCGGGTATGAGGAGCCTCGGGTTCAGACCGATTCGGTCCAGGATGGGGACGATGGAGGCCGGTATCTGTCTCTTCACACCGCCCAGTCCGACGTGCGCACCGCAGTGAACCAGTTCACACACGGCGTGGCTGATGGCTCTGGGTGGGTTCGGGGCGAGATCCTCCTGTTCGCCAGATCCCAAAATCGCATCCTCGAGTCCTTGAACATTCCACGCTGGTCATTCATTCCACCGAGACGCCACTGCCACCGCCTTCCCGGTCGCCTTCACAAGGTGCACACTGTTCAGACGGCTTAGATATAATCGACCACTATCATACTACTTGCCGTGTCCACAATCCCGGAGCTGATCATCCTCAACGCTGTTCGACCCGAGCCGCGGCGATCACAGGAGCTCAACCAACTCGCCAGTCACAGCTCTCATCCAAGTCAGGAGACCGGATCCACACTGCCGGCTCCTCACCGCCACTCAACATCTGCTCATGGTGTCTGTGCTCGTGCAGCCGCCGCCGATAGCCGCGACTGCGGCGTCGACAGGTGCGAGTCGGCCACGGCGGTCAACGCCGTGGCCGTCCATCGGCTCCTTGAGACCCATGGCGCGGCGAGCCTCACCCATCAGGAAGACCGAGCCGCAGATAACGACGATCTCGTCGTCCGACGTCCGCGCAGTCTCGGTCACAGCGTTCACGCCGTCAGTGACACTCGAGATATCCTCGAATCGCTTCGGTGCACCGGGAGTCGTGGTCTCCGCCAGCGACTGGTTGACTTCCTCCAGCGACGCGCCGCGCGGGTGGTCCGCCTTGACCAATTGGATGCGCTCCAGCAGCACTTCATCGCTCGCGCCGTCCGCATTGAGGCGACATGCTCCCATGATCGTGGACAGCACCGTCCCGACGTCCTTGTCGGCTGAGAAGCCGCACACGAAGCGGAACTTCTTGTCCGGGAACCGCTTCGCCAGCAGCGCCACCAGTCGCGTCATCGCCGAAGGGTTGTGCGCCACGTCGAGCACGAGCGACACCTTCTTCTCGAGCGAGTTGGGCCGCATCATGTGGAAGACCTGGAAGCGGCACGGCGGCCGCGCATCGAGCGCCGACTGCACGCGGCGGCTGTCGAGGCCCACGCTCAGCTCCGAGATGCTCGTGTGGTCGTGGGACGCGTTCAGCTACTCGCACGCGGCGCGAGCGATCGCCGTGTTCTCGGCATTGTAGTCGTCTTGGCCCAATGCGTCGACGTCCACCTCCACCAGAAGAGCGCCGAATCTCGCAGCACACTCGGCGATGACGTTCACGGGAGCGTGCGGGCCGACAACGACCGGCACGTGCGGCTTGATGATGCCCGCCTTCTCCCGCGCGACCTTCTCGGGCGTGTCCCCCAGGATCCGCATGTGATCCATCCCAATTGACGTGATGACCGACAGCGTCGGCGTCACGATGTTGGTTGCGTCCAGGCGCCCCCGAGCCCCGTCTCGAGCACGACGCAGTCCACGTTCTGCTTGGCGAAGTGCTGGAACGCGAGCATGGTCGTGATCTTGAAGAGCGTCGCGGGGATCCGCAGCTGCGCACTCACGTTGAATATCTCGGCCTGCGTCTCGGCAACCTGCGCCTCCGAGATGAGCTCGCCGTCCACCTGGACGCGCTCGCGGAAGCACGCGACGTGCGGCGACCCGAACAACCCCGTGTGGTAGCCCGACCGCTCCAGCGCCTTGGCGACCTTGAAGGCCACCGACCCCTTGCCGTTCGTGGTGGCCACGTGCACCACCTCGTACCGGTGCGCCGGGTCGCCGAACGCGCGGTTCAGCTGCCGCATGTTCTCCACGCCGAGCTTGACTGCCGTGAACCGGTTCACCTGGTACAGTCGCTGCAGCAAGGCCTCGTACGTGGCGGTCGTGGCCGCCGACTCGGCCTGCGGTCCGCACTTCGGCGGCTTGCGGGTAGACGACGAACGAGCGCCGGCAGACACATCGAAGGCCGTGGCCGACGGCGCCGGCGCCTGGCGGAATCGAGCCTGCGATAAGGTCGTCAATACCTGCGGCAGTCCGCGGCGAGGAGCAGCTGCCGCGGATTGCCAGCAGCAGCGTCATCGATGATGATTTTCGCTTTATTTATTTTATAATTATTTTGGCAAAAAATTGAGAAAATTAAGCAAATTATTTAGAATAATAATGTCTGTTTACATGCTCTCACGGATGCCATCGTAGAGAAATGATCACATTTTTTCCAGAGCGATTCACGCGTTGACGTTTGCACCACATGCAGTCGAAACAATGTAGAACAGAGTTACTGGATCAGATTTTTGTTTTTCGCGCTTTAACACAAGCTGTGGTGCTTCGAAAATCAACGTTTTGAACCTGAACAATACGGATATTGTGCAAATGGCATGCCTATTACCGCATTACAATGCAAACACGCAAGCAACGCAAGCATCTCCCAGTGGCATTTCCTGAATACAGCGCACCGGAAAGTCCCACTGTTGAAGCACCCAGTCCTAATCGTGGCGGCGCATCTCGTCGTTGAGGTGACGAAGCTCTTGGATCTCAATTCTCTGCTGCAGCAGTTGCAATTGCAATTCCAATTCGCGAATCCTGTTGATGTCGCTGGCGCGCGCGTCCTTCAAATCAGCCACCTCCTTGGCGTGAGGGTCCTTCAATTCGGCCGCCTCCTTGGCGTGAGAGCCCTTCAAATCAGCCACCTCCTTGGCGTGAGTGCCAATTAGCTGGCGTATCTCTGCTGCAAACTCGATCTCCTGCTTCCTGTGAGCGTCCTTGAGTTCCATCTCCTTCTCCAGATATTCACCTTTAGCACTCGCTTTGAGATCGGTCATCTTCTTGTCGAAGTCGGTGCAAGGAAACGCATCGGCTATGCTGCGGTAGATGTTGATGAGCTTGTTCTCGTCATCAGGGTCGTAGATCACGAGCTCTTGGTGATGCGCGTGGTCATACTTCAGGTCTTTTTCGACCACTAATTCTTTCAGCCGCGTCTCGGCTTCCTCCACTTGGCCGCTCGGGACCAACAGGAACCACCGAGGCGTGATCTTGTTAGTGCAGTCTTGGTACTCCGATTTCAATTTTTGGTATCGTTTGGGGAACTCCCGTGTGCACCCCAGCTTTCCGATGCGGTACTGGTTATACCTCTCCGCAGGGTACTTTTTTTGGCTGATCTTCATGCGCTCGCGCAGATCCATCACGCTCCCAAAGTCGACAAAGTACAGGCCGCACAGCTGCAGGTTGAGGACGAACCGAACGGGGTCACAGACCGGTCCGTAGCGTTCTTCGTCCGAGCCGAGCTGGTGCGTGTACATGATTCGCACGCTCCAATCGATCATCCTCTGGCGGTTCTCGTTCCCACTCGTCGTCGCAAAGAGAACACGAACCAAGCCGTGGTACGTCAGGAACACGTAGCTCCAGTCGACAGTTGTTCGGTGGTTGTCGGATCGCTTGGTCAAAATGACGTAATGAGCGTCTTTTTGGTACCCCGATTGTTTACGGAGCACGGACTTGACCAAGTTCGTCATCCCAAAAAGCACACCGATATCGGCGGCTTTGAAGAGGATCTTGTCGATCGACCGCGCGCCGCGGACCTCCACGGCGACCACGCTTTGGTCCTCGTTTCGGAAGAGCTCGTGCGGCTCCAGCTGGATGAGAGGGGTGTCCTCCAAACCCACGGGCTCCGTGTTGGCTGGCGCCGCTTCCCCAGCGACATCCAGAGACTCCGCGTTGTCCGACGGCGCCGTGCGGACGTCAATCGCCCCCGCCAAGCGAGCGACCACGTTGCGCAGCGGGGTTTCTTGCTGCATGCCGAATTTGGTGTTGTGTCGCGCAAGTCCAATTGAAAAGTGAGCGTATTAAGATATATGCAAGCAGCTTCCGGCTACGAATTCCTAGGGCAGAGCACGCCCTTGCCGTCGCTCCAGGCCGCAGCGGCTGCAGCCGTTCGTACCGCCACGTCAACAGTGGCTGTGGCCGTCCATCTGGTCGCGTCAGCGTTGACTCAACCGTTCACCTAGCCATGTCAGCACGTGGTTTGCTGGTAACCCACGGAGGCATACCCAACCCTCCGTGGGTAACCCGCCTGATGGTTCACCACCGTCAACATTGAGGAACCGCGGAAAGATTACGAGGCCGGTATGGGAGGGAATGTCGGGACCATACCTTCCGGCGGTTAGAGTGACCCAGCGCCGAGTGACGTTAGCGAGCCTGACGCGTCATTCCTCAAATCTGCCTTAAATAACGCCAAAACAAACCGCTCTCACTTTGTCCCCTCGTCTTCGTCAAGTTCCTATCTAATGTCATAGGTGACTCTGCCCTCGGCTCAGACATTTATCAGCTCAAAATCTGATGTCTTCTGAGAATTTGGCTGAATTTTATCTGATTCTGAGTTGCCCTGTGTTCCCTTTTTCACACGTCACAGCGCAAGTTATATAAATGTGTACCCTGAAGGTACAAAATTCTTGCAAATCGTAACCCACCAGGACTTAAAAAATGCATGATAGAGGAATCGTACCTTCAGGGTACACAGTTATATAACTTGACCTGGAATTGTTAATTACAGATATCCCCCATAAATGGAAATTTAATCTTTACATTTTGCATTTGCGGGTGTGTACAAATCGTGGGTGGCAGTCGCTCGTATCTTGGCTCTGGGCAGTAGACGATTTTTTCTGAACTTCGTTTTTGTATAGGTTCAAAAAATCCACCGTGTATTGCTAACCAGCAAATGGTTCCAAAGAGAGACGTGCGTTTTACACGGGTTTTGACGGCGGTTGTTGAAACTACACCTAGTTCTGTTGTTGATCGAGCAAACTTCAACAGGGTCAAGTTGACAAACAAAATCGCGTCACTTATGGAGAGTATTAGCCGCTCACAGGCGGGACTACAAACAAAAGAGAGCTCGATCGGTGTAGACTTAGGATCCAGTGGCTACCACGGGAACGTGATGAGCAGCACGAGCATGAAGGCCATGGAGACGGCGGCGCCGACGAGCACGATCGTGTTGACCCACGTCGGCTTGGCGAGCTCGGTGGCATCCAGCTTGAAGACGGTCTGCCAGTCGATCGTGTAGCGCTTCTGGTCGTCGGTGGGCGGCGGCGTGAGCAGGCTCACGGCCACGCACACGATGGCCGAGAAGACCCAGAGCACGATGGAGAAGTGGTAGAAGTTCATGTAGAAGAAGGCGTGGCCGAACCCCGTGAGGCTCGACTCGGACGCGTCGCCCGCCGCAGTCGAGTAGATGAGGCGCACGAGTCCGAGCACTCCGCCGAGGATGAGTGCCCAGAAGGCACCCGGTCCGTTGATGCGCTTCCAGCCGACGCCCAGGATGAGCACGATGCCGATGGGAGGCGTCAGGTAGCTCTGGATCTCGATGATCTTCTTGTACATGCCCTCGCCCTGACTCAGCACAGGGATCCAGCAGAAGCTCAGCACGGCGTAGGCCACAATGCTGAGGCGGCCGACCCAGACGAGCTGCGCCGTCGTCGCGTTTGGCCGCAGCTTGAGGTAGATGTCGTTGGTCACGACGGACGATCCGGCCGCGAAGACGGAGCCGAGGCTCGACATCATAGCCATGACGATACTGGCGACCATGAGACCGACCACGCCGTGCGGCATGAGGTTGGTGAGCAGCACCGGGTAGGCGGCGTCCGTGCCGCGCTCGGGAACCGACATGTCGTAGAGGATGCTGGCGATGACGCCTGGGATGACGATGAGGAAGGGCGGAAGCATCTTGAGGAAGCTCGCGAAGACAGTGCCGCCCTTGGCGTGCGCCGTGTCCTTGGCCGACAGCACGCGCTGCACGAGGTCCTGGTCCATGCACCAGTACCAGACCGACCCGATGGGCTGACCGATGAGCATTCCCGTCCACGGGTAGTCGTCGTCGCTCACGGGCTTCCACAGCTCCCAGAAGTCCGTGCGGCCCTGTGCCTCGAGGTTGTCGGAGATGCCCGAGAGGCCGCCGATCTTGTGCAGTGACACGGCCATGACGACGATGCCGCCCGCGATGAAGACGCACATCTGGAAAAAGTCCGTGTACATGACGGCGCGCAGTCCGCCGGCAATCGAGTAGAGCGCCGACAGCAGGATGCACGCGCCAGCGCCGAGGTACAGGTTCCACCCGAGCGTCGACTGCATGACGACGGCGCCGCCGTAGATGGTCGCGCTCGTCTTGGTGAGCACGTACATGACGACCGTGAGCACGGACAGGTAGTGACGGCACGCCGCGTTGAAGCGGTACTCGAGGAACTCGGGGGTCGTGTACACTCCCGAACGGCGGTACACCGGCGAGAAGAACCAGCCGAGCACCAGGATCAGCATGGCCGCGTACCACTCGTTCACCGACACGGCCAGTCCGCGCCGCGCGCCGTCGCCGGACATGCCCACAAAGTGCTGAGCGCCGATGTTGCTCGCGAACAACGCGCCGCCCACGAAGTACCACTTCATGCCGCGATCCGCCAGGAAGAAGCTCTGCACGGCCGCCGCCTCCTTCTGTCGCTCGTGCTCTTCGTGGTACCCGGACGCGGTCGAGAGCTGCGACTGGCGCTCCACGCCGCCAACCATCTTGTCGTGCTGCTGTGGCGTCTCCGCCGCCAGGTACCCTTCGCCCTCGCCCTCTTCAGCTCGCTGCGGAGGCTTGATACATGGCAGCAGCTTGGCGAACCGCGTCTCGCCGGCTTGGATGGCAGCGATGATGCCGATGAACATGACGCCGATCACGGCCACCACGAGGATGGCGATGTCGCCGCCCGTCATGTCGCCGGACGTGTCCGTGATCGGCGCGATCTGCGTCACGATGTTGCTCATGGTCGGCCAGAAGCTGAAGCTCTTCAGTTGCAGCCGACAAATTGAGGAATGAACAGCCAACAGCGGGAAGCGAGAGACCGCTGCGAGCGTACTGCACACCTCAAGTCGCCAAAAGCGTTCTCCAAGGAGATCGTGTAGGTTCAATTAGGTCAGGCGATTCGCCGCCGCTGCTTCAATCACGACTCGTCAACGTGTTATAGCCGTCGAGCGCGAGTGCCACGCTGTGTTCTCTTTTTGCCGATCGCTGCAGGCTGGCGCGTTCGAGGCGCTCAGAGCGCCGCGATCCTGACGAGCGCAAGGCGAACCGCCGCAATGCGCGCAGCCACCACCGCGCACTTCAACGCAGCCGCATTCAATCACCAATCGCGGATTATCGGCGACAGGTTTAACATTCCGCAAGGCCCGAAATCGGGCAAGAGATGGGCGACTCAACGTGAGCCGATCCGCACCTTCAGATCTGCGGCTCACACTTCAGCAAGTGGCGTTCTGAAGTGGAAAGCCAACGGACATCAAATCCAACAGACAGTGCCGACAACGGTTGACTCAAGAGCGTCGGACACTCGGAGCGTTGGTTCTCGACCGACATGTTGCCCAAGGTGTCTGCAACGAGCGCTACAGATTGTGTCGTGCCATGGAGGGAAATCATCGAACACCAGCAGCAAAGATGGACCGTTCCTGGCCGATGCGTGATTGAAGCACCACATGATGACGGCCCGGCTGGTTCGGATCGGATGAGTGGTTGCAGTTCGGACGAGCCAAAGCCCGGCGGTCGACCCGTGCGGCGTCACGAACGCGCGAGCTTCGCGCTGTTGACACTGGCAGCGAGCGCGAGCGCTCCCGTCTTTGGCGCGCCACTGTTAATTCGCCCACTCCTTCGCACCAGACGTGGCTCGTTCGAGGCCGAGCGAGCCCGCGCCACACCGCCAGAATGCCCCATGGCGTTAATAATATCGGCACACACACACGAGGTTTGCACTCGCGGGTCTTTGCGACGGTGATCAATGCCGCCAACACCAGCATGGTGACAACGACCAAGCGGCATTCGGCATGTGAGTCATCCTGCAATCGACAGGCGCGGCTCTTCCGCCACCAGAGCTAGTTGTCGTGACCCAGAGACGTGGTCGGGCCGTTGGACGCGTTCTCACAAGTTTGCACGGGCCTGTCCTTCGACGCAGTGGAGGCTGCCGCATAGCGCGTGACTCGCAGGATCGTGGTGTTGCTCAGGTTCGTGTAGTGCCTTAGTTCGAAAGAACTGCGTCACTGGTCTGCTGATCAGCCCTGGCGTGTCGATGCTGTGGCTCCTGTTGTCATTGCTACGGCTGCTGCTGGTGCAAGCTAGCAAGTCCGGCAGCTCCAGTGTGTCAGAACACCACAGCTATTCCATTTGCTCGGCAAACGACTGTGTGCATTCGGGATTTTTTGTTCTCAAACGTATGGGCACCTCTTGTGCATGCATTCATCGTCTCTTCGACACGCAAACTAGCGCTACTCCGCTCACCTAACGCCCACTCGCTCTACTGAGATTCCTCCTTGCTCAGCGAGCGCACAGCCATCTCGAGCGCGCCTTCGAACGTCCGGTTGCCGCCAATGAAGCCCGCGGTGTGCACGAACGTGCAGCCCGCGATGCCCGATACAGTCGACAGCTCGTCGTCGCGCAGTCCGCGCCACTCGGCCAGCAAACCTTGGCGCAGCGCAAACGACCCCGACTCGACGTTGATGCCCTGCACGCGCGTCATGTTGCCCGTCGTGTCCTTGTACAGCACGAACTTGATCTGACCGGGGATCAGCAGCTTGGCCTCAATGTCGTACAGGTGCGACTTCCACGGACAGTAGTCGGGGAAGTAGACGATCTCGCCGGACTTGTGGGTCTCGAATCGCTTGGAGACCGCCTGCTCCACCAGGTCGCGCGCCGGCAGCCAGCTGTGCACGAGCTCAAGCACGCTGTCCGTGAACTCGGTGACCGTCAGGTACATGGCCTGCTGGAACTGGGTGTTGGTGGCGTCGGCAGACTGGTCCTCGTTCCAACCGGGGTTCAGGTACCCCACGCGGCTGCTGAGCGTCGTCGACACCTGGTAGTTGAGCGAGCCCTCGCCCGAAAACACCTGCACGCCATTGTCGATGCCGTCAATGTGCTCGATGAAGTTCTTGTACGTCTTCTGGTGAAGCTGGTCGAGCGTTGCGTCGTCCAGCGCCGTCGGCGCCGCCAGCACCTTCAGGATCTCGCGACCAAAGTGCCTGAACACAGCCATACATACAAATACCTAGTCAAAATGACGGCGCTGGTCCATTTCCATCACCATGCTCGACGTACTTGTAGACAAGTCCAGCACTCGACAGCTTGGTAGTGCGCTTGTCGTCGAAGACTTCGTCGAACCCGCGCTGGTGGTGGTCGAACCGGTTCTTCTCCGGCTCGTACGTGCCGCCGACGTCCACGACCACCTCACACTGCGCGAGCGCGGCCGTGTCGCGCGTGCGCAGCACGTCGTGGGCAGCGAACTGCGGCAGCAGTTTGAGCAGCGAGACCGCAAGCGCCTCGTCGCAGTGGAACGTGCCGTTGTGCGTGCCGATGTAAGGACGGCCCGCCACCAGCGCCGAGGTCACTTGGGTGCTGCGGAAGCCCGCGAAGCTCTGCGCGCTCGCCACAAACTTGGCCGCCTTGGTCGGCACCGCCATCTTCACTTTCGTCTTTTGGATGTCGTAGCTCTTCGGGGAATCTAGACCACCAACATTGTGGGTCCGCATTACTTGGTGATCCAGATTGTCATGTGGAGTGATCTATCCTATGTGCTAGATTTCGGTATGGAACAGTAATGTGGAGCGTTCCACTTTGCATGTCCGATTTTGAAAGGCAAAGCACACTCGATCATTGGACGCCATGGGCGACGCGGCATGGGACTACGACACCTTCCGTGTGGGCTTCCCGGCCGACGTGGAACGCGAGTTCGGCGCTGCGTATGGAGAGGAGGGTTGGTCGCGCATCAAGCACGCGCTCGCGACCCCGTACGTGCTCTGTATCTTTGGCAATTGTTGATTCCATGTTCATCATTGACTAACAAAATCTCACCTTCCAGACCAACGTACACGGCCGTTCGAGTCAACACGCTGCGTCTCCAGCCCGATGAAGCCGTGCGGTCTCTAGAAGAGTCGCTGGCCGAGTTCAACCGGCACCTGGTGGAGGAAACGGGCCGTCCGCCGGTGACTCCGACGCTGCACAAGCTTCTCCCTGATGTTGCCGTCATCCCTTCTGCGCCGCCGCTCGGCACCGTCGTCTATCGCGATGACCTCAAGTCCATCATCGTCGATCGGCTGTGCGGCGAGGCTGTACTTCGAGGCAGCGATATCTTCGCTCGTGGCGTGATGAGCGCCAGCAGCGGCCTGAACGCCGGCGACCGCGTCAACGTGTTCGTCGACTTGGACCACGCGCAGACCCGCGGGTCGAGCTTCGACGACCACAAGGCTCGGAAGCTCTTCATCGCTCAAGGCACGACGCTCATGTCCAGAACCGAGCTGTTCCGCGCTCAGCGAGGGCTTGCGATCACGTCGATCGTGCGGGTGTGCAGCGACGCTCCTCCCATGAACGGCATGCTGAGCGGCTCCATCTACGTGCAGAACCTGCCGTCAACCGTCGTGGCTCACGTGCTGGACCCGCAGCCCGGCGAGACCATCATCGACATGTGCTCGGCACCAGGCGGCAAGGCGTCCCACGTCGCGACGCTGATGAAGAACAAGGGACTGCTCGTGTCGTGCGACCACTCGAAGCGCAAGGCGCTCGAGCTCCAGAAGCTCTTCACGCAGCTCGAGCTCGACTGCGTTGTGCCGCTCAAGATGGACACGACCCACTCTGTTCTTCCTCGCAGCGATGCACCGAGTCTGAGTGTGGCCGAGGTGCTGACTCAAGCCAAGGCTGCCAAGCCGAAGGATGCGCACCTGCTTCCCGTCAAGGGATTCTACCCCGAAACGTTCGACAAGGTACTACTCGACCCGCCGTGCTCGGCGCTGGGCCTTCGACCGCGGCTGCTGCACGCCGAGGACGACAAGGAGCTCGCCAAGTACGCGAGCACGCAGCGCAACTTCCTCTGGGCGGCTGTCTTCCTGCTCAAGCCTGGCGGCACGCTCGTGTACTCGACGTGCACCATCAACCCCAAGGAGAACGAGCAGATGGTCAAGTACGCGCTCGACAACTATCCCCTCGAGCTCGTGCCTCAGTCGGTGCACATTGGCGACACGGGGCTGCTCAACCAGGGTCTCACTCCCGAGGAAGCCGCGCTGGTGCAGCGATTCGACCCGTCGAACCGCGAACTCGACACCATGGGGTTCTTCTGCGCCAAGTTCGTCAAGACGCGCTCCATCCGCGACCCCACACCCGAAGCCGCATCGACGACGGAGTAGAGCACATATTTCCCGTTGATAGACCTGCAATGCAATGCACAAACTTCATGATAGAAACTCCATCCGTGATTCATGCATCTATCGTATTCAATTGTCGCGCGATAGAGTTCGGAAAAGGTGGGTCGCTAACTACAGCGCTCTGGTGAAGCGACTGCTCTACTGATCAGAAATGGGCGGCTATGCCTTGTCCTTGGGGTGGTAGAGCGCCTTGAGGTCCACGAGCGCCTGCTCAATGTCGGCAGCGAACTTGTCCGAGCCGGTCGCAGGACACGACTTGTTGCTCGAGATGTGGAAGCCGATCATGTTCTCGCCGGCGACCATGTAGCTCACGCCGTAGCCGTCCTCGGCCACGGGACCGAAGCCGCCACCGGGACAAAGCGCGTCAGCGAGCGAGTACTTGGAGCCCTCGAGCGACTTCTCCACGAGCCGCCAGTTGTTCGTCTGCTGCTGCGGCTGCTGGCTCGTCGACAAGCGCCACGGACGACCGAGCGCGTTCTGCAGGAAGGGCGACTCGATGCCGAAGCCGACCGACACGCAGTAGAGCGTGAACAGGTGGCGGTCGACGCCCTTGCCGCTCATCGCGCCACGGTAGCTGTCCTGGTGCACCGAGCATGCAGCCTGGAGCAACTTGAGCTTCTCAGCGTCCGACACCGTCGCGTCGACCATCGCGAGCACGAACGCCTTCGACTCGTCGGTCACGGGACGCACCGTCTCGGTACGGCCGTCGCGGTACAGCCGCGTCATGCTCGACTCGTACGTCTGCGTGATGGTGCCGGCGTTGCGGTAGTACGCGAGCTGGAGCGCCATCTGGATGAAGGCATCGGGACTCACGCGGAACTTCTTGATCAGACCCTTGCCGTACTCCGTGTACGAGATCACCTTGAGGTCAAAATTGGCGATCGCGCGCTGAGCATCGGTGAACGCCTTGGCGATCGCGGTGTCCAGGCCGTTGCTGAAGTCCCAGTGCAGCAACTTGCACGACGGCAGCGGCGATGAGCGCTCGCTCTCGGACTTCACGATCGTGTCGCCCGTCACAGCGTCGTACGGGCTCGTGTACGTCTGGGTCGTGTACACATGCTCCCAGACGTGAGCCATGACGGGGGCGTCCGCCCACGCGTGCTCCGCATTGATGCCAGCCACACAGTTCTTGTACACGACAAGGTTGAAGCTCTTGTCGAACCAGCGCGAAGCACCCGTGCCATGGATGAGGTCCTTGCCCATCTGCGTCCAGTCCTCAGCCTCAGTGTCTTGTAGCACGACAACGAACACGGCGGTCTCGACGGCTTGCAGCGAGCGCTTGTTCATGCCGTGAGAGAAGAACCGTTCGCGGTTTTCAGCCCACTCGATGCGTCCTGAGGCCGTGAGTGCCGCCAGGTGCTGCTCCGCCTGAGGAGCGGGGTCCAACTGAGCCGTGGCCGCCTCGATCCACTCGAACTGGCGCTGAATCTCGAACTTGGAAAGCAGCTTGCCGTGCAAGCCCTTGGTGAACAGCGGCACCTTGAAGACGCGGCCCTTGCTGAGCACCGCCACGTGCTTCGACTTGTGGTGGAACACCTTCAGCTGGTCCTCTTCGCGACCTGGCACACGCGTGCACGAGAAGATGCGGCGGTACTGGCTCATGCAGAGCGGCACGATCCCACGGATGAGCTGCGGCGCCAGCTGCTCGCGGTCCAAGTCCTGCTTGAAAAGCATGAACTCGTGCACGAGAGCGGCGGCGAGCGCGGCGGGCTTCTTGGTGAGCGAGAACTGCAGGTTCGAGCCAGGCAGCGCGTAGTAGTTGCTGTTGATCATGAGCGACGTGCGGCCCTTGAGGTACACGTACTTCTCCCACCAGTCCGTCACGTAGTTGCTCGACCACCAGCTCTTCAGGTACAGGTACAGCTGCAGCTTGGGGCCATCCTTCTTGACGAACTCGTCCGCCATGCGCTCCACTTCCTCGTACTCCTTCGGCGTCAACAGCGGGTGCACAGACTTGAGGTATCTGTCGACCGTGTCGCGGAGCGGAGGTAGCGGCAAGCGCGGGAGCGCGTTCTGGAACGAGTACGTCAGCGGGTTGCGGCCGCCCATCAGCTTGAGCAGCGCACCCCAGATCATCACGGCCGAGCTCTTCTCGCCTGGACCGAGGTACAGCCAGCCGCGGTAGCTCAGCAGCAGGCGCATCACGAGGCGCTGCACCCACATGAGCACAAGCAGCCCAAGGAACCCCGCCCACGCCGCGAGGTATGCGCGGTAGAGCGCCAGCGGAATCAGGTCAGCGAATGGCACGAGCACATTGCCGACGTGCCACACGACTTGGGATATAAACCCCGACCGCCACCACGACTCGGGCGGCGACGTCAGCGTGAAGAAGATGACGGCTGCGACGGTGAACACCGCGGCAAGAGGCGGCGCCGGGTACACGCCATGTTTGATGGCGCGCTGCACGTGGAAGAAGCTGCGCACGGCGATCTGGCGCAGCTCCCAGGGCGGCGGGATGGTGAACGAGATGCGGATGCCCTCGTCCGAGTAGAGCAGCTCGACGCCGCGCTTGTGCTCGTCAAAGACGCCCGTGGCTTGGTGGGCTTCCGCCATGGTTCTTCAAGGACACCTTGGAGTCTCGGGCTTGGTGGGTTTGCCAACCGATGGTGGATAGTGCTTGATCAGTAACGACCGGCAATACCTGCCGTATCAGATCAAGAGGCGCGGGCGTTGGCGGCGAGCCGCAAATTTGAGACTGAGTGGCCCAGCGGACTGCAGGGACACGTGCCCCACAACCACCACCACCAGAAGCAACACACAGGCACGCAGCCACACACACCCACACGGCTTGGCGGAGGACGGCGGGTTGCGGGCGGAGAAGGAGGAGAACGCGGCGCCTTTTCTCGTCCGGGAGAGCACCGGGCCGACTTGACGTTGGCGATGTGCGCTGATGAATGAAAAGCTGTTCAGGCTCACGGCTGTTCTTGAAGAAGCATTTTTGGCCTATGGGCGCGCGGGAGAGGAGTGTTTTAACGAATCATCGGCGCCTGAGTCAGATTGTTTTTACCAATCACGGCGTGATTACAGAGCCACGGCTGAAACTTCAGTTCGAGCTTGACGTGTTCGAGGTTTTATGGCGAAAAACCTGATCTTGAAGATGGCCAGGTTGCAAAATGACGCCGACGACAAAAAACGCGACTTGGACAGAGAAACGCACGCACAAATCTGGATGTTGTCGTTATTTGTTCGATGAATGCCTTGCACATCAGAAGTCCCGTCAAATAGGATCACAATCTGATCTTTCTATAGCTCGTACAATCAAGTGTCACGATTTGCCTCTTGAAACGCATCATTAGGAAAAATCAGTGGTAGCGACTCCAGGTTTCCAAAATTTAGAAAACCCAAGCACATCGACAACCTCCAACCTGATCCTACGCCAAAGCCTGGCGCACCGGAGCTCCTCATTGCCGCTGCCTGGTTGCCCTCCATGGCGGACGACGGGGTCCCAGCGGATGCCAACGGCCACGGTACGGTGCTTGGCCTTACGTGCCCGAAGCGCCTGCTGCCATCGGCGCTTTCTTCCCTCTCTGAGGCCGTAAACGCTGATGCCTTTCACCCTAACTTTGACTTGACTGGCTAATGGAGTAGATGGCGGCGCGGCCAAGCCGCCACGCGTGCATCGCGGGCGATACGCCAAGTTCAACGGCGGCATGGATGTGCTGCTGCTCGAGGCGCTGCGGTCGCATAACCCGTTCACGGCCAAGCATGGTACTCGGCTGCAAATGTGGCAAAGCATCGCCGAGATCGTGGGTGAGGAGCTGTTCAAGAACCCGGAGGCGTACTCTTGGCACACGTGCCGGTGGGTATTGTGGGTTTTCTCGAGATTGGGCAAATGATACATACACCAATATCTCGGTTCGATGAAACGTGCAGGGACCGAGTGACGGCGCTGATGAAGATGTACACGGATGGCAAGCACGACAAGCTCTTCAAGCACGGCACGGCCGAGGAGAACGCACGCAAGGAGACGATCCTGCGCGAGATCAACACGGCGCTGGCGCGCAAGAACCACAAGATGGCCATGCGAGTACCGTTGACGCCGGTTGCGAGCACTGCGTTGCTTGCAGATCGCGGGAAGCCAGCGGCTAGCGGCCAGAAGCGCCGCAAGCTCGCGGACGGCAGCGCCGAGGCCGTCTCTGGCGGCTCGCACCTGAGCGACGCGTACGTTGACAGCGACGCTTTCCGTGCACGGGTGCTGGCGCTGATTGAGAGCAAGATCCAGTTCGACATGGACCAGCGCGCCAAGGAGACCGAGCTGCGCGAGCAAGAGTTCGAGCTGCAGAAGCGCTTCCTCGAGTATTTGCAGTCCAAGTGATTCGTCATACTGCAGCCGCTGTTGATCGCTCCCAGCGAGCGAGAGCTCCAAGTATGTGTACGACTGTAATCTGAAGCCGACTTGACGTCACAGCGTCGCTCGCTGTTCAACCTTGCATCAGCTCGCTTTCATTGATTGGTGCTGCTCGATGCTGCGTCGACTATTTGGTCACTGTCATTGCAATCGTATCCACCGATCATCACACTGTCGGCGAAATGCAGCCAACTCGCACACAAGTTGCCAATGGTGATGAGTTGGTGTCAACAGATTGAACCCAAAATATATACGGTAACTCATTTCTTAAGTACGGTTGATCTGGCCAATCAGCGATCCGAAATGGACTTGCAACTTTCCTTTTCACTTGTGGCTTTCCTTTCCTTTGTGTCCATCCTATCCTTCTATCCACTTCGCGAAGTGAAGGAAGACACGCGCGAGGAGAAGGATAAATGCAAAAAAGACAGACATGATACGGGCCGTATAGCGATGATGTCGTTTGTGAACCACTCGCACGATATGCAGCTTGCAAGTTGCCAGTCGGATCCGGTCGTCAAGATCGAAGCGACGAATATGAAGTAATGTGCTGATTAAAACTCCGAGATTCTGGACACACGAATGCTGCGTCAGCTGCACACCATGATTGTGTCTAAGACGCTGAATACGGACAACCTTGATCGTGTGGTCGGTTGTGTCTTGGTGCTGGCTGCATTGGACGCAAACATCATGCAGGAAACGCAGCCGAGTGGTGGACACAAGAACTGTGAGATTGGTGAGCAATTTGTGAGCGCGTTTGGGTTATTGAGGACTTTAAATGGCAGCAACACACAACTCTAAGCTTATAACGTGAGTGGCGACGGCGAGAAGATGGTGAATGCATATGCCGATTGATGAATGGGGTGGTGATGTTGGATGATAAATTAAAGCGAATTTGTCGAGTTCGCAGTACAACTGACTGAGGTGACGATGTGGATATTACTCGGTCACCGTGCTGCTGGAGTCCTCCGTCGTAGTGAGAATAGGACATATTGTGCAGTGTTTGGCCGTCGATGATGATGGATTTGCCATCCTTGAACGATATCATGTTGCATAGCTGTGAATGGAGGAATGGACACAGTTTTGTAGTTGTGCTAATATGAATATTCCGAACAGACTTGATGCTTATCGTCACTCGAGTGGCAATGTGAATACGAAACCAATCTGTTTGGCATGGCCATTTGATCGAATCACAATCTCCAAATTGGGTATTTTGCAGCTTTGGGTTCACGCAGACGAAGAATTCGTCAGTCCTTCACCACTTTGTGTAGTCGCTGGACGAGCTGGCCTATTTGACGCCGTACAGAGCTTTGCTTTCATGGAGAATGAGATTGTCATCCACGTTGAAAAATCAATTTTTGCTCGCTCGATATCGTCGGTCATCCTAGGTGAGGTGAATGTCAATGCAACAGCGAGGAGGACTCTACTGATGTTTCCACCCCCATACACTTTTGATGCTTATCAACCTCGCAGCAATTTTCTGTCGGCATTCATGTTGCCCTCTGCAAGCACACAAACTACCAAGCTGCTGCACTCTCATGAACCAAAACTCACGGGAGCAACAAGAAACACAATCCATGTGGTTGAAAAAGCTTTCATCGATGTTGGTGAGTGCTATCACGGGTCAATCCAGGACTCCGAACCAAGTACACAACGCACTTAGTTCTTCGAGGCGGCGTGCGCCTTCTTCTGGGCGACACGGGCCTTGCGCTGCTGCAGCGAGCGCTTGGCCTGGCGCTTGAACGACTTGTCCGGCGTGAAGGTCTTCTTCGGGGCCGGCGACGGGTCCGCGCGGATGGCCTCGTGCACCTTCGTCAGCAGGTCCTCAATGTCGTCGGCCTCAATGCCAGCCTTCTGGTACTCGGCGTACTGCGAGGCAAGGAGCTCCGGGTCGTCCTCCTCAAGCTCCTTCATGTGCTCAGCAATGTGCTGCGCGAAGATGCGGTCGCGGTGCACCTCGGCATCGTACGACTTGTCGTCGCGGCTGTAGCCCGGGAAGCGCTTCTCGCTGTGCGGGATGTCCAGACCGGCGTCGGCGGCACCCTTGAGCGCACCGAACACACGCTGGCCGGTCGTCGTCGTGCGAAGACCCACGTCCAGGTAGCAGCGGAACGGGCGCTTCTCGTCAGCGACCTCGTCCACGAAGTACGTGCGGCCGTTCACCTCCGTCTTCACGACCTCGCCGTCCACCTCCGTGTTGCCCTCGTAGTCCTCGTCCAGGCCGAGCTTCTGCAGCACGCGACGGCCCACAAGCAGACCCGTGGCGTACGCGGCGGCGTAGTTCTTGAGGCCCACCTTCATGCCGTAGCGCGGCAGCTCAGCCGACGTGGCCTGAGCCAGCACCTTGTCGCCATCGATCTCGGCGTACGCGATCTGGCAGATGACCTTGGTGTTGGTGATACGCACCACAAGGCGGTACTTGGGCGAGTTGTACTTGTTCTTGTCCTGCGTGATGAGGCGCTTGCGGGCACGGTAGTCCGTCTTGCCCTCGCGGCGGCGACGGTACTTGACCTGGTACCGCTTGAAGTACGCCTTGTTCTTGGTCACCTTGACGAACGGCATGGTTCCTCCTCCGATGAAAAGCTTAGAGTGAACGCGCATGCATCGTGGCGCATTTGTTCCCCCAAGCGGTCAGTTTGACTGGTTGCGGGACGCGAGCATACAAATCACAAGCTGCGAGATTGGTTGCGTTCGAAACGCGGTTCACCTTGGCCCATTAAATCGTTAAGTACGCGGGGTAGGCGACGCTTTTGAATATCGACGAATCAGAGGGATGATAAGGTCTGAATACTGCAGCGGATTGGCGGAAAAGCGTAAATGGGAGGCCGCCGCGAGATGACTGGTTCCAGCGCAGGAGTGGCGGCGGCGGCGCCAACCGCGGGAGCTTATTAGTTCGTTTGGCGTTTTTCCTACAGCAACAATGGTGCGTCGCGTGCGCTTGGTCTGCGTGGACATGGACGCTCTGGCAGGCTCCTCGATGCGCTGCCTATATAGCCGAATGTATAGGCAGCGCATGAGCGGGGGTGCTGGGTGTTGGAGGCGTCCGTGACGACGTCTGGAGCGTTGGTCCGATGGATGCTAGCCCTGCTGCCACTCGCCACAGCGTCCATTGCCACAGGACCGATCGGGTATTTCAGCGAGGAAGGAGGAGACTGACGCGTGCGTGTGTGGCTGCTGCAGACTTTCACCCGGTTCGTCTCGATTGGCCGCGTCGTGCTCGTGAACTACGGCCCGGACGCCGGCAAGATCGCCGTGGTCATCGACGTCGTTGACGAGAACAAGGCGCTGATTGACGGCCCGT
Source organism: Phytopythium vexans (assembly GCA_003413675.1). Classification (NCBI taxonomy): domain Eukaryota; phylum Oomycota; class Peronosporomycetes; order Pythiales; family Pythiaceae; genus Phytopythium; species Phytopythium vexans. The sequence goes on along the minus strand of QLOC01000021.1, from coordinate 418,315 downwards.
TCTCGGTCACGGGCGTGAACCGCCAGGTGATCCCGTTCAAGCGCCTGTCGCTCACGGACCTGACGGTCGCCATCCCGCGCCAGCCGCGTGAGGTGACGCTCAAGAAGGCGCTCGCCAAGGCGGAGACGCTCGAGAAGTGGAGCAACACGACGTGGGCCAAGAAGATCGCGGCCAAGAAGACGCGTGCCTCGCTCTCGGACTTTGACCGCTTCAAGTCGATGATCGCGCGCAAGCAGAAGTCGGCGCTCATCAAGAAGTCGCTCGCGGCCTCGCGCAAGAACTAAACAGGGGATCTGCCGAACCAGCGCTTGCCTGATTGAGTCGAGTTGCGAGGGTGGGGAAACAATACAGCCAACGTGAGGGTGAACCGCGCTGTTCCGTGCCGTCGGTAGCCCACTGGCGCTCAAAGCGGTCGATGGCGCTATCCAGCGTCTCGGTCGCCTTGAGCGCCACGCTTTGCATTGGTTTGAGCGGAGCCGCCCGCGCTCCTCGTCGGATTAACGGCCGCTAATAAACGTCCTAATTTGCTTATTGCGACGCCAGCACTCCACGCCTCCATTGTCCGCCCAATGCACATGCTGAGGTTGCAGCTATCGTGGTTGAGACTTCCATTGAGTGCTATATTTGCAGGCGACACTTGACGCCCAGTGGGCGATCACAGCTTTCGATAGCACGATGGGCGACAGCGGATACGAGAGCAGCGACAGCGTGGGCGAGGACGCCGAGCTCGAGCTGTCCTGCGCGCTGCAGGACCTGGCGCTGCGCGTCAAGACGTTCGAGGAGAACATGAAAGGCCGCTTCCTTGTCGATGGCGAGGACAGCGACGAGGTCGACGAGATCGACGAAGACATCCCCGAGCTGGACACGGCGTCGCCGAGCGCGTCGCCCAGTGCGTCGCCCAAACGGCGGCGCAAGCAGGAGCACAAGCAGCGGAAGCGGTCGGCCAAGCAGCAGGATGACGAGGAGGACGAGGAGGACTCGTACGGGGAGGACGAGTTCGCGGACGAGCACGAGGCGGATGCGAAAACGCCCGACTCGCGCCGATCCAAAGGCGACGACGCTGCGGCGGGAGGCTGGAACGAGCAGGAGCAGAAGAACGAGCTGAGCGAGATGCAGCACAACATCGCGAAGCTGCTGGAGGGGTTCCAAGAGGAGGCCCGCGCGCTCGAGATGGACAACCAGGCCAAGTAGCATGGCATTCGACTGGGACGTCGACTGTCGCCCAATCGGATAGCTGACAGTCGAATAGCTAGCTAGCTGCCTGGAGTTCTTGCTTGTTGCTGTAGCAATGTCAAATCGGGTGGCAAACGCATCCATATCCTTCAATGTGTGGTCACGATCATCAAAGCTGGTCGACAACTCCACTAGAACTGCAGCCTCGCTAGTCAATTGTCATCGGATCTCTGACGCGAGATACCACTTCGTTGCAAGACGATGGACATCACTTTATCCCTTCAATCTTCCAATTGTCTCTTAAGGCATGCACCTTTCATCCACCGGAAGCCACTGAGGCTCCGGTGCAGTTGCCAGTCGCTTGAGACCTCACCCTCGAAAGTCTGCACACTTCTCCATCCTCGCAGATTTTCATTGTCATGACGACGGAGCCGACACAACTATAACATCGAGTGCTGTGTTGGCATCTTCTTGTTTGTCACTAATCATTTCTTCGCTTTCAGTTGCATTGATCGACTGCTTACGATTGACATTGAAGCCACTGGTCTATTGGTTTCGCTCTGTCATCAGCTCGACTTCGTCACCACTCGCAACCCCTTCTTGCTCAAATGGAAGGTCTGCATCTGGGAATTCTGCAAAGCGATGAGTGCCATAACCCACTAGCTCCCGTAGCTCTTCATCGTGCATCACGACTCGTTCTCGCTCGTGTTCACAAACGCATTCTTGACTGGGCGGGTTCGCTGGCATCAGACCTGTTTAACACGTTGTCCGGTTGTTATTCGGCAGTAGTCAACTCGTCTTGATTATCAAAATACCTTTTATTCAAATATTTTACTGTAAATTATGAAAACATTGATTCAAGTTTTTTTCTAATTCAATCGATTCTTAACTCAGTACACCACGCTCTTCATACAAAATCCGTCAACCGCCACTCGAACCCGCAACAACACCGACCATGGCGTTCTCGATGAAGCTGCCGGCCGCGCGGGCCAAGAAGAAGCAGTACGGGCTCGTGCTGCCGGCCGCGAGCGCGTCGGGGGACTCCGCGGCGCCCGCTTCCAGCGTGTTCGCGGCCGCGGCGGCGTCCTCGGCCTCGGAGGCGGCCACGCGGCGGCAGGTGACGCAGGAGGCGGCGCGCAGCTTCCAGCACGAGCAGGTGGCGCGTACGAGACGCGCGGCGCTCGAGGAGGACCCGACCGTGTTCGACTACGACGGCGTGTACGATGAGATGACTGCGGCGCGCGCGGGCGCGGCCGAGGCGCAGCGCACGGCGCGCGAGGCCGAGAAGCGCAAGCCCAAGTACATTTCCACGCTACTGGAGCAGGCCAAGATCCGCGAGGTCGAGCACGAGCGGATCCGCGAGCGGCGGCTGCTGCACGAGCGGCAGCGTGAGGACGCGCAGTTCGGCGACAAGGAGAAGCTCGTGTCGGCGTCGTACAAGCGCAAGCTGCAGGAGCTCAAGCGGTGGGACGCCGAGGACGCGCGGCTGGACGCGCTCGAGGAGGCCGAGGACGTGGCCAAGCAGGGCGAGGGGGCCATGGCCGGCTTCTACGCCAACCTCATGACCAGGAACATCGCCATGGGCGGCGACACGGCCAATGCACGCAGCGCCTACACCGCCAAGGGTGGCAAATCTCAACCCGAGCAGGCGACCGAACCGCAGGACGACCATGAAGCGGTCGTTAAGAAGCCTCGCGTCGAGGACAAGGCTAGTGATGAAGAGCAGCATAGTGAGAAGACAAGGGACGAGCAGCATGTCGACAAGACAAAGGATGAAGAGCACGAGCAGGTTAAGAAGGAGGCCAGACCGGCGGTTAAGAGGCAGGAGGAGCCACTGCCTCAGGTGGACAAGGCGGACGCGATCGCGGCGGCCCGCGCGCGGTTCCTGGCGCGCAAGGCCCAGCGCACGGCGAAGAGCACGTAAAGAAATGATTGAGGTATGGTGTGCGCGAGGCGGGACTCGCTCTCCGCGCGATTGTATCGTATATATAGCAGTACTGCTGCTGCTGCTGCTGCTCTGTGTGTTTATGGCTCTGTAGAGATCGACCTGCTTCCTCGCGGTCGAGCATTGGTGGACGCGGGCATCTCGGACGTTGGCTGTGGCAAAATAAATAGACGGCGGTGACATCGGCATCGGCGGCCGCGCTCAGTGCACTGACGGCGGCTGCGCGTGCAGGCCGAGCAGCGACGCGGCCGCGAGCAGCTCGACGTCTCCGAAGCGCGCGACCGACGCGGGCGACGTGGTGCTTGTCTCGGCCGCCGCGAGCCGGTGGTGGTCGTCGCCGAGCGCGAGCCGCCGCGGCTTCTTGCGCGAGCGCTTCTTGAGCCGCACGGGCTCGTCCGAGCCGCTCGAGCCGCTCGAGGGCGACGCCAGCAGCGACGCGTGCATCGCCGCCCACGACCGCTTGAGCGGCGAGCCCATGTCGACATCCGCCTCCTCGGCGTCGTCCGCGTCGAGCGCCGAGGCCACGAGCGCCGCCGAGGACGCCACGAGCTGCTGCAGGTGCGGGGGCATCTCGAGCTTCGAGCCGCGCGGTCCACCGCGGCCCGTCGAGAGAAAGTTCTTGACCTCGACGCCGGACTGCCTCAGCACGGGCTGCCACAGCCGCTTGCGCGCGTTCGTGAACCAGTTCGAGAGCTGCTTGACCTCGATGCCGGCCTCGCGCGCGAGCTGCTCCTTCTCGTCCTCGCTCGGGTACGGGTGCGCAAAGTGCGCGGGCGAGAACATCCACGCCTTCAGCACGCTCTTGGCCTCCGGGTGGAGCGTGCCGCGTCGCGTGCCTTTCTTGCGGGCGGCGCCGCGCCGCTCGGGCTTGTCCGCCGCCATCTCGTCGTCCTCGGGCTCGTCCTCGGGGGACGACGCGTCCAGACACGCCGTCAGCGGCGGCAGCAGGCGTAGTGTCGACCGCAGCGCCGGCAGCTTGGTGAGCGGCGGTGACGCGGCCGGCGGCGGACTGCGTCTCCCCGTGAGCACCGGGGACGCCAGCAGCGCCGGCTCGTCCTGCTCCGTCATAGCAGCCGCAGCAGAGCACGCGCGCACGGCCGGGAGCGCCATGGCCTCGGGGATGGTCGGCAGCGGCGGGGTCGAATCGCGAGTGGAGGAAGAAGCACTAACCTCCATCATGCCGGTCGCGAGCTGTCGGTCGTCGCTTTGTTTCCTTTCTGTTTGATTGGCGTCACGCGGGCGGGGCGAAGGAATCGGTGCGACGCGACGCGCCACGTCGTCCCTCCCACAGAGTGAAGGTCCTACCGTGTTCCACCGGCGGTTCACCGCGCTGTGACGCGCCGGCGCGGGGTGGGGCGACGTCGAGAGCTGGGGAGAAGCCGACCGGCGCGGACTGGCGTGCTGGGTTGGGTGCGAAAGCCGAACTGGCTTGGGAGTCGCCCTCGACGACGGAGCGAGAGAACTAACAACGCGGCTAACTAACGGGCCATCCGATGGGGAGGAACCGCCCAACCTTTCGCCGTGATGTGGGTCGCGCAGTACGGCGCCGCGCGGCCGGGCCGGGCGGGCGTCCGGCAAGTTTCCGGACGCCTCTTGGGATCCAGCGCCGCGATCGGACGATGTGGAGGAGAACCTGGAGAAGGTTTGGTAACCACCCATCGTAAACTACGCGTTAGTTAACCATCTCAGACCCAGAATGGTGCACCACCGATTTTTTTCATGCCTTTCATTCACACCCCCTTCAGTTCGGCTCGATGGGCGACATTTGCGGGAACGTGCGAGAGCGGGGAAATTTTGGGCTGCTCATCAAAGTGCGACACATGGATAGATGACCGTATACTACATGTTGAAGCTGGTAGTTTTCGTGACGACACAACGCCCGGTCGCCTAATCGCGTATGCGCGCGATGGTTATCATCGCGGATGCGCATCAAAAGATCTCGCGCCTGCCTGCCTGACTGACTCGCTCGACCGGGCGGGTGGGTTGTACAGTATGGAGGTACACTTTGTGTGTGTATGTGTATGTGTGCTCGTTCCAAGCAACAGTACTTGCTGCGACGCGCTGCGTTCGACCGCCGCCCGGCCATCGCTCGCCACCGGGCGGGTGTTTCTCGTGCCTCTCCTGATGAGGGAAACCCCCCGCTGACGATGTCGCGCTCGGGGACGGACGGTGAGTTATTTGATGCGCATCGGAACGACAGGACGCGCCGCTTGGGCGCCTGAGGCGCCGCGAACCGTTGCGGGCCGTTGCTAACGGTAGTCGGGCGAGGTGTTGCCGCGGAGGCCACGGTACTGCCAGCGGCGTATTTCGAGATGATGCGGTGCGATGTTGGGCCAGATCATACCGAGCAGAGAGTGCAAGCGAACGGTGAAGATGACCAGTCGACCGAATATTTTAGCCAATAACAGGCATTTGATAGGACAAAATTCGTTATTTTATAGCCAATTGCGTGACCTCTCTGTTAAAATCGTTCCTTGTCAAAAAATGTGTTTTTGACGCGGTTGTCGAGATTCAGAAAATACTGTGATACTCTGCACAAAGTACGTTTTCTCATTCTTCCCATCCGAGCGATGGGAAGAACTGCAACAACGTTTGCAGCCGAACTGCTTGTTAAACCCTAGTAAGTACGAATCCACCCCGCCTTAAGTCCGTTTTATCTCCCTTTATCCTCGACCGCACACACACACGCATACCCACCAAGTCTTGGAGACCCCCGGAAGTCCTCATGCAGCGCGCGGTGCTGCGCCGTTCGGCGCGCTTGCTCGCCGCCCGCAGTGCGGCGGCCGCCTCCGCTCAGGCTGTCGCCTCCTCCTCGTCCCGCGCCGGTTTCTCGGCGTTGGCGCGCGCTACGTCGGCGTCCGCGTCGCCGTTGCTGCAGCGTCCTGCGGTTGCCAACCAGGCGTTCGTCAGCCGTCGCGCGTTCTCGACGGAGGTGCCGGTGCCGTCGATGGGCGACTCGATCTCGGAGGGGACGGTGGTCGAGTGGCTCAAGAAGCCCGGTGACGCCATCGCGGTGGACGAGGTGGTCGTCGTGCTCGAGACGGACAAGGTGAGCGTGGACGTGCGCTCGCCCGTGGCCGGCACGCTCGGTGAGCAGCTCGCCGCCATCGACGACAACGTGCTGGTCGGCGCGCCGCTCTTCCAGGTGCTCCCCGGCGGCGCTAGCTCGGCCCCGGCGTCGACTCCGGCGCCGTCGGCTGCTGTGCAAGAAGAGCCAGCCAAGCCTGCTGAAGCTCAGGCGCCGACCGGTGAGGCCGAGGTCGTGGTCGTGCCGTCCATGGGCGACTCGATCTCGGAAGGCACGCTCGTGAGCTGGAGCAAGCACATTGGCGACGTTGTGGCTGCTGATGACGTCGTTGTCGTGCTCGAGACCGACAAGGTGAGCATCGACGTGCGCTCGCCCAAGTCAGGCGTCATCACCGAGGCGCTCGCCCAGATCGACGACGTCGTGCAGATCGGCGCGCCTCTGTTCAAGCTGATGCCCGGCGCTGCTCCCGCCCAGCCGAAGGCTGCTGCTGCTCCTGCCGCTCCGAAGCAGGAGGTTCCTGTTGCTGAGGCTCCGAAGCCAACGCCGACGCCGGTGGCTGCTGCTGCTCCTGTGGCCGGCGCCACGCCGCTGCTGGCGAGTGCGGAGCGCGGCACGCGCCGCGAGAAGATGAGCCGCATGCGCCTGCGCACGGCCGAGCGTCTCAAGGAGTCGCAGAACATTGCTGCGAGCCTGACGACGTTCCAGGAGGTGGACATGACGAAGCTGATGGCCATGCGCAAGCAGTACAAGGACGCGTTCGAGGCCAAGCACGGCGTGAAGCTCGGGTTCATGTCGGCGTTCGTCAAGGCGAGTGCGTCGGCGCTGCTCGAGGTCCCCGGCGTGAACGCCATGATCGACGACGTGCACCAGGAGATCGTTTACCGCGACTTCGTCGACATGAGCGTGGCTGTGTCGACGCCGAAGGGTCTCGTGACCCCCGTGATCAAGAACACCGAGTCGCTGAGCTTCGCCGGTGTCGAGAAGGCGCTGAGCGAGCTCGCGGAGAAGGCGCGCGCTGGAAAGCTGACGCTCGAGGAGATGACGGGCGGCAACTTCACCATCTCGAACGGTGGTGTCTTTGGCTCGCTCATGGGGACGCCCATCATCAACTTGCCGCAGTCGGGCATCCTCGGCATGCACGCCACCAAGATGCGTCCCGTGGTCGTCGACGGCCAGGTTGTCGCGCGTCCGATGATGTACCTCGCGCTCACGTACGACCACCGCCTGATCGATGGTCGGGAGGCCGTGACGTGCCTCAAGTCGATCGCTGACAAGATCGAGGACCCCGAGCGTCTGCTCCTCGACCTGTAGGTCAAAGAGTGACGATCTCAGGGATGCTAGCAACCTAGAGTGAGCTACATCGGTTCGGCCAAAGGAAAAAGGATCGAGCAACTGTTCGAGTCTCCACCCTCAAAGTCATAGAACCTACGTGCGAATACAACGACAGTTCTCTCCATGTTGATGAGGTCGCTTGATATGCAGCCCTCTCGCTTACTGCGCAGCAATGAGGTTGGTCGCTTGAGTCGGTGCAGGTGCCGACTGCTCGCTCACTTCGCCGTTGCTGTTCTCACTGTTGCCGCCATGTTGTCCGAGCCACCTGGCGACACCATCGCTATCGAGCAGGATCGAGTTGACGTTGGTGGACTCGTCGACGGGTTGTGCCATAAGCGTCAGATACTTCTTGGCGAGGAAGATGGCCATGTCGACCGACAGGTTCAGATGCGAGTCGACAAGGAACTGCGTGATCCACGGCGGCAGCTTGGTGCGCTTGTCCACGCGGTTGTAGCGCGAGTCGGCGAACAGGATGAGACCGTAGTCGGTCTTGCTGCGCAACACACGACCAGCACACTGGGCGGCCTGTCGAAGCGCGTCGAACGTAAGGAAGTCACCCTCGCGGATCTGGTGCGTGTACCGCAGGTACTCGAGTCTGGCGCGCAGCTTGTTGGACAGCGTGTACTGGAACGGGATGCCGAAGAGGATCACACACCGACCGTAGTGACGGTCGAAGTCGATCCCCTCCGCCACCTTACCGCGAGCAACCGAGAAGAAAATAGCGCCGCGACCACAATCGCACGCTTTCTTGTAGTTGTCGAGCGCGAGCGTCGTCTCGACAATGTCCTTCGTCTCAATAAATAACAGCTTGCTGTTCAGCACACGCTTGAGCACGCCGAGCGAGTCCCACTGGCCGATGATCTTCTCCATGTACATGTAGGACGGGAAGAAGCAGACCATGCCGTCAGGTGTGCAAGCAGCCATCTCGAGCAGCAATGTGCCATAGTTGCGCACGACCGAGAGATCATCGCGCAGGTCGAACTTGGTACTCACAGGCATCTGGTCGCTGCCGCGCGTGATCACGAGTGGACAAATGCACGACCGGTAGACTGACATGGGCAACGACTCGCGGATGACAGGGTTGAAGTTCAGCAGTCGAGGGTACAGATCGATGGGCGAGAGCGTGCCGGACGTGATGATGACGCTCGAGAAGCGCTCGAACACCGGCCGGATCGCAAGCGACGCGTCCAAACACGCGAGCTGCAGCACCGGGTCGTGAACGCCAGATGTGCCGTCGAAAGGCTCGATGATGAGCATGAACCCATCTGCGTAGGTGGCAACGAGCGTCGCAAAGTCGGCCACGTCAGTGAGTGCGTTGAACTCTTCGAGGTTCGTGACTTCGAGAGTACGCAGCAGCGAGTTGAGTCGCGTGTAGCAGAACTTCATCGGCTTGATCTCCATCGCGATCGCCTGGTTCAGGTGGTGCAGGAACGCTTGTGGCGTCTCCGACTCGACCTGGCGCACGCGGATCCGCGTCCGGAGGTACTCAATCAAGCGCCGCATGAAGGCGATGAAGTGCTCCGCGCGGCGGATGTTGCCTGGGATGGCCTCGTCCAGCACGTCGTCAGGCAGAACAGGGTTGGCCATCAGCACGTCGTTCGTCGTGTCGATCGGTCGTTGCGTCTGCGGGTTCACGTACGTCGGCGCCACCACCGCGCTGCTCGAACGAAGACCCTCGACGAGCCGACGGTATTCGGCGTCCAGCTTGGCCTTGTCAGCCTGCTTGAGGCGGTTCACATGACCCGAAATCGTTGTCAAATTCCTCGACGCGCGGTCCAGCGAGCGACGATCCAGCTCCACGCTCAGAGCTTCGATACACACGTTGTCAATGTTGTGCGCCTCGTCGAACACCACGATGCTCTCCTTCTCGAACGCACGCGACACCATCGCGCTCACCTTCGGGTCAAGCATGTACTGGTAGTTGTACACGATCACGTCCGCAAACGTGACGACGTAACGCGTGAGGAAGTAGGGACACCAGCCACGCTGCGCGCCGAGCGCCTTGAGATCCTCCACGGAGTAAATCCCAGCCGGAAGCACCGTGTCGTCGCTCTTGCGGCCTTCGTAGTTCTCAAAGTACGAGCACGTCTCCACCGCAGGCTCTTCCCCACTCTCAGCTGCCTTCGCAGCTCGTGCGCGTACCCACGACGCCGTCATTTGTCGGCACTGGCTATCGACAGCTTCACCGTCAGCGTGGGCCATCACCCGCGGGTGGACGCACATGTTGCGTCGAGAGCTTAGACAGACAGCAGTGAGCTTGGCTCCGTCGACACCCAGGTGCTGTTGTCTGTACGCCACGAGACGTTTGAGCTCCTCCACACACTTGGCCATCTCCGGGACCGTACGCGTGCAGTAGATGAGCTTCCCCGCTGTCGGGTGCGCCGCCTTGTAAGCCAACACGAGAGACAACAGCGAGACGGTCTTGCCAGTGCCCGTCGGCATCTCCAGCATGCAGTGACCGTTGGCGTCCAGCGCGCGCTTCAGCTCGCGCATGTACTGGAGCTGCTCCGAGTACATGCGCTCATAGGGGAAGAGCACCTCGAGCCCGTCGATGTCCACGCGCATGCCGATCGATGGTTGCTTGCTTCGCTTGGCTTGCTTCACTTTCTTGCACTTGATCCTGGCGGTTCGGTTCGGAGGCTGTGGTGAGGTGCGAACTTAGCGATATTGCATCATTAGCGTGGCCCACAATATTTTCTTAACAATCAAATTGAGGCAAAATTTAGGTATCTATATCGATCCGTAACCCCCGATTTATCGCATGGCTACCATTATTTTAAATTTCGTAGGTGATACGAGAAATTTTCCTCCACTTTCACCTCGTCCTTCGTCATATCCCTATCTAATGTCATATCTGCCACTCTGCTCACGTCTCAGGTATTTATCAACTCAGGATCTGATGTAGCTCCGCGTGAATATGCTAGGGTGGTCGCAAGAATGAGGCGAAAATCTGATACCACGGCATTTAGAAACCACTCAAAATCACTAAACTATAATATAGCATGCGATGCAGTAGGAAAAGAAATTGGAGTGCTGTCTGAAATTTCAGTTATGTTCGATCTTTAACTATGCAGCACGGCGGGATACGTTATTATAACGTACTCGTAATCCCATCACGGTTACTCAAAATGCAGATTTTCAAGCGAAAACCACGTTTTTCATAATACCGTTTTTATGATGGTTTGAGCGCTTAAAGCGCTCATTTGATTGGTCAGCTGATCGCTGATCCAGCGCGTTGATTCGTCTATAATCCGGCATTTTTCTACCGCCCGGCTACGTCTTCGGCAGTACATCGATAAAATTCCTTAACTCAGTACACGATGATGAATTATCATAATATAGTATATTAGTGTTGAATTCGCTCTGCCACACCGCATTACAGGGGAAAACACACTGTGTTTTCCCCTGTAATGCGGTGTGGCAGACAGAACGACCCAAAAAAATACAAAAATTTACTTAGTTATGATAATCCATCGATGAGCTCCTGGCAGCTCCTGGCAAAAGTGAGAACCCCGACGTGTCGAGGTCGTCGGCGGCTCATCGGCAGCAGTCGATTATCATCCAATCCGAGGCGCATATTTCTTCATATCAGCCAATCCGACGTGTCAATATCGGCATTAGTTCGACGAATATCAACCAATCCACGCAGATCAAGTCGGCAGCTAATTGGCGGTAAGGAAAGTAACACAATCAAGTAGGTTACGGGAGTTATGTCGGACGTTTATGTGCTAGGTTTTTGTTCCTGAGTAGATCACCCACTATATTTTTCCCCTTCCCAGAGGTTTTACCCAACACGCAGATGTGACGGTTGGGTTTTACTTCACTTTTACTTCACATTCGATCTGTCGGCGTGTCGGCGGATGGAATTAGCACAATCAAGTAGGTTACGGAGTAATGGCGGCGCACCCATCTGGATCCCTGCTGAAATCGGTATTGGATTTTTGCTCCAGAATGGATCACCCAGGTTTTTTTCCCTGATGGTGGAGGTTTTACCCAGCCAGTCAGATGTGACGGTTGGGTTTTATTTCCGCGAAGGCTCGGGCGGGCCGGTTGTTCAGTTCGGTGAATACGCCGGAACGGCCTCGACCTCTGCTTGTGCTAGCGGACTCAGTGCAACTCGCAACGAGTTGCACTGCTCACGAAGGCGCGCGGCAACGAGGAAACGGCATCACTTCAACAGAAAATCACGCACCCAGGCATCCATGGGTAGATGGATGACCATCGCTGAGAAGACCAAGGTCATTCAGAGGAAGCAAGCGCATCCCGGCAAGCACGAACGTCGAGTGAGCGCTATGGGCTACAGAGGAGTTTAAGCTTGGTGAGGTTTCCAACAACAAGACAAAATCACGTCTTCTTTGCGATGAGCATGTAATTGACCGCGCAAGTGCCAGCAGCGCGACGCGTATGCGTCTTGATGTCGTCGCTCAGCGCAGCCTTCTTGATGGCGTACGCCTGGTCGAATAGCAGTCTCTTGAATCCGCCGGCGATTGCTACGTATTTTGAAATCTTGTCGTACACGCAGTTGAAGAGCCACGACACCGAGACGAAGATGGTCGAGACAAGTTTGGCCAGGTCTTCTGTATGGAAGAGTATGTCGCCCTTGTAGATGTCAATGCTGGCGCCGCTACGCAGTAGCGCGGCGTGCGCCATGTGCTCGAACACGTGCGACAGTGGCAGGTACGACAGGTGCGTGTCGGTCGGGTCGATCGCGAGCCACTCTTGAGCGAGCACGCCGAAGATGACAAAGTTGCTATGCAGGAGCACGACGCTATTCGAGTCGCCAGTCGTGCCCGGCGTGTAGCAGAGCGTCGACACGTCCGGTGGGAGCGGCGGGTCAGCAGGCTGTAAGTCCGCCTTGTCCAGCAGCTCAATGTCCGCATGCGACTTAAGCACGAGGTTCTTGCCCATGACCTGGTGGCGCTGCTCGTGCGTCACAGGCTCGAACTGCTCGACTCACTGCAGCGTGGTGCACACGACCGCGCAGTCCATGACGACGCGAAACTGGTCCTGGCCGCAGAAGAGCACGCTCAGCTCCGTGTGGTTGACAGAAGATTTATGGATCCCAGAGGTGCCGTTGCAGGTAGCCACGAAGCCTAACTTTCAGCGAGGCAGCCCCCACACAGAGCGACCGCGCGTGCCAGCTGCTCAACGTCTCATGGAACCGTTGCTCACGTCCTGGTTCGACGTGAGCAACTACATCGACCATTGCCGCTCAATACCGTGGAGGACCGAGCGGATGCCGACACCGTCGCTGCCTGACGAGCACCAACCATCTACAGAGATACATGAACTACCAGAACATCTGCGTTCCATAGGGGAATTAAACGAAGAAGACCTGTGCCAGGCCTCGACCGGCAAGCTCTTCAACAGTTGTATTAAACTGCGCTTGTACCCTACCACGTACCAACGGTCCAAGCTAGATCAGATGTTTGCTTCTAACAGGGCCGTCTACAATATGCTGGTCGCTCGTTCACGAGAGGATTGTGCCGACCGACTGGCTCAGCAGGACCGTGCTAACAGAACCAAGTTGATGACTATACGTGAGCTGGGACAAAAGTATCGACCCATCGCTACAGCTCAGACAATGGCTAGATTCTTTCGCAAGAAGAAGACACTGCAGCGCCACCTCGAGGTGAACAATGACGTCCGTGACTCTGCCTTTAGAGACTTCCTTACGGCCGTCAAGTCATCGCGATCGCTGTTCTTCGCGCGGCGACAACAGAACAAGCCAACAACATTTCCGGAGTTACGATTCAAATCGAAGTTCGCCAGATCCAACTCAATTGAGGTGCGATCCAAGAGCATCAAATTTGTGCGCAAGAATGGGAAGGACTTGATGCGAATGCATCCCTGTTATTTTGGCTTTGGAAAACAAGACGGAATTGAAATCCGCGAGCCGCCTCCGGAGCTAACAAGCTCCATCCGACTCCTGCGCCTTCGGGAAGGCGAATACTATATAGCAGTTCCTCGACACGTCCAGTACCAACCGTCGATGGCGACTCGAGTGTGCTCCATCGACCCTGGAGTGAGACAATTCGCGACCATTTACGATCCTGATGGACGAACATTGAGCGTCAAGGATGCGTACTCCGTGCTCAAGAGACGGTTTGACGCCATCGATGAAATGAAGGCCAAACTGGCATTGATGGACAACGCCAGCAAGGCCAAGCACAAGGTGAAAACCAGACAGCGGAAGAAGATCAAGGGCAATGCAAAGACGAAGCTGCACCGCCAGCGGCATCGTCTGCGACGACGAATCAGATTCACTTATCGGCATGTGACGCGGATGGTCCGCGACCTACACCACAAGCTCTCAAGTTGGCTCGCTAACAACTATGATCAAGTGCTTCTCCCAACATTTCAGACACAAGATATGGCGCGAAAGTATGAGAAGAAGGCGGCCGCGGACGGCACCCCTGCGACTTCATCGGACGAAGTCCCGCAGTCGCCCGTCCGCGGACAAACCCAGAAGCAGCGGAAGATCACGAGCTCGACAGCCCGAGCAATGATGGCTCTGTCCCACTACAAGTTCAAGGAGCTGCTCAGGTATAAATTGGAACGTGTCGGTGGACGTCTCATTGAATGTGGAGAAGAGTACACGTCGAAGACGTGCTCCAGTTGTGGTGGGATTAAGAAAAATCTTGGTGGCTGCCGCATCTACAGCCGTCCCGCCTGCCACGCCGTGCTCGATCGAGATGCGAACGCGGCCAAGAACATCTTCCACAAGAACATGCGGATGCTATGCTAGACACGCACGTGTCAATCGGCGACGCCTGCGTCGAGGAGTCCTGTCAGCACTGCTGATGTTACAGGCCCAAGAGTTACCCTCCCGGGTGGGGGGAGCTCATTAGGTGATCAAGTCGTGAACTTGTCACCCTGTTTGTTCAGTGATAAGGCAGCCGCGCCATCAGTGCCACGAGCGTCTGAGGATCGAAAGTTTAGGGAATGCTCGCCACTCACCTGTCGGAGCTTCGATTTGAGGCTCAGCTCGGCGTACGACACCCGTTGGCGGCCGCGAGTGGCTCGACGAGCCAAAGGACTTCGAGCCAATGGACTGCGTGCCAAGGGCGAATGGCCACGCAGCGGACTGCCCGCTAACGGCGAGTATCTAGCCACTACCATCGCCGCGGTCGAGAGCGAGATTCGGGTCGGTCGCGACGCGGGTACTGCGGGACTGCGCCGCTTGGTCGGCTGGTTGGCGCGCTTCCCCAGTCCGTAGTAATCGCCCTACGACGCAAACAATCGTCGATGCACTTTCGGTCCATGGATGCACTTGCGGTTCAAACCAATGGCGGCATGAATTGGAGGGCCATCGAAACACTCCGGTCTTGCAAGGCGTGTTTTCTCCCCCTTGCATCCATCAGCTACCACGACGACCTCACTACAGCAAGCAAGATCTGCTTTCGGCGTTCCCACGCAAAAAAACAGTTGGCGCGGTCGCTCATCTGCTCAAAGATTTGCTGCGGTGGCGCGACTGGTTTTGTGATCCCCGCCCACCACGGGGTGCTGAGTGAGACCGCTCACATCTCGATTTGCTCGCTTCAGCACAGCTCCTTCTCCAGACAACCGCATCCAACTATGGTCATCCGCGCACTTGCAGTGGCTTCGTCGATCATGGCGCTGGTCGGCATTGGCGCCGACGCTCAGGATCTCCAACTGCAGTCGGCATCGAACGAGACCGACACGTCCAAGCTGCCGATCTTCTTCTTCCACGGCATCCGCAGCAACGCCAGTCGTGCGGAGAACCTCGTCTCGAACCTCACGGCGGATGGTCGCGTGATCGTCCCGCTCACATTCTGCCAGAACGAATGCTCGCTTCAGTCAATGAAGACGCAAGTCCCCATGGCGATTGCCCAAGTCCGCGAGATCGTCACCAACAACACCGCTTTCGACGACGGCTACATCTTCATCGGTCACTCGCAGGGTGGCCAGATCTCGCGTTCCGTGATCGAGCTGATGGATGACCACAAGGTGCGCAAGTACATCAGCTTGGCCGGTGTCCAGAACGGCATCTTCTTCGGACCGAACGACGCCGAATCGGCCTATGACATCCGAGCCTTCAACGACGAGATCCTCCCCAACACGGGCTTCAACTACAGCTCGTACGCGCCGGAGGACTACTACGGCAAGATCCAGCACGACCTGCACGAGTTCTTCTTGCTCAACCCGCAGTGGTACTACCGCTGGTCGAACCCGGACTGCGCTCGCTCGCCGGTGTTCGAGTCGTGGGCCGCGTCCAACCCGCACCTTCCCGTTGTCAACAACGTCAACCTGTGTGCCACCAATGACACTCAGTGCGAGGATGCAAAGGCGCAGCGCAAGGCTAACTTCCTGCGAGTGGAGGAGGCGCACTTCTTCGGGTCATCCGAGGATCGCACCGTGACTCCGTGGCAGAGTGAACTGCTCGGTCAAGTCAGCGAGGTGGAGACGCTGGATCAGATCATCACCGAGTTCGCCAACATGACGATTCTCAACATGACCGAGACGCGCGAGTATGTCAACGACACGTACGGACTCAAGACGCTGGACGAGCGCGGCGGTCTGCACATGCACGAGGTGGACGGTGTCACGCACCGGTGCTGGGTCATGGACAACACCCGCGCGGACGGGACTCTGTGCGAGTTCCAGCCCATCTACGACGAGTACATCTACCCGCTCCTGCAATAGGAAGATGCACTAGGATCGATATCTAGCGATGTCGAGCAGATTCGATGCAGCAGGAGTTCATACGAAAGCATGCAAGCAATGGATCATGCGATGAATGGGCGATTTTTGGTACACCGAAGGTATTGATGCACCGCCCGTCCAACGCGACAGCAGATACTGCAAATCTCGTGGGAAAAACAGCGACGGCACGCGATAACTTTCCCAGCATTCACAAACCGCTGGCCGCCAGCAGATGTGTGTTCCTGTCGCTTGCAATGGCTTCAATCGAACGACCCGAGGCACGCATCCGAGACTCACCAGTCGGCGAAAGGAATCTGAACTGGTCTCGGTAAGCGCAGTGCTGAGTGCTTGAGGCTCAAATTTCGAGCCGTGTGTCGGGCGTACATCGCCAGAGATCCCATGCGGTCTCGATGCGTTTAGCCGAGCGCGATCCATCGTGTTCGCCGCCATGCACCGCGCACAAAGGCGCGTTTTCGGTGAAGGCCACTGTAGGATTGTTGTGAGAGCTTCAACTAACGCATTGGCGCAAAGATCAGGCGGTCATGTTTCAAGCCGGATGCCGCTGTCAGCAACACGCCGTAGCCGGGGCTGATAGGCGCACGGCGTTCCCGCGAGATCCAGTTGTTGATGGCCGGTGCATCTAGAGCACCAGATGGAGCGGTTGAATTCAGTTGGCAGGCAAAGTAGCTAACCCGTTCCCGTCAACTGATCAGATCTCGATTCGCCCTCTCGAGCAACAACACCCAAACGTCACGATGGTGTTCCGAACGCTCGCTCTCCTCTCCGCTCTCGCAGCCCTGGCTTGCGGAGACGTCTCGGCGCGCCGAATGGTCGCTCAGCAGGACTCGGCGGCCGATGCCAAGCTCCCGATCATCTTCTTCCATGGTGTCACCGGCAACGCTGATAACGCCGCCAACTTTGTCGCGAACCTCACGGCGGAGGGACGTGTGATCGTCCCGCTCACATTCTGCCAGAACGAATGCTCGCTGCAGTCAATGAAGACGCAGCTTCCGATGGCGATCGCCCAAGTCCGCGAGATCGTCACCAACAACGCCACGTTCGACGACGGCTACATCTTCATCGGCCACTCGCAGGGTGGTCAGATCTCGCGCTCCGTGATTGAGCTGATGGACGACCACAAGGTGCGCAAGTACATTAGTCTTGCGGGTCTCCAGAACGGCATCTTCTTCGGACCGAACGACCCGGAGACGGCCTACGCGATGTCTGGCATGAACGACTACTTGGTCGCAGGCACAGACTTCAACTACAGCTCGTACCCGCTTGAAGACTACTACGGAAAGGTGCAGCACGACCTGCACCAGTACTGGCTGCTCAACCCGCAGTGGTACTACAAGCTCGCGCAGCCGGACGAGGCTCGTTCGCCGGTGTTCGAGTCGTGGGCCGCGTCCAACCCGCACCTTCCCGTTGTCAACAACGTCAACCTGTGCGCCACCAACGACACTCAGTGCGAGGACGCGAAGGCGCAGCGCAAGGCCAACTTCCTGCGAGTGGAGGAGGCGCACTTCTTCGGGTCATCCGAAGACCACGTGATCACGCCGTGGGAGAGCGAGCTGTTTGGCCAAGTGAGCGAAGTCGACAGTCTCGACGCCATCATCACCGACTTTGCCAACATGACGATTCTCAACATGACCGAGACGCGCGAGTACGTCAACGACACGTTCGGCCTGAAGACACTGAACGAGCGCGGTGGCCTTCACCTCCACGAGGTGGACGGTGTCACGCACGGCTGCTGGATCGCGGACGACACCCGCGCGGACGGCACGGCGTGTGTGTTTGACACCATCTACGACCAGTACATCTACCCGCTGCTGCAGTAGGTCGTTGGACGGCGTGACAAAGCGAGTCACTGGATTGTGTGACCTCTAAGTCGTAAAGCAGAGTTTTAACCAGTTCCCATCCGCAATTGCATTATTGAACCGCGGCAGTGTTGACGCTCTGTTGCTGTTTGAATTCACTCGTGCGTTCATTCAGATCCTACTCAGTTGTAGGTTGCTCGCTTGATCTCTGAATGCGTGTTTATCATCGTCAATTGACGCTGCAGAAGAGACGTGCTTTCGAGCCAACCACAGCACTCGATTCACGCTGTCGAATGTCTCCACTGCAGATCTTTGTGGCGCTCAGGACTGTCAGCGTTTCGGCATGGGACTTCACATCCGCATTGTCACTCCACGACAGAGCTCGCTTCTCGGCCAAGCCTGTGTGGTGATTTTTAAGATACACACCAAGTCTGTTTGTACGACGATGCCTGACATGTTCTGCACTCCTGACCACGTCAACACGTGCGACTTCAAGTCACGAGGGTGGACGATGCGGGCTTTTCCTCCACGAGTTGTATGGAGCCACATGGTCGTGGCCTGCCCAAGATGGAACTCGCCAGAGGTATGCGGTTCTGATACAGGGCTGTCTTATGACTATTGTCGAGGTAGTGACTGGATGGGCTCGTGGCGGACGCGTTGGCAGTGCAGAGTCTCAAGATGGATGCGTTTTCCAGCCAAAGTATGTCGCTGTGGATACTGGCGCTTGTTCTGGGCGGCGATTCACGTTTGCGTGTGATCCAACGGTGATGGCTTTGTCGCAGTGCTGCAGTGGATGAACGTCCACTACCGGAAGAAGGCAGGCGAGTTCCGCGTGTGTCTCTGTGTGAGCTCACTGTGTTTGGACAATTTCACGACGCTGTTGCGAGAACAGTGAGCGACAGCGCCGTTCAGTGCGACATGGATACGGTGGATTGCGATATGGAACCGGATCCTCCCTTGTCCCAATCTACCGGGTTTGTTGCTATTGCATCCAGGTGTTTGGGCAATGCTTCGTGACGCAGCCGTGTCGGTGTTGTAGGTTGCGAAGAAAACGCGCATGCTGTCGTCGACCATCGAGATCTCCACAGTCGATGAAGTCTCTCCGGCAACCGGCCCCAACTCACCTCGCGACAGCGAAGAGGTTTGCAAGTCTCGCACTTGATGCGCTCTTCTCTCGCTGATAACTGGTTTGATACTGATGTCGGTGTTGTGGCGAATAGCAACGGCGCTCCGGAGTGGAACGAATGAGTGGGCTGCAAGACATGCATTTCGAGGCAACACCCAACACGAAAGCGACTTCAAGCGCTTCCGAGGTGCTCGCACTTGATTAGTCCAAAGGAATGCGTCCAGGCAGCGTGACTGCTGTGTTTTGCCTTTCTAGGAGCCCTGTTCGTCGGCCCGAACGCTGAGCGGATCCGGTCGCGGGTCGCCATCGTTTGCAATACCGCACCGACTGCGGAAGCGCGCCAACCAGCCGACCAAGCGGCGCAGTCCCGCAGTACCCGCGTCGCGACCGACCCGAATCTCGCTCTCGACCGCGGCGATGGTAGTGGCTAGATACTCGCCGTTAGCGGGCAGTCCGCTGCGTGGCCATTCGCCCTTGGCACGCAGTCCATTGGCTCGAAGTCCTTTGGCTCGTCGAGCCACTCGCGGCCGCCAACGGGTGTCGTACGTCAAGCCGAGCCTCAAATCGAAGCTCCGACAGGTGAGTGGCGAGCATTCCCTAAACTTTCGATCCTCAGACGCTCGTGGCGCTGATGGCGCGGCTGCCTTATCACTGAACAAACACGGCGACAAGTTCACTGATCGACTTGATCGAGTTGAAGCCAGCCATCCGCCAGTTATCCTGACTACCTGGTAGTCATAGTCCCGCTCAGAATCATGAATAAAGTCCATGACCCACACTTTGTCTCTCCTGTAACCACATGCTATACTAAAGTACAATGATTTTGAATAGGCATATAACAACGTAAGATAATGCTCTCCCACAGTGACATATATGACATTAGAAAGGTACATGACGAAGGACAAGGTACGATTTGGGAGAGGCGACGACAATGGCAAGCCGTGTTTCAGTACTTTATTTAATTCATGTCCGTACTCCAGGTTTTTTAACTCTGCAAAGTTCATGCAAATGCGAACTTCCGAGTATACAAAAACCTATATAAAGAGGAATCGGCGATTCCATCACGGAAAAACGTCGATTTTTGCACTGATATATGTTAATAGAGTACTGATACAAGACTAATAATGCACCATTACTTGCCTAAATAGCTGCTAACCCATCAACATTGGTCAATGTAAATTACGAAATTGCAAGGATTACATATTACACTGAGCAATAAATTAAAGCAACGCTATTTTTTATTACCTTTTATATAGTATACTATGTAGTGTCACAGGTTGCAAATGATAATATTGAGTAAATTTGATATAATATCAGGTTGTACTTCTTTGTATTCAAGACCTCTCAAATATGTTCATCTTGTAGGCGCATTATGCAAGCGCTATACTGTATCAGATTCGTGTTCGCTGTTAATCGGTCTTGTTCGCTGTTAATGTAGATTCTCTTTGAAATCGAACTTACTGAAATCTCAGACAGTACTCCATTTTTTTTTTCCTACTGCATCGCATGCTATATTATAGTTTAGTGATTTTGAGTGGTTTCTAATTGCAGTGGTATCAGATTTCCGCCTCATTCTTGCGACCACCCTAGCATATTCACGCGGAGCTACATCAGATCCTGAGTTGATAAATACCTGAGACGTGAGCAGAGTGGCAGATATGACATTAGATAGGGATATGACGAAGGACGAGGTGAAAGTGGAGGAAAATTTCTCGTATCGCCTACGAAATTTAAATAATGGTAGCCATGCGATAAATCGGGGTTACGGATGTTCAACTAGGCAACTAGGCAGCTCAAAAATCAAACGCCTAATTTAAAATGTTGCGCTTCACAACAAGTCGAAAATTGTTTCGTTTAGGCGATCAGAGTGATGGTCTTCGTCCTTTTGGCAGTCAACCCCGCCGATTCGCATCCCACTCGGCAAACAGCAACATGGAAGTGGGGTCTGCTGCTGCCAGTTGCGCCGCCTCGGCCGCTCCCCCGCCAGAAGACGAGGCTTCTCATACTGAAGAACCCGTCGCTGGTTCCACAGTGCCGGCGGATGAGGCGGTGGGCGACGCTGGAAAGCACAAGAAGCAGCGCGCGGGGCCGCGGAAGCGGCGTCCCAAGAAACACAAGCAGGTGATTCCCGAGCCTCACGATGACGACACGGCGCTGACCGAAGCTTCGTCGCCAGAAAAGGATACTGTATCTCGCGTCACTGTCAAGCCCCAGTCATTGCGCGTGTCAGCGTCGCCGAGTGCACCTGTTTTGAGACCGATGAGCAGAGAGAATGTGTCGAAGTCTCCATCGGCGTTGCCTCTTTCGACCACGCAGGTGGCGTCGCCACCAGCACTCGGGCTCGATCCACTGAAAGGCTCGCCATCGCGCAATCCGATGGGTCTTGCCGGTGCTCAGAATGACTTTGCGGGACAGAACATGATTCCTATCTATGCTGCTGGTCGACCCCCTCCCTCGGACGATGACAGCGAGCGCACCGAGCGAGAGTACTGGACGCAGTGGGTGATTGAAGCTGCGGAAAAGGAACGAACGCGGAGGCTGAATGTGCTCCGCCAGCTACAGCAAGAAGAGGAAGAGGAGGTGCGACGGCGCCGTTCGTGGGCGATCGCCGCCATCGAGAAGGAACAGGAGGCCATGATGCGCGAGATGTTTCTGGACAACATGAAAAACACGCAGTGGTTCCAGTCGACCATCTCGCGCTTCTCGGAGGACTACGAGGTCGTGTGCCCCAACAGCTGGTTCGGCTGCACCTTCAGCTGCATGCTGAAGGACCTCGAGAAGCATCTGGAAAGCTGCGTGTACCGCCAGGTTCCCGACAGGCTTGACCAAGCCGGTGAAGACTCGTCTGTCGACTTGTACTCGTACGACATTGTGTGTCCGAACGCTCTACTGGGATGCAAAGCCGTGTGTTCGCGAGAGAATCTGGCTGAGCACTTGGCGACTTGTCCTGTGAATGGGAAATCGCGTGAGAAGGAGTGGGAAGAACGGCTCGAGTGGCGGCGCAACGTGATTCTCGCGACCGAGCAAGAACGCGAGCGGCGAATACACGAAGCTTCAGTGTCCGAAGCGAGTGGCCTCTCGTTCGGCCACTTGCAGCGCCTGTACGAGGAGCAGACAGCCATGATGCAGGTGGTATTGCACGACGAGATGGTCGATTTCTATCAGCACAAGCAACAGGAAGCGCGAGACATGCGACCATGGGTCGAGCAGGCTCTGGAGAAGGTGAACCGCGAAATACGTGCGCTCTGGGGAGACTCGGCATATGTGGAAGGCTACGGGTCGTTTACGACTCAGCTCTATGGTGCATCCAGTGACGTCGATCTGGTTGTGTTTGGCGTCGCCGAGGAGCACCAAGTGAGCTGCCAGCACTGTGTGAGCGTGTTTGCAGCACATTTGCAGGCCTCCAAGTCTGCAGATTTCGTCGACATTAGTGCATTGACTCGCGCGTCGATCCCACTCGTCAAGGTTGTCGTCGTTCTGGACTGCGGCGGCGAAGCTGAAGGCACAAGCGAGCATTCCGTGCTGAGGATCCCGTTTGATATCACGTTCGACGAGCCTGACGGTGTGTGGCATAACGGTGTCGCGAGCGCATCTCTCGTCAACACGCTGGCGACTCATTTCTATGGACTTCGAGAGCTGGCACTTGTTCTGAAGCACTTCCTCGTCAAGCGCAGTTTAAACGATCCTTATGTCGGCGGACTTTCGTCGTACGGACTCCTGCTGATGATCGTGTACATCTTGCTGGAGCAAGGCGCGTTCCTTTCGTCCGTCGACGCCGAGCACTTGGTTGGTTGCGACCATGATATACAGGCAAGCGATGTCAGAGTGAGGATGGGCTGTAATGATGATACGAAAAGGCCCGTGAGGTGTCATGAGCAGCACCGAAAAGGAGAACAAGTGGCGAAAGAGATCATCCGACAGAGCATCGTCAAACAACAGCGACGCCAACAATACGGGGGAACCGAGAAGATGGAGCCGAAGAAGAAGCGACCGGGGCTGCCGGCAATTCTGACGGGCGACAACGAGCACGAGGCCAAGCCGTACCTGCTCGGGAAGCTACTAATGGACTTTCTGCATTTCTTCGGCAATGACTTCCGCCAGAACGTCGACCAAATCTCCGTGCTCAACCGTGACGACATTGACGATCCGGATATCCTGGAGATGACGTTGGCTATGCCGAGCGTTGGCTATACCTCGGGCTCCGAGTCGGCGCGGTCAGTGAACGCTTCACCGTCAAACTCATCTGCTTCTCCACTACAACGGTCGCCGACAACGAGTTTCTTGTCATTGGATCCAATGGTGTCGCCTCCGCCTTCCCAGAACGGCGTGTTTCTCATACAGGATCCGCTCCAGCTCAACAACAACGTCGGCAAGTCGTGCTATCGTGTGAGCCAGGTGTTTCGCGATTTCTCGGACTTTCTGAGCTTTCTGACGGCGCTGATTGTGCGGGGAAGCGTCATGACAACTGGCAAGAAGAAGAAGAAGGTATCGAACCAAGACGACAGCGACACAGTGCAGGCAAACGGCAGTGTAACACCTCCACTCTCCTCCTCGCCCGTGTCTGAGACTCGGACCTATCGCATCCTGATGTCGGTGTTTGAGATGAAGTCACGTGAGAAGCGCGCCAGTCTTGATTTTGCTGAGCGCTCAAAGGAAAGCGGCGGCTGACCAACGACCTACTCCTGTTTGGTGAGCTTCCAGCGGATGGTCTCGCCGGCCTTGAGTGGCACGAGCTGGTTGCCGTCGAACGGGTAGGTTGCCGGCACGGTCCAATCCTGACGAGACAGCACAGTCTCGCCTTGGTTGCGCGGCAGTCCGTAGAAGTCGGCGCCATGCTCGCATGCGAACGCGTGCAGCAGCTCAAGCTTGCCGACTTCCTCAAACGCCTCGGCGTACAGCTCGAGCGCGGAGTGAGCCGAGTAGATGCCCGCGCAGCCGCAGCCCGACTCCTTCTTGGTCGCGATATGTGGCGCGCTGTCGGTGCCGAGGAAGAACTTGCTGCTCCCGCTCGCGATGGCGGCTAGCAGCGCCTGACGGTGGGTCTCGCGCTTGAGAACCGGCAGGCAGTACTTGTGCGGACGCAGACCTCCCTGGAAGATGGCTGTGTTGAGGAGCAACAGTCGTGAGACCATCGGAACGACATTGGTGATGAGGAGGAGACGGACGTACCATTGCGGTTGTAGAGCAGATGCTGCGGCGTGATGGTAGCGGCGACGTTGGCCGGCGCCTGCGCGACGAACTCGGCCGCGTCCTTGGTCGTGATATGCTCCATGACGATCTTGAGCGTCGGGAACTTGGCGACGAGCGGTCGCAGCACCTGCTTGATGAACTCTGCCTCGCGGTCGAAGATGTCGATGCTCGGGTCGGTCACCTCGCCGTGCACAAGCAGCGGCATGCCGAGCTCGCTCATGGCCTCGAGCGCCGGGTACGCCTTCTCGATCTGCGTGACGCCCGAGTCCGAGTTCGTCGTCGCACCTGCGGGGTAGAGCTTGACGGCGAAGATGTGGCCCGACGCGTGCGCCTTGCGGATCTCGTCGCCGGTCGTCCCGTCCGTCAGGTACAGCGTCATGAGCGGCTGGAATCCCGCGCGGCGCTCGGTCGGCACGGCCGCGAGGATCCGGTCACGGTACTCGAGCGCGTGCGCCGTCGTCGTGACAGGCGGCACGAGGTTGGGCATCACGATGCAGCGCGCGAACTGCTCGGAAGCGTGCGCCGCCGTCAGCGCCAGCGCCGCGGCGCCATCGCGAAGGTGGTGGTGCAGGTCGTCGGGGCGAGTGGTCCAGCGGAGCTCGGCCGGCGCAGAGGCAGCAGAGGAAGCCATGGCGCGCGCAAAGGGGCGGGTGATCGCTCGCATCCAAAGATGGTGGCTGACGATGTGTGGTTGATGAGTCCATTCCGAAATAACATGGCGAGTTTTTTGTGGAGTGAACAGAATGGATGCTTTGATAGGGACCACAGCATATCCAAAATGTGTTGAGCATGCCAGCCAGCACACAAGCGACGAACCATATTTGACAAGAGGTTTTCTCCATTAGGCAGTGACCGGTGGTCGTGTTGGTTGCACACGCCATTAGCTATCGCTACGACTGTACGACCCGCACGAGCCTCCGCGCTAGAGCGACCGACTGAGCTTTGCAATGAGGCTGCGCTTAGTCCATGATGAGACCCTCGTACTTGGTCTGGAACCACTTCATGGCGTCCTCCTTGTGCAGGCGGTGCGGCGCGCCAATGCGCGACTGCTGGATCTTGCGGCGCGACACGCGGGCACCCGGGCGGTTCAGCACGACGAAGAAGTCCATACCGTAAATGCCCGTCGACGGGTCGTACTTGATGCCCAGGTCAATGTGCTCCTGGATACCGAAGCCGAAGTTGCCCGTGTCCGAGAAGTTGCGCTTCTTCAGCTCGTACTCCTTCACCTTGAGGCCACGGTCGAGGATCTCAAGAGCGAGCTCGCCGCGGACCGTCACGTGGCACGAGATCTTTTCGTTACGACGGATGCCGAACGTACGGACCGTGTAGCGGGCTGTGCAACAACAAGCAATCAACAGTTAGGACTCAACCATCCCATAGACCGCATCACGGCCGCCTCCAGCAAAGGTGAACGCGCTAGCATCCAAGACGACAGCACACTCGGCCGCAGAGAGGGAGGAGCCGTCGGCGGTCCAACCAACCTCATTCCAGAGAGCTCTCGGTCCTCGGCGGTACGTGTGCGTCGTGTTGGGACGATCGCCGGCCATGCAGCCAGCTCTCGTCGAATGCTCCCGTTGGGTACTCGAACGCGCGCGATCGGGGATGGACCGAGGGATCGACCCCCGGCACCCAGAAAGGCCGTTGATTTAAGCGCAGCAGCACCGACCTTCCAGAGAAGATCGATGCCGCGTTGCCCGGGTAAGTAGCCTGTTAGGGCGTTCTTTGCTTTTCGGCGGCCCACTGCCGACGGAAAAGCTTACCCTTGGAGTACACGGGCTTCTGGCCCGTGAGCTGCTCCAGCACACGCGCAGCGCGCGTGAGCTTGTCGCCCGACTCGCCGACACAGCAGTTGATGACGAGCTTGTCGACCTTGATGTCGCGCATCGCGTTGTTGCTCTTGTCGCCGGCCTGTTGCCACACATATCAAGACCGCCGTCAGGACCTCCATACACAGCACAGAACAGCATCATTGCATCCGCCGAGACCCAGAGCCGGCACGGCCACGCACCATCTTGCTTGGTTGGTTTGAGCTCTTTGGAGAAGTACGGCCGCAATTCGGCTTGCCGCCCTTGCCTGGACACCTGCCACCCAACCAATCCTCGAGTCCCCAATATAACATGAAAACTCGGGACACTTATTCGCACCTAACCAAAACGATGTGGTAAGACAAAATACCGGTATTGTCGGTATCTTACCCCCGAATCTTTCCACACACAGCCACTTGAACCGACCATCATTCCGCAGATCTTGACACGGAAAACGAAAGGGGGAAAAAAGCGGAAAGGGGCGGAAAGCAAAGAGAGGTCGGAGCGGAGGGCCGTCGCGCCGCAAGAAGAGCAGCAGCCATGGCGATGCGCGGGATCACCGGCGATGCGCACTTCTTCGAGGAGAGCATGAACCTGGATCGCATCCGCAAGCTGCTGGACAACAAGCTGGGTGTGGCGGGCCACGCCGAGAAGCTCGAGGCCATGAAGGCGCTGCTGGCGTCCATCAGCAAGGGCGAGGATGTGTCCATGTTCTTCGCCGACGTCGTCAAGAACGTGATCGTGGCGTCGGTCGAGGTCAAGAAGCTCGTCTACATGTACCTCGTGCACTACGCGGACGCCAACTCGCAGTGCCGCGAGCTCGCGCTGCTCTCGATCAACTCGTTCCAAAAGGACCTGGCGGACCAGAACCAGCTGATCCGCGCGCTGGCGCTGCGCGTCATGACAAGCATCCGCGTGCGCGACATTATGCAGATCCAGCTGATCGCGATCCGCAAGTGCGCGGCGGATTCTTCGGCGTATGTGCGCAAGTGCGCAGCCAACGCTATCAGCAAGGTGTTCGTGGTCGACCCCGAGCAGAAGGACGTGCTGGCGGAGATTATCGGCACGCTGCTGAATGATTCGTCGACGATGGTGCTCGGCAGTGCTGTGCAGGCGCTGAACGAGGTGTGTCCTGACCGACTGGACCTGTTGCATCGTCCGTTCCGCAAGATCTGCCACCTGCTCGCGGATATTGACGAGTGGGGCCAAACGGTGACGATCGACGTGCTGATCCGCTACTGCCGCGAGCAGTTCCA
Source organism: Phytopythium vexans (assembly GCA_003413675.1). Classification (NCBI taxonomy): domain Eukaryota; phylum Oomycota; class Peronosporomycetes; order Pythiales; family Pythiaceae; genus Phytopythium; species Phytopythium vexans. Next base: position 390,976 of record QLOC01000021.1, on the reverse strand, counting down.
GGCGCCAGAGGTGATCGCGTATGAGGAGAGTAACAAGGGCAAGAACGTCAAGGAGCTGTTCCCGAAGCGCAAGACCAAGCGTGGGTTCTACTCGGACGACGAAGGGGACGATTCGGGTTCGGAGAAAGGAAGCAGTCGGCGCGAAAACAACAATTCGTATTCGAATGCGTCTGCGTTCAATTTGGGCTCGAACGCGTCGCGAGGAGAGATTTTGCCGTCGATCGGGTCGGTGTTTCGGAGCGAGGCAGTCGCAAGTGGCATCGGAGGTGGCGAGGAGCTCGATGAAGACCACCGATTGCTGCTGCGATCTTCCATCCCGTTGTTGAAGTCTCGCAACAGCGCGGTGGTGCTGTCAGTGGCGACGCTGCACTACTACTGCGGTACGCACAGTACAGCGACATCGACATTGATTGGCAAGTCGCTGGTGCGCATTATGCGGAGTCAGCGCGAGATCCAGTACGTGGTGCTGTCCGTCATCTCTTCGATGTCGGTGTCTCGTCCGGATATGTTCCGACCTTTCCTGCAAGAGTTCTTCGTTCGGGCGACCGACCCTGCGTACGCGCGCAAGTTGAAGCTTGAGATCCTGACATCTGTAGTGACCGAAGAGAACGTGAGCATCATCCTTCGCGAGTTCCAAGCGTACGTGCGCCACGTGGACAAGTCGTTCGTGACGATGACAGTGCGTGCGCTGGGGCGTGTTGCCGACGCTATGCCAAGCGTCGCTGAGCGTTGCCTCAATGGGTTGATGCGCTTGGTGCGCTCGTCAAACGAGCAAGTTGTTGCCGAGAGTGTGGTTGTGATCCGCCAGCTGTTGCAGCAGCGCGCGATCGAGAAGGACCGTCTGCGAGTGGTGCGATCCCTCGCAGCTATGATGATCGCCGGTCGCGTTACAAGTCCATCTGCGCGAGCGTCGATTGTGTGGATGCTTGGCGAGTTCAATGACGACGGATCGGGGACAACGTGCGCAGCGGAGTCTCTCCGTCTTCTTGTGAAGAAGTTCTCGGAGGAAGCGACTGAGGTTCGTCTGCAGATTTTGAATCTTTCGGTCAAGCTTGGCCTTCGTGAGCCGCAAAAGCGTCAAATCCAGCTGCTGCTCCAGTATGTGATCGAACTGTGCAAGTTTGACGTCGATTATGATGTTCGCGACCGCGCACGCCTCGTTCGTGCGGCCTTGTCTGGTGACGCTTCGATCGTGAACCCCCACAAGCTGTTCGCGGGCAAGAAGCCATCTCCTCTCATTGGTTGCGAAGAAGAGTCTAAGCGGCGGTTTACTCTCGGGACGCTGTCGAACCTTGTTCACCACAGTGTGCCTGGCTATTCGTCGCTTCCGGAGTGGAGAAGTGCGAAGCCTGACTCGTCGCTTCGAGATGAGCCTGCGTTCGTGGAAAGCTCGAGTCCGCGTCATGGTCGCCGGAGCCCACGTCGCGGCAAGAAGAGCAAGCAAGGTGGCGCGAACAATTTCTACAGCGACGAGAGTTCGTCGGATCGCGAATCGGAATCAGGCTCCGAGTCGGAATCGGGGTCGGAGGACGAGTCTGAGAGTGGCTCCGAACAAGAGAGCAGCTATGATGGCAGCGAGTCGGGTTCCGATCCTGAGTCGTCTGGCTCTGAATCGGCTGATGAGAGTGCAGCGTCGTCTGAAGACGAAAGCGATGCCTCGTCGGAGGAGTCATCCGAGGAAGATGATCGCCGACGTCGCCGGCGTAACAAGAACAAGGCGCCTGCATCTCCTCGGAAGAACGCCGAGAAGCCTAAGAAGTCGTCGGACCTGTTCGATCCTCTCAATTTCTTTGACGCTCAGCCTGGTGCTTCGTCCGGCGGTGCGCAGGGATCTGCACCGATGCCAGCTGCTCAGGGTGGCAACAACCTTTTGGGTGACCTCATGAACCTGACAATGTCGTCGTCGTCGAGTGCGCCGACTCCCAAGCGCGAGTTGCTGTCGTCGCTGATTGGGAACGGTTTGGACATTCAGTACTCGTTCCTGCGCCAGCCTTCCATGTACTCGCCTAGCATGAACCTCATTCAGCTGTGGCTCGGGAATCAGTCGACGAACCCAATTTCCCGCGTGCAAGTTGTCGCCAAGCAGAAGAAGGACGGTGACAAGGATGGACAGAAGACACCGCAGGTGATGTCGTTTCCCGAGATCCCAGTGCTGTTCCCTGGTTCGACGCCAGCAATGGCGCAGCTGCATGTGGACTTCCATGGTCGACTGGACAAGGTGCCGCTCCAAGTAGTCACGAGCGAAGAGACGTTCGATGTAGAGCTGGTTCCGACTGCCGGGGAACTCCTGATGGCCCAGCAGATGAACGTGGACGAGTTCGCGCAGCGCATCTCGATGGCTGAGCCTTCTTCTCTGCACACGAGCGAGCTCACACTCTCGATTCCCGTACAGATGAGCGCCGTGACGCAGGGCGTGCTGCGAGACTGCAACGTGGCCCAAATTTACGAGATCAACAACGTCAACGCCGTGGCGGGCAAGTGCAAGTTCGCGGGTCGCGTGCGCGGCGGCGGACCGGTTCCGGAGGTGGTGCTCATGGGTATCGAGGTGCAGATGCAGACCGGGAAGGCGCGGCTGCTGGTCGTGGCGCGCGACGCCGTGCTGGCGCAGCGTATCGCCGCAAACGTCAAGAGGAACGTGGGACTTTGAGAGATATGACCCCAGCGACCGCCTAGTAGTGTCAGCGAGCCTATAGTGGAGAGTTGCGTGCCGAGCGTGAATAGCAATCTGGCGTCTAGCGTCTAGGCATCGAGGTCGCGCGGACTTCATCGCTAGAATACATGCGGTGATCTTGAGCATGCATTAGATGTTGTCAGAGATGACCTTGTGAAACCTGAGCTGGTGGTTTATTCAGGTGGACCCAACCGTTAATCGTTTGTCAGCTCGAAACGAGCGTTCACGACGCGCGCCACTTTGTTCCGAATCGTGTTGTCGAAAACGTGCTGGATCAAATCGGAAGAAGATCGATGCGTTCGTGGCGTAACGAGGCAGGAAGGATCCCCATACTCTATTCCAGCATGCTCTATTCCAGTGTTGGGATCGCTGCGATCTTCCTCATGTCGACTGTGCCAATGGACGCGGCAACACCCACGATCCTGCACCGTCCATATCCGTGTGAGACAGCGAATGGATCTGGCCCATCCGACTGTGGCTGCTTGGGGTGCGAGCGGGGTCGCACATTTCTTTGAAGTTCGCGTGTGATCCAAATCCGATTAATTACCCATTTTATCTCATAGAACAATATTAAATACGCATTGCAGCGAACAAATGTCTCAATATTTCCAGAATGCACATGTCGTTGTTTCGAAAAGAGCGCGGGAATGACAGTGATTTCCATGCGGGAAGGCATTCCAAAAGGACGTTGATCTCTTCACTTCGCGTGGTGGTAAGGCAGGCAAAGGGGTGCGCGTCATGCAGGCGGAGCGGGATCTGCGGGACGCCTTCCGCGCGCTGACGCTCATGCGGGCCGACCTGCTGCAGACGCGGGGCGAGAAGCAGCAGCTCGAGGCCAAGTGGGAGCAGCAGCAGCAGCGTGAGTTCGAGCAGCGCGAAGCTCTTCGCGAGACCTTCTTGATGCAGGAAGAGGATTTTCGGGGCCAGCTGCACCGGATTGCGGCCGCCTATGAGTCAGAACGAGGTCTCCAGGGGTCGAAGGGGTCGCGGTGCACGCGGAGTGTCGAGTCGATGGCCGAGACGGAGCGTCCCGAGTCGGGGAGCGACGACGAGAGTCTAAAGAAACATGACGGCTTGAGTCGCTCGGAGAACAACCAGGAGGAGGAACACGGAGGAGGGAAGCCAGGTGGAGCTGGCGAGAGGCGGAGGGAAGACAACAACGAGAGCCCCAACGTGGACGAGATGGTGCAGGAGAAGCTGACGCTGCTGGCCAAGATCCACCGCCTGAACGCTATAGTGAACGAGCAGACGTCGGCGCTGCTGGAAGAACGCGCACAGTTCGCGGAGGCTCGCGAGGACCTGACGCTGAGCTTGGAGGAGTCGGCGCAGCAGCTAGCGGATGTGGAGGCCCGAGCGCAGGACCTGGCGAGCGAGAAGCAGTTCGTCGAGGAGAAGTACGAGTTCCTGCACACCAAGTTGGATCTGCTCAAGAACGACCAAGGTGCGCTCACAGACAAGCTCCGCGTCGCGGAGGAGGCCAAGCAAGAGATGGAGCGGACGATAGACGAGCAAAAGTCGACGCACCAGTTGGAGCTGATGGCGCTTCGAGGAGCGCACAAGTCGGAGCGGACGCGCTTAATGAAGGAACTGGAAATGCTCCAGAGCTCGGCAGTTGATGCTGCGTCTGCCGCTACAACTGATTCGGATGCGACATCATCGGCGCAACAAGAACTGGAGGCCGCGAAGACGAAGCTGGACGGTCGAGAGCAAGAGATTGGGAAGCTGTGCGCTGAGCTGGAGATGGCGAAAGAGGAGCTACGGCGTGCACATGACACCCATGGTAGTGCCGTGACTGACAGTGAGAAGAAGCTGGAGTCCTACACTCAGACCAGCTTGATCTTGAAGAAGGAACTGGTCGACAAGGAGGAGGAGATGGCTCAACTGCGTGTCAGTCTGAAAGAGAAGGACGAGTTGTTGCGCACCGCCGAGGGTGAATGCGCGACACTGAAGGAGTCCGTGCAGAAAGCCGGTGCTGAGCGTGTGGAAGTCGAGGACGAGCTGAAACGCCTCGAGGAGGAATCTGCCACGATCCGCGGCGATCTCGAACGACAAATTGGAGAAGCCGAGACACGTGAATCAGCACTGAAGCTTGAGATTATCGAGTTCGAGAAGGTCAAAGCTCGCCAAGACCAGTTGGTAGAAGAGTTGAGGACGACCAAGCTGCGCCTAGAGGAACGCGATGAGGATCTATCCAGTCGAATGGACGAAGTGTCAAAGCTGCGAACGCGCTGCGAAGAGCTGGGCAGAGCTGTCGAAGATCAGAAGGCTGAAAATGGCCGGATATCGCAGCAGCATCAAGAGGTTGTCATTGCTGCTCAAACGATGAAGAGCGGGCTCGAGACAGACTTGAACGCCGCGCGTGATCAGGTATCGACGGCAACTGCCGAGCTGAAGCAAGCACTGGAGAAGCTGGGACTCATTGAGCAAGACAATCAGCTGCAGCATCAATCTCTGTCGATGGAAAAGAAGGCGCTGCAGCAGGAGGTGCGAGAGTTGAAGCAGTCGGTCAAGCATGGTAAGGACGAGTTGTCCAAGAGCGACCAACTACGCACCGAGTTGCAGCATCAACTGTCTGGTCTCCAGTCGCAAGAGCGAGCTCTTCAGGCTCAAGTGCAGTTTGCACAGCGCCAGCTAGAAGCTAGAGAAACTCAACAGCTGCGCCAAGAAGACCGACGGATACCAGATGACGACGAGCTGACCACCTTGCTTGCGAGCTCAAGCGCCACACACCCGTCGACGGCATGGACGGCAGTGCAGCGAAAGATCCGAGAACTGGGCACGTTTCTCCCGCAGCTGCAGACGCTCTCCGTGCTGATGGACGACGCGCTGTGTGTCTGCGAAGCGAATGCGGGTGCGTTCTCAGTCCTGAGCCCACAGCTCAAGAGCCCTGCAAGATCTGGCGGTGCTGCTGGTGCCGGCAAGAGTGTCCTGTTTCACGACACTGTCGCGTTTGTGCGGTTTGCACATCAGCTGCAGGCTCTGGTGACACGCCAACCGGAGTACCTCAAGCAGGTTCGGCGCTTTCACCGTCGTGTTTTCGAGGTCGTGTCGCACTGGTATGAGTGCACCGACCTGGATGACATCCCGGCACCACCATTCTCGATTTCATCCCAGGAAGTCGCACTAGTTCTCATAAACTGGACGCGTGACAAGAGCAAACGGCTCTCGACGCGGCAGTGGCTCGAGCAGGTTGAGGCGTTTGGTTCGACGAGCGGTGTCACGATCGAAGATGGGGTTCTGCAACAACTATCGTACGAGGGATCAACCTTGGTGTTGGAGGATATGACCGTCGAAGTCAAGGAGGCATTCCTCATGCTGATTGCGCCCATCTTGCGGCGCAACCCGTCGCTGTTCGTGCGCGTCTTCACTCGCCTTGTGGCTCCGGCACGCCACTCCAGCCGCACAACGGTTGCTGTTCTCGAAGACAAGCGATGGGAGATGAAGATCCACGTGCAGGCGTCGAGCTTCATGTCCGTCCCACCACGCGCCGAAGATATGGCATCGGAGGAAAGCGACTCGTTCAACGTTGAACCTCCACCGAGTCCATCGTCGCTCTCGAGCATTAGCAGCAACTCGACGTCGTCGTCGATGAACACGCGCTGGCAAATCATCCAAGAGCGGCTCCAGCGCATGCAGGGCCAGTAAGTAAAGTGTACTCAAGTAAGTCTGTACGGGCACAAGTATCAAGTCCATTGCATTTTTCGAGATTGTTGCGGTGGCGTCACGATCAAATCACCCGTGGCGGGACGCCAGTCCGTCGCGACGCGCGCTTCCCAGGTTACTCGGCCTTCTTCTTGGCCTCAGAGAACATGAAGTCGTAGTCCTGGATCTGGCTCCGCAGCGAGTCGCGCTCCTCCGACAGCGCGTGGAGCTGCTCGTCCTGGCGTTTCACCTTCTCCTCCAGCTGCTTGATGGTCGCCACGTGCTTGTCAGACTCGGTCTTCTCGTCCAGCAGCTTCATGAAGGCGGAGCTCTGTCCTTCGGCCTGCTTCTTGACCGCCTCGATCTTCGCCTCAGCCTGCACAAGCTCCTTGCCCGTGGACGCCACCTTGGTCGTCAGCGCGGCGTTCTCCTCCATCAGCTTCGTCAGCACGTCCAGCTTCTTCTGCTTCTTGGCGCCGTCGAGATCATCCTTCTCGTCGTCCAGCAGCTGGTGCAGCTTGGCAGCCTGCTGCTTGAAGGTCTCATTCTCGTCTAACAACGCCTTGTAGCCCGAAGCCGCGTTCTCCGCTTGCTTCGTCATGGCCTTAAGACTCAGCTCCAGGCGGATGTTGGTCGACATTGACATGTACACGAGGCGCAGCAGTCTGCACGCACGCACGACAGTGAGTCTCCACACCTCATCACAACCCCACAACCACAATCCTGCCATCGTACAGGAACAGGAAGAGGCAGAAGCCCGAGATGTACATGTTGCGCTGTGCCGTGAGCAGGCGGATGCGCAGTCCGTCACTCAGCACCTCGTCCGACGAGTGGTGGTTGTAGCAGGTCAAGACATCAGCTAGATATCCACCAGAATCATCGAAAGCTGTCAGTCTTCCTCCCACGACACAATGAGGCGATACCGCAAAGCGCAACACGCACAGATGAACATGAGCCCCACGAGCGAGAGCACGACCGTGGCGACGAGCGACGCCTTCGAGTCGCGACCGCCGAACTGCTTGGAGAGGAAGGTGATGACCGCGAGCGTGATCTTCTGCCCGAACGGCAGGCTCACGACGAGGCACACGACGCCCTCGGCGATCATCATCCAGAAGAGCATGTGGTTGAGCAGCATGGTTCTCCGTCTGGGTTCCCGGGGTGGGGCGTCCTGGTCGTCGGTAATCACGCGAAAGAAGTTTACGGCTGCTTGCGCTGGGGGGCGGCCGAGGAAACAGCGAATGCCGACCCAACTTCGACGAGAACGAGAAGAGCAACGGATCGCCTGAGTTGTCGAACCGGTGAAACACACGGTATCCTCACCGGTATACCGTTCCGGCAATCTGACATCGACCGGTATGACTCGACCTTCTAATCGAAGCACTCGGCGCGGCGCCATTTACCGCCACACCAAAGGAAGGAACGGCAACCACGCCAGCCCGCTCGGGCCGACCGACGTCTGCCGCGCGACGCCCCTCGGTCCCGTTCGCTGCGCCTCCGAGCGCCTGCCTGCCGTCTACTGAGCTGTAAGCAGCAGCAAGTGTCGGTCGGCGATGGGCGTCATCTCGATCGGCGCGTCGCTCGGCGTGCGCGACGCCAGCACGGCGATCGAGCCGCAGTCAGTGCCACCGACATCAGCCCCGACTCACCAGCGTCGCGGGTCGCGTCCTCACTCGGCCGCTGGGTTCTCCATGCCGAATGGCGCAGAGTTGGCGGCTCGCGATAGCAGCAGCAGTGTGTCGGCAGGACGAAGAAGGCAGTCAAAGAAGCGTCAGGCGAGTGTTGCTCCAACTGCAACTAATAGTCGAAGCACAGGAAATGGAGCTGCTGTTGGAGCTGGCGGCGCAGATTCGCGGACGTCGAGCGCCAAGGCGGGTCGTACTCACTCTAGCGAGAGTGCGAGCGGTGTCGCTGCGCTGAGTGGAGCAGGGAAGCAGCGCAAGACGAAGGCGGGCAAGAGGATGAGTGTGACGACAAGCGGCTCGCCGCGGATCCGGCAGGTGAGCATCAAGACGACGGTGGACCCGAGCGCGCTCGCTCCGCACGTGATCGGTACGCGGGGTGGCAAGCTCAACGTCATCATGGGACGTGCCAAGTGCACGATCGTCTACCGCCAGCCGGACGCCACGGTGGAGCCTAAGGGGACCGACTTTGCGATGAACTTTACCGTGTCGGGCGACTCGAGTAACCGCGTGGACGACGGCATCCAGCTGCTGCAGGCCGTCGTGGAGAGCGCCGAGCAGCAGCTGCGGCGGTATGGAGGTGACGAAGCGGTACCTAACCAGTCGTCACCAGTCAGGAAACACACGAGGTTTGTTGACAGCGAGGCGGAGAACACCAACAGCTCGCGAGGAGACGAATCGCCTGATAATTTGCTCGGCGATCGCAGACAAGGACGAGATGAATCACAAGCGCAAGGCAGTCAAGTTGCGGAGAGATCTACAGGGTCGAGGAAACACGAGAAGCGGCAGCATCGGGTCGAGCGCACGGTGGAGCAAGAGATACTGGATGAACGGCATGCGCAGACTCGAATACGAAAACCCGCCGAGACATCTCGGTCTTCAGTGCGATCACACAAAGACAATGGAGGAAGTGACGAACAGGAGCGAGGACTGTCGGCGCCGAGCGCGCACCGCAAGCGTAAGTGTTGTTTGATATTGTTGCGTATGAGGCTATTGTATTGACGAATACTGATGTTTATGCGCTCGCTATCATAGGGCGACGAGACGAGACGATGGATGGGGCTGCAAGTGGCACAAAGCGTGGGAAGCGTGGTATTGACTCCGACATTGATCGATCAGGAGAGAGCAGTCTATCGCGAGAACGACGAACGTTTCGGGAAGAAGCCAAGAGCTACGGACAGAATGGTCATGCTGATGTTGAAGTGGACCCGACAGCACGAGTGGATGACGAGTTTCGAATACGAATGAGGCATTGGTCGCAAATGTCGCGTCGCGTCGCTCAAGAGTCCAGCCGAGCCCGTGTTCAGCTCGCGCTCGAGCACGCCAAGTATGTCCGATTGTCCCGGCAAGCGAATGCGCTATACCAGCAGAAGAAGGTGTCTGAGCTCGTCGTGAAGAAGCAGAGCGAGATGCTGGTGGAGTCATTTTCGTCGACATCTATCCAGAAGAAGCAACAGCACGGCAAGATGCAGCGACTATCGAGTGCTCACGATGGTTTGCAGGCAATATCAGCCACGAATCGCACTGCCGGCCGAGCTCCACGCATGGGATCAAGAAATACGACAACTCAGCCTAAAACAGACATGATGGGGCTCGACAAGGATCTCCTCGATTTGATTGACAAAGTGAACAACCTAGGGAGACCCTCAAACCCGGTTATGTCGACGGTATCCTCTCGTACGAACACTGCACACAGATCCGACAGCAATGCTGCCAGCGTGGATGGTGAGCATCCTGAGATTACCGATTCGTCTACTGTGCTGCCGACTGTAGCAGATGGTTCCAGAGATGATAGTGGTGACGTAGATGATGTCGAGATCGGCGGCCCAGATTCGAGCTTTTTCGAGTCGGATGACGAGTCAAGCACGACGGAGAACCTGCGCCGCCAATCCTTCCGCTCGACGTGGGACATCCCGGGCTTGACGCGCGACCTCAACTTGATTCAGGACTACACCGAAGAGAGTGATTGCAAGCTGCTTGGCTTCCTTGCTGGCGAGCGCCAGTATTTCTACCTGGAGCCGCTCGATGTTCAGCACGTGTCGTCCCGCGAGCGTGCGCAGCTGGAACGGTGGATGTTGACGAACCATGATGTGCGGATCCTGAGCGACTACATATGTGAGAAATCTCATTTGGGCCGTGAACTTGCTGAGGTGGCAAAATCATTTGGAGACTACTCCGTTCCCGCCCACACCCAGAACCAAGCTGAGGTATCCAGTCCTGAAAAGGGGGTGTTCCAGACCTCTATGCACTCTCAGTGGAGCGAAATGGAGCTCAAGTTGATGGAGGTGCACTCTATTGCGCTGGCTGTGCATGTGCTCGGTCGGCACTACCAGGCGACGATCGTTCTGAGTGACAGGCAGCCGACTACGGGGAGCGATACCGCAACGCCAAGCGCCGCATTGGGGGATTTGCTTGCACCGTCGACACTGTCATCGGACTTATTCAAGTACATCCTTCGACCCATCCGTTCCTCGGCTATTGAGTCGAGTTTATTCGATGCACTGCCTATCTCGCTAGTTCGTGAAACGATCGAACACTGTCCTGAGCTCGTCAACCACGTGTTGCAGTGGAAGGATGCGGATGACATTCCCGATGATATTCGCAAGGACCTGCAGCTGCTTGGATGCACTGATAACGTTACCTCTTCCGATGCCATTGAACCGCCAGCGGAGCAGGTCAGTATCAGCACATACCTACAAGGTCTGCATCACCAATTCGAAGATCATTTCGACCAGCTGGATCATGTAATGTCGGGGCTTGTGGATGTCGTATCGGAAACCGGAGAACCTTCGTCGAACCTGTATCGTCCGCGGATCTCGAACGCGTTGGTTCTAGTGAACCAGTTCAAGACGCTGACGAGCAGGTTGATCATCGACAGTATCAAGCTCCAGCTGCACAAGTGGGGAACCGTGTTTGCTGGCAACGAGTTTGTATGGCTGGATCCAAACTTTGACGACTCGATGGACGGCACGGATAGCGATCGCTCGTACGACAAGTTTACGTGTCTCCAGGACGCGTTGTATGTGTGGCATAAGGTGAAGATTCTGTATGCAGCAAACGACGAGTTTGGGCAGACCGATGGCGAGGCGATCGAGTCTTCGACGCAAGTGGAACCCGAGTCTGAATCAATGACGAGTCTCGATGTCGAGCATGACCAATCGCTCGCGGCGCTGGAACACCTGACGCCAGCGGATATGATCGACGAGATACAACGCGTGTTTAGCACCGAGGACGCGAGGAAGTACGTTCTGACTGCGCTGAAGCTGGAGAAGGCCAAAAAGCACTTGGATGAGTCGCTGTCAACCATGCGCGACATGATGAGCGAGCTGGGACGCTCAGGACCGTGGCGGTCGCATGTCAAGCACTCGAATGCGCTCAAGCGGGAGCTGGCGAAGCAAGTCAAGATCGAGCGAAAGCTGATCCTGCATCAATGGGCTCGATATTACCAGACATATCCAGACAAGGTTCCGTTGCCGTCGCCGCAGTCGCAATTGCCAACCGGTGACACTGCGACTGAAGACTCAGCGATCCAGCCTGGATCGAATGAGCCCGTTCCTGATGAACAGATGTCTCAAACCCGTCAGGAATCTGAGGTGGACTGGACGGATGTGTATGATGCGAACGATCCGCCTGATGTGATTGAGATGAAGAAGCTGCGGCATGAGATCGAGTCGGCCACGTCATTGCTTGTCAAGAACATGGGTGGTGAGCGAGGAGGGCTCAGTGTGGACCAGCAAGCGCTCGTGGACGAGTGCAACGCGCTGTCGGCATCGTGCGTCCAAGCTTTGAGCAAGTTCCTCGGCGAGGAGACGACGGGTGGTGCTATCACGAGTGAGCGTTCCCCACGTCCGCGTCGAAAGCGTGCGTCCTCGACGAGTGCTGAGGAGCAGTCAGGCCGCACGCCGCCAACAAAGCAGACGCGGAAGTCCAAACCGGCGGAGAAACGAAAGCGCAAGAACTCGGACGCCGACAAGAAACGCCGGCGTCACAGCGTTACAGACGAAGCACCTAAGAAACCGAGGAGCCGAGTGCGCGCAGCATCCGTCAGTGTGTCGTTGGAAGAGCTCCGGTCCCTTGGAGCTGCTCCGAGTCTGTCGGAGTTGCTGGCCGACGATCAAGATGCGGGTTCTAACTCGTCTTCGATTGCGATTGCTGCGTCTCGTGAACGAGGCAGCAATGGACGACGAAGCGAGCTGGCGCCGCTTCGGATGGGCTGCGCGGGCTGTCGCGATATCCGTCGGCGATGCACTGGATGCTCCGGTTGTTGCTTGCACTGCGTCTGCGTGAGCTGTGGGTGCCGCATGTGCGCGTCCACGCGTGCGTCAGCCGTACAAAAGACTCTGGATGCGCTGGTGGTACTTGTCGAGGCCAAGGAGGGCTGTAAGCGGGTTGGCCAGCCAGCTTGTGGCATGTTGGCGACCTGTCAGCGATGTTCTCACTGCGCATCGCACTGCGCGTGCTCGAGAGGCACGGCAGGGTACTTGAATGGCTTGGGTGGTGGCGCGGTACAGCGGCGAGGGCGACGATTCCCGATCCGACCGACGGCTATGCGCAGGCGGAGTTCATCGATGGCCGAGTCCGAGGGTGGACAAGTGGATGGTACGCCTGCTGCCTTGGACGAGGCCACGCCAACAGCTCCCAGAGTTGCGTTGCCTTCGCGTCTGCGCGGTGGCCGCGGTCTATTGCCGACATTCGACTACACGATAGAGGGCGGCTTCGCTGGGGTTGGCGTCGACTTCATTGCTGGCGAGCAGACGCAGACGCGAACGTGGAGACCTGCTCCGTCCGACCGAAACGCGCAGGAGGATCTGTTCCGCGCAGCCCGCGTGCGCATGAAGCTGCACCGCGCTACGTTCAGCAAGGTGACGCTCGGCACCGGGCTCGCGTCGAACACATTCCTGGAGGGCGACCAACTCTGGCAGCCTGAGCGCATTCAGCTCATGTGGGCTCGTCGCGACTTCCACGGTGTGTTGGGTGTTCCGCGCGACGCGAGCACGCAGCAGATCAAGCGCCAGTACCGCAAGCTCGCGCTCAAGCTGCATCCAGACAAGGTATCCGATTCGACGTCGTCTTCGGCCGGATCGGATCTCCAGTCGATGGCGTCGGCTGCGAGCGCCACCTCGTCAGCTTCGACCGACAGTCGCGTCGACGCGTTCGTGGCGGCTACCCACTCGTACAAGATCCTGCTGGGCGAGCTTGGCGACGCCAACCGGCCGTGAGTGTGCACCACTTACCTATCAATAGCTGTGCTGACAAGGCGGGAACAGTCGAAAAGACACCACTGCCAGCATGGACGTGAACCGCATCTTCTCGGCCGAGCAGATCGCCGTGCCGCCCGCGCTGCCGCAGGTGCTCAAGGACTGGACGAAGGCCGTGATCCGCGACAACCCGGCGGACGTGCTCGCCTTCTCGCTCGCGTGGTTCCACGACAAGACGCAGATCGAGACGCGCCGACGCGCGGCGGAAACGCAGACGCGCCGCCTCAAGCAACTCTTCGAGGCATACGACGTGGACGGCCAGGGTCGCATGGAAGCCAAAGAGCTCGGCCGCTTCCTCAGCGGCGAGCTCGGACTCAGCGACTTTGCGGACGGCAGTCCCGACCTCGAGGACCTCATCACGGAGCTCGACCCGGACAGCACAGGGTTCATTGAGCTGCACGACCTGCTCCAGTGGTACCAGCGCCGCTGACCTGACCAAGCGAGCGGAGGTGGCACGGACGAATATCACGCTCTCTCTGTATCATCGTGCCTTGTTCCCTGTCTCGGCGTGGCACTCTACCCTACTCCCCTTCGTCGTGGCGCTGCTTGCCACCGCGTCGCCACTCTGCCTGCGTCCCCCCTGCTCTTAGGCGCTCACGTCCGAGACGGAGGCGGCGGCTGCCGAGTTCGAGTCGGTCTGCCAGATGCGGATCGTGCCGTCCTCCGAGCCGGTGGCGAACGACTCGCCCGACGGGTGGTAGCGCAGACATCGCACGGGTCCGTGGTGGCCCTTGTGCGTCTCGAGCAGTGCGCCGCTCGTGGCGTCGAAGACGCGCACCCACGTGTCCGAGCCGCCCGCGATCAGCTTGTCCTGCGTCGGGTGCAGCGACGCGCCGCCCTCCTCGGCGAACGAGATGGGCATCGCCAGCGCGCGCATTAGAGCAAAGTCCTTGGCCACGTCGAACAGATACACCTGCCCGTCCGAGTGGCAACAGCGTAAGACTCCAGCTCCATCACCCCAACGGCTCAACCCATTCAGCAATGTACCTGCTTGCCGGCAGCGATGGTGAGCACCGTGCCGTCCCGAGACGCCTCCATGTCCATGATCCCAGCGTCGACCTTGAACTCGTGGGTCTTGGCGGCAGCCTCCATGTCCCACACGGTGACGGTGCCGTCGACCTCGCCCGTGGCGCACCGCCGGTCGTCCAGCACGACGACCTTGCGGATCTGCTGCTTGGTGGCCATCTCGGCGAGCGGCGGGCCGGGCTGGCACACGATGCCCGTGCGACCCTCGTCCTTGTACATGGCGAGCTGCTCCTGCAGCGAGAGCACGTCGAAGACGCGCAGAAGCTTCTCGTGGCCCGCGGTCAGCAGCTTGGCGCCGTCGAGCGAGAAGGCGACGGACTTGACCACGTGCTTGTGCTCGAACGTGGCGACCACGTCGCCGGTCGTGGCGTCCCACAGCTTGACGCTGAAGTCCGCCGATCCCGTGGCCGCGAACCGGCCCGACGCGTCCAGCTTGGCGCTCCAGACCGCTCCCTTGTGCCCCTCGAACGTGCCGATCCAGTCGCCCGAGTCGCCGCGCCGCAGCATCGGCAGCTTGTCGTGGCACGCCGAGATGAGGAAGACACCCTCGGGCGTCGCCGCGCTGTACTGCACCTCGGCGAGCGGCCGCGAGTGGCCCGGACACACGATCGGGATCTGCCGCAGCGCGGAGGCGGCGGCGGCGGCGGCGGCGCCCGCGGCCGGCGGCGAAGAAGGCGAAGACCCGGCGAGCTCCATGGTTCCTCCGCCCCGATCGAGATGCAGGCAGGAAGGCGAGCCAAAAGATGAGCCAGCGAAGGGGGGTTACGTTTGCCGCGAGCGGGGTACGGGCGTATAGTTCGTGCGGCGGCGGTAGTTTGCGACCGGCAACTTTTGCTAGAGAGGGTTATGGCGACCGGGAAGTCAGTGGCAGATGACACGGTAAGGAAAAAGCAGTTGTCTTTCTAAAGATCGGAAAAGTAATGGTTCAATGACGTAGTATTCATCTTCATTCTGGTAAAAGTGATGCTGAAACTTTGTAGCACCCCAAAAATCGTATTGGTGTATCGGACCGTACGAGACGAACATTACGCAATATTCCACAATACATTCCCTCCACCAAAATCGGAACTTCACAGTCTACCCTCCGTTGTTCGCGAAAGTGAGACCGATCATAAATGCAGAGGAGCATAGAATATTCAGGTTATTGTAGCAGAATCACTCAGCACTGTATAATCAAATGCATCATATATGTAAGGATATACAATGATAGTAGACGTGAAAAACGAAGGTTATTGCCTGTACCCTCATGCTGTATTCGCCATGATAGAGGCCATCATTTTGTGTGAACGCCATCGCTCGTCGGCGTCAAAGCTCCACTTGCTCTCTCTTCCCCAGACACGCACGATGCGGACGGCGACGTGCGCGGCGCCGACCAACATCGCGGTCGTCAAGTACTGGGGCAAGGCCGACACCGCGCTCAACACGCCGCTCAACTCGTCCGTGAGCGTGACGCTGGACGCGGCGCTGCTGGCGGCGACGACCACCGTGGCGAGCAACCCGGGCTTCAGCGCGACACGGCTCTGGCTCAACGGCGAGGAGTGTCCAGTACCCAAACGCGCGCTGTCCGTGCTCTCCGCTCTGCGGGCAATCGCTCCGGACCAGTCATTGGCTCGGCAGCACGTGCACATCGTCTCGGAGAACTCGTTCCCGACCGCGGCGGGCTTGGCGTCCTCTGCCGCGGGGTATGCGTGTCTGGTCAAGGCGCTGGCGGAGCTGTGGGGGATCAAGGAGCAGTTCCCCGGCCAGCTCTCGGTGGTCGCGAGGATGGGGTCGGGCAGCGCCAGTCGCAGCCTGCAGGGCGGGTTCGTGCGCTGGAACAAGGGCGAGCGGGAGGACGGCAGCGACAGCCTGGCCGAGCAGATCGCGAGCGAGGCACACTGGCCCGAGCTCTGCGCGGTCGTGTGCGTCGTGAGCGACCAGGCCAAGGACACGAGCTCGACGAGCGGCATGCAGACGACCGCAGCCACGAGCGAGCTGCTCCGGTACCGCACGCGGCATGTTGTGCCCGAGCGGGTGGAGCGCATGGAGGCGGCGTACCTCGCGAGGGACTTTGCCACCTTCGCCAAGCTCACCATGCAGGACAGCAACCAGTTCCACGCCACCTGCCTCGACACGTACCCGCCGATCATGTACCTGAGCGACGTCTCGCGCGCGATCATCCGGCTCGTGCACCGCTTCAACAGCGACGGCGTCCGCGCCGCGTACACGTTCGACGCCGGGCCGAACGCCGTGCTGTTCCTCGAGCGGCAGCACCTGCAGGAGCTGCTGTCGCTGCTGCTGCACTGCTTCCCGTCCTCCAAAGGTGTCCACGTCAAGACGACGCTGCCGGTGGACGCTGTGGCCAAGGCGCCGCGCGGGTGGGAGGACGTCGCCGTCGTCCGCGACTGTGTCAAGATGTTCTACGTGTCGGGCGTGGGCGGCGGCGCCACGGTGCTGCCGCCCGAGCGGTCGCTCATGGACGAGGCCACTGGCCAGCCCTTGCGAGTCAACCGTCGCTCGAGCTCGGTGCAGCCGTGGGTGGTTGGCGCGGCGGCGGCGGCGGTAGTGTCGGCTGCAGCATTCGCTGTCTGGAAGCGGTAGCAATGGTTATATCAGTACTTCAACATGATATGATGTGGGGTGGTCTGGTGGAGTACTTATTTAGCCTATGATTTGGTCGCTGAACGCTGCAGCTGGCTCTGCACGAGCGCGACCAGCTCGTCGTCCGAGATACCCGCGCCATTGCCAGCGGACGCCCACGGCGGCGGCGCGAGCTGCAGCGTCCGCATGGACTGCATGATGGCGTCGCGCTTGTCGGCCGGGATCGCCGATGGCGGCGCCGCCTTGGACTCCGGATCCGCCTGGATATTATCGCTGCTAGTCGCGGATCGATCGGATATATCTCCCCGATCTTCGTCATCGCTAGCGTTGCTATCGTCGCCGCGCGGTGACGTCGGCAGCGCGTAGTAACCGCCGTGGCCGTCGTCGTCGGACTCGCTCTCGCTCTCACTGTGGTCGCCACCCTCGCCGCTATGCTCCTCGTCCGCTGGGGATCGAGGCCCCGCGTCCGCCTTGTCTTCCTCTTCGTCCTCGACACGCCGCGGGGCCGCGGACTGGGCCACGACGGCCGCGTACTCGGCCTCGAGCAAGGCGAGCGGGTCGAAGTCGGCCGGGAGCTCCATTTTGTTTTGTTTCGCTAATTTTGCTTCTTTTGCTTTTTTTTTTATGGTATATTTTGGGTGGATCGCGGATAGGTGTATACTGCTCTGTCCGGAAAGCTTACACAACGAGTATACATATTATGATGTTGAAGTGAAATCGTTATTCCCGCGATTGGCGTGGATAGTCGGTCACGCTTCCGTGACATGGAAGGAAAAAACGCCCCTTCGGCCTGGGACCAACCACACGCGCCGGATATTCTCGTTGCTAACCGCACGGCGGGCGGCAGTCAGCAACAAAACAGCCAGTGAGACACGAGAGATAACGGGCAACAAAGCCGGTGGCGGCTATCCGTGGCACCCGCGCGGCGGCGCCTACGATCCGATGGATCGCCGCCGTCGTTCGACAGGCTTCATCGCGCTACGGTACGGCTCCGCTCGCCGTCGCTGAAAGAACAGCGACGAACTCTGCTGCCGGAGTTGCTGATGCTGATGCGGCCAGTGGGACGGGGGAGATTAGTTTTTTTTGTTTTTTTTTATCAAGTGCTATCCAACCAGAAGTGGCCGCAGCGTCTGACATTTGCTAAACGTCAAGGGCAAACGGGCGGCTTGGCTAAGCGCCGCCACGTCAGACCGCTTCCTGATTCCGGATCGCATCACGCTTAGCAAAGGTTCCACTCTCCCAGCCATCACTGTCTGGGTTCGCAAAATCCGTTAAAACCCGCTAAACTCCTCAAATACAGTTCCGCACATTATTACCACTTTTTGTAACCTAGTTAATACAAAAAAAGGATCTTTTTTTTTCACTACAAAATACTACGATTCCGCCACTTCAATCCCGCTCAACGCGGCATGTGCGAGCGCCGCCTCCGCCGTCATCCGCTTGCTCGGCTCAAGACACAGCAGTCCCTCAAGCAGCTCGACCGCGGCGTCGCTCACCGCCGCGCGCAGTCCCCACGCGGTCAACACCTCGCGTACTCCAAAGGTACAAAATGCCCTAAAGCTCTTGTCTTCTTGGACACAACTGGGGGCCAGTGGGGATCCGGTCAGCATAATGAACAGCATAACCCCGAGTGACCAGCAGTCGGCCGCCGCCGGGTCGTAAAGCTGTCTCTTGCTAACCTCGGGGGCCATATAGTACGCTTTACCCGCGCGGTCCGCGCGGCGCGAATGGGCCGCGGCCGCGAGCGCGAAATCGCAGATCCTGCAGCCCCCGCGCGCGTCGAGCAGCACGTTCTCGAGCGAAACATCGCGGTGCGCGAGCCCATTGCGGTGCAAAAAGCGCAGCGCGCTCGCGACCTGCGCGCAGACCGCGAGCGCGCGGCTCTCGGGGAACCGCGCGCCGCGTTGTGCCTGCAGCGCCGTCCACAGGTCCCCGCCGCTGCAGAGATCCATAACGACGACCCAGGCGTCCCCCGACGCGAAGAAGGCGCGCGCTCGCAGCACGTGCGGATGCGGCGCGAGGCGGTCGAGCAGCGCCAGCGCGCGGCGCTCGCGCCACGGGGAATCGAGCTGCGGGTGGACCGAGAGCGCCGCGCGCGCCGCGGAGAGCGAGACGATCTTGATGGCCACGCGCGCGTGGGCGTCGCGGGCGTCGCGGCCGCGCCACACGGCGCCGAAGAGCGCCGGGCTCAGCTTCTCGTCCACGAGGTACCGCCGCCCGAGCGTCATGGTTTAGCAAATAGGAAGGATTTTCGGGTCGCTTCGGGTCGCGGCCGGCGGGAGAGTTGCGGAATGGAGTGTTTAGCAAATGAGTGTTTAGCAAATCGCGAGGTGGAGGTGTGAGTGTGTGTGTGTGTTTGCTAAAGGGACGGACGAACGGACGGGCGGGTCGACGGAGGAGCAGGAGGAGGACGTTACGTGGAGCGTTTTTTGCTGGATGCAGCGCTGGATGCGGGATGCGGCGCTGGATGTGGCAGCGGATGAACGCGGATGAACTGGAGCGTGCGACCTGCCGGAAAGTATTTCAGCGGCTGTCGGCGCTATTGCTAAACTGCGCAGGTGCGGATAGAGACTGGGTTAAGCTGCGTTTGACAGATCGCGGAACATCGCGGATAGATAACTATATATATATATATATATAAAAAAAAGAAAAAAAATGGAACAACAGAACCTTTCCGAGGCGCGATTGGAGGAGAAAAAAAGGCATAAGAGCAAAACCGCCAGCCAGTAAAAACGCTGGCCGCACACGAAACATCATAAAAAAAGCGACCGGTGCGGCTCGAGTATACGGCCCTTATGGTTAAATTTACGATTGGGCACTGGTCAAATGGCGGTCGCCCGCCCGCCCGCCCCGTTCCCCCCAAGCCGCGATACAGTACAGTACAGCACTCGGTGCCGTCGCGCGGATGGGAATTCGAAGGCTGTCAAGTTCTGACGTGTTCGACCTGGCAGATCCATCAAGAGCCGCCGAGTCGCGGCCGCAGCCGCCTCTGGCCACCAGCGCGCCTCGCCACGGGCTGTCCCTCCCCCACCCGGATTTGCTAACCGCGTCAGTCGCGAGGCGGCTGCGTTTTTGCTAAACGCTCTAAACGCTCTATCCTACCGTACCGTACGGGCAGTAAGCAAATGATCGCAGAGCGCCGGCTCTTGTGATCATCGCCGCGACGAACGGGTCGCACGGGTAACGCTCGCTCTCTAATGGGTCGACCGAAACAGCCTGCGACCCGTTGGGAGGGCGGCCGGCACTCGCGCCGCGACAGCCGGGAACCGGGCCTTTCCTCCCTTTTAGCCCTTTGCTAACCGTCCGGCCGTCGTGTTCGCCGCCCAAGTTTCTCATCGGCAACGGGCATTTGCAGAACGAAGCCGACAGAACGTTTGCGGGCTTTAAACCGCGGACGAATATTTTTACAGCGGCTGGCGAACTGTGAAACGCTCGAAACGCTCGAAACGCTCACACGCAGGACAAACAGCCGGGCCGTTTGTTTCCATTTTTTTTTTTGTCAAATTATAAACCCCCCAATTGCATCTTTTTTTATTTCACTTTCATTTCAGCCTTTTCCCAGTGCGCAAGAAAGATAAAGTGGTGAGCGGCCCCGTCTTCTCCAAGTCGCCCGCGTGCCGAAAGGATACCGAGCGCCAGTCTTATTCTTCGAAATCACCTTCCAATCGAACTGCAGCACTGCGCTTCCGACCTGCGGCACTGCAGCCAGCACCTATCTAACCTGCTTAAAACGCACAGCCCCTGGATACTGGGCGGGTATGTATGCGTTCGCTTACGTACGTACCAGCACGGTATCAGACCCTTCCTGCCTTTTTGCATCAGTTTTTTTTTTTCCTGTTCTATGGGAAGTCGCCGCGCGCCTCCAAATCTTATTCTAATAATAGCTGTACCGTTCTTTTAGAATAATTTACCATTTCCGTCCCTATCCTAAAACGTATCGAACCACACCCACCCAATCCCAATCATGGCTGCGCGAACCACGGATGCTGCATCACCGTCTCGATCGACGGTCGTCTCGCCGCATCCACCTGCAGCATGGACGCCATGAGCTCGATCGCGGCGTCCGACACGGCGGCCGGGTACAGTCCCCAGGCGTCGAGGATGCCGCGCACACCGACCGTCTCGAGCGCGCGCAGTGCGTCGTCCTTGGGGGTCGCCTTGAGCGTCAGCGGCGACCCCGTGAGCAGGATGAAGAGCACGACGCCCAAGGCCCACACGTCCGCGGCCGCCGGGTCGTACGGCCGCTGCGCGACCACCTCGGGGGCCATGTAGTACGCCTTGCCCACCGGGTCGGTGCACACGCGCGCGGCGTCGCACGCGAGCCCAAAGTCGCACAGCTTGGCCACACCGCCCTTGACGAGCACGTTCTCGAGCGACAGGTCGCGGTGCGCGAGACCGTGCGAGTGCAGGAAGCGCACGCCGGCTGCGATCTGACGGAACACGCCGCGCGCGCTCGGCTCAGGCAGCCGGTTGTTCGGCGAGCTCTGCAGCACCGTCCAGAGGTCGCCGTCGCCGCAGAACTCCATGACGAGGAACCATGAGTCCTTGTGCACGAACTCGGCGAGCGTGCGGAGGATGTTCGGGTGCGCGGGCAGTCGCTGGAGCGCCGCCACCGCCTGCTTCTCGTGCCACGGGTTGTCAATGTGCGGACACTGCTCGAGCGCCGCCAGCGCCGAGCGCAGGTCCACCTGCTTGACGGCCACGAGCGCGTTGTCGCGCTGCGCGTCCTCGCAGAGGCACACGGCGCCGTACAGCGTCGTGCTGAGCTTGGAGCGAAGCCGGTAGCGTTGACGCAGCATACTTGACTTCACTATGGAAAGATGATGGAGGAAGCTGCTTGATGGAAGGACTTGAGCTGCCGAGCGCAAATTGCAAAGTGAAAGGAGTGAGGTGAGGTGGTGGGTTGGATGGGCGGAGCAGGCAGGGGTGACTCGGTTTAGCAAACGTGATAAGAACATTAATTGGACAGAAGGGGATAGGATAGAACCTTTGTAGAGGGGCGAGAGGGGAGGCGAGCGCGTCTGTCGTGCGACCGCCCTGACGCCGGGCGAATGTTGTTGCCGTTCGGACGTTTTTCATCGTTTTTCATCGTAAAAGGTTGCGACCTCCCCCTGATGGGCAACGGCCCATTCCCCCTCTTTTTCCTTCCAGATATTCGGCGGCGCGCCATGGGCTCGTGGTTTTTCGCACATGCGCTGGATGTTTTCGACACAGGAAAACGACCAAAGGTAAACAACCCAGCTGGTCTTTTATTTATTTATTTCGGCACCAAAGGCCCGAAACGGCTGTGGGTTGCTGGTTGAAGCCGTTGGCGAAACGCCGCGATCTTGCGTGTGTGCATTTAGATGGGAAATAGGGTTAGAGCGTGAGTATGCCAAAGGGAGTATTTAAAAATAAAATGGACAGTCGCAAAACCCCATTGGCTGCCCCCATTTCAAATGGGATTAACACGATGCGATCTGTTCTTCACTTATCGTGACATTGTAACGAACGCACTGCTCCAGCCCTACTGGCCTCTGTGCCCTCCTAATGTAAGGATAGCCGTGGAAGGGGTTAGCCCCCGCCGGCGCCTCCACTTGTCGCTGCTATGACCCTATGCACTGATAGTGCCTCCTAGTCTTTCATACGACATTTTTCTCCGTCGACGTCATGCCTGCTGTCCGCTTCGCCTGAATGGCTTCAGCCGTCTTGGACCGTACTTCCCTTTCAGTCCACTCTTCAGCAGTTCCAAGATGTTCCTGGCGGCATTGACGTCACGGTTCCAGAAGTGGGCCTTGCAGCGACTGTTGACACAGCGCAAGACATTCCGGTTGCTCTTGAGGACGATTTTGGTGTCCTTGAGCTTCCGATTCCTGAACTTGGACATCTCGACGATCTCCTTTTGCTCCTTCCTGCTCGGCATCGCTTTGAAGCGAACATCTTCGTCGAGCTCCCCTCTCTTCATCTTCGTGAACAGTCGAGCTTGCCTCAGACGATGATGGCATTGCGAACATATCTGGCTTGTACAATACTCGTCCATGAGTAGGACGGTTGCTCGTTGCTGTAGCGCTCTAGCGAACGCTTTTACTGGAGCGCATGGATGTCCTTTGAGTCCTTCTTGTCTGCTCCAGTCGCCATACGCGACACAAACTTGGCTGCTAGGTACGGGAACAACCCGTTTGGCAAGGGCGTCCATGGCCTTCGTCTTCAGTCGAGATCTCGTGAAGCGCCACCGTGAGAATGCATGCTCGGCGCTGAACGCCACTAGATAGCGAACGTGCATCCAGAAGTACGTCATACGCTCAAGATATATGTCGTAGCTAGATAGCCGGAACGACGGCATACCTTGAATGACACTGGAATACAATGGATCATTCCGCCGAAGGTTTTTTGTCCAATTGTTGAAGTGGGGCATCTTAGCCAGGTGGCGGTATTCACCTGTGCTGATCTGCGTGATCTTTTGACCACGCTGATACCGGCGATTTCGCTTTTTGCGCCTTTTGCGCCTTCGTGGCCGTCGATTCTTGAGCCTCTCACAGTGTCGGTAGTGACGGGGAGGCAGCCGGCCAACACTAACAGCCGTGCACAGGTTAATTGTACCAGGATCCACTCCAATGATCACGTCCGGTGAGTACTCAGGGCCGAGTTTGATCAGGTCCTGTTGGAACCTGTCTAACCGAGAGTGAGTGTCCGGACTATCTCCCATGGCCACCACCGTTGTTTTCGTCTCGGGCCGCTCGAGGAGCACGTAGGCACCGTAGCCGTCAGTCATAACCTTGGTTGCAAATACCCGACTCGATGTCTCGAATAGAGCGACATCGAATACCGCCCTCATCATCTCGTCACGGCGGAGCAAGATTTGTTTCCTGCTGAAGCCGACTTCGCCGTTGTCCCTCCTCGGCCGGGTGGTGACCATGTTGAAATGTAAGTGCAGGAAGGCGTTAATGGTAGGCACGTGCTGGATGTGAGCCAGCATTGTGTACAACGTGCTCCCATTGATCGGTATATAGTCGGCCGTGTAGGTAGTCGAGAGTGGAAGTAGTGAGTATAGCTTCGTTCCTCTTGCTCGTGGTCGTAGGCTCACGTAATACTCTAGGGATACCAGCATATCGTAAGTCTTGATCAAGAAGTGGGCGAGATTGTCATGAATATGGGGCTTCGTGGGTACGATGCCCAGCCACTGCCGGAGCTGACGCTCCACAGGGTCGGTTGTTTCATCCCACTCGGTCCATATCGGTTCTGTCTGGCCGGTCTCGTTTCCCTCTGCATCCACCACGGGACGTGTCCGGACACGGTAACAACTCTCGAGAAGCCTTGTCGTCTCCCTCCGAGGGAGCTGAGTCTGTCCTGGCCTACGAAATCGGAATCGAATGTACTGTCGGAGCCGGCGTCTGAATTCGAAGATGATCATGTTCTCCGCGTTGACGGCCATTTGCTTAGCCAGTTCGTTAATCACTGAGGTATAGCCAATCAGCTCAACGGATGAATAGCCTCGCACTTGCTCTCTGGCTTCCCAGTATTCCACCAGTGTATCGTGAAGATAAGGGAAAAATGGTTGTGGTGAGTGACGGTCTCGCCTCTCGATCTGCCGCAAAGATGACACCATGCAGCCGTAAAAAAACATGTTGTTGAGGGCAGGCATATCGCCTCCCATGGCCAGGCATCGCCGGACGTGCAGGTTGGCGATGTGCATGCCCTCGAGACGAACTTGCTTGACAAGGATACATGTTCGCTTAATGTGCTCCACCAGCGGTGGAAGGCTGCAAATGGTGGTAAGCTTGGACAGAACACTCGAATACTTGCGTTCGGGCTCTTGGTGTAGCAGAAAAGTTGGGATCGAAGACGCTTGTGTGTGGGTGTCGGTGACAGCGTCGACTCCAAAGTCCTGCGTGTCGAGATCAGTTTCCCATGAATTAGACTCGGCGAGACTCCAGAGGCCGGCTGGGGCTGTGTAGACCTCGGTGCTAGGTGCTTGTGAACCTGCCTCCCATGCGTTGGGCTCGTCTTGGCCGCATGTCATCTGCATTGACCTCTCGTCGAGAGACGAAGAGTGTATAGTGTTTTTCGCGCGCTTGAGTAGGAGGGTAACAAGAGACAACACGTCGGGGAAGCCGTCCCCGAGGAAGATGCTTGACTTGTTGTTCTCCGAGCAAAATCCAAAGGGGGCGACTCTTCAACCTCCTGACTCGGTTATAGATCTAGAGCTTGCCAACAACCGCATATAGCCTCTCGAGCCTAGGCTATACAAGTCGTTCAGATCTAGCTCTAGCCTAAATATTTAGCACCACGTCCGTCACAGCGAGAGCTTGAGGAGTCTGCGGCCGTTGGCGCACTACACATCGTCTGCTGAAATGGCCGGAGGAGCGTCTTCCGCCGCGATCTTGGTCTCACTTCCTGGCCGCACGACGTCGTAACGAGCGGCACGTGGTGCAGTTCGAACCTATACGACACTTACCTCGAGGTTGCTAACAGATCTTCGAGCGAGCGAGCGATGCCCATACCATACGTTTTATATTTCTAATGTTGCCGCAAGAAAAAAGGGAGGTGGAAAGCAGCTCCCTTTATTCTTGCGGCAACATTAGAAATTTTCTGGATTTAATCCAGAGTTTTGGGGGGTGTCGATTCGCCTAAAAAAAACTTCTTAAAATTGTTGACGTGACCCGCGACCACCGCATGCTGTTACAGTTTGGAAGTAAATCGCTGGCGCGTGCGCACAGATAGATACGTACGACAATTCCTTCCCTTGCCTCCCCTGCTTTCCACCTCCCTTTTTTCTTGCGGCAACATTAGAAATATAAAACGTGGTATGGGCATTGACTGCTCGCTCAAAGATCTGTTAGCAACCTCGATACGGTAAGTGTCGTATAGGTTCGAACTGTACCACGTGCCGCTCGTTACGGCGTCGTGCGGCCAGGAAATGAGGCCAAGATCGCGGCGGAAGACGCCGCTCCGGCCATTTCAGCAGACGATGCCAGGGCAGGAACCCATTCGAGGAAGCGGTGGTCGAAGGCGCGGGATCCGCCGCTCGGCTGTGCTGGCGCAGGCGCACTACAGATCCAAAACGATGCTCGAAAGTGCAAGAGGAATCACGTCGGCGGACGAGTGTAATGATGAGTACGCGTCGAAGAGCAGTTCCAGCTGCGGTGCGAGCAATGGTAATGTTAGCAAATATGCAGGTGTTCGTTCTGCCACGCAGCACATGATCAGGATGTGAACACCTCGCACAAGAACAGGTAGATCCTGATCCAGACGCAGACGGTATCAATCGGTGCTGCCTTGGTCGAGGAGCGCTGTCAGCAATGCTGGTGTTGCAGAACCAACACAGGAGGAGGGATGGGAGTGCCGGTGGTGCTGTGGTATCTTTGGTGTCGAGGAGGATCGCGAAAGGTGTACCCATGTGAGCAAAAAATGTACGAGTCGTGTATGAATGCACTGTATCAGTCATACTCGATGATACTCGGCAATCTGAGGATCTCCTCAGGTGGTCCGACGGCTGAAGCAAGTGCGGAGTTCAGCGAAATGACGGCCAGTGCATGGCGGTGAGCGTCGTCTGCCACGAGCACCGCCGTCCTCGACTGGCTTTTCTTGCAGGGGCAATCGCGTCTGCCTGGACGGCCAGGCTCACAACGTCCCGTCGCGGAACCAGGAAGAGCTCGGTGCGCGCCAGTGGTCGCGCTTGTCCACCTGCGCCACAGCATTAGCTGCTCTTGAGGCAGCCACACACCCCTCGTGACCCATAGGCTAACGCTGCCGTGGTTGCTGGAAGGCGCACACCCACTGTATGTATGACGTGGCAGCCTGGTCGTTCCGCCCATTCTCGAATTCGCCCGGTCGAGCAACAGCACAGTCGCGATGGCTGACCACAGCTGCAACGACATGGAGCTGAGCGTGCGTCGCGACCAGCAGCTCTCGCAGCTCTACCCCTTCATGGTCACGCGCAGAGGGATCCAGACGGTCGTGGTGCACTCGGGAACCCTCAGTCTCCGGTTGTGCAAGGTGCTCTGGAAGCCCGCACTCTTCCAGGTCGTGGCCACTTGCTCGTCTTCACATGCCAAAACGACCGACGCGGACCAAGACTGCGACGACGAGGGGAAGGCAATGAACGAGTCGAAGCTGAAGTTCTCGCTCGTGATATTCCAGCGAGGCTTGCTTGGCCGCGCGCGCCGACAGCGTGTGGAGCTGTCGAGCAACGTGAACTTCCACTGGAGCAACGACGGCCACACGCTGAACCCGCGCCTCGAGTTCAACATCAAGATCCCCGGCGACGACGGCGACGCCAAGCCGCGCAGATTCACGTGTCGCGCCAGCAACGCGGCCGAGTACCTCGAGTGGACGAGCGTGCTGCGTTCCGCGATCGAGTGTGCAGCACCACGCGCCGGCAAAGCGCTCTCCGTTCCGGTGTCTGAGGCATCGACGCTTCAATCATCATCGTCCGAGGACGAAGCTGGTCCAGAACCGCCGAAGCGTCAGCGCGTCTCGGCCTTGCCACAAGCGACAGCACTGGATGGCGATCACCTCGTTGCATCAGCGAGCTCTCGTCCGGAGCAGCCAGTCAGTCGGAGTAACAAGAAACAGTACGGCGTCCCAGCTGGTCGGCGGCGAAGAGAGAACATGGCTCGTCCGACCGCAGAAGCGACTCCACTGCCGTCATTCCGCGAGCTCCGCGCGAGTCGACCAGCTGAAGCATTGGCTGCGAATGTGCCGGCTCCGAGAACCGAGTATGACCCGCAGACGTCCCGACCGGCAGAGCCGCAAACTGACAGCAGTCGACGACTCGGAGTATCGTCTATCCTCTCGAGTGCGCGAAGCAGGCGGCGAATCGGTTTGTCCTTTTCGACCCGAAGCCGGCGGCGAGGCAGCAACGCCAAGCCCGCGTCCATGGCCAAGTTGGTGAACATCCGAGCGGTTGGAGCGACTCCTGGTAAGACCAAAGCCCCTGCAGCAACTGGACATCCGATAGTCAAGGATCAGCGCCATCTCCAGTCCAACCGGTCAATGGCTCAGTCCAAGCTGCCCGTCAGTGTCTTGCGTCCAGGCATGCCGGCTACCGAGTTCACTACCTCCAACCGATCTGCAGCAAGCGACTGCCAGGACATCACTGACGAGTCGGTAACTCGGTCAACCGAGT
This sequence comes from Phytopythium vexans, assembly GCA_003413675.1. NCBI lineage: Eukaryota > Oomycota > Peronosporomycetes > Pythiales > Pythiaceae > Phytopythium > Phytopythium vexans. The sequence goes on along the minus strand of QLOC01000021.1, from coordinate 363,013 downwards.
ACGCCGACTACTTGGTCATGGTCGCGAAGCTTCGATCCGCCCAACAGCACCAGCCGCTGCTTCCTCTGTCGCGAAGAGGAGGGCAACGAGTGGTTCCGCGCAGTCCGAATGCTCATGAAGACACGCTGTTCCAGACCGCTCGCTCGGCACTCGACCTCGATGCAGGAGACTTTGACTCCGAGTCGGACGACGGCTCCGAGATAGATTACGACAGCCAGCGGCATGATTGGCGTGCTTACCTCGAGACAGAGCTATGAGCCGAGACGAGCGCCTGTGCGAAATACACAACCTTGCCTCTGCAACATGTAGGCAGTGAAAAGAACAAACAACTCTCACTCGACCTGGTCGGAAAAATGTCCTGTTATGCGGCGACCAAATGCTCGTAAAATGTCTACAGTTCGTCCTTGACGTCATCGACCTCAACCTCGATCTCGTCCTCCGTGGCGGTCGCGTCCGCCGGCTCGTCGCTCGACTCCGTTGGCTCCGCAGCCGCATCGGCCTCGGACGCGCTGTCGTCCGCCGTCGTCGTCTCGTTCGCTTCATCCTTCGGCTTGACAGGCGCAGGCTTCTTCGACAAAGAGCTGACCAGCTTTTTCACGCCCTGCACTTTCTTCGCGACATCGTCCGACGTCAGCACAGGCGCCTCGTGCGCAGGATGCGCAGCCTGCTTCTTCCCTGACTCGTCCAGCCACGACTCCAAGTCCTCCACCTTCTCGATCACGTCCTGCCGCTCGTCGTCCGTCACCTGCGGCTTCGACTCCACCCACTCTGCCACCAGTTCGCGCGTGCTGAACGCGTACTCCTTAGCCGTGTTGATGGCGATCGGCAGCTCCTTCAGCTCGTCGACGCGGAAAAGGATGGCGTCCAGCTTCTTCTGGAGATCCACAACCTTCTTCTTGTACTCGGAGCCGTCCACCTTGTCGCCATCGTCGTACAGCCACTCCTCAGTCTCCTCAAGCTTGTTCTCCAACTCCTCGAGCTGTTCCGGGATAGTGACCTGCTTGACGGTCTCCTCCTTCGCAGCGAGCGCGTCGCGCGCGTGGTAAATGTACGACTCCAGCCGGTTCTTGGCCTCCAGGTCGTCCTTGCGCTTGTTGTCGGCCTTCTCCATCTCGCGCAGCATCTTGACAGACTCCTTCTTGGCCGCATCCGTCATCGGCAAAATGTTCGCCGTCGACGCAGCGTCGCGAGCTTCGAAGACCAATTCCACATCGAGCTGAGCGCGATGCGTCTTCTTCTTGATCTCCTTCTTGACCTCCTTCGGCTCGTCCGCCTCGGCCTCGCCATCAGCACCAGCGTCGCTGCCGGCCGCCTCGTCCTCGGACTCCTTGTCCGACTCCTTCTTCTTGCTAGCCTTCTTCTTCGGCTTCTTCACCTCCACCTCAACCTCGTACTCCTCCTCCAGCGTAGCCTCCGCCTTCGCAATTCGGGCGATTCCATTGCTGTCCAGCTCGAACGACAAAGTCACCTTGGGCTCACCGAGGTTCTTCTCCTTCATCTCCTCATGAAAGTCCTTGATGCCACGGATCTGGTACTTGCCAATCTCAACATTCACACCAGCCGGGAGACCCGACGGCTTGTCGTATCGGAACGTGGCCGCGATGTCCGTCGTGTGCGAGAAAGCCACCGACTTGCGCAGACCCAGGCGATGCGTCTCAGAGAAGAGCGACGCGCGCTTCACCCACTGCTTGCTGTCTTCGTCCACCTCCTTGTTCTCGTCGCTCGGCTCCTCATAGTCGCTGTCCGTGAGCCGCACGCCAATCGGGTACGTCGCAATGTCCGTCATGCCGACCTGGCGAACGCGGAACGAGTTGCTCAAGTTGGCAGCACGGAAAGCCGCACCAAGAGCCATCGCTTCGTCGCCGTTCAGGTGGACGCCCAGATCCTTGCCGCCAAAGTAGTCCTTGAGTTGCTGCTGGATCTTGGGCATACGCACGCCGCCGCCAATCAGCTCAATCTCGTCGATGTCATCCACACTCAGCCCAGCCTTCTCGAGCGCCGCAGCCACGGGAGCCAGCGCGCGAGGGAACAGGTCCTCGCACAGGTTCTCGAGGTCGCCACGAGTCATAGACGTGAAAAAGTCGACGTCCTTGTACAGGCTCTGCATCACGACCGGGATCTGCTCGTTGGCCGAGAGCACGATCTTGGTCTTTTTGGCCTGCGCGCGGATCTTGGCCATCGGACGCGCCAGCGTGCGCACGTCCTCGCCGATCTTGTCGCTGAACTCCTTGGCGAGGTGGTCGGCGAGCCGCAGATCGAACTTGGCGCCTCCGAGCGAGTCGTCCCAGGCACTCGAGAGCATCTGGAAGGTCGAGACCGTCTTGTTCTTCTTGAACCCGTCGGGCACGACCTGCGCGCTCAGCTCGGCCACGCTCACCTGCAGCGACGTCGAGCCGAGGTTGTAGAACAGGATGCGCTTGGGCTTGTCCTCCGGCGCCACGCTCGCGTGCACCGCGAGCTGCAGCGCCGCGGCCGTGTTCTCGTTGATGAGAGACAGCACGCGCACGCCCGCGAGCTCGGCGGCGTCCAGCAGTGCCTGGCGCTGCGCCTGGGAAAAATACACGGGGACCGTGACCACCCAGTCCTTCACAGGAGCCTCCGCGAACGCGTCCGTGATCTGGCGCGCGTGCGAGAACACCATGGCCACCAGCTCCTCGGCGTGGAACAGCTGCTTGTCGCTGTGCTTGAGCGCGATCGAGCCGCGCGCCAGGTCTTGCTCGAGCTCGTACGGGAGCCGCTCGTCCTCCAGCAGCGCCACGACCTGCGGGTCGTCAAGCGTCGCGCCGAGGAAGCGGCGCACCTGCGCGTAGGCGGACTGCGGACGGCGCACGCCGATCGTGGCGGCGTCCGCGCCGTACAGGCGCTCGTCGCCGTCGAACGCCACCATCGTCTCGGTTTTCCGCTTGCTGTGCACGTTGGTCACGATCTCGAACGGCGTGCCGGGCTTGACGAGCGCCACCTTGAAGAACTCGCCGCCGAGGTCGACGCCCGCCACAATCGCCTGCACCGCGGGGAGCAGCAGCCCCGCCAACGCCGCTAGCAGCAGCAGCAGCGTCGGCACCTTCATCGCGTTGCTGCTTCTCCTCCCTTTGCCGTTCGCAAAATGCGGATTTCGGCAAAACGGCAACTTTGGTGGGGGCCACGTGGCTACGGCCATCTCATTGCCGTTGCGAAGGTTTCCGCCAATGAAGGAGTGTTAAATGTTGCTGAAGCATGCACGATTGGCTGAAATGATTGTAGGTAAGAAATGACATATTTCAGCGAATCAGCCGACGAGATCTGCACCAATGGCGATGACGTGGACATGGCTACATGTCCGAGTTGCCGTTGGCATCTCAAACCAAGGACTGCCCGCCCGCCCGCCTTGATTAGCACCTAGAAAGCCTAATAAATACCCCCACTCGACGATACTGCCGCGGTTCAGGCCACCACCTCGTCCAACGCGGCAATGTCGTCGCTGCGGTGCGCCTGGTAGACGGCCTTGGTCACTGGCACGAAGCCGCGCACAAAGTCCATGTAGCGCGCGGCCGTCTCTTCCGGGTCGCGGTCCAAGATCGCGGCGAGCGGAGCGGCACGCTCGGCAGTCTCGCGTAACGCCCGCGCCGAGTCGACGGCCGCGTAGCGACGCAGCAGCGGCCCCTTGCCCTGCGGCTTGTACTGCACGACCTCGAGCTCGCTGCTGCCGTTCGCGTCGCGGAACGCCTGGTAGTACCGGATGACGCGCTGCCGATCCACCTTCCCTTGCAGCGACGTCATCTTGTAGAACGCGTCCTGGCTCTTCGGGTGCAGCGCGTGGTCCGTGACGAGCGCGCAGAAGAGCGCGTAGAGAGCGAAGCGACCCGTGCTCGGGATGAAGCTCACGTTGTCGTCGTCCGCGATCGGCCGCGTGAACACGTCCAGGAACTGCATCACCACACGCGCCACCGACCGCGCGCGCGTCGAAGGCGGTGCTACAGCCACCGCCGTCTCCACCGCGTCGACCGAGTCGCTGCTCTCGCCTTGCGTTCGCGGTCGCTTTCTCGGTCGTTCGTGGCGGTTCACACTAGCTTGGACCGGTCGTTCCGACTGCAATACTGTAGACACAGCTGATTCGTCAGGAGCAGGCACTAACACGAGCTCGTACGCCGTGTTGGGCGGCAACACCGTCGCAATCGGCACCAGGTCGTTGTCGCCGTCGCGCAGCAAGTACCGCGCGCTCGACGGAAGCTGCAGCTGCGCTCGCACCGCGACGTCCACCATGGTGTCCGACGTGCCCGCGTACCAGCAGACACGAGTCGCGTCCGCCGCTCCTGGCGCGCGCACGAAGATCTGCACCTTGGCATTGGCGCCGTCCATGGCTGTCTGTCGTTCCAGTTACAGACTTTCAAAATTGGACGAACTTAACATGAGTTAAGTGCGCACACCATAGTGAAGCCATGTTATGGTTGACGCTGGAGCAGCGAATCTAAGGCCAAAGACTGCGCGCGGAGCTCGTCAGCGTGGCGCGCGCGGACGCGACAGAGCTCATCCCGCTCCGCTCGGAGCTGGTCGTGGAGCTTCAGGCACTCGACGCACTCCTCGGGTTCGAATCCGATCGTGTTGGTTGCAACAGTGGCTGTCACCACATTGTTCTCGTGATTTGCATGAGTGAACAATGAACTGACGACGCCTTCTTGGTTGTTGTCCCCGTCTTCATCGATATCGAGACGGTACGATCGACGGTGTCGTGCGCGAGGACTGTAGCGCTTGGCTGCGACCGGGCGAGTTTCGCGAGAGAACCGGCGTCGCTCTTGCTCCACACATTGTAGCTGTCCACGGACAGCCGCGATCTCTTGTCGCAATGCTGCCTCCGTCTTGTGAGCCTTCGTGAGCAACAAGTGCAGCCCTCCTGCTTCTTGTCGAGTTCTGTGAAGGGTATCTTGGTTCGATCCGGTCTCCCGCTTGTACTGCTCTACCGTTTCCTCCAGACGAGCGACACGCAACTCGAGCTCGCGTCGCTTTTGACCTGTCTTCTCCACAATCCGCTTGGTCTCAGCAGCTTGATGGTCGATCTTTTGCTTACACTTGCTCTTCTCCTTTGCCAGCTCCGCCTGGAACCGCTGAGCCGCGTTTGCCGCTCGATTCTTCCACCCAACCACTTCATCATTGTGGCGGGACTTGAGATCTCGCATCGCGGTCTCGATCTGGCTCGTTTTGGCAGCGGATTGTCCCGCGAGCTCGACTTTCCGCCGTAGCTCTTGGTTGCACTCTCGCAACTTGGCCGTCAGCTTCACGTTCGCATTCTCCAACGCCTCGCTCCGCGTCTGCAGCACCTGTGCGCGTGCCTTGAGCTGTCCAATGGACAGTTGCGCTTGCAGCGATTGCGCACGGCCGTCGTCCACCTGAGTTGACTCGTGGAGCAGCTCGGCCTGCAGCTGCGGTAGCTTGGACGCGTACATCTCGTTCTCCGTCTTGAGTCGCGCCAGCTCCGAGTTGACGCGCTGTAGATTGCTCGTGACGCTGGCCAGCTGCGAGTGTAGTCGCGCGTTGCGTTGGCTGAGAGTCTTCTTGTCGGCTTCCAGGAGCGAGAGCTGCAGTTTGAAGGCGCGCTTGGAGTTGTGCAACTCGCTCTGCAAACTCTCAAGTCGGCGCTGAAGACTCGCAGCGTGGCGAGTTCGCTTTTCGCTTTGTGGAGTTGCGGCGGGACTTTTAGTCGTCGGACTTGGTGAGGCTGGATTTGTATTCAGATCCACACTGGTCGAATCGGTTGCAGAGGTGCGCTTCTCGTACACAACGGGGAAGACCGACACGACGGAATACTCGACATGAGGTGGCGATGATCGTTGCCTTGTGGCTGGTTCTGGTTTCGACTTTTCTGATGGTTTCGTGCCGCTTTCGTCAAGTGGGGACGACAGCTCGATCAATGGCTTGTTGGTGCTGGAAGCTGGTGACAGCTGAACGTCAACTGGAACGGCGGTCAGATCTTCGGCCGTGTCGATGGCATCATCTGTCTGCATCGGTACTACTTCTTCTCCAGTGTGAACTTGAGCTTTGTCATTATCGACCGCTGTCAGCTCCTGAGGTTCACGCTGATATCCGTCGCTTGTGTCGGGTTCTGTCTGAGAAATCGGACTCGTGCGTGCACCAACATCATTTGATAAGTCTTGCTGACTGGACTCAACTGCACTCTCCGTTGTTTCTGCCTTGTTATGGTGGGCAGCGGTAGATGCCGCAATCTCCAGGCCGTCTTCGCCATCGATCGAGAAAGCACTCGACTCTCGCTCTGTGCGGCGCAATCCGCCATCGGCAGCGCTCGCAAAAGTATCAGGACCGAGAATTGCACCCATCTTGGCTTCCAACTCGTCGCACGACCCAGGCATGAGCCTGTCTTGCTCTAGATCACCTGTTCCGTCTGCGACAACATTTTCATTGTCCATGTCGCCACTGACATCACTCTCAGGCAACTCCAGATTCTCCGACTCATCTTCGCCAGACGACAGCGGGAGTGATCCACCTCCTGATTCATCGTCGCTGGCCACAGGTGGCTCAGCTGCGTGTGGATCTTCGGCTCCGCTCTCCTCGGCGTCATCGAACAGATCATCAGCGTTGCTGTCATCATCCCCATCGCTGGACATACTGCCGCTTGGTTGCTTGACTCACGAAACTAACGACCTGATCACTCAACAACAGGGTCAAAGTATTGCTATATTTAATATCGAGCACAGATCATGGCCAGACTTGAAGCGCCGGTGAGCTATGCACACGAAGCGCTTCAAGGGAAGCTCCCGTGGTGGCGGATCCCGTCGAACACCTTCTGCAGCGAGTTGGTGTTGTTGTACGCCTCCAGTGCCGCGCGGAAGCCATCGCCGTACACTGGGGTCGGGTCGGTCTCGATCTGGTGCAGGTAGAACTCGCGCAGCTTCGCATGAAATGTGCGCTTCTTGGTGCCTTCGTCGTCCACCATGTGCTTGTACTTGAGGTACAGGTAGCTCATGAGCTGACACACGCCTTCCTCCGTCTGCACTCATGGATATCATCGCTGAACGTCAGACAACAGTCTTGACAGAATCACCAAATATTCGAACAAGCACAGTACCGGTTGGGGGATCTTCTCAGGGAAGTCGTCGTGGAGCTTGATGAAGGCGTGCGTGGCCTCGTGGGCGAGCACCGACGCCGTCAGATCGAACGGAAGTCCGTGGAGCACCAGGATGGCGTTGACCGACCGGTTCTGGTTGTCATCACCATCATCAAGAGTAAGCATAAATCGAACCGGTTCAGTTGATGGTCACACCGACAACATACCGTCTCGATGGAGACCACTTGCGGCTTCGGATCCTGACCGTGGCGGACCATGTGCTGGATACGGGACACCTCCGATAGGCACATGCCGCGAGTGACGTGGCTCAATACCGGCCGGTTGTCCATCTGCGTGATCGACCCTTGCTTGCGCAAAGAGCAGTGCTTGTTCAGCACGGGCGATTCGACCAGATACATTGGGACCTGAGCCATGGTACGCGCGATTCAATACGGCGATCGAGCAGCCACAGAAAAAGCATCACACGCCTTCACCTCTGGGTTGCGGAAGCCCATCGACTCCATGAAGGCCCACACCTCCTTCACCACGTCTTGCGCCTGTCCGTTGAATGGTGAGTTGCCAACAACCTCGGTACGGAGCATGGAAGATAAAGGCGCCTGCGTACCTCATGGGTGTCGAGCACGACCGTATCGCAGCAGTCGTGGCAGACCTTGCGACCGTCGCTGAGCTCGTGGAACTGTTTGCCTTGCACCGTCGGCTGCGCACACGCACACCACCATGTCGCAATCTGGTCAGCCCTGGCTCATTCAGTCATCTAAGACACTATGAGACTTGCCTCGACGCGCTGGCAGCTGCAGCAGCGGTCGTTGTCGTCGTGCTTGGGACAGAACTTGAGGTCCCAGTACGGCATCACCTGCTCGCCATCGAATATCTCAGCACGAAACAACTTGACGTACTGAAGAGCTGAAAGCCCGGCTCACCTTGAAGGAGATGCGAGTCGTGCCTGGAACATACGGGATGAAGTCCTCGCACACAGCGCACCTGACAGTCATCATAGTTGGTGAGTTCGAGCCCTCGTTTCGGCTTCGCTAAGTGCATACACACACGTACCGTGGGTGGAAGAGCGTCTTGTAGCACTCGAAGTGGTAGTACTCGCCGTCCTTGACCTGGAAGCGGCTGGGCAGCTTCTTGTGGCACGCCGCGCACGTGAAGCAGTCCGGGTGGAACACCTTGCCGCCCACGTTGAGCCGCGGACCATAGCTTACCATTCGCCAAGGTTAGTATTCACATAAAAGCGGCTAAAGAGCCAAAAGACCCGTGCACGGAGCTCACCGAATGTCACGGTGGCAAGTCGGGCACTCAAGCACGCGGATGGCTTTGCACTTGCCGCACGTGGCCTGCGCGTCGTTGTCGTTCCGCGCCTTGCACGAAGAGCAGTTCCAGACCATATTGGACGCGATAGACAGGTGGCTTCGAGCAGAGGGTAGCTTGGAGCGGAGGGCAGCTTGTTCTCTGCGCGGCGACTTGAACTCTGCCGGCTCGATCGGGCTTGCGCTTGCGTGCGCTTGAACGAGTTGTCCAGGTTGAATCTGCCCCGGCTTTAGTGGCCTGGGTGTTTCCAAACAGATCCTCTCGAGAGTTTCCAGCGTATAAAATCAGAATGGGTATCTGGTGGTAACAGGATCTTAAACAGAGGTTATCCTCTGATGATGCGCACTTCTCTATAGTTACCCTCTGCTTTTGAGCGAATCTGCCATCATTGTCACCGTAAAGTGGCAAATCGAACAGGATGAGACGTGGGCCACACCGCCAGTTGACTCTTCCTGAAACCAGCGCGGAAGCTCGCCACCGCCATCGCGACAGCCACCATGGTGCGTCCGTAGCTACCTCTTCGGCTGTCGCCACCGCTATCGCTATGATCCTGCTAATGCGCCTGCTTCGCTGCTACCTAGAGCGCCTCGGAGGGAGCCAAACCCGCTAGCAACGGCGCGGCACCTGGTGCCCCGTCCGACGCGCAAGACCTGACCGTCTTCGTACGTGTGGCTCGCCTCCTTTGATGATCTTTTCGCGCTGACCGCCGCGTTCCATGGGTGTTCCTTGCTGTTTGTTGGGTGGCTTCACGTGCTCAGGTCCAGAGTCTGCTGGAGCAAATGGTACGTGTCGGGCTGGTCTCCTTGGGTGTTTATTTGGCGGCTCAAGGCTGACGATTGTGCGGACAGCAATCGCGGTTCGCGCAAATGTCGGACGCCATCATCGGACGGAATATCCTTTCAACTCCTCCTCCTTCGCGGTTGCATGTGTATCCCAATGCTGTTGCGAACTGTTATCCTTAACCTGCTTGGTGGCGAGAGCACTCGACGAGATGGGAGCGCGCATCGACGACCTCGAGAAGTCGATCGCCGACTTGATGGAGCAGGTCAGCTGCTTGCCCAAAGGAAACAACAGCTCGAGTCCAACACTGATGCAATGCTGCAGACGAACGAGGACGGCGGCGACAAGAGCCAAGACGCGGCGGCAGCGGCCGCGGCAGCCAAGGACAAAGGAGAGTCTGTGTAGGCAAGCAGTCGATGATAACCTGCGACGACCAGCAATGAACCGTGTGACCCCGAGCGGATGGTTGTTGGCGAAGAAATCCTCCTGTACTCCTCGCTGTAACTTATCCTGCGTGTGCTCGAGAGTACACTACCTAACAAAAACAACTCCCGCCTGCCTGCCTGCTCAGAAGCTTCGTCCGGAGGAAGCGACGAGCCGGCCCGCCACTCTGGTCGTCTATAAAAGCCGCGAGGCTCGGCTCGGCTCCACCACGGGCCGACCGAGACCTATCAGCTCGGAGCGTGGAAGCGTCATTTGAAGCGAACGACTTAGTCCTTCTTGTCCTTGAACTCGGCGTCGTGGACGTTCTCGTCCTTTGCCTCGCCCTCGCCAGACGCACCCTGCTGCGACTTGTACACCGCCTCGCCGATCTTCATCGACAGCTTCTGCACCTCGTCGATCGCCGACTTGATCGCCTCGGCGTCCTCGCCCTCAGCCTGTGTTCGCAGGTTCGCCACCGCCGTCTTCACCTGCTCCTTCGTCTCGTCGTCCAGCTTGTCCTCGTGCTCCTTCAGCGTCTTCTCCACGTTGTACGCGACCGAGTCGGCCTCGTTCTTCGACTCGATCAGCTCCTTGCGCTTCTGGTCCGCCTCCGCGTTCATCTCGGCCTCCTGCACCATGCGCTCGATGTCCGAGTCCGACAGACCGCCGCTGGACTGAATCACGATGCTCTGCTCCTTGTTCGTCGCCTTGTCGCGAGCGCTCACGTTCACGATTCCGTTCGCGTCAATGTCGAAAGCCACCTCAATCTGCGGGACACCGCGAGGAGCCGGCGGGATGCCAACCAGGTCGAAGTTGCCGAGCAGCTTGTTGTCCGACGCCATCTCGCGCTCACCCTGGAGCACCTTGATGCCCACCTGCGTCTGCGAGTCGGCCGCCGTCGAGAACACCTGCGACTTCTTCGTCGGGATCGTCGTGTTACGCGGGATCAGCTTCGTGAACACACCGCCGAGCGTCTCAATACCGAGCGACAGCGGCGTCACATCCAGCAGCAGAATGTCCTTGACGTCGCCGCGGAGCACACCGCCCTGGATGGCAGCACCCATAGCGACGACCTCATCCGGGTTCACGCCCTTCGACGGCTTCTTGCCGAAGAAGTCCTCCACCGACTGCTGCACCTTCGGCATGCGCGACATACCGCCGACAAGGATCACCTCATTGATGTCCTTCTTGTCGAGACCGGCGTCCTTCACGCACTTCTTGCAAGGACCAATCGTGCGGTCAATCAGGTTCGCCACAAGCTTCTCGAACGTGGCACGCGTGATCTTCATGTTCAAGTGCTTCGGGCCAGTGGCGTCAGCCGTGATGAACGGCAGACTGATGTCCGTCTGCGCCAGACCGTCCAGCTCGCGCTTGGCCTTCTCAGCGGCCTCACGCAGACGCTGCATGGCGAGGTTGTCGCCAGACAGGTCGATGCTCGTCTCCTTCTTGAACTCCGACACGAGGTAGCGCAGCAGCTCCTCGTCGAAGTCCTCACCACCGAGCAGGGTGTCACCGTTCGTGGCCTTCACCTCGAACACACCGCCCGAGATCTCGAGGATGGACACATCGAAGGTGCCGCCACCCAGGTCGAACACGGCAATCACCTTGCCGTCAGCCTTGTCCAGACCGTACGCGAGGGCAGCCGCCGTCGGCTCGTTGATGATACGCAGCACATCAAGACCCGCGATCTTGCCGGCGTCCTTGGTGGCCTGGCGCTGCGAGTCGTTGAAGTACGCCGGCACGGTCACGACCGCCTGCGTGATCGACTTGCCGAGGAAGCCCTCGGCCGTCTCCTTCATCTTCGTGAGCACCATCGAGCCGATCTGCGACGGCGAGTACTTCTTGCCCTTCGCCTCCACCCACGCGTCCTTGCCGTTCGGGCCCGACACGATCTCGTACGACACCACCTTGGACACCTCCTGCGTCTCCTTGTCCGTGAACTTGCGGCCGATCAGGCGCTTGACGGCGTAGAACGTGTTCTGCGGGTTCGTCACGGCCTGGCGCTTCGCCGGCATGCCCACGAGGCGCTCGTCGTTCTCGAGGATCGCCACCACGGACGGCGTCGTGCGCGCACCCTCCGAGTTCTCGATCACACGCGGGGCCTTGCCCTCCATCACGGCCACGCACGAGTTGGTCGTGCCCAGGTCAATGCCGATGACCTCGGCGCCGGCGGCGGCCGAGAACATGCGCTTGGTGGCCGCGGCCGAGGCGCCGGCGGCGGGGGCAGCGGAGCGGGACGCGAGGCGCAGCATATTGAAGCCGAGATGCCGAGTTCCGGAGGTTCCTGCTGGGCTGAGGGGAAATGCGCAAATCTGCAATTGAAGCCCCGTTGCTTGTCACCCCGATGGTTTGGTTGCCTACGTGCCTGCCGAGAGCGCAAGGTTTCCTTTGATATGGGGTGAATAACCTCGCGTCTTTCCGGAAAAACCTTGGCCAATTGGAACCAGTCGATAGGCGGAACCGGTACGCTCGCGTACCGGCAGTTGTCCACAAGATTATTTTTCATGTTTTACATCTGGGCGCTACCCTACACAACTTTATACGCAATTGATCGTGGACAGTAGTCAAAATAGCGCCAATTATCTATTGACAGGATCTCATATTGACCGCGATTATAGTATAAAAATCGCGAGCAATAGTCTGTACCTTTGAATTATATGCTCAATTAGTACGACCTGTGACTGAAAATTCGTACATATCAGAGCATATCCTGTTGCACAAATTAGCATACAGATTCCAAGTAAAATATATTCCTGGCCGTAATTTTTTAATTGCGGGCACTATCCATCCGTAACTTCAAGTCTGGGCAGCAGACCGAAGATACAGATAATTTCCAAGTGTAAACGCGAATAAAAAAAATAACAGTCGAAAAGAGAGAAAAAACATCGTATTCACACGTCGATTCGTCATATTCACACGTCACGTCTACCTCACTTTTACCCATCAAAACATACTTTTCACCTTACCCTACATCGTTTATTTCCAACACAAATGGAAAACTAACGCGTTCCAGAACAATCAGATTGGTCGTCGGAATGTTTGCTTCATCATGCGCACTTTGTACTCGCACACGCACTTTACCGACTGCACACGAACGCCGAACTTATTCGAGTCGAGGCGGTGACTCGCGTGCAAGCGCTGGTCACACCGTGAGCAAGCGCCATTCCGCCAGCGAGCGAGTCGCACCGGAGAAACGATGGCGTTCGGCAGGAAAGAAGGCATGTACCTGCGTCCGCGCGTGCGGAGGACGACGCCCCTGATGGACATCGCGTTCGCCGTCATCCTCGGCGGCGCGTCGGGCGTGTACATCTTCCGGGACACGATGATGCGGTGGCAGATCTCCGAAGGCTACGACCCGCTCGCTGTGAACCGCGCGCCGGAAGACAGTGCGGCACCAGCAGCGACCGAGACGCCGTCGGCCAAGAACTAAGTATCTGACTGGAGCAGTACGTCGTGAGCCGCGCTGCAGTGCTAGTTGGTCCCTGTCGCGAGTGTTCGCTGGGGATCGATTGCTGGGAGCGATATCACGAAGCTGCAGCGTTTCCTGCGAAGCCGTCGGCAAGGCCACGAGAGTTAGGACCCTCACACAAGATAACTAATTAATGCTCAGAGCGGCGAGTGCATGGCGGAGGAAGACGGTCATAAAGAGCTGTATGGTGCTGTAGCTTGCCTTGCAGACCTTGTGCGCCTCACATTGTGGGTCATATTTCAAATGATGTGGCCCACCTCATTATGCGTTCTGACCTACTTTAGTACTCGACCACCCTAACATTCGACGAACCTGGTTGTTATCGGTCCATCCGCCACTAGGCAGCGAGAATGAGCGATGTCGCGCAGATCCTGGGGCTTGCGGGGCCGCAGGCGGGGACCAGCGCCGGCCCCGCTGGCATCCCGGCTGGCGAGCTGGAGCAGCTGAAGCCTACGGGGCCGTCGCCGGCGGGCCGCATGCGCTCCTCGTCCGGCGCTCGGCCCAAGAAGCTAACGGGAATGCAGCGCGAGGTGCTGGAGCTGCTGGAGAGCACGCACCGCGCGAGCCACTCGCTGTACCAGGGGTTCAGCAAGCCGACGCTGCAGCAGAAGTGGAAGGAGCGCAAGCAGGCGCCGGCCGTCAAGTGGTGCGTCAGATGTTTCGCTGCAAATATCTCTCCCTTGAGATGGAGGTCTAACTCTTGTGATGCCAGGTCGAGGAAGCCGTTCCGGAACCCTGCACGTGCCGCACTCGCGGGCGAAGATGGGGAGGAGGAAGGTCTGGTGCTGACCCACTGGGTGAAGTCGCACGTCGATCCGCCGGCGTACGTGTTCGCGCGCTTCAACGTCGCATGTGACGTGACGAGCTACTCGGACGCCGAGTTCGCTGGGGCCATCGCGCCGCACCACGACCCGGCCAGCAAGTGGACCAAGGACGAGACGGACGTACTCTTCAAGCTGTGTCGGCGGTTCGATCTGCGCTGGGTCGTGATCGCCGACCGCTACAACACGAACCCGATCGCGAAAGGCGCGCTTCGCTCTGTTGAGGACATCAAGTACCGCTACTACGAGGTGACACGACTTCTGGACGAGTTCCGCGGGCGGCAGGCACGGAAGGCGACTACCACGCAGGAAAATACCAGCACGCCAACCATAAGCACCAATGCTGAGGCTGGAGCTGCCTCCTCGGACAACGGAGACGCCAAGACAGTGGCCAAGGCAGCGCCAGCGACGACCACGTCGGCGACACCGACAGCAATTGCGAACGGCAAGGCAGCGACTAGCGAGCCGCATTACACATTCAACCTGAGCTACGAGAAACAGCGCAAGCGACAGCTCGAGCTGGCGTTCTCTCGGTCGATCGAGGAGGAGAACGAGATCCGGCGGCTGCATGACGAGCTGCGCACGGTCGAACAGCAGCTGAAGAAGGCAGCCGTGCGCGTGGACCCCAAGAAGAAGAAGGAGTTCGCCGACGTGCCGTTCGAGGTCCGGCGGTCAATGCCCACTGGCGTGTACCTGCGGAGCACGACGCTGGCGCTGCCGCAGCAGAAGCACCATGCGCTTAGCGCCAAGTTCGTCAAGAAGCTGCAGCTGCTGCTGGACGAACTAGGCGTACCTGCGCGGCCGATGCCGACCAAGCCCGTGTGCGATATGTTCGACAAGCTCCGCCAGGATGGCGTCGGACTGCTGACGCTTCGGAAGCATCTGGCAACCAAGCAGAACGAGGTGCAGATGCTGCGCGACCGCTTCCAGACACTGACGGGAAAGGAGTACAAGCCTGTGACGACCAAGCTGCCGCGATCAGGTGAGCGCTGGGCTTCTATTGTGGCGTTGATCCTGGACGATTCTGAGGTGATTGTGTTCTATGCTGCAGTTCGACGTGGAGACGCAGCGGCGCTGACAGGCGGCAGCGGTGCGAACACAAGTGGTGGTGTCGCCAGCACGCCAACCATTTCCAAAGGTACGAAGCATTCCGCCTGTGACCCTGACTAGGAGGTTGCCAACTGACCAATCGACTTGATACGCGACAGGCAAAGGGCTCAAGCACTCGGAGAAGGCGCCGCGCGCGTCGACGAAGCGCCGAAACACTGCGAACGGCTCGGGGCTGCCGGCCAAGCGCAACAAGAAGATGCCACAGACGTAGGGAGCTCTGCTTGTCTCGTAGATTCCTCGACTCGCCCCTCCTCCTCGATAAATATGACCGTTGTGCTTGCGCACGCTGGCCTTCTCTACAACTCACAACTCTAACCAGTCCATGTGGGATCTTTTCGGGCGGGGGGAGGCAGCTCATGGTGTGTTTTCTCACTCTCTTTTTTTCATTTTCGCTCACGCTTTTTTTTCTCTCTTCCTCTTTTCACACCGCTCGGTCATCTTCTTGAGCTCTGCTCTCTCTCTCTTTTCCGTCCGCCGCCACCGCGTCAAGTGGCAAAATTCAAAACATGCAGGGGGAGGAGGGGACTGACCTGCGGACTGAAGGTGTCTTTCGAGCTTGGTCTAATAGTATGGGTGGTATCCGCGGCCGCGACCACCACGGAAGCCGCCGCGCGGAGGCCCGCGTCCTCGACCCCGTCCTCGGCCACGACCTCCACGACCGCCGCCGCGTCCCCCGCGCGTGTAGTTGAAGCCGCGGATGTTCTGTCGCTTCGGCGTCACCTTGAGCTGCCGGCCGCGGAACATGGTGTCGTTCAGCAGCAGCGCGCTCTCGACGGCGTCCCGCGACGCGAACTCAATGTAGGCGTAGCCCTTCGGCTGGCCCGTGAATTTGTCGCACAGGATCGTCACACGGTTGATGGTGCCGCACGACTGGAAGAGCGCCTGGAGCTCCTCGGGAGTGCTGCCATAGTCGACTTGGCCAATGTAGATCGACGTGTCGTCCATCGCGGCGTTCGCCCCTCCGGCGCCGGCACCGTCCGCCTGCATGTCGCTCAGCGTCGAGGTCGTGTTCTTCCCCATCTGGCTCTCCACCTGCGACTGCATCTCGCTCAGCTTGGCGGCCTCCTCCTCCATCTCGCGCACGCGCCGCTTCATGTCCTCGATCTCGGCGTCGACGTCCTCGGCCGAGCCCGCGTCCGCGGCGGCAGCAGTCGCCTCCGATCCCTGCGCCGGCTCGCCGTGCGCCATCTCGGCCGCCTCCGCCTCGAGCTGCGCGAGGTCCACCGCTTCGTCCGCCATCAGTGCTGCTGGCTGCTTCGGTCGCTTCTTTCCCGATTATCCGTTGGCCGCACCGCTCCACGGGCAAAAAGAGTGCAAAGGTTTTATTTTTGGCTGGCGGACACAATGCATAAAACCTCGCGCTGGCTTGTCGCACCATGATGTTTTATACTTTTATCAGTTATTGCGCAATTCAATATTTATGGCGGCCGGAAATAGCCTCCTTTTATGTGTATGAAGCCTACAATAATAAAATGAACTCATAAACGATATCGAGATGGCGGAAAGCGTGGAGCGAGCTGCCGCGGATGGCGCCGACGCGCGCGACCGGCAGCTGGAGGCGCTGCTGAAGCAGTGGGGCGAGGCCACGGCGCCTCTGGACGTGCGGCGTCCTCCCGACCCGGCGCTCTTCCCTCTCTGTCCGCTCAAGGCCGGTAGCGGCTCGAAGCGCGACAACTCGAAGCTGTGTCGGCCGTGGGACCACGCCGCGTTCCTTGCGCGGGTCGCGAGCTTCCAGATCGCCACGTGGTTCGCCAAGCCGGCGGCGATCAACCCGTTCGAGTGCGCTCGGCATGGCTGGCGCAATTCGCAGCCCGACTTTCTCTTTTGCACTTGGTGAGGAAGGGAAGCCATGCATCACTGGTGTTCGGGGGATGTGGCTCTCACTATAGAGATGGTGCAGTTGCGAGCGTCACCTGTGCTTCTCGATCGATGACAAGCTGAGCGAGACGGTAAGTGGACTTGTGGTTATCTCGAAGTATAACCGGAGGAATGGTTGGTATTTGGAGCAGAGTCTGACGAGCGAGTGCTGTGCAGGGAGCTCTCGCGATCGCCGATGTGTTTGCCAAGCAGCTCGTGACTGGCCACACGACTTTCTGCCCTTGGCGAGGCAACCCGTCCCCAGCCGAGTTCTCCGCGGTATATTCCTGTGGTTGGGACAGTGGTGTGTGTGCGGATACTGATGCGATGGTGTTGAGTGCAGCTGCCAATCGGGACGAAGCGAACCGTGTGGGATACGTTCGCGACGCGTTTCCGAGAAGGTGTGGCGTGGTCTCAGCAGAATTCGCAGTGGAGAGAGCAGGTCTGCGAGCTGTTCAAGATCGCCGACAGCGTCAAGCAGCGCGTCTGTCAAGAAGTCGGTGGCGATCACGGTGACAACATCAAGGCGTTGGTGAAACTTGTGGCTGTCGAGTGTCTGGGGGAGGCGCAGGACGCATGCAAGAGCGATGAAGAGCTTGAGGTGGCGCTCGATCTCGCTTTGCTTGCGATTTGCGGATGGGTTTTCGACGAAGGGGTCGACAAGGACCGATCAGCAGTGTCGTGCGGGTCGTGCAACCGCCGGTGGAACCTCTTTCGCACGACAAGCCAGCGACCAGAGGCGACCTCTGACGAAGAAGTCAAAGAACCGGAGAGGAAGCGCGCGAAGATAGAGGTCGAGTCTGTGGATCTGTTGGCGCAGCACCGACCGTTCTGTCCGTGGGTCCATGGACGAGAGCCTCTCTCGAAACATTGCGAACCGCTTGACAGCGTTGCTGTGACCGATTTTTCGAGTCTACCTGGGTGGAAGCAGTATTGTCAGGTAACGCCTCGATATGCCGATGCAGACCCGAGAGTGAGTTAGTAACAGACGCGTTGTGTATGGTGTGCCTACGACAGGCTGTATCGTCGGTTGTCAACACCAAGACAAGCTCCAACCCGTCCTCAGCGACAAGTCGGGAAGGCAAAGCACACAGCACTCCCGAACACTCTCTGCAAAGTGTCCGGTCGATTTTAGACTTTTAATGCAACATCCGGGACAGGAGCAAGCACCAAAGATTGATATTGGTCGGAGGATATATAATCCTAGAATCCCCATCTCTGTGAGCTTACGGTTGTTTGTCGGCCTTCGCGGCCTCTACTCCGATCTCGACGATGATTTTTCCCCTCGCGCGGCGCGACTTCTGACGCTCCAGTGCCTCTGGCAGCTTCTCGAACGGATACACCGAGTCGACGGGAACAACCAGCTTCCCAGCCTCGACCAGCTCGTTCAACTTGGCCAAGATCGCTTCGTCCGACCTGCCGAACAGGCGCTGCCAGCTCGCGCCGATCGGCGACTCGATCGGATCGTTCATGAGCCCGATCGTCACGAACCGCCCAGTCGAACGCTTAAGCACAGTCTGCGCACGGTCATTCCAAGCGTTCGGTTCGACGCCGCAGTCGTAGATGCCATCGATCGAATGCAGCTCCAGAGCTGTTCCCCAGTCCTCCTTGGTGTAGTCGATGACCTCGTCGGCTCCGAGCGAGCGCACAAAGTCGACGTTGCGGAAGCTCGTGGTCGCGATGACGAACGCGCCTAACGCCTTGGCGATCTGCACAGCGAAGACACCCGTGCCTCCACTCGCCCCCAAGATCAGCACGCGTTCCTTCGGTTGAAGCTTGATGCACTCGACGAGCGCTTCGTAGCTCGTCTCGCCCGCGAGAGCCAAAGCCGCGGCATGATTGAAGGAGAGTACATCGGGCTTCTTGGCGATCAAGTGTGCGTCGATGTCCAAGTATTCCCCGAACGAGCCAACCCCGTCGAAGGTCGCCGTGCCATACACCGCGTCTCCGACCTGGAACCTTGTGACGTCGGCGCCAACCTGGACGGCAATGCCAGACAGGTCACACCCGAGACGCAGCGGGTTGTTGGCAGTCGGAGGTTGTGGCAGCAATGACGACGCGAACGCAGCCATCTCCACGAACACCACGTCGGCCGGGTTGGTGGCGCTGCTCACGATTTTGACGCGCACGTGAGTGTCTAGGAGCGGCGGCGGTGCGGCGGCGTCAGTGAGGAGGAGGACATCCTTGCAGTCGCCGAACTTGTGGTAGAAGTAGGCTCGGAATGTGTCGACGGCGACGGTGACGGGCGTCGACATGGGGGATGACAGTCTAGAACAGCGAGGCTGATGCTTGGAGCGGTAGTTGCTTGCTTGGTGGCTGGCAGATGCGATAGTGGCTGAGAGTCCAGTAACCCATTGTCTGAGCAGGCGAGCGGTCCCTTCCAGTGTGGAGCGTAATAGTGGCCAAGGTTGAAGAAGCCGGATTACGATCCAAGCAACCAACGGGTCGAGTTGATTCGTGATGCTGGATGGGTCAAGTCGATGAGGACTAGAGACCGGACGAGGTACCTAGTTGATCGTTGTCGAAGCAACGACAATCCGCCGGCAGTGTGATCTAACAGTGAGTCATGCACCAACTCGTATTAGACCTTACTCGGGCTGAATGAAGTACTCAGTAGGATTTGAATTCGCTCAACACCTACACAGCTCCATGGCGACATGGCTGCCGCCTACACCGACTTCTTCTCGACGACCTCGATCACGACTTTGCCGCGCGCGCGCTTGGAAACCACGATCTTGAAGGCCGCCACCAGGTCCTTGAACGCGTGCACCGAGTCGATTGGAACTTTGATCAGCCCAGCCTCGGCCAGCTCCCCCAGCTTGTGCAAGTACGAATGGTGCGGTGACGAAATGAAGGCGGCATGCGTCGCGCCGAACTCGGACGCGATCGGTTTCTCCGACGGAATCCCGGCCGTCACGAAGCGTCCCGTGTCACGCTTCAACACCTGCTGAGCGCCAGAGTTCCACGAGTTCGGCTCCATGCCGCAGTCCACCAGCAGGTCGATCGTGTGCGGAGCGATCACAGTCTTCCAGTCGGCGGTGGTGTAGTCGATGACCTCGTCGGCACCGAACGACCGCACGAGCTCAATGTTCCGACCACTGCACGTAACCGTGACATGAGAAGCGCCAAGCGCCTTGGCGAGTTGGATGCCGATGGCGCCGGTGGCTGCACTCCCTCCGAGAATCAGCACGCGGTCGCCAACTTGGATCTTGCCGAACTCCACGATTGCCTGGTAGACAGTGCCACCCGCCAGAGGAAGACCCGCGGCTTCGTTGAAACTCATGTTGGAAGGCTTCGGCACGACATAATCAGCGTCGATATTCGCGTATTCGGCGAAAGTGCCGAGGTTCGTGAAGGAGGCGAGCGCGAACACCTCGTCACCGATGTTGTAGCTAGTGACGTCGCTGCCAACACCGACAATGATCCCGGCACAGTCGAATCCGAGGCGGAGAGGGTGTTCCGGAGACGGCATCTTGTGCACAAAGGCCTGCACCAACCGCGGCGTCCCCGCAAGTCCGCTGTCGACGATGTTAAGTGACGTGCTGACGACCTTGATGCGCACTTGGTTCGCTTCGAGAGGTCTCTGGTGCGTGTTCTCGTTGAGACGGATCTCAGTGAACGGATTGCCGAACGACGCGAACTCGTAGGCACGGAACGTATCAGGGACATTCATAGTTGGTGTTCACCTTGATGCAGCGACGGCTTGACTGGAGATTTGTCGTGGCGGTGGAGAATTGAAAAGTGGTGTCGGCATGAGCTGTCATTGTTGTCGACGAGTGTTGGGGCAAGTTGAAGCGAGACTGAATACTCGATCTTATTGGTCATTATTTGTCGAATCGGAGTATGACTGGCTACTCTCACTCGAATGTGGATCGTCAGCAGTCTTCGTGCGACCTTCGCGCGATTACGATCCAAGTCGTTACACATCTGATGGCGCCACCAGCGCAACGCAACCAACAACAACAATGAAATCGCAGTCATTCCTTCTTGAGTCATGGTTCATGCAACCAATTCGCTGACTTCATCCAGAACCATTGACACGCACACACAATACTCAACAACACACAACAATAACGAGCGTTTTGCCTCAGAGCCAAATGTGGCTTCAGTTTCATTGCTTCGTTCCCAATGTCTCCATTGTAGTGAACTACCACACGATCAGCAGGTCGCACAGCAATCGCCACGGCGGCGACTGCCACTGACCTGCCATCCACGCAGCGAACGCATTTAGTCGGCGCTGTTCTTGGCGAACAGAGCGCGCGACTGCTCGCGGCGAGCAGCGTTCGACTTGACCGTGTTCTTGCGCGGCTTCGACAGCTTCGCCTGCTTCTTCTCGGCACGGAGAGCCTCCGCACGCAGCTCGGCGCGGCGCGCAACCAGCGTGTACGGGTTGAGCTTGACCATGGCGCCAAGGTTCTTCAGCGGGTTCTTCTTCTGGAAGCGGCGGTGCGACGTGTACTTGCCAGCGCGGATGACCGACTGGATCTCGTCCGAGTTGATCAGACGGCCCAAGTTGGCGTTGTTCATCTGGTGGCGCGGGAGCGTGTAGCCCGACTTGGCGGCCGACTTCTTCGAGTACGTGCCGTACAGAGCGTCCAGCTTCTCGAAAGCCGACTTCGTCCAGATGATGAAGCGGCCGAGGTGGCCACCCGGAGCAAGCTGCAGCAGGTTCAGGCGCTCCACGTTCGCGAGCTCAACGCCCGGGATGTTGCGGAAGGCCTTCTCGGCGCCGTTCGCGTTGGCGTACACGATCAGAGGACCGCGGCGCGTCACGTAGCGACGGTTGCGCGACTTGCCGCGGCCAGTGCGCAGCTTCTTCGAGGCCTTGACCTTCTCCACGTCGGCGTCAGCGCCGAGCTTAGCGAGGATCTTGACAGCCTGCGCCGTCTTCTGCACGCTCTCGAAGGCGTCGTCCACCACGAGCGGGATCTCAGCGACCTTCTCGATGCGGTGGCCGCGGGCCGTCACGAGCGACGGGAGCGCCGAAGCAGCGAGAGCCGAGGCCACAGCGAAGCGGCGCTGGTTCACGTTAATCTTGCGGTGCCACTTGCGCCAGATGCGCGTCGGCGCGAACATGCGACCGCCGCGAACCATGTTGCCAAAGGCAGCCTGGCCCGACGACTGGTTGCCGCCGCCCTGGATACGCGGGATACGCGACACAGCGCGGCCCGTGCCCCACGACTCGGCAGAGTGCTGGTGGCCGGCGCGGCGCGACACAGCGTACGCCTGGCGGTTGTTCTTGGCCATGTTCGTGTGCACGAAGTTCACCACATCCGGACGGATGGGAGCCGTGAACACGGCCGGGAGCACCACCTGCGAGGCGACGGCGGCGCTCTCGCCCTCCACGGAGAGCACGGACACGACGGGGCGGTTGGCAGCGAGCGAGGCCATCTTGGCTGAGGCAAACAAAGGAGGAAGAGGCGGCGAACTGCGAGCGATCGGCGACAGGTCCAACAATGCTTGCTTGCCCCGCGGCCCCTTTGAGGGGCCCGCGGCGTCTCCACCACCAATCAACCACGTGTCCGTCCTATCCGGACATCACGTATACCTCCTCATGTATCCGGATGCACAAAACACGGTGCAGTACTAAACACGGTGCAGTACTATATTTTGTGCATTCACAAAACACGGTGAAAATACCCTCTTTTGTGAAATGAACACGTTCAATTTACGAAAGTTGATACAAAACACGGTAAAAACACGAAAATATATTTACCAAACACGGTGCAATTTTGTCAATTGAACATGTTCAATTGACAAAAATACCTTGTTTTGGGAAAGATTATCGTGTTTCCACCGTGTTCGATAAATGTATTCCTTCATTTTATCATTGTTCGGGAAATGATTTCCGTGTTTCCACCGTGTTTTGTGAATTCAATGCTTCAAATATACTGGATTTTGTCCATTTTCCAGTTGAAGAAGCAAGGAACAAACTGCGGCAATGACGCTGGAGAAGGCGCTGCTGGAAGGGAAGGCGTCGCTGCGCGTATTGCAGCTAGTGCTGGGGTTCCTAGACGGTAAAGAGGCCGGAGCGCTGCTGGAGGCCTCGCCGCGGTGTCGGAGCCGAGTGTGGCGCGCGAGGCGGCGGTTCCAGGTTGGCAGTGCGCGGCTCGCGCTTGCGATCTGGTGCTCGCGGCATCTTCGGCTCGAGTTCCAATCGTTCTACCAGGAGAAGGAGACGCAAACGGTGCCGCGGTCCAGCGACCCGCGTGTGCCGCCGCTCGTGCGCTCGTACTGGGCCGAGCGAGGCAAGGTATCAATTGGATACCCGCTCTTGTTGATGTGTCAACACGGCTGACTTGGAGTCTGTGCGGTCCATGTAGGTGACCGGCGGCAACGTGGTATTAAAGCCGTCAGAGCTGCCAATTGTATCGGAGGACGGAATCACGCTGCAGTTCAGTGGCGGCGAGAGCGCGGGGCAACGGCCCATGCTGACACATGTGGAGCAAAACGGTCGACGGATCTACACGTCAGTGTCGCTCAAAGTCGTCAAGTCCACCTCAGATCCCACACTTCCCAGCTCTACGGACAACCCGAGCAGCGGCGATGTGGTGCTACGAACGTTCACTTATGTTAAGGAGTTCGGCGAGTGGCAGACGCTGAGTCCCGTGGAGAAGCATGCGTTCGACCAGCTCGGCGCGCACTGTCGCTACGATCTCGTCTCTCTCGACGGGTCGGTTGTGTTCGAGCTCGACGTCCCGTCGGGTGCGGAGGCTCAAGTTGACTATTACCTCGTCAAGAAGTGCGTCGTGTTGGTGCATATGCAGGAGGTTCTCCAGCGATTCTTCTCGTCAATCCGTCCGATTGAGAGTCTGCCAGGGCCGTCAGGACGACGACCATGCCTCATTAAGGTGAGTACGACTGCTCCCATTTCTGTTTATGTTTTATTGAGAGGAGCGAAATTGCTGACGTGATTGTGCATGTTGTGTTGAACGTCTAATGGCAGATGGCATTTCGTCAACTGGACGGACGGATGATAGACCAGCATTCGCTTTCTGGCGAGATATCGATCGAGCAAGACGAAGCCGCGTCCCGTCCTAGGCAAGCCACATCCACCGAAGGCGAAGTCGGCAGTCAAGATGTTCTTATCGGTGACCAAGCGGCGAGTGCTGCGACTGCTCCGCCTTCGCGACCACGCACTGGTGTGGAGAAGCTTGCGATCATTTCGTGTCAGGTGCCGAAGCGCGCAGCAAGTGCCACGACGATGGCGCTGCCGAAGCAATCCGGCTATTGCTGTCTAGAAATCCGTGACATGGAGTCAGGACACCTTTTCTTCTACTCGGCAGCTCTGCATCGCGGCGCTCAGACGGAGGGTATGCTGCTCAGTCTCAACTTTCGGTGGCTGCCTGGCGTGCTGGAGTACTACCCTGCTATGGACTCCCGCCATCGCCGGTGCTTGCAAGGACAAGTTCACATATCCACTTATCGCGGCAGTGGTGAAGTGAAGGAGCTGGCTGTGGTCGCGCAGTTTTTGGGACGCGACAGATTGCAGCAGTACGCCGCCTCGATCAAGTCGTACACGCGAGATGAGTCTGTAGTGCAGCGACACAACCATGTAACAGAGTAGACTCAAGAATGCAAATCTGAACACATTGAAGCATGTGCGAACCATGTATTTGCATTGTACCCCACAGCCATCGCTGGTACAAGCTCGAGATCAAGAAGGGCTACCCGAAGCTGCCGTAGAAGGTGCTCAGGCTGTTGCCGCGATGCCAAGGCAATCTACGGCGCCGCCTGAGCGATTTCCAAGATCACCTTGCCTTTGGCGCGGCCCGTCTTGACGTGCTTGATGGCATCACGGAGATTCTCGAATGGGTAGATCGAGTCGATGGGAACGGTCAGCTTGCCTGCTTCGATGAGTTTCGTTGGTCCGGCGAGGTACTTCGCTTCCGGGAGTGAACCCATCACAGTCAGCGTGCCCCCGATCGACGACTCGATAGGGGCAGTCGTCAAATGCCCAATCGTTACGAACTTGCCCGTGTCTCGCTTCAGCACTCGTTGCGCTCCAGTGTTCCACGAGTCGGGCTCGAACCCGCAGTCGTAGATCAAGTCGATGGAGTGTGGCTCAATCACGTCCGCCCAGTTGGTCGTGGTGTAATCGATCACTTGATCGGCTCCGAGAGAGTAGACATACTCCGTGTTGCGATAGCTGGTGGTGGCGATGATATGTGAAGCCCCAAGCTCCTTGGCGATCTGGATCCCGATCGCACCAGTGCTGCTGCTTCCGCCAAGGACGAGCACGCGCTGTCCCTGTTCCACCTTGCCGTACACGGTGAGGGCTTGCCAGGTTGTTTCGGCAACAAGAGGCACGCCACCGGCTTGGTTGAACGTCAAACTGGCGGGCTTGCGAACGATGTATTTGACGTCGACGTTGAAGTACTCGGCAAATGCGCCAATATCCGTGAAGAAGACCACGCCGAACACTTCATCTCCGACATCGAAGGTGTGCACATCACTGCCCGCCTCGACGATAATCCCAGCAAAGTCGAAACCAATACGCCGCGGCTGCTCAGCGGTCGGCAGAGTCTTGAAGTGACGGTCGACAAACACCTGCATCTGCGCCACCTTGCAGTCGATCGGGTTGACAGACGAGCTCATGACCTTGACGCGGACTTCGGTTGAGTTGAGCGGCAGCTGCGGCATGTTCGGGTTGAGCTTGACTACGTTCTCGGCAGCGCCAAGCTGCTCAAACTGGTACGCCCGGAATGTGTCCGGGTACGGTGGGAGGACTCCGCTGGTCTTGGAAGATACCATCGTGCTTGAGGAAAGATGCGCAGCTCGCTTCACGCTTGTCCGGTTGACAGAGAATTGAACAATGAACGGCCAGTGGCGATCGATTCCCAGCTGCCGGCGATCAAGTAACGGTTCAGAGACAATGTGGATCAACGCTCAATGCCCTCTCACCCCCTGTCGGTGTGTACAACTTGAACAGCACATCTACCACATCAAGCCCGAATATTGCCTTGGATCGTCATCACAGTCACGGTACTCTCGAGCGGATTACGATCCGAGTGGCATTGACTGTGAAGTGTGGTAGGGTCGTAATCGGTACCGGTCTCGAAGACAATTGATTACTGTGCCACTCCACAACCCAAACTCTCCAATCAAAACAGTGCTAGCCGAGTGACACTCACTCTGTGATTGTTGCATTCTTCAACACATGGCACAAACGAGTTTCGAGCATACATGTATCGAAATGTGGTGTCGCCGCGATGGAAGTCACTGTGCAGTGGCGATTATTCCCCCACGGCGTGATTAGCTCATCCAGTTTGCGTGGTTTCGAGCCTGCTGCAGCGACGAACGGCTAGTGGACCACGGTAAGTGACTCGTCCACGAGTCAGATTGTGAAGAGGCTAATTGTGCATGATACTCGCGAAGTACTCGACCGACGACGACGCGTATTGTAGGCATGAATTTGTATTCTCGACTGCATATCTCGACGGAGTGGGGCCATGGGACCGCAACTCTCACCAATTTCCGAAACGGTTTGCGAGGAAGATGCACGCCAGGTTCACTCCAAACACACTAGCAACCACAGCGTTTCGATCGCTGATTTACCGAGCTCAATTAGTACTTGCTCACCGACCTCACCTGCTAGAGACACACCTGCAGTCAGGCCGAACATTATGGAACTTGATCGGGGTGAGTGTGTGTGATACCAACGATGGCGGGTATCCCATCACTAACAGAGAAGACCAACTCGTGACCTAGGTTATCGAGTCATAGCCCGCTTTGATAGTGACGATAATGGCAATGTCGACTCGGATTGCATTCGATCTTTCCATGAGGTTATCATCGAAGAATGGGGTCTCTGCAACAGTGTGAACGTCCACGATATTGGTCAGTTGGATGTTGAATTGTGCATGGTCGCTAACATCGTCCTTCCAACTCGGACATAATCATCAGTCTTTGAGCATGCGCTCCACCACCACCACAGCGCCTATTCACGCATTGAAGACACAAGTCTGCATTCAGGCGGGCCTCGGGCAGACACACCGGCGAAGGTGTGCATCTTCCTACCAATCTGTGACGTGGTGCAAGTTGAAGTGCAGTTCTGGACCGCTCTACATTCCCATCTATCGCCCCAAATCTCGACCTGGGACGCGTGGGTACACTTTTTATTATTATTTTTGTGACAAATCTTGATGCGACACACAACGATTCGAAACCTACCATCGAGCGAAGCAACCGATCCATCTTTGGTCGCCATGGCGCGCGGCAAGCCCGGGCGTGGCGGCAAGCAGCTGAACGCGCTGGCGCGGCGCCGCCTGTCCGAGGTGCGGCCATCTACTACCCGCCTAGCGCTGCTGTCGGTATGCCTAACCTGTCGTTGTGGCCGCAGGAGGGCAAGCGGCTGCTGCGGTCGGCGCTGACGCCAGACGAGGAAGGGGACGCGAACGAACAGGCGTCGGTCGACTACAGCATCATCACGAACCGGGACGACGACTCGGTCGAGTCGGAGCTCGAGGGTCTGCTGCAGTATGAGGCGGAGCAGGAGCTGGCGACGCGGCCGTCTGCCGGGACCAAGGCTAACCGCCGCAGCAAGAAGTGGAAGGACCAGTACGATGACGGGGACGGCGACCGCCACCGCGATCTCGACGAGGCCGTGGACGAGCTGGGGGAGAAGCGAGACGCAACCAAGATCCAGGCGCTGCGCAAGATCCTGGCGCTGCTCGGCGGCGAGGTGCTCTCGGACCGCATCGACGGCGTCAAGGCGACGCTCACGGCCCACACGCTCGCGTGCCTCAAGCGCCGCATGAAGGAGTCGGCGCCGCTCGCGCTGCGGACGCTCGGCGTGCTGGCTATCACCATCGGCGCCGACGCTCTGGACTACTACGAAGGTAGGGTGGTTATCTGTGTGAGGAAGTCGTTGGTGCTGGATCTGAGACTGAGAGTGGTGGGTGACCTTGCAGAGATTGAGATGTCAGTGCAACGAGCGTTCACGGACGAAGGAGACACGGCGCGGCGAGTCGAAGCCGCGTACACGCTGAGCATCGCGTGCTTTGTGTGTTGTCCCGAGGACCAGCAGAAGTGGGACGTCTTGGACGTGCTCGGCAGCTTCCTGCTCGCGGCCAAGGACGCCGAGGACGACGAAGACGCGTACCCAGAGGAGCTGATTATGGCGGCGATCGAGTGCTGGGCGTTCCTCGTGAGCTTCTTCCCGCCAAAGCTCATCGTCGCGCGCATGTACGACTCGAACTCCATCCTGAGCGAGCACGTGGAGGCTGTCGCGGCGTTTGTGCGCGATGGTATCCACCAATCGGTGCGGTCCTCGGCGTGCGAGGCGCTCGCACTGCTCGTGCAGCTCAAGTACCTCTCCGGGAAGGGTTCGTCGAGCTGGAACTACGGCTCAGAGCCAGACTCAAGTCCGATCGGCGGGCTCGAGCAGAAGATCGCTGGGTACATGCGCGAGACGGCCAAGAGCATCGGGAAGAAGAACCGCAAGCAGCAGCGCTCGACGCTCAAGGAAGTGCTCGAGACGCTGCGCACCGGCGATGGTCCGTTCAGCGAGCTGCAGGTCGAGGACGAGACGCTCTCTATCTCGACGTGGGACCGCTTCTTCCAGGCTCAGGTCTTCCGTCGCGCGCTGCAGTCGGGCTTTCAGGTGAGGAAGGGAGCGTTAGTGGACTGTGGTGACGATGTTGTGTGACTGGTTTATGTTGTTGTTGCTTGCGTGCTGCAGATCCACATGCTCGAGAATGAGATCCTGCGCGACGTGTTCGAGGTGTCGGACAATGCGAACGCCAAGGTCGGACTCATCTCGACGGTCAAGCGCCGCGCGGACCACAAGTCCAAGGCCATCCACAAGCGGAACGACATGTCGCGCAAGAACCAGGCCCGGAACGCGTTCCTCTACGAGGACAACTAGTGAGTGTGGGCTTTCACGGTTCTCCTATTCATATTCGCAAGAGAAGCGGCGACGGTATGATCGCGCGAAGACGTAGACAGCGAGCAAATATAAAGACGATGAAGGCAGGAGAGAAAAGCAAGCACTCGCAGTCAGTCGTGTTGGCTCCCGCTACTGTTGCATCGACTAGGAGGTCCTGCTCACTTGCCGAGCAGCTGGCGCAGCGCGTCCTGCTCCTCCTTGGAGTCGGCCGCGAGGATCTGTCGGTTGTCGAAGATCTTGACCACCTCGCCCGTCTTGGTGAACTGCGCGATCAGGTACACGTACTCGCCCTTCTTCATGTCGTGGTTCACCTCGGCGAACACGTACGCGTGGCCCGTCGGGCCCTTGATATTGTACTTGATGCTGCGGGACAGACACCACCCACGAATGTCATCCAACCTGCATCTCTCACACACACATCTCAAGACAGCAGACCACTCACCGGAGGCGCGGGTTGCCGCTCTTGTCCTTGAGGTTCACGTGCTCGATGCGGTTGCGGCGGCCCTCGCGGTGGCCACCATAGTCGTGGCCGTACCCGTGGATCGGCAGTCCGATGCGCGACGTCACCTCCGAGTTCTCCTGCAGCTGGTCGAGCGACTCGCTGAAGAGGCCGTTCGGACTCATGCGGCTGACACAAGACACCAGTCAGCATGCGAATCAACCAGGACGCTCACACACATTCATCCTCGCTGACGTACTTGGGCAGCAGCTCGCGCGCCACAAAGTACATGCCGACGGAACCGAGACCGATCAGACCGAGCCAGAACCCGCCCGTCGCCGTCGCCGTCACCTTCTCGTACGGCGTCAGCACGAGCGCGTCCGGCGCCTTCGTCCCCTCCTTGGCCGCCTGCTCGCCGGTCGCCTAACGCACCAGCCCCGTCGTTAGCGAACCATCAACCTCTGAACCAGACAAACATCGTCCTACCTTCTCGGCCGCCAGGCGAGCGCGCGAGGTCGCGATCCCACGGGCCGCGGCCGGACGGGCCACCGCCACTTGCGCAGCGCGTGCCGCCCGCTGAGGAGGTGCAGACTTGGCCAGCGCGCGCGCGGCGCGGGCTCCCAGGTTGACCAGCATCGTGGAGCGAGCGGTTCCGCAGACACGCTTGATCCTCGCTTGTGCCGGAAATGATGGGCGGGAATCCATCGTGTGGTCCACATGCATGCACCGTCGAAACCCGCACGGGTCTGGGTTTGGGTCAGTAGGATGGAGCTGAACCCACGGTGAAAATGCAAACCCGTCGATGGATGTACCGTAATCGACTTTGGTAGATAAACGATATAATGGGCTCAATATGTGGGAATAGTTTTGAGAAGTAGTCTAACGCTCTCAAATCGAGATTTTGCAGCGCATCATAATTGCATTTTGAGACAACTGTATGTGTTGATTGGTCAAAATTTGTTTTCGAGAAGTGCATTCATGTCCTCCTTGACACCTCCATCGCTGGATGCAACGACGCTGGTGTGCTGGACGATACCATTGCGATCGCAATTCATTCAGTCGGTAGCGACCACCGTCGAGACAAACGGAGACGTCACTGTTGCCGGCTTTGCTTCACTAGTTCTGGGACCAGTAGACAAGTGTCCGGTGAGGAAGTCTCGGCGCCGGTTCGTTTAACCCGTTTCGACAGCGCATATACCGAGCCGAGAAACACACAAGAAACGATCCTGGATCATTTGCATCGCGCAACGCAGCACCAGATACTCCCGAAGGAGCGATAGATGCAGAAGATGTTGGCGTGGCCGAGTCACATTCGAGTGTCTTTCCGTCTATGTCGGGACGCAGGACGACGAGGTGCCATAATCATTTCGTGACGCGTGGCCCCCACACTCGCGCTTCAACTCGTGAGCACAATCACCGGCGCGACATCATCACCCGAGATCGCCATCTGATACAAAACCGAAGTCAACGACACTCGAGGTCACGTGGTCATCGCCTTCAAGCTCCCTCGCAGCAACTTCAACCACGCCGACAATGACACGCACATTTGATTGGCTAAAATCTCGCGATATCTCGCATTGTAGCCAATCGCAAGGATGAGTCACTCGACAACTTCAGTTCCCAACCACTCCAAACGTGACCTTCCTCCTCAAATCTTGTGATCAAGCATATAAACCACCAAATGACATCCATTCGCTTCCCCACCAGGTGGCGCTAGCTCGCCGCGGCTCGCAGACTAAAATGCCACCGTCACATTCGCATTGACCTGCTCCAGCTCAAGCCTCCGCCCCCGATCTCTCTGCACCGAACATGGCGCAGCAGCTGCAGTTCCCTGAGAGTTTCCTGTGGGGAACGGCCACGGCTTCGTACCAGGTCGAGGGTGCCGTGCACGAGGGCGGCCGCGGCCAGAGCATCTGGGATGCCTTCTCGCATACTCCCGGCAAGACCAAGAACGGCGACACGGGCGACGTGGCGATCGACCACTACCACCGCTACAAGGAGGATGTGGCGCTGATGAAGTCGATGGGCATCAAAGCGTACCGTTTCTCGATCGCCTGGCCGCGCATCCTGCCGGCGGGAGTGGGGGAAGTCAACGAGGAAGGCGTGCAGTGGTACAACAACCTGATTGACGAGCTGCTCGCGAACGACATCACGCCCATGGCAACGCTCTACCACTGGGACCTGCCGCTTGCACTGCATACCGAGTTCGACGGTTGGCTTGGCGAGAGCATCCACGAGCAGTTCGCCGAGTACGCGCGCGTGTGCTTCGCCCGCTTCGGCGACCGCGTCAAGAACTGGATCACCATGAACGAGCCGTGGGTGTGCAACTACATGGGCTACGGTCTTGGCGTCTTGGCTCCCGGTCGCAAGCACAAGCCGCACACGGAGCCGTACCTCGCCGGCCACAACATGCTGATCGCCCATGCTCGAGCGGTGGACGTGTACCGCAAGGAGTTCCAGGCTGCGCAAGCTGGACAGATCGGCATCACGCTCAGCGCGGAATGGCACGAGCCCGGTCCGAGCGACGACCCGCAGGAGCAGAAGGAGAACGCGGAGGCTGCCGAGCGCGCGTTGGCTTTCGACGTCGGCTGGTTTGCTGACCCCGTCTGGCTCGGCGACTACCCGCAAGTGATGAAGGACCGTGTCGGTGACCGGTTGCCCAAGTTCACGGAGGAGCAGAAGGCGCTGCTGAAGGGCAGTTCGGACTTTTTCGGGCTCAACAACTACAGCTCGTCGTACACCAAGGCGTCGGACGAGTACAAGGCAGGGAAGCCGTCCCCGAGCGACCGCACGGGCGGGTACGACGCCGACACGGGAGTCGTCAAGTACCAGGACCCGTCGTGGGTGCAGACCGGCGCGCCGTGGAACTACGTCGTGCCTTGGGGACTCCGCAAGCTCTTGGTGCACATCCAGCAGCGATACACACCGAAGAACGGCATCATCATCACCGAGAACGGCTCGGCGTGGCCCGACGTGACCAAGGAGGAGGCCCAAAAGGACGAGAAGCGCGTCGACTTCCTCAAGCAGTACCTCGGCGGCGTCCACGAGGCGATCCAGCAGGGTGCCGACGTGCGCGGCTACTTTGCGTGGTCGTTCTTCGACAACTACGAGTGGTCGTTCGGCTACGGCATCCGCTTCGGCATCGTCTGGGTGGACTACGAGACGCTCGAGCGCGTGCCGAAGAGCTCCGCCCACTGGTACCGCGACAACATCGCTGCCAACGGCTTCAAGCCATGAGCGAAGACCCAGCTTGGCTGTTTGTCCATCTGATCTACTTGTCATAAATAAAAACAACAACAATGCGCTCCCTTACATGGCCACCACGCAAGCTGTGCTGTTGTTCGTGTGGAGGTCGCTGATGATGCGACTCGTGCTGCTCGAAGTGACCGTCAACGTGATTATGCCTTGATCGTCAAGGTCAACCGGATCTATCTATTTTGGCAGGTTCAAATCGGACACTCGTGCAGTGGTTGTGGTCGCACTCTGCACTTCGCCTACGCCACGCCCAGCAGAAACAGACCGCGCTAAGCGCTTAATGCAAGTTCACTACGCCAGTGACTGCCGCACTGTCCCGAGCTGGTGTCTTCTTGAGGATGCAGTGCTTGTGCGAAACTCGTGCCCTCAAGATGACCCAAACTGCCGAGCACTGCGAGCAGCTACCGGCAGCAGCGAGGAAAACCCCCAACAAAATATCTAAGCAGGTAACGCGGTCTATTATTTGTCGAACTGAGGTGACGTGGCTTGAAGGCTGCAGATGGAGTTGACATCTCTCGTCTCAAGACAACGAGATCGACAGCCACCCGATCGGATTGATTCGTGCTGTAACAGTGGCTTGGCTGGCCCGACCTCAAGTTGCAAGCCACTGTGCATCCACACCCCAAGTGCTGCGCTGTGCACGTGCAGTTGCTGGCGAAAGTGAGCGCGACTTGGTCATCTTCTTCGAGTGGCAATGGTTTATGCTTTTCAACTTCAACCTTCAGTTTTTTGTCCAATCGGCGCGCTCCGTTTGCTTCCCACCATAAACCCAACCATGCTCATATCGACGACACCTCGACTCCAGAACTGACTCAACCTCATATCTCTTCATACAAAATAGCTCGAGGTCGCGTTTCCGTGCTGCAATATAGCGATCGCTGCCATCATCGTCCGACTATGCGAATCATCACTCTTCAGCCTTCAACATCCGCTCGCATGTCGGTTCATTTCCGGATTTGCGCACTTGACAACAGTGGACGAACCGACCAGCAGCCTCAGCGCCATGTCCGAGTTCCAGTTCCCCGAGGGCTTCGTGTGGGGCGGCGCGACGGCCGCGTACCAGGTCGAGGGCGGCGTGCACGAGGGTGGTCGTGGTCAGAGCATCTGGGACGCGTTCGCTCACACGCCGGGCAAGACCAAGGATGGTGAGACGGGCGATGTGGCGATCGACCACTACCACCGCTACAAGGAGGACGTGGCGCTGATGAAGGCCATGGGGCTCAAGGCGTACCGTTTCTCGCTCTCGTGGCCGCGCATCATGCCGGCAGGCGTCGGGAAGGTCAGCGAGGAGGGCGTCGCGTTCTATAACAACCTGATCGACGAGCTGCTCGCCAACGGCATCACGCCGTTCGTGACGCTTTACCACTGGGACCTGCCGCTCGCGCTCTTCACCGAGTTCGACGGTTGGCTTGGCGATCACATCCACGAGCAGTTCGCCGCCTACGCGCGCGTCTGTTTCGAGCGTTTCGGCGACCGCGTCAGGCACTGGATCACCCTGAACGAGCCGTGGGTGCACTCGGTCATGGGCTACTGCCTCGGAGTGCATGCGCCGGGCCGCACGGTGAACCGCCACAAGGAGCCGTACATTGTCGGTAAGTGCGTTGTGTCGCGAGGACTATCCGTGTGCATGATGTTCGTACTCACTTGTCCGATTGTCGTGCGATCTATGCAGGCCACAATTTGCTAATCGCGCACGCGCACGCGGTCGACGTGTACCGCAAGGAGTTCCAGGAGCAGCAGCGCGGCATCATCGGCATTACACTGAGCGCCGACTGGCGACTGCCTGCGCCGACCGAGGACACCGCGCAGCTCGCGGCCAACGCTGAGGCTGCGACGCGCTCGATCGCCTTCCACCTCGGGTGGTTCGCCGACCCCATCTACTTTGGCGACTACCCGCAGATCATGAAGGACCGCGTGGGCGACCGGCTCCCGACCTTCACCGAGAAGCAGAAGCAGCTGCTCAAGGGGAGCTCGGACTTCTTCGGTCTCAACAACTACGGCTCGGCGTACGCGGCGCCGTCCAAGGATGCTGCTGCTGGTGTCGCGCCGCCCAACGACAAGTCCGGCTCGTTCTTTGCGGACGAAGGCGCCGAGACGGTGAACGATCCGTCGTGGGTGCAGACAGCTGCGCCGTGGAACTTCGTGACTCCGTGGGGGATGCACGACCTGCTCGCGCACATCCATAAGACATACAAGCCCAAGCACGGCATCTTCATCACCGAGAACGGCTCGGCGTGGCCAGAGACGACAAAGGAGCAGGCGCAGGAGGACACGAAGCGCGTGGACTTCCTCCAGCAGTACCTCGGCGCGGTGCATCAAGCGATTGACGAAGGCGCCGATGTGCGCGGGTACTTTGCCTGGTCGCTCTTCGACAACTACGAGTGGGCGGCGGGTCGCTCGATCCGCTTCGGTCTCATCTACGTCGACCCCGAGACGCTCGAGCGTGTTCCCAAGAAGTCGTCGCGCTGGTACGGCGATCTGATCGCCAAGAACGGCTTCTCGCTCGACGCTCCAGCTGCTCCGGTCGCGCCGTGAGGCATCGCCTCGCACCGTTGACGCGCTGTACAATGACTCTACCGTTAGTCCCCGAGCCTATCTGCTTGTTTCTGGTGGCGCTGTCCGTTCCAAAGTATCTCCAATACAACCAAACATGATGCGTTCAAGCGATGGTCTTTGTGGATGGTTGAGAAGCCATCACTCCTGTGCAAGTTGAAGCTGTTTCGCCAGTCGGTGCAAGGTCGAGTGTTCACGGAGCTCAACCATATCTACGGTCCCCTCAAATGGTTGATTGCAGGCCGAAATAGCCTGGGCTCGCGCCTATAAATACTTCCGGTTCGAGCGATGAAGATAGATAGTCATGACTCCCGAGTCAGTCCGAGGCTGAACGTCGCCGCCACGCTGACAATCGCCGGCTTCCGCCAGGTAGCTCCACCGCGTGGGAAAGGAAGAGATGGCGACGCACGACAAGTCGTGCGATGGTGGGTTCAGCGACCCGTCCTACCTCGGCGTGGGCGACCCGTTCGTGCAGGCGAAGGAGAAGGCGCGGGGCGTCGGTGGCGACCACAAGCCCTTCTCGACATGTCCGCCCAAGAAGGGCCAGACTAGCGCCACGTTTGGTCCGAGCGCGCGCAAGTTCGAGGCCATGGCAGGCGAGTACGCCGAGCAGTACAAGCTGCAGGCCAAGCGCCGGCTCGAGAACACTGCCGGGTTCATCAAGCCCAACGGCTTCGCCTACGCGTCTCCAGCTCAAGAGCAGTACGTCTAGCTTTGTGAGATTGTGTCTCATGGCGATTGCTACTTGGTTCTGACATTGATGTGGGATAGCACTGGAGCAGGTGACTACTATGGCGCGTTCGACAAGTTCGAGCGGGACGAGGAGGACCTCAAGCGCGCGCAGGCAGAACAGGTCAAGCCGCCGCCGAACCCGAAGGAGCGCGTGTTCGAGAAGAAGAACATGCTCGCGCAGCCCGGCAAGCGAGGCACGTTTGGGTACGCCGGCACGCTGATCGGCGGACAGGCTCTGCCGGCCATGGCGGCCGAGTTCGACTCGGTGCGGCAGGCAAACAAGCAGGACGCGGCGCGCCACCGCGAGCTCATGGGGGATCGCAAGCCCTTCCGATCGAGAACCGAGGGCGTCGACCTGTTCGACAGCCACGAGCACGTCGCGGCCTCCAAGGCGCTCGGGTGGGACGACGAGTGCCTCGCACGGCCACCCGGCGCGCTCGAGCTGCTCAATCCGAAAGAGCGCGCGGCGGCCAAGGCGGCGACCTATAAGGCCTGGAAACCCAACAACCACATTAAGGACGGCGAGGATGGGTACGAGCTGGTGTGAGCGGGCAATAGCGGTCGAGTTGGCAGTCACTGACCTCGTTCTATGATCAACAGCGCGTTTGAGAAGTTCCCCGAGCAGCTGCCGGACCCGTACGACGAGAAGGTCGTGACGCGCGCCATGCTGCCGCTGCGACGCAACCCTGTCAAGGTGGCGACCAAGGACCTGCCCGACTCGCTCAAGGACCGCAAGGCGTTCCGGCCGACGAACCACCCCAAGACCAAGCTCACGCGCGGCACTTGTCTGATGGGGATCACTAAGCACCACGTCTAGCACGGACGCGCGGGTCAAATACACATCAAAGTCCTTGAATTCTCTCGTTGTTCGAGTGGTGCGAACCACAGCCGAAGACGACGAGCTCACTCTCCTATTCTTCCTCTCACGCCTTGGCGGCGAGCGCGGCGGCGCACAGGCGCGCGACGAGCCCGTGGATCTGCAGCAGCGAGGTGACGCCGTCCGCGATGCTCATGTGCGTCTGGCCGATGAGCTTGATGAACTCGAGCTTGAGCTTCTCGTCCTCCATGGGCAACGTCTTGCACACGCGGAACACTGTGCCGATGATGTCGAGCGCCGAGTAGCCCGTCTTCCAGAGCGCGGCCGCCTGCTTCTCGGCCGGGTCGAGCTCGCCCTGCACGCAGTGCGACAGGATTGTCTGCACGACTGTCGGGTGTGGCTGGTCGCACACTTTGAACACGTTGGCGTCGCTGATGAAGCCGAAGCCCGAGTGCGTCGCCTGCAGGTTGTTGAGCGCGTTCCGTAGATCGCCCTCGGCCGTGAAGATGAGCGCCGCGAGGCCGTCGTCGCGGTAGCCGACCTGCTCCTGGCGGCACACGTGCAGCAAGCGCTCGAGCACCATCTCGTCCTTGAGCCGCGTGAAGCGCAGGATGGCGCAGCGGCTCTGGATCGGCTCGATGATCTTGGTCGAGTTGTTGCACGCGAGCGCGAACCGTGTCGTGGCCGAGAATATCTCCATCGTGCGGCGCAGCGCCTGCTGCGCGGCGGCTGTCATGGCGTCGGCCTCGTCCAGGATCACAATCTTGTGCCTCCCAGGAGGCAACGTCACCTTCTGCTGCGCGAACATCTTGATCTTGTTGCGCACCGTGTCGATGCCGCGGTCGTCCGACGCGTTCAGCTCGAGCACGGCCGCCTTCATGGACGTGCCCAGCAGCTCGCGCGCCAGGCAGAGCACGCTGGTCGTTTTGCCCGTGCCCGGCGGACCCGAGATGATGAGGTTCGTCATGTTGCCGTCCCGCGCCATGGCCCGCAGACAGTCGATCGTGTCGCGGTTGCCTACCACCTGCTGCAGCGACTGCGGGCGGTACTTCTCGACCCACGGCGCCTCGAAGTCGTCCGCCATGGTCGCCGCGTCCTCTTGTGAGCTTTGCCTTGGTTGCGTTTGGTTGCGTTTTGGCTTCGCGCCACTGGCAATTTGCTGTGCAATTTTCAGCCAATCATATCGGTACTTGACAGAATTTCAGCGAATGGTCGGGGTTCCCGCCAGTATTTGGTATGAGTGACACGGAGTAGGTGTTTTGCTTTGGAAATGCATCGACAACACTTTATTAAAACGACGGCTCTGCCTACATGCAACCTCGATCCCTTCTTCTCCTACTACCTCACTCCGTCCATGGCCGCCGGCCGCCGACGGGACTCTACGCCTCGAGCGTGTTGCTTCCCATGACCTGGCCGAACCACTTGGCCGACTTCTTGGGCGTGCGCTCCATCGTCTCGTAGTTGACAAAGTGCAGTCCGAAGCGCTTGGCGTAGCCCTCGGCCCACTCGTAGTTGTCACAGAAAGACCACGCAAAGTACCCGCGCACGTCGGCTCCCTGCGCGATCGCGCGGTGCATGCCGGCGAGGTATTCGCGGTAGAACTCGACGCGGAAGTCGTCCTGCTCGGCCTCTTCCTTGGTGCGGTCGGCCACAGCGCAGCCGTTCTCGGTCACGAGGATGCCGTTCGGGTGGTGGTAGCGGTTCTGGATCCACACGAGCAGCTTCTCGAATCCCCAGCCGACGACGTTCCACCCCATGTCGGTGCGCTTCCAGGCATCGTCCGACGTCAACAGCGTGCCTTCATCCGGTCCAAGTCCACCAGTGTGGTCATTCGGAGGCACAACTCCAGCCTCAAACTCCTTGGACGGCGCGGCGTAGGACGTGCCGTAGTGGTTGAGTCCGAAGAAGTCACTGCTCCCCTTGAGCAGCTGCTTCTCCTCGTCCGAGAACACCGGCAGTCGCAGTCCGATGCGATCCTTCATGACCTGAGGGTAGTCGCCGAGGTAGATCGGGTCGGCGTACCACCCGAGGAAGAACAGCAGCGAGCGCTCGGCCGCCGCAGCGTTCTTGGCGAGCTGCTCCGGGTCCGCCGTCGGCGCCGGCTCGCGCCAGTCGCAGTTGAGCGTGATGCCGATCTGGCCGCGCTGCACGGCCTGGAACTCGTCGCGGTAGACCTTGACAGCGCGGGCGTGGGCGAGCAGCAGGTTGTGAGCAGCAACGTACGGCTCCACCTGCGGCTGCCGCGTGCGACCCGGAGCGTGGGCACCGTTGCCGTAGCCCAGGAACGCCGAGCACCACGGCTCGTTCAGTGTCAGCCAGTGCTTGACGCGGTCGCCGAAGCGCGTGAAGCAGACGCGCGCGTAAGCGGCGAAGGCGTCCTGGATGAAGCGGCCGCCGAGCCAGCCGTCGTGCTCGGTGAGCAGCGGGAGTGGCAAGTCCCAGTGATAGAGCGTCACGAGCGGCGTGATGCCGTTGGCG
Source organism: Phytopythium vexans (assembly GCA_003413675.1). NCBI lineage: Eukaryota > Oomycota > Peronosporomycetes > Pythiales > Pythiaceae > Phytopythium > Phytopythium vexans. Next base: position 324,024 of record QLOC01000021.1, on the reverse strand, counting down.
AGCAGCTCGTCGATCAGGCTGTTGTAGAACGCGACGCCCTCCTCGTTCACTTTACCCGTGCCGGCGGGGAGGATTCGCGGCCAGGCGATCGAGAAGCGGTACGCCTTGACGTTCATGCGCTTCATGAGCGCCACGTCCTCCTTGTAGCGGTGGTAGTGGTCCACGGCCCGCGCGCCAGTGTCGCCGTTGATCACCTTTCCCGGCGTGCGCGAGAAGGCGTCCCAGATGCTGTCGCCGCGGCCGCCTTCCTCGGAGGCGCCTTCGATCTGGTACGAGGCCGTGGCCGTTCCCCACAGGAAGTTGTCGGGGAAGCGCAGCTGCTGAGGCATGGTTGCGAGAGGGCTACGAGAGAGAGAGGAAGAGCTTGGAAGCTTGGCTTGGACGCTTGGACGCTTGGCTTGGACGCAGCAAATGCTGGAATGAAGAGAGCGATCCACGCGTTGCGGCAGCTTCAAGCGCAGCTTTGTCGTGCGAGGGGCGATTTGGGATAGAATCACTGCGCTCGGATTGGTGGGAACACTTCATTTACAGAGCGATGATTCGTCTAAAAGATGCATTTTGAGCAAATATCCGAGTTTCATCCAATGAAAGCGGTTTAACGTCGAAGTTGACGACCCACACGAGACAATCCGTCCGATAATCAAACGCGCCGGTGCACAAGCGCGATACAGATTGCGCGCTCATGCCGCACGGCGCCGTGTTCGTGCCCCGAGCGTTGCACAGTCGACGTATGCGCTGACCAATGGCCGGTTCAAGTGCAAAATTTTCACGGCGACGCCGACTTCGCGGCTAGGGAAGACCAAATATTTGGCTTCCGCTTGCAGTATGGCACGGCCGCACTGTAGCTTGGTGCCGCATTGGCTCGCGCTCGGTGCGATTGTGTCTCAGCTTGAAGCGCTGCTTCAGACACGGAGCAGTGGCCTCGAGTGCTACGCTCATGACATCTCCAGTCAGCATCAAATTTTCGGCGGCGCCGTCAGCGTCAAGTTGAAGCGGCAGGAAAATGTAGAGCGCGCCACAATTTTGATGGACCCATATTGCGTTCCAGAATTCAATCTGGAACGCGAGGTATTCTCACACGTCACATGTTGAAGCTGGGTTTGGATACAGAGCTTCAACTCGGTCAGCTCGACAAGAGTTCGCCGTCCGCCGTTGGAGCCACAGTATCTACGCACTGTTCTATGCGCCGTGCACAGAGCATTGCACAGCCTCCGCTGCACATGAAGGAGCTTCCCGTCCATGAACCAGTCGCGATGTGCTCGATGAGGTGGGTGAGTGATGACATCGATGTGCTGTTCGAGCGTCGCAGCATTAGCCGTGTGCCACCGCTCGATGAGTGTACAGCGTCAATACGGTACATCACGCAGTTCTTCGCTACAAACAGTCCGTTCATCTTGGTGGTCTCCAGGTGCCACGCTGCTGGTGAATGTGCGAAGATGCGCTCCAGTGTAACCAGATGACAGCGCGACTATACACGTGATAATCAGATCAATCGCGTGGCTCATCTCAACGGGAAACAGTTCGTTTCGCGTCCACCAATGGATCGCCTCGGGCAGCAGTTGATGCCGAAAGGCACACCAAACAGACCCGTGGAGCGGACGCGTTGCCGCTTCATAGACCACGATTGTCGGTGAGCCAAACGTGTTGCAGCGGTAACCAGACGGCGATCGCTCAACAGTGGGTTGCTGCGCAATACCCTATGCAATCGGAGCGGACGCCATTGCACGATCCAACAAATGCATTTGACAGAACATCTGACTCATCTAGTGCTCGTTTCGGGGGACATCCATTCGACCCACACCGGCTCAGCGATACGGTACTCTCTTCATCAAACCTCCGCTTCAACGCAGCCGGACAGACGCAAGACCCAACCAGCTTTTGAGGCGTTAATAGCTACTCTTCGCGCGCGATCTGCTTCTCAGCCGCCTCACCTCGCTCGCTCATCTCGGCGGCATCCATGCTCAATCAGATCGCGCTCGAGAATCAGCCGAGTGTTGAGCAAGCTTCCCACTGATGCGTCACCTTCTCCTCTCACCTTCGGCATGCTCGTTCTCACACTGGGCGAGCCGATCCTCGTCTACAATTCGTCTCCACTAGGAGACCCTCTGGCCTTCGTCGTCGTCGTTGCTTCCCTAGAGTGCAGCCTGCCGTCGTTGCCGGGCTCACGGTCGCTCACTTTCCAATCTGCTCTCGACCAACAACTTGCCTTCAAGCCATCCACCAGCAGTCATGAAGCCCACGTCCGCTGTCGCCATCGCCGCCCTGGCCTTCACCGCTACCGCTGCGGCCATCGAGCTGCCGTCCGAGCACCACGAGCGCTTCTTGGCCGAGCAGTTGACGCTCGAGGAGGAGCTCGCGGCCTGGAAGGAGAGCGCCGCCGGCCAGGTGGCGCTCGAGCGCGGCTTCTACACGGAGGACGAGCACGAGTCGGCGAGCCTGGACCATCTCAAGCGCTTCTTCCTCACCAAGGTGAGCATCGCCGAGGCGCAGGCCCTCAACCCGGAGGCTGTGCTCTCGACCGATTCGCCATTCACGCTGCTCACGGACGACGAGTTCGCGGCCTGGGTGTCCCGCGGCTCGAACGGCACGGACGCGACGGCGCTGCTGTCGGAGGGCACAACCGTCGAGGAGGAGACTGGCCGTCTGGGCCGCCAGTTGGCGACGACCGTCGACTGGACGACCTCGGGCTGCGTGTCCGGCGTCAAGGACCAGGGCGACTGCGGCTCGTGCTGGGCCTTCTCAGCCGTCGGTGCGCTCGAGAGCGCCTACTGCCTGTCCAAGGGTGCGCTCTCGCTCTTCTCGGACCAGCAGGTCACGAGCTGTGACTCGGTCTCGTACGGCTGCGACGGCGGCTGGCCGCTCTGGGGTCTCAACTACGTCAAGTCGGCCGGCTACATCTGCACGCAGAGCTCGTACCCGTTCACGTCCGGAACCACAGGAACCACCGGCTCGTGCAAGGCGAGCTCGTGCAGCTCCAAGACGAGCGTGACCATCAAGTCGGTCGTGACCATCTCGGCCACTGAGAGCGCGCTCGTGACGGCCATCTCGTCGCGGCCGGTCGCCGTCGCCGTCGCTGCCGGCAACACCGCCTTCAAGCAGTACACGAGCGGCGTGCTCTCGTCCTGCTCGACCTCGACGCTTGACCACGCCGTGCTCGCGGTCGGCTACGACTCGACGTCGTTCAAGATCAAGAACCAGTGGGGCACGTCCTGGGGCAACTCCGGCTACATCAACCTCAAGCGCAACGGCGCCAGCTCGGCCTGCAGCGTCGTCAACTCGCACAACGTCTACCCGACGCTCAGCTAAGCGGTCATTGTCGTCGGAGGCTCTCAGTCACCACGGTTTGATGTGTCTTTTTGATCTTTTTGCGGCCGTCGACACGCCAGCTCGTTATCTGGTAGCGCCGGTCGTCCGCAGTGCTAGCTAGCGCTCATCCAGCGCGAAGCCTCAATATAGCTGGAGTTTTCAATTGATATAGCGCTGGTGACCTCGTACTATTGCGTCGTTGCAATCATTCTAGGGGAACCTGCAGGCGATCGACGACACACACATTGATCTCTGCAACAAACCAGCTCCATGTTGAAAGCTATGGACGCCCGCAGTGCTCCTGCAGCTTGACCACGGTCTCGTCCAGCGTTGCAGTTCGAAGGCGAAAGCAGGTGCGAAAATCCAGCGGCGGTTCTTGTGGTGACAGGCTCGTTCCTCCGCGCAGCGCCACGTCAGCGATTGAATGGGCAAATGCGGACTTGCTGCTCCGAAAGTGTATCCATGTTGCTGGCTGCTCTGAATGATTGTAAAGAATCCGTTAACGACCCACACTCATTTATTCTTGCCTTCCACCATCGTGTTTCAATCACATCTACTGTTTCAATCACCCCTCTCTTGAATAGAGGGTGTGAGAACCGGAGCAGCCAACATTTCGGACTTGGGTCTCCAACTGTCGTTCGCAGATCTCAAGTTTCTTGCTCCGCTTGCAGTGCCCTCAACGCGCGCGCTCCCCAGATGTCCATGACGTCGGTCTGGTCTACAATCACCTACGGGCTGCTTCCCCCGGCCGTCGTGCTGTGCGTGTCGTGGTAGTGGCGCTGTCGTTGAGGGAGACATCTCGCCTGACGTTCTGTTGGTGCATTCCAGGCTCCTGCTGCTGACGATCCCGTTCCCGGGAATCGCACTCAACCAGGGCATCGTCAAGTTCGGCGACTTCCTATTCAACATCCGCGTCGGTACATTGCGCATCTTCTCCGTCATCACGCTCATTTCGTTCGTCGTGCTCGTCGGTACGCATGGATCCTGCCGTTAGCATGTTGCGATTGCTGGCTAATCGGCTGTTGTGGTTGACCGCGCAGCACAAACCTACGACCTGCAGAAGCGATACTCGATTCAAGAGGGCGTTAACACGGATATTCACTACCAGGCCGACCTGCAGGTGCGTTTTGCTTGATCGACGCGCTGTGATTCGAGAGAGAGAGATTCAATGCTGATCTCGAAATGTTTACAGAAAAAAGCGACGCGGTGGCGCACGGAGCGCAACTGGTGGATCAGCGCACTGACTTTCACCATTTACTGGTGCGTGGGAGTGATTTGGCGGCTCTGCAAACTTGGATATTGACGTTTTCTCGATGAATGTTGCAGGATGCTCTGGCGCTTCCACGCTATCAAGAAGGAGCTGCTCCAGATGCTGCGCAAGGAGGACTAGACGCGAGCTGTTGCCAGCGAGGATGGCCGAGCGTCCGAAGAGGCGGAGCGCTGGCCGAACGATTTCGTAGCGTGCTTGATCAGTCGTCGCGGATCATCCAGCATCATCCTGGTGCTGGCTGCTTCAACTGTGCATTTTCGTAATTTCGCTGAACATAGCATACGCTTTTGCATTATGTCATGTTTTGTTGTGATTCGCTGATTTTGTTGTCTTTGCTGCGTGTGATTGGTCGAAATGCGATATTTCAAGACTGGAAGACAGCCAACCAATTTTGGGGCGCTGCCGAAAGTCGGCAAGCCGGATCATTCGCGTTTTGGAGTTCATCCAGGCAACAGGAAGCAGATGAGGTGTTGAGCACTTAGCGCTCCATTTCATCAATCATTAGTGGTCTCTATCGGCGCTGCTGTTGCCGCTCTTTGGTGCAGCAGGCGCTCCTTTCTTGCTGCAGAAACGATGATTTACCATTTTTTGGTCTCGTTCGTATGAATGTTCGTCGGTGCTAAGATCACCGGCGGCGTTGATTCAACTCGGAAAGCTGAGTTTCTGCCAAACCATCACTACCTCTGTTTCATGTTCTGCGCATTGTGCACTCCTGGCACCCGTTGCCCAGTGATATTGTCTCTACCCACGCATTGACAAATCGAGCTAAGACAGAACGATGCTCACTGCAAAAGGAACCATTTCCATACAACGTCTCTGTTCATTCTTAAAGCTGGAAGAGCCTGCTGCTGATCGCAGCGCCGCTGCCTGTCGGCCCGGCCGTTAGCAGTGCCACGTCCTGTGCGACGCCCGCGGCTGTCCGAGCCTGCTCGAGCACCGATACAAACTCAAAGTACTCGCTCAGCTTGGCGCGGAGTCGCTGGTCGCGCTGTCGCACTTGGTCTAGCAGCTCTTGGTCGTGATGCTGTCCGCTGGTGAGCGCGAACTGCGCGGCCTCCAGCACCGCATCCAGCACGTTGTAAGGCACCCATGGCAGAGCCGACCTGGAGTCAGCCGCGCGCTTCTGGAAGCTCGCCTCGTTCTCGCTCATCACGTCAGACGAGATGCTCTCTTCGGCGAGTTGAAGCGCCTCGAGCAGCAGTCCGCGCTGCAGGTACAGCATGAGAAACTTGGCCGGGTTGCCGCGAACCGGGTGGGCCACGCGGTCGTAGAGCCATCGAGGGACGACAGGCTGGATCTCCCAGTCAAGGATAGTAGCGACCGCCAGCTCGTACTGCGGCAGTGACTCGACAGCGCTCAGGAAGAGCTGGAGCATCTCCCAACACAGGTCGCAGCTCTCTCGAGACGCGGAGCTCGAGTACTCGTTCGCCACGCAGTAGCGCGCCAGCGACTTGGTGATGTTGGACAGCACCTTGGTCGAGCTCGAACTGCTGCGGCGAGCAATGTCGACAGCGAGTTCGACAGCGACCGTTCCCGCATGCCGCTTCTCAGCGAGGGTACCAGCCCACCCATCGCTCGCACACGTCTGCACCGAGTCGACCAGCAGCGCTACGACCTCGTCTTCCGTCATACTGTTGAGCAGCTCACTCTCGATGTGGCCCACGCGCAGCAGTCGAAGCTTGCCGTCCAACACGGCGATTTCGCGCCGCACATCATCCAGCGTCACGACATTTAGCGCTGGATTGGAGGCCGATCCCTTGGCTTGCTCGATTGCGGCGACCGAGCCGATCAGCTCTTCAGTGTGGAACTTGCGCACGATCCAGCGGCTCTGCGTCGGCAACGACTGGAGAGCGATGATCGCCGTGTTTAGTGCGTCCCGCTGCGCCGTCAACGCCTCAGCAGACTTGGTGCGCGCAAGTCGGAGCCGCAACGCGAGCGAGTACAGCGCCGTCGCCGCGTTCGCGGGCTGCTGCCGCCGAGAGTAGAAGGCGAAGAGCAGGTTGTAGTGCATGACGACGCTGCGGTCCAGCGCACCGCCCGCAGCAACCACGTTGGCGTTGGCCGCCTGCCACTGCAACTGCTTCTCGACGTTGCTCTCGATGGCTCCCCACTGGAAGTCGCTCACGAGGTCCAGTCGGTTGTATCGACACAGCTCCTTGACCAAGTAGCTCGCGCACTCGCCCGCAGTGTTCATATCGGTAGATTCAGCGCCGTGCCATTCGTCATTGTCAATCTTCATGGACGCCGACTCGTCGCCGTCGTTGGCTGCCAACTCCATAATGTGTGTGAGCGCGAGGTGAGCGTCCCGGAAGAGCTGCTCCTCGACAGAGTACTTGAACAGGTTGACCCACACGAAAGACTGCAGAGCCGTGTCCGACTCGACAGCGCGGTTGAAAGCTTGGGTGACGACAGTCCAAAGGAACCCAAGCATCTGGTCAAAGAACCCGCGTGGAACCGTCTGCTTCAGCACACCGACGACCTCGTAGATGAACCGCTCAGCGGACTGACGATTGCTGTCGTCGTTCGTGTTCGCGAACTCATACCTGTCCGAGTAGAAGGACGAGAGACAGATGCTGAAGCACCGGATCGCCTGCTGGAAGCACCAGTCGGCGTGGTTCTTGTCGTCTGCTCGAGCAGCCGCTTGTCCTTCACACGCCAAACACTCGCCGATTGATCGAACGTACTGATGCATCGGTCGGTTGATCGCGTCGCCTCCGTCTTCATGCTTGATGCCGCCACTCTGCAGGCTCACATCGCTCAGATTGCAGCAGAACATGGCGCGAAGCAGCTTGTACTGCTTTCGCTTCTGCAGGAAACGCACGAGCGACTCGTTTGGCTGAGACACATAGCGCAAGACCTCGCGCGTGAACGTGGAGAGCACATTCTGGGCTTGCTCGCTCTCAACGTTATCGCTCAGGAGTGCGGCCTGCAACACTGAGAGCGCGCGCTTGAACTCCGTCGAGCGGTTCACGCGAGTGTTCACATCGCGAAGGAAGAGCTGAAGGAGCGGCGGCAGGAGCGTCGCTGACGCCTTGGAAACTGCCGAGTCCAGCTCCGTGGCGTGCGTGATGTTCTGGCTAGCGATCCAGCGACTCAGCTCCCACCGCTGGTAGATCATGATGGCCCGCGGCAAGTGCACTTGGAGGATCTTCTTCAACACCGAGGATTCGACGAACGACGGCCGCGAGTCCACCAAGTATGACAGCAACAGAATCACACGCAGTCCCTGGTGACACATCTCGTCGATTGTCCGAGACGCGACCTGGTCGAAGGCAAAGCAGATTTCGTTGCCGCAGAAAAATGACCGTCGCGTGTACAAATCGTCCCCGGCTGCACCATCTGTCATCGCGATATCCTCGTCATCGTCCTCGTCGTCTTCGACAGCATCAGCCCGCACCGGCGACGCGGGTCGAAATGACCCCGATCCCTTCCACAGCTCGAAAGGAAACAAATGCGCAACCAGATCTTCAAACACGCGCTCGTGAAAGTCGGAATCTGTCCCAACAATCTTGCTCAGCTGCAAGATCGCTCGAGTCAGCTGGATCTCCGGGGCGATGCCGTCGTTGTTCGTTCGTCCGTTCGGTGTGGTAAAGCCGCCGCGCAGACCGAGACGAACACAGTGCCGCGCGAGTGTCACAAACGACTCGACCTTCCACTCGGACACGATATCGGCGACTTCGCGGTGCACAAATGACCGGAAGCTTCGGCTGGGGAAGGCGTCAAACGCTGGCAGCACCTGAGCAATCACATCGCGAACGCATTCGGCGCCGGGGGATCTGCCTTGCGGAAGGAAAGCCGTCGTGATCGTGGGAGACGAAGGGAACAACAATGACACGCGGTTGCGTCGTAGCAGCACAGGCGAGCCGGGAAGCAGCGAGTTGGTAGTTGTCGCGAAGCCGATTGGCACATTCTCCGTTCGCCAGTGCTGTCGAGACAGACGAATCAGACAACACAGTCGACAGAATGGAGATCTAGACACAGCTCGTTCCTTACCTTGGTGCACAGATCCAAGACAGTCTTCCAAATCTCGATGCGAATGATGCTGGGTTCTGTCGGGCTTCGAGATGCCGCGCCGCCGTTACGGTTGACAGCCTCGATCCATTTGTCAGACACTATCCGAACCAACAGGTCCTTGTACTTGGACCGCTGGTGGCCGAGCTGCGAAAACAGCGGCCGCAGCGAGAAGTTTGCAGCGCCGACGTACTCGACAGCAGCCATGTACAGGTTGTGTCGAGAGAACCGGCCAGGAAGGAGCACGCGCTCGCAAAAGAAGTCCTACACCACAGAAAAAAAAAGTTGTCAGCTGTAGTCCGTGAGCAACGTCGTGAAAGAAACTTACATCAATGCGAGCAATGGCGTCTTCGTCCTTGAGATCGAACGGCCAGTCGCCATCGTCGTCTTGGAAGTTCAACATTTGGTCGTCCAAGCTGCTGATCGATTCGCCCTGGATCAACTTCGGACCCGTCAGAGCCATCGGATTCGGGTGGCAGTACACAATGTCTCCCTCTGAAGAGCGCCACGCCGAGAACAGGTGGTTCTTGTCGACTGCAAAGTCCACCATCTTGAGGCGCTTCGTCTCGATCGATTCTTGCGAGCGAACAGAGAACACCCGAGCGACGTCCAAATCCAGATCTACTTGGCTCCCAGTTGGCGATGGCGAGATGTCGCCGCGAAGCAAAAAGATCTCCTGCGAATACCCGCCGGTCGTGTCGAGGTGCACCAAGAGTCGGCAGTTCCCGGTCGCTGACGATGGCAGGGCAACAACCTTGGCGTGGCTCGCAAAAGCGTCCGGACTGCCGCTTTGTCCAGTCGGGTCATTGGCGATCGTGCTAAGCTGCTGCTTACCGAGGCACGACTGGCTGCTGTAAGACCACGCACGCAGCTCGCAGTCCGCCGAGATGGTCACCAGACACACGTCATTCTCCTCGCTCTCATCCTCGCTCTCCATCGGGAAGCACGTCATCGCTATGATGGATGAACTGCCAGCACGGCGACCATCATCGCTATGGCGAGCTCTGAGAAACCCTTGCCAGAGCCACTTGACCATCGACTCGTCCGAGAACGCGAACTCCTGCACCTCGCCACCAGAAGAAGTCGCTGTCGGGAGTCCGAAGTTGACACCGACCACGCGACCCGAGTCCGTGCCGAGCGTCAAGTTGAACTCGTTGACCCAGAGCGCGACCGAGATGATCTCATCGGCCGCCAGACTTCCGATCACGTCGCACTTGACACTCGTCGCGGGCTTGGCCGGGAAGGCATTCGGGTCAGCATGCGAAAAGATACTTTGATTCACATCGCTTGGGACAGGGTAGGCAAAGCGGTGGATCGTCCCGGCGTGGGTCACGATGCTGACCGTGACGCTGTTGTCTTCCCACGACTCGACAGCGTACACACCAGTGGCCACGACCGGAGCTGCACATGAATAACATGAGGTCGGTCAGGATTTTGGCATTTTGAAATGAACTTGAGGCTAAGACCCACCCGGAAACTCGAAACGCACGCCGTTGTGAGCCAGTGAGACGTGCAGGCTCCACTCGCGCAGCACCACGACGTTGTTGATGACCCGCCAGCTTCAAAAACAGTGTCAGCAACTGTGTACGAGCCGTCCAGATCGCCTTTTAGCAGCAAACGCACCACACGAAGCGGTCCTTGAGCGCCTCGTTCTGGAAGTAGAAGCTCCCGGAGCCTGTACACTCGAGCGACCGCGCTATGAACAACGATCGTTAGCCGAAAAGGGAGGTTATACCAGTTCTAGCGATCGGATTCGTACCGCGCGCGAAGCTCTTGGGCGACTGACTGCGCACGCCTGGCGGGAAGGCAATAGCGAAGACCGGGAGACTGGAGCTCTCCGAGCCAGACCCCGTCAGCGAGACCTCGGCCCCTGCGAGCTCCCCGTCGTCAAAGCACGCGAACTTGGCCTCCTGCAGCGCCGCCATCGCGTCCGTCCGTCTTGCCTTATTTGCTGTCACCGCGATTGGCTCTGTCGTTAAGTTCGCGTGCGAACCTCATTTTGAATTGGCTAGTGCCCCCGCTTACCAATTATGTTACCACACGAAACATATTCACATTTCGTGCCACCAATGGATGAGGAACTTTGATCCTTCGACCTGAGTCGAACGACCAAAATCTTCGGCCGACCGAGGCAGCGAACGACCCTCCGTCCGTCTAGGAGAACGCAGCCCCTCCGCCGAGCAGACACGAGCCATCCCACACTGCGCTTTGGCACCTGCTGCCAGTCCCATCGGCCGCGACATCGCCTGCCTCGCTCGCTTCCTCTCTTGACCTCCCGTTTGTTGAAGGCGTCATGATGGACAAGCTGTGGCAGCAGAAGCAGAAGCTGCTGGACCCCGAGCTGGGCGGACAGCCGAACAACACGGAGGCCAACAACCTGCGCGCAAGCATCAACTCGCTCTGTCCGAGTCTGACGTACCAGGAGCGCACGATCGGCTTCATCACGTGCTTCGTGCTTGGCTTCCTGCTCTCGCTCGGCTCGACGTTCCGCCTCGCGCGGCTCGTGCACGGCAACCCGGCGCCGTTCGCGATCGCCTACACTATCGGCAACCTGCTTTCGCTCGGGTGTACCATGTTCTTCGTTGGCCCGTGCAAGCAGCTGGAGGCCATGTTCCACTCCAAGCGGCGCTATTCTGCGATCGTGTACCTCGTCTTCATGGGTATCACGCTCGTGCTGTGCTTCTCGCACAACGTGCCGCACCGCGTGGGACTCGTGCTGCTGTCGGTGATCATCCAGTTCTCGGCGCTCGTGTGGTACACGCTCTCGTTCGTTCCGTACGGCCGCAGCATCATGGTCACTTGCTGCAGGCGCATGGTCGGCATGCCCGCTCAGGACGACGTGTGAGCTCTAGGTCGACTGCGGATTGTAGGACGCTTGGGATAGGTGTGGTGGTATTGCTCGAGCCGGCGTCGCGGGTAGCGAGTCTTTTAGCCCTGTAGTTAACCAGTGAACTGGTGTGCATTTGCTCCATTCCAATTGCTTAACGATCTCCATCGTACTAGGGCTCAACCTAACGCAGACAGAAGTCAGCGCACTCGATCTAGTCAGTCTTGGCGCGCTCGGCAGGCTGGGCGGCGGTTGAGGGAGCGCTGGGGACGTCCTTGAGCTTGTTGGCTTCAATGATGAACCAGTTGATGGAACCGGCGAGACCGAGCACGATAAATAGCAGCACGAACACGTGGATCGAGTCCTCGAGCTCCGTGTACACGACCGCGAGCATGACGAAGAAGAGCAGCGCCAGCACGCAGTTGAGCACCACGACGAACTCGCGGCTGCCCGGCCGCAGCACGTTCTGCGCAAACCCGGCCATACTCAACCAGGCGGATCTTCTTGACTGGCTCGGTGTCGCGACATACCTTCTTTTATTATCCAATGAAACGAAGGATTTCTCCGTATTTTACCCAATCACAGTGGCTTTGTTTGCCGAAGCGTGTCAAATGCTGAGGCGAGGGGTTCTGGCGGTCCGAATGCAGCTCCGCAGCAGCAAGAAGCGCGGCTTCAGCGCGGCGGCAGGCGGAACTGGCATCCACAAGGACGATGCAGTCGAGGAGACAATCACCTTGACGTCGACCGCTCCCTCGAAGCCTCGGAAGAAGGCTCCGAAGCTGACGGGGAACGAGCTCTTACCTCGAGAGCCGATTCCAGATGATGGCACCAAGGTCCTGTATCGCTACGAGACGCTGCTGCCGGCGACGCTTGTGCGGAGGTACAAGCGCTTCCTGGCCGACGTGGTGTTTTTAACTGGGGACTCGAGCCAAGCGGACGCTGAGAGGGAGGAGGTGACGGTGCACTGTCCGAACACGGGACCAATGGTTGGTCTGCTGGACGAGCCAAACGCGCGCGTGCAGCTCTCCAAGAGCGCCGACCCGAAGCGCAAGTACGCGCACACGCTCGAGATGATTCAGATCAGTGTAAGTGCTGATCTTACGTCCCAAACTCGATGCGATCTCTTGTCTAAAAGCTGAGTTTGACCCACTGACAGAACGGAGAGCGTGATGTGTGGGTCGGCTTGCACTCGTCGATGGCCAACAAGATGGTCGAGAAGGCGCTCCACGCCCGGTGGTTCCCTGAGCTCGGGAGCTATGACACTGTCCGACGGGAGGTCAAGTTTGCCAAGAACAGCCGCGTCGATTTCATTCTCTCGACGACGGGACCGGACGGCGAGGTCCTCCACGAGAAGTACGTCGAGGTCAAGAGCGTGACGCTCGCCACTGGCGCGGACAAGGACAAGCCCAGTCGCTGTGCCGTGTTCCCCGACACCGTCTCGACGCGCGCGCAGAAGCACGTGACCGAGCTGACCGAACTCGTTCAAGCTTCAGCAAAGAAGGCGACGAAGGCGGTCAGCGGCGCCATCGTCTTCCTCGTGCAGCGCGACGACTGCCACGAGTTCGCACCGTCGATTGTCCACGACCCCAAGTTCGCTGAGCTGTGCGCACACGCGGCCGAAAACGGCATCCAGTTGCTGGCGTACGCGTGTGCCTTGGAACCCGACGAGTCGGCTTGCACTGGCCAAGTCCGTCTGCTGCACGCGCTGCCATTGCAACCGCGCGCTGGAGCCGACGGCGACGACGAAGACCCGCACAAGTCGTGACTCCTGCTTTCGGTTAAGGCACGCACACATGCCCTCGCACTGAAAGGGTGATGTTGCTCAGCCAGTCCACAGAGTTGGCTTGCTTGTCGAACGAAAACCTGTTCGTGTTGAAGCTGGTGGAGTGTCACAATAGTGTCACTAAAATGGAATGGCTTGACTGGAGTCCGGTGTCTACCTACTTTTATCGATGCATCACATCGTGTTTTGGTATTTTGCACCAATCATTTTCAAGCAGTCAAGGCAAATTGTTGGTCGCCGGCGTCGAGTGCGTCAATGGCGGTCGAGTCGGGGGCTTCCAAGGCCAAGAAGATGGCCAAGGGCGGCGCTTCCAAGACCTCCAAGGCGCCACATACGCAGAAGAAGGGTCCCAAAGGCGCGGCACCGGCGAAGCACGGTGGGAAGCAGGTGCACAGACCTGACAGCAAGTCGAGCGACAATGGTCATGCGCACGCGGCGGGTGAACTGCAGAAGCTGGCGACGAAGCTGGGCGACGGCAGCGTGACGTGGTTCACGGCGGCGCCGAAGCTCAAGGAGGTCAAGGCCGAGAGCGAGCCGGTGGGCAAGCGCAAGGCCAAGAAGCTCAAGGCGATTGCCGCGAGTGCGGCGCCTGACACAACGCTGCAGCCGATGGACCCGCTCGTGGTGGAGAAGAAGAAGTTCGCGCAGCAACTGCTGGAGCAGGAGGTGCAGCGCTTCGAGGCGAAGAAGAGTGGCAAGATGTCGAGCGACGACAAATACCTGGCGACGATGATCAAGTCCGGAACACTGAGCGATCGGGTGGCGTCGCTGACGCTGACGGTGCAGGGCTCGCCGTTCCATTCGCTCGCGAAGCTCGGTCAGCTCATTGCGATGGCCAACAAGAAGGCGCGTCGCGAGAGTATGATGGCCGTCGAGTCGTTGAAGGACTTGTTCATCAACAACCTGCTGCCGGATGACCGGAAGCTGCGGTTCTTCCATCAGAACCCGGTGGACCATCCGCAGGTCACGGCTACGCACTTGGTGCTCTGGTTCTTCGAGCACTGCCTCAAGACGGCGTTCGCTCAGCTCGTCGGCGTGCTCTCGAGCGGCATGGAGGACGCTGTGGACAACCACAAGCGCGCTTGCATCCGCGCGGCGAACGCGCTGCTGAGCGCCAAGCCCGAGCAGGAGGCTGTGCTACTCGCCATGCTCGTCAACAAGCTCGGCGACCCGGACCGCAAGATCGCCGCCTACATCCTCAAGACGCTGCAGGACCTGTTGCGCCACCATCCAGTGATGAAGCGCGTGGTGGTCGACGAGGTCGAGCGGTTACTGACGCGACCCAAGGTGTCGGACCGCGCCAAGTACAACGCCGTGCTCTTCCTCAACCAAATTTATCTCGACTCGTCGGGCGATGATGCTGAGCTTGCGGCGCACTTGATCACCGTCTACTTTGGGTTGTTCTCCAAGGAGGTGCATGGGAAAGACGACGACAAGAAGACCGACAAGAAGCAGAAGAAGAAGGGGAAGAAAGGGAAGGCGGCGGGTGCTGCAGGCGACAGTTCGATGGACCGCAAGCTGCTGAGCGCGCTGCTGCTCGGCGTGAACCGCGCGTTCCCGTACGCCAAGGCGACGTCTGCCGATTTCCAGAGCGAAATCGACACGCTCTTTGCTGTGGTGCACAAGGCGCACCACACGACGAGCGTCCAGGCGCTGATGCTGCTCTTCCAGGTCATGAACAGCACCAACTCGGTCTCGGACCGCTTCTACGTCGCGCTGTACGACAAGCTGTTCGACCGGCGGCTGCGCGAGACGTCCAAGCACACGGCGCTGTTGAACCTCGTGTTTCGCGCCATGAAGGCCGACGTGTCGCCAGCGCGCATCAGCGCCATCGTTAAGCGTCTGCTGCAGCTCTCGACGGTCATGACGCCGGCGTTCACATGCGCCGTGCTCTTCTTGCTCTCGGAGCTGTTCAAGGCCAAACCGCAGCTCCGTACGCTGATTGATCAGCCTGAGGCTGCTGCAGCTGTGGGCCGCAACGACGAAGAGCACTTTGCCGACGTGAAGACGCTCAACGCCGAGGCCGAGCGCCATCTAGAGAAGGAGGACGAAGACACGGATGAGGACGAAGACGATGGCAGCGACGAGGAAGCTGGAGGCAACGGTCGCTCGGACGCGGACCAGTCCAACAGCGTCTTGTCGCGGATGTTTGGCGATGCGGCCGATGAATCTCCTGCCGCGTCGTCGAGTGGCGGTGTGGTTAGCTTTGACGATGAGGCGGAAGAAGCTTCGCGTGCGGCAAACGCCAAGAACTCGGAGGACGGCGGATACGACCCGCGCAAGCGGAACCCGCTGTACGCGAAGGCCGAGACGTCGTGCGCGTGGGAGCTGGACCAGTTGCGGCGGCACTACCACCCGTCCGTGCAGATGTTCACACAGCAACTCGTGGAGAACAAGGCCGGGGGCATCCAGTACGGTGGCGACCCGCTTGTGGACTTCACGACGCTCGCGTTCTTCGAGAAGTTCGTGAACAAGAAGCCCCGGCAGCGCTCGGGCGGTGCCGCCGAAGGTCGCGACGACCACACCACGCCAAAGAACGGAGCGTTCGTGGCTGTCAACTCGGAGGCCGTGCTTCAGCAGAGCGCCGAGAGCCTGGACGCGAGTGATCAGTTCTTCTACAAGTTCTTCCAGGAGCGAGCGAAGCGCGAGGCGCTGGTGCCTTCGCGGCGGCGCAAGCAGAAGAGCGAGGAGGACCGTGGCGACGACCCGTTCTCGGACGGTGAGGAGGAAGAGGAGGACGAGGAGATGGAGGCGTTTGCTCAGCAGTTGGCGGAGGGTGTCATGGAGGATGGCGACCTTGACGATGAGGACCCGGACATGGAGGGCTGGGACGACGACTCGGATGAAGACGAGGCGGATGGTATGCATCTGGACGGCGAAGACGATGACGACGAGGACGAAGCCGAACCCGAGGCTGCGTTGGACGACAGCGAGAGCGATGAAGGCGCTGACAACGATGACGACGACGACGATGAAGACGACGAGAGCGACGATGAGGACGGTCTCAATTTCGCCGCCATGGACGACGTGGACGAGGACGACGAGGTGCTGCAGCAGGAGCTGAGCGCGCTCGCGAAGAAACAGGCGCCGCCGTCGTCCAAGAGCGGTAACAAGCGCAAGCCGGTGTTCGCGAGCGCCGACGACTATGACCGGATCGTGCGCGACGCCATGTCCAAGCAGAAGTCCGGCGGCAGCGGCAAGTCCACGAAGAAGGCGCGGAAACATTAACAAAACGGATCTAGAGAGTGTGGCGACCAACACGAACCTGCATTTATTGACGAGGCATCGCGTTATCGTTGGTGGTGTGGGTCTAAGGGCTCCTAACCGGTTACTTGTTGCGCAGCACAATGTCGTACGTCTGCTCGGCGATGCTCAGCTCCTCGTCCGTATTGATCACGAGCACCTTGAGCTTCGAGTCGGGCGTGCTGATCTCGATCGGACCCGAGCCCATCATCGACACCGCGTTCTTCTCCTGGTCCAGCTTGATGCCGAGGAACTCGAGGTCCTTGCACACGCGCTCACGAATCATGGCCGACGACTCGCCGACGCCACCAGCGAACACGATCGCATCCGCCGCGCCACCCAGCTCGAGCAGGTACGCGCCGAGGTACTTGCGCACGCGGTGGGCGAACACGTCGAGCGCCAGGTCAGCCAACGGGTCGTCGCCCTTGCGCACCCGGTTCTGGATGGCACGCACATCCGAGTCGCCGCAAATGCCGAGCAGACCCGACTTCTTGTTCAGCATCTTGTCGATGTCGCTGATCGACATGTCCAGCTGCGTGGCCAGGAAGTTGTGCAGCGCCGGGTCCACGTCGCCGGACCGCGTCCCCATGCACAGACCCTCGAGCGGCGTGAGACCCATGGTCGTGTCGACCACCTTGCCGTTACGGATGGCAGCCATGCTCGAGCCGTTGCCGAGATGGCACGTCACCACCGACGTCTGGGCGGGCGACTTGCCGAGGATGCTCGCCGCCTGCTTCATCACGAACTGGTGGCTCGTGCCGTGGAAGCCGTAGCGGCGCACGCCGTGCTGCTCGTACAGCTCGTGCGGGACGGCGTACGTGTACGCCTTGGGAGGCATCGTCATGTGGTACGCCGTGTCGAAGACCGCGACCATGGGCGTGTCCTGGCCGAACGTCTTGCGCGTGCACTCGATGCCCAGCAGGTTCGCAGGGTTGTGCAGAGGCGCCAGCTTGATGTTGTCCTCGATCGCCTTCACCACGTTCTCGTCGATCTTCACCGACTCGGCGAACGCCTCGCCACCATGGACCACGCGGTGGCCGACCGCCTGGATGTTGTCGACGTTCGGGCCGAAGAACTTGGCCACGGCCGTGTCGAACGCCACCGAGTGGTTCTCCAGCGGCAGCTCCACCTCCGTCTTGGTGCCCTTCACCAGATCCTTGTGCGTGATGTGGCCGTTCGCAGACGTCGGCGTCGACAGGTCCACGAGTCCCGAGAAGATGGCGGCGCCGACGCCCGTCGGCTCGACCTTGAACATCTTGTATTTGAGCGTCGAGCTGCCCGTGTTCACCACGAGCAGCTGCTTGTCGCTCGCGGCGCTCGACAGCGCGCGCGTCAGGGAGAACGACGGCCTGGCCAGCGACCGGAGCGCGCGGACGGACAGCATACTGGCGGCAACTGAGTGAGATGGAGAAAGATGGAGGAGGCGGCGCCGAGACAAATGGAGGAATGAACGCCGAAAGCTGGTGGTGATTTGCACTGCGGTGTCGGGTCTTTGGGGCGAGCGGAATCGAACGTTATTTTACGGATCGCGTGTTTTTCGGACGTCGTTGAACCGAGTCGCCATTGGGCAACTGGTGTTGCGGTTGATCGGCAACTGGTGACGTCTCGGACCCGGCCGGGCGTGATCGCGGCAAGCACTGGTTGGCCTCGACAATGTCGAGGTTGCGCTTCGCTGTTTAACGCTGTGAGGACAGAGGCGAGGCCGGCCGAATCGCGGCTTGCGGGTCGCGAGATGAGAGCGGCTAATCAGCGCAGACGCAATGCGGTATAGTGACTCGCAAGGTTGCAGCCGCTGGTCGGGCAAGCTAGCGCTGGCATGGTCTGGCGAAGGATGCATGCGCGTCTTCGGCATTCAGCAAGGCGAATATGGCGCTGTCAATGAGTGCTCTTCCTGCATTGCAGCGCGTCCAACAAACACCGTCAGAAAGCGCAGGGGACGGACGTTAAGCTCAATGCGTTGCCAGTTGAGGGTTTGTTTCGCGTGTTTTTCTTTGCAGCCAAATTACGCGCAAAAATGCAAATCGCCCAAAACAAGAGATCGCTTGACCCCAAAGGCATAAGCTGACAGACGGTCGGAAACGTGTGCCGGCACCTGGCTCACTCTCCACCAACGTGCATTAATTGGCTGAAACAGTCGCCGACAGACGAATCAACGTGCGAGTTTGAGTTCGCGGCCTCGTATTGGATAAAATCTGTTTCATATGTCAATCTTGAAAGGTTTTTGCTGGTGACAACGCAGCACAACCTGGGACATTTGATGCGATTGGTGCAAAAGGCGTTCACAATTTGGTACAGAGTACCGATTCTGATTCAGTCTATGCGCCAGTTTATCCATCACCAAACCCGCTTCAGAACACCCAAATTAGCTGTTTCGAGAGCCCTGAAATGCGTCGAGTGCTCACTCGTCCCACTCTCTGCCTCCTCTGACCTGACGCTCGGGTGTCACCTCGATCGCTTCAACATCACGACTTGCGTCGCGTCAGTCTGATGCCCTATCAATCAAATCGCCATTCAGCCCATGATCAGATAATGATACAACTGTATTTGGCGCCGCTGGCTCATTCGCTACAACGCGTCCGATCGCAGCAGGTCATCGAACGAGGAGCCGCCAGGCTCCGCCGCCATTCTGTCACCTGCGGTCTTGGCGCGCGCTTGTCCCACAGACATCGCCGCTGCTGTGGCCACGCGCGGGTCACTGCCCAGCTCTGGGTCCGGCTCACGATGACCAGTTGACGTGGACGAGGTCGTCGCAAACTTTCTGAGCTTCCGCGCCAAAGCAGCCATCGTCTGCGTTGAAGGATTTTGCGGAACTGGAGCTCGCGGTGGCAGAGGACGCATTGCCGACATGTCGTCCATCGTGTCGATCGAAGTGAACGATGCCGAGTCCCACATCTCGGCGGCCAATGTAGCGTCCTCCGTATCGGCGGTGGCCTCTTCATCTGGGAACAAGGCGTCTTCGAGCGACGACCGTGAGGTGGATAGCAGCGCTCGAGCGAGCACCTTGCTATTTGTTGAGCTGCGGCGACCAACCGTGCTTCTTGGCATATCAGAAGACGCCTGACTCGCGTTGCTCTGTCGGAGTGACGACGCCGTGTGGCAGGATGCACACAAGCGACTGGAGGATACGGACCGCGACGTGTCTTCAAACTTCTTGTCAAGAAGCTTCTCTAATGCGCGGCACTTGCGTGTGAGCTCCGCAATTCGAGGATCCTCATCGTCCAATCTCGCAGGCGACAGATCTTCGACTATCCTGTCCGTCTGGATGTCGATTGAGCGCTTTTGGATAGACTTGTTCGCTTCTGCATTCGCGATCTGTTCGTGCAATTCGGCGACTTGGATATCGTGGGTGTCCTTCATAGCCTCGAACCTCTTGGCATACCGCTCTTCGACTTCACGAACCTGGCGAGGGAGAACCCGATCCAGCAAATCGGTCCGCGTTTCCGCCTCCACACGTATGGCCATCGCTTGCATCTCCTCTCGGTGGACTTGGTCGAGGTGCTTTGACAGTTCTTCGAGACGATTCTTTTCCTGCTCGTGCCGTTGTCCACGCTGTGTTAGTGACTAATACGACAGACCACTCTGCCACTCAATGCACCATACCGCTGATTGACTGGCGCTAAGCTGGAGCTGCAAACCGTTGATTGTTTTGCGGAGATCCTCATTTTCGCGGTCGTAGAGCTCCTTTGCGCTCTCTTGCTGCGCGATGAGGGTTTTGCATCGCGCTTGCAGCTTCCGGACTTGCTCGAACATGCTCTCCATCGAGGCAGTGGTGTTGTTGCCACTGAGACGACCGATCGCATCCTCTCTCTCGGCGTATGCAGTCTCCAGCAGCTCTCGCAGACGCTGCAGATCGATTTCATACCGTCTCCGATCGAAATCCACCTGTAAACGTGCATATCAATCAATAAACTGAGCAAGAGACAAAGCCTTTCCTGCATCGCGAGCACTACCTGGTCGTTGGTCATCATCATCTTGCGCTCCAGCGCGTCTCGAGTCGTCTGGAGCTGGTATTCCACTTGGTTCGCCTTCTGCTGCCAGTCGTTGACGCGTTCATTTGCCTACCACATTGCAAAACCAACGAAGATCACAATCTGTGATACCATCACCGCATTAAGCCTCTTCGTACCTCACGCAACTCGTTCTCGAGGCGCGCCTCCTTCTTCTTATAGCGACCGCGCACGATCTTCAGTTCACTTATCGATTCGTCCACAACTCGTTGCACGCGGTCGTTCTGGAGACCCTGCAGCTGCCGGATCGACTGCTCGAAGCAGCTCATCTGCCGCTGCGAATGAGTCCGCACGGCACCGACCAGGCTCGAGACAGCCTTCTCCACCGTTGCAATAGCGTCTGCAGTATCGGACGGTATCATTGCCTTGATATTGTTCAAGGCCGACCTGTGAAAGAGCTCCTCCGCTTCAGGTGCTTGCGAGGTTTCCGCTGTAGCTGGAGGTTCTGTATTATCATGTGGACCCTCTTGCAGCGACGCGCTCTTGCTCAGACCAGCGAGATGCGCCGCCGTGGCGTAGAACGACTGTGTCGGGCCGTGTTCGTAGTCTGATGCAATCCCCACGACCTTCTCAGATAGCAGCAGGAGCCACTGACGGACAGCATCCGTCTGTACACCGATGTCAAATGCCTCTCGGTGTTTATGGTCACCATCTTTTGACTGGGATGGTGCAGCTCTCGCCCACATTTCACCGAATTCCTCGAGCTGCTCGCGGACGGCCTGTAGCTCCGCGTGGATCTGCGTCTGCTGTTCTTCGAGCCGCTCTGTCCTGTCGCCGTCTCGAACTCGATCGCTAGTTTGGCGCACCGCGGCCTCAAGCCCTTCCGTCTGCCGACGTTGCTGCAAGTAGAACAAGTGAAGCTCGCGCAGGTCCCTGTTGCCGCCACTGTCTCGCTCGCCCGGTCGTCGCCGAGCGCGCTGCTCGCGGTAAATGCGCTGGTGCTGAGTACTCCCTGGACTGGACGTGTCGACGCTCACGTCGGCCTCCACATCGCTCCACGCGGCACCGCTCCCCACACTCTCGCTCGCACAGCTCTCGCTGTACGTCTCCCAGTCCGGGAGCGCCCACGTCTCGGCGCCGGCCGCGGCACCGACGCTATGGTCCCGACCATCCGGCAGACTCGGACGCTCCATGCTTCTTTCGCGATGTTTGAGCGCTTGGACTGCAAAGATATAGCCGATTGGCCAAAATATCGTATTTTCAGCAAATGGACGGTAAGAAGATGCAGATCACGGTGTCTGGTTGGGTGAAAATGAAATGTTGCAGATGATTTGAGTGCAGTGAAAAGCCGCAGCGAATCGTTCAGACGATCATGGCGCGTTCTTCATCGCTAGGCTGTACAAGCTCGCCTGTTCCCTGCTCGGTAGCCTCTATCCTACCTGGCAGCATATCTACTATGTCTAGCCTCCCGCCGAGAATCCGGTCGCACCACGTGACGTGACCCACATACGGCTGGATCGGCAACAATTGTTCAACGTGGTGGCCGTCAACAATGCGACCAATGATCACGAGGTTCGAGCGCCTTGACGAGCCGACCCAACCCATTTGAGTGTGCACTAGCAGTTCGCCATCACCGTTGTCGACTTGAAACAGTGCGAACGCCTTGAGTGTCTCGCGAGAGTAGTAGAGCCGGCCGTGGCGCCACACGTACCCGCTCAGCATGACGAACTTGGTGCGGCCACGCAGCACCGCGTCGACACAGTTAGGCGCCGTCAACACCTTGATCGAGGCGTACCGAAGTCGAGTGAAGATCACGGCGCCGACCACGCGGACGCTGATGATGATAAGCGCGAGTCCCGTCACCAACACACCATGTCCAACAAGGCTCCAGCCGTAGAAGGAGACTGACTGTGCTGGCCGGAGCGAGTCCTTGAAGCGTGAATGGTTGAGCGAAGCCAAGTAGCGGTGGAAAAAGGCAGCGCAGACCAGCTCGCCGAGGTAGCCGGTCTCAACGTTGAAGCAGAACCGACGGATGGTGTAGCACGTGCGGGAGCTGAGCAGCGGCGTGGATTCGATCATCTCGAACAGCAGCCACACGAGACTCGCGAGGTTGTAGCCGACGGAGAAGTATTGCAACCGTACGGACAGTCCGTACCGCGCGATCTGCAGGAATATGTCCGCCATGAGTCCTTCAATCAGACAGTAGGCGATCATGATGCGCTGTGCGTTGTTGGCGCCGTGAGGTGCGAGGCGAGAGCTCTCTTGGATGAAGAGCACGATGGACCGAAAAGGGACTGACCGCCGCTGGCCTTCATACTTGGTGCCGAGCTGCGAGCATAGGACAAGGCTCCTGTGTAGAACGATCGCGCGGAACGAGAGCCACAGCGTACCAAAGGTGAAGTACCAGTACGACCAGTGGGTCGCCGCCTCGTATGCTCGTTCGTTCGTTGCGTGTCCTGCCAGTGCTTGTCCATTCACGTCTGCCGAGCCGAGCGTGTCGACCTTGAAATAGCCAGTTGCGTCGACCGTGCAATACACGCCGTGCGCGCTTGCGAAGAAGGAGTAGTAGCCGATACTGCCGTGGTAGAAGAAGAACTGAACAGAAGGGTTGGGCTCACTGCTGTCGCGACAGCTCTCCGATAGACTTTCGGTGATCACATTCGGGATGGCGCTGTCCGTCGGCTGCTGTTTCATGATGCGGTAGCTGCCGTGGATATTGTACTGCTGGATCACAAAGTGGCAAATGGTGTCGCTCTCGGCGCCAACGTCCGTGTAATGCATCGACCAGACGTTCCACCACACTCCCGTGAGAACCAAGCCTGTCATGGGACATCGCGTCGCCAGATCCGACGTCTCGATGGAGCTTGGCTCATCACCAACCTCGCTAATTCTCAAAGCCGGCGGGATCTCGTGCGGCAGCGCGAGCTGCACCACGCTCCGCACCTGGAGCGTCCATGGGAAGAGCGCGATAAGCACCCACATCGCCAACAGCTTCCACCGCGTCGAGTAGAACGCCTGGCGAGTACGGGCGGTCAGGACGAGCGTCGGTGGCTGCTTTTCACTGCCATCCCACCTTTCGACTGCGACAACATTTGCGGCCATTGTCATGCCGGCGCCTCGCCAGCAGCAGCGCCACAGGCGCAACTGCTGATAGCGACCGAGTGTAATTTTGGGTCGCGACTGTCTATCGTCGCGCTGTGTCGTGAAAGTTGAACGGCATCGTCATGACTGCATCTAGGTCGGCATCTACAATGCTCTAGGTCAAAGAAACGGTATAAGTAGAGTTGTTACCGACTCGAACCGGGAGTCGAACCGGTTAAACCGACTTCGGATCAGAAGCCGAGCCGACTCGAGCCGGCCTGAGTCGACTCAGGCCGGCTCGGATCGGCTTGGACCGACTGAAGCCGAGCCGCAACTCCGAGCCAGCTCGAAACGAAACGCAAGTCGGCTCGGCTACTCTTGACTAGCAACAGTGATTCGATCCTTGCCCGCCGAGGTGCCGCCCATCCAGCGGGACGAAGCTCCACTCGGGGCCGAGTACCCCGCGCTCGACCGATGCAGCGGCGGCTGCGACTCGGAGACACGTGGTTTGTGGTGTCGCTCGCGTGGTGGGAGCGCGTGGTGCAGCGCGGCGAGCACGAGCTGCTGCCGGCGGCGGCGCGGATCCATAACGACACGCTCGTGGACCGTACGCGGAGCTGCCGGTGCTGCAGCCGCTCCCTGCTCAAGCCGGGATTGGTACCGTGAGCTCTGACCCTCACTGACCGTGGTGTAGCGATCGGCGGTTAATGTTGGCTGTGTTGTGGGGTCCTAGACCGAAGGAATCGACTTTCGGCTGGTGAGCGAGCGAGTGTGGCGGGCGTTGGCTCTCGAGTTTGGCTACGACTGGGAAGTGGGTCGCCGCGTGGTGGCTCGTAGCCCTCAATCAGTCTACTCCAGCGTTCAAGTTGTCGACTCGGAGGACCTCTTCATCGATTTGTATCCACCAGACCTGCAGGTACGTACTCTCTGTTCGGAATGATGTTGTGCCAAAACCTCCGTTGACTCACATTTCATTCCATGACTGCAGGGACACGAAGGCGGACACTCGCCCGAACTCCCGCCAGAAACCGAGACAGAGAACTCGTCGCCCAACCATCCGACCGAGACATGGCGCCAGGATCTGCAGACCGGCCAGATGTTGGACGCGCTCGACACGGATAAGAAATGGTACGAGGCTCGCGTCGTTGGCGCGCGAGAGGAGCAGGTGAAGGTGCACTACCGCGGGTGGAGCTCTCGCTGGGACGAGTGGATCGATCGCGAGTCGCCGCGCCTGATGCCGCTGCACAGTAAGGTTCGTGACTGGCGAAAGTTCCAGATCAACGACAGCGTGCAGATCGGAGTGCCGATCCCTGGGAAACGGCACCTCGAGTGGCGGAACGCGACGGTGATCGCGACAGCAGACACGCTGCTGGTGCAGTTGAACATTGGGAACGGCGAGGTGGAGTGGGTGGAGGCTCAGGACGAGCGACTGTGTCCACCTGGAACGCACCGAGTGCGTTTAAATGGCACCAGCACGTCGAGTCCGGTCACTGCGACGACTGGACGCAAACGCCTTCGAACGAATGACGTGACGAGCAAGATGGATCTGGACCTGTGAAGTTGCTGCAGTGATGTCGACGTGGCAAGCGGAGACAGCTGTAAATGATGGCTTGGCGACACTGTATCATGACAGAGTACTCGAGTGCTGTGATTGGGAAGTGGAGAAGATTGGACAGACTACTCGAAAGATGAATGGCTGGAGTTGATAGTAAAGCTGACGTCCATGATTACGCGGAGAGGGTAGAAGGTGAGGTGTATTCGCAGTGGGGTTTTGTCTGACGGTAAAAGGTTAATTGGGCGGTAAGTAATACTCACCACCACGGCGATAGTCGTGCGATTTATCTCGTCGGGTTCGCTTGTGAATGAGCTCGTCGAGAGTTCTTTGACGACTGCAGGTTTGACATTTCACACTGTCTCACGTGGATGGCGGTCCGACTGATGATATCGACTGGTGTTCGTGAACTTTTCGAGTTTATTCGACAATCAAGCAATTGATGCTTTCGTTGGCCGATCCTGACCAATTGCGCTGGTATTGCGTCCCAGTGACCGACAGCCGACGATCGGAAGGTGATCGAAACATGGTCACCGCTCACAATCACTTTCAAACATGACCATGAAGACTTGACAATCACACATCGCTCCGCGCTGGGAACTGAACTCGAGCTGTATCTGTATGTGGTTCCCACTGCGAGGCGTTCAGCCGGTCGATAGCGTCGGGTTGAACTGAAATCGAGGCGCGTTGGTTGTCCAACTTTCTTGATTCGAGGACGGAGACGGCAGCAATTGACCATCTTGAGGTGGGAGTCGGCGAAGTCCTCGCAGCATTGCGTCGACTCGCAGCTGCTCGAATTGCGCACTCTGTTTCTCGGTAGTAGCAGGACTGCACTGACCTGGTGAGCGTTGTGTCGCTTGGCTTTGCGTGTTGAACCCTCCGAACTGGATTTGGTCGCGCAGAGAAAGGATGTTGGCGAATGGCAGCGCTTGATGGAGGAATTGGTCCTGCAGTGTGGCACATTTCGAGGAGCGAAGGAATGAACTCGGTGTCGACCGCGGTCGTGGTCGAGTCGAGCGCTGGCCGAGCTCCCGTCGCGGCGATGTGGTGCTGCTTTGAGGTCGGCCAGACGGACTTGTCGGCGCAATGTCAGCTTCCGCGGTGCTCGCGCGGTTAACATTCTCAACGTCGTCGTCTTTGAGCAAGACATTGGGGAACGCGACCCGGTCGACGGTGCGGTCGCTCGTAGTGACACTTTCGATGGTTGGCTGCGGTTTGAGGAGATGCAACGACGACTTCTTCTTGGACGTGCGCCGAGCTGGTTGATTGAGGAGCGACTGGCTCGAGAAGCGGTCGTCGAACCGCTTGATGCGCGCGCTGTGCTCGGCGTTGAGGCCGCGCACGATCCCGTGGCACGGCGATAGAAAGATGGAGATCATGTCTGGCCGGAGACACACGAGCGAGCACGTGTCGATCGCCTCGATGTCCCATGGTGCCGGTGTCGGGCTGTTGCTGAGTGCGCCTTCCTGTCCGAACACGGCCGGGCCGTTGACAACGCAGACGATGCGCTGAACGCACAACGACAGCAAGTGATTAGTGAAACAGCATACAGCCATCCCGTGGCAGAGGAGAAGAAGAGCTCACGTAGTGAGGAGTCCCAGGCTCGCGGGTGTTCGTGACACTGCTTCGTCGACTTGATGGTGCAGCTCGAGAGCTTGATGACGAGACCTTGACGGCACCTTTGATGAGCAGCACAAGGACGTTGATCATGTCGCCGCTGCGGATCAAGCGCTTTCCCGGTCGCACGCTGACGATCTTGACGCCATAGGCGAGGTGGGTGAGCACGTTGAGCGGCAGCGAGCGCAGCACTGGGATCGAACACAACGCCTGCTCGTTGCTCTGGAGCACGGCCTGCTTGTACGAATTGATGGCGCGGCGGTAGACATCGCCTGGGACAACCGCGAGCTCGGCGAGCGGCGTGGCGAACGTCACATTGGCGCTCGCGGAGCGGACGCCGCGGGCTTCGAGCAGACTGACGTCGCCGAAGCACCTTCCGGGAGTCATGGTCGCGAAGTAGCCATTCCCGTAGGCGGCGAGCGCGACGCAGCCAGTGATGAGGATGTAGAAGACGTCGCCGGTGTCACCCTGCCGGAAGATGAAGTCGCCAGGCTTGTAGGCTGCGTACTCGGCCGTGCGCGCGACCTCGTGGAGTATGGCGTCCGGGATGTTGGCGTCCCGGAAGTATGCGAGTGTCGCGAGCCACTTGCGGAGCTGTCGCACAGACGACGGTGGACGCGAGTCTGGGGGATGTTGGAGGTGTTGCTGGACGGAGTAGAACTCGACGAGCGGGGACGGCTGTGCACTTAATCGCTCGACTTTGGCGTGGGCGAGCACAAACGACGACGCGGTCTCTGGTGACGACGGCAGCTCCGGAGACTTGAACTTGCGGTCGCGAGGTGAGGGCAAGGTCTTTGGTCCTCTTGGAGACAGCGCGAGCGCGGAGATCCGAGTTTCGTTGGCTTTGTTTGACACCGTCGCGTGGTCGTCACGGAGAGCGAGCGGCTGATGGCGCCAAACGCGACGATGAGATTTTGCAGCCTGCAGTTTGTCGAGCTCAAGGAGGTACGAGATGGCGGTGACGAGCCGGCGGAAGACGACTCCAATCGGAGGCAGCGGCGCGACTACTTCGACGATCTGGAAGTCGTCCGGCTGCGTCCGTGACCTGAACCGGATGGTCTTGATCTTCTTGTGCACTCCGCTGATGCTACGGAGCTTCCTGTGCCGCTTGAGCGTGATGGTCGTCTGGCTCTGGATCCCGTACGCGCCGAGCTCGTCGTCGCCCTCGAGCAGATCGCCGAAGAGGAAGATCTGCTGATCCTCGAACGGGACGCTGAGTTCGCGCTGGATCGTAGCCTGGAGCGCTACTAGCGACATGGTGCGGTGCACGAGCAGTCTCTCGCGGGTGTGCGGTTCTGTCGGCATGAGCACGAAGATCTCGAAGCCTTGGTCATGGAAGCCGGAGAGAGTGTGCTGGAAAGGGGATGGCTGGAAGTGCCCGACAGTTTTCAGCGCCGCGACTGCGGCCTTAGCGACCACGGCGGTCGTCGAGATGGTTGAGAGTCTGCGGCCTTGACCCGGCGTCGGCTGAGGCGAAAGAGCGATCGACTGGCGCCGCAGCCCATTGCGGCGAGCCGGCATGCCTGTTTGTGTGCAAGTCGGTGGCAGTATTGACAGGCTGACGA
The DNA here is from genome assembly GCA_003413675.1 of Phytopythium vexans. Taxonomy (NCBI): domain Eukaryota; phylum Oomycota; class Peronosporomycetes; order Pythiales; family Pythiaceae; genus Phytopythium; species Phytopythium vexans. The sequence continues at coordinate 295,822 of QLOC01000021.1, read as the reverse complement.
GTCAAGATAGAAGAAACGCGAAACGCCCTGGGTGGGAAGCGTTGCAATGCGACGCTTGGCCAGCTCTGCCGACGCCTGCTGCTGTTCAACCCACACCCACATCATCAGTGCCACGATCAGCCGCTCACCGACAGCCACGCTCGACGTGAAGAGCATCGAGTCCTCGATACGATGGATGATCGTACAGCACCAGATGACTCGGACAACGAGGAGGAGTCAGGCCATGAGCTCGTCACATCTACTGACGAACTTGACTCAACTGATACGGCGGCCTCAAGCGCGAGAGAGTTGACGCCGGAGGAGCTGCTCATGGCTCGCTTTCGTCTGCACAAGAAGCATCGTCGGGAGAAAGAGGCGTCGCTCAAGAAGGTGCGGCTACAGGCGGCGAGCCGAGTGTCGAAGAGTGTGCGGCGGAGCGACGTAGCCGTCAGCACGAACGCGACTGTGAAGCCGTACCAGACGGTTGAGGCCGTGCGAGTACTTCTTCCTGCGTCGTCGACCGACCTGACGCGCGTCGACCACAACAACCGGCCGCATCGGTGGAAGGACGCGTACGTGATCATGCACGAGCAGCAGGTGCGGCAGTTCCAGCACCGTCTGAAGCGACCGCCGCCTGTGCGGCCATACCCAGGCAAACTGCGTCGCCAGCTCTTCGCGATGAAGAGCGAGACTTCGGCGAAGTCCACACCCGTGTCGTCGGATCAAGATAAGATGGCGGCAGCAGCCGATGGACCTGCGAGCACAGCGACCGGGTCTGCACACGACAAGGACGACTTCCTTAAGATCGACCAGTCTCAGTTCCCGCTCCACCTGTTTGACAGTGATGAGTACGAGTCGCGGCCGCTCGGCGATTGGATCAATGATGGAGAGAGGACGAAGGCGTTCTCGCCCTATTTCTTCCGCGGTGAATGGCGCTGGCGTCCCTGCACCGTGCGCAGCTTTGACGCCGTCGAACGCAAGTTCCTCATCCAGTTTCAAGGTGGCGACAAGCAGAAGTGGGTGCGCCGCATCAACCTGCGCTTTGAGAGTGAGACGCCTGCAGTCTTCCAGCAGCGGATTGACGCCGCGATGCAGCGCCGCGAGGAAGCGAAGGCGCAGCTCCGGTTCGACCACTTCCTGACCAAGCAGGCGGGAACAGGACTGCGCGCTATGAGTCAGCAGACGCTCGAGCGCATCCACATGTGCGTCGTGAACGGACTGCCCGATCGCGTCGCGCTCGTCGACGGCCAACCGGCTGCGGCGCTCTTGCGATCGCTCACCGACACTGTCATCCAAGACTACACGCGCAGCATGAAGAAGGCGACGCTGCTGGACCGCCTGCGCTACGACGTGTCTCTGCAGACGCAGTACGCGGCGATGAGTCTGCTACCTCCAGCATCTTGCGCCGAGTTCGTGCCTGAGTTCGGTAAGGTTGCCATCCCCGAGCACGCGTTCAGTGCACACCGATCGAAGCTAGGTCGGGTTCACTACGCGAGCTCGGCGCCGTTGCTCGCGGTGCTGTTCCGCATGTATGCGGGGTGGGAGAAGACCTTCCATAAGCTCTTGTTCGTCCAGGTCGACGATGTTGCGAGTGGAGATTGCTGTGAAAGCAAAAAGGCTGTGGGTCACCAAGCACTAGGTTCGAAGCTACATCCAGCGTTCGGCTCGTCGTCGGCCGCAACGACTCCAACACTCGCAAGTCAGATGCCGTTCCGGGTCGCTGACTTCCGCGCGCTTCAGACTTCCCACCAAAACAAAGCCGCCGAGATCCTGCAGGTCGATTGGCGCCACGGACTCGTCGAGAGCGTGATCGACCACCTGCAGGACCATTTCGATCTGTTCGTGTCGGACACTGCCACGTACAACAGCGGCCGCCTGCGTCGACTGCTCACGAGCCTCGAGCTGCGCATGGCGGCGCAGCTGCGCGACACGATCGCACGGTCCACGCGCGCATGGGCTGCGTTCGTGCGCGTTGCGACGCGACTCGATGTCCCCACCACTCGTGCGCCGCACAATTCGCTGTTCGACGTACATCTCGTGCTCGTGGAAGATAGCACTAGTGAGCCTGTGCGGGTGTCCCCTGGTGTGGACGAGATCACAGCCGTGATGCTGGAGCCTCTCGACGCTATCACGGCTGGTGTTCACGAGCTCGACGGCATTGAAGCCGATGTGCTGTCATTGCTCCCGATAACGAGGAGACGATTGCTAGACCTCGATGCTCCTGGCGACGCGAAACCGGTGGTGGCTCAGTGCCTAGACGCGCTCGCCACCGCCAAGTCCGAGGTTCGCACGCTGGTGACTAAGGCACTCGAGGCTGCCAAGCAACTTGCGGCGCAGTTTGCGGATGCTACAGCCGCTGTCCGCTTTGACACGGTGCAGTACCTCGCTGAGATTGCGCCGCTCGAGAAAGAGGGGGGCGGGGGACCGTACCTCGCAGCGCTGACGGCGACCGTCCGGCGCTTCCACACTCTCGAAAGGCAAGTCGACGAGCTTGCGTTCGATACCGTACCGCTGCCTCTGGTGTGCGTTCGCACCGACGAACTCAAGAAGCAGCTCAAGGCTCGGGCGGCCGCGATCCGAGACGCGCTGCTGGACAACCTTGTGCGAGACGCGCGCGAACAGAACCAGCGCATCACTCTCAAATACGAAGCGATTCTGCGACGCATCAACGAGAAACCCGCGAACGAAGCTGAGCTCGCGGCACTCAAGGTGTTTGTGAACGAGAGCAAGGCCGTTGTGGCAGGTCTCGAGCTTGACGTCGCGCGCATCCACGCTCGGCTTGATGCTCTCGGCGAGTTCGGCCACAAACTGCCAGCTGATGACTTTCGGCTGGCGTACGCGACGAAGGAGTGGCCGCGTCGAGTATTCCACGCGGCCGACTCGTGTGACTCAGCGCTCGAGGAGGACAAGGTGCGCATGATGGACAAACTCGCGCTCGAGAAGGAGTCATTCGAGATCGACCTCGAGCGGTTCTCGAGCGAGGTGCAGAGCTTCAAGCTCTACGGCGAGATCGACCAGACGGAGAAGTACGTCGAGTTGGCGGTGACACTGTTTGACGCGCTTCAGGACGCCAAGGCCAAAGCGCAGGACTTCAACTCTCGCGAAGCAGTCTTCAATTTCCCGCCCACCGAGTACGCGTTGCTCGACAAGCTCGAGCGCGACTTCGCGCCTTACTATAAACTCTGGACCATGTGCTCCGAGTTCAACCAGAGTCGGCAAGCGTGGCTCAATGGTCCTTTCCTTGAGCTCCGCGGTCCCGAGATCGAAGCACTCGTGACGGAGTGGTGGAAGGCGTCGTACAAGCTGAGCAAGACACTGGTCGAGGAAGCGCCAGGGTCGGCGGAGGTGGCGCTGACACTCCGAGAGCGCACCGAAGAGTTCAAGGCATACCTTCCAGTCATCCAAGCACTCGCAAGCCCAGCTCTGCAGGAGCGACACTGGGAGGCCGTACGGCAGCGACTCGCGTTCGATGAAGGCGAGGAAGAGCTCACGCTCAACCTGCTGCTCGACAAAGGTGTGATCAACCACTTGGAAGCCGTGGCAGAGATCGGCACCGTCGCGGAGAAGGAATACTCGCTGCAGAAGAACCTGACTGCTATGATCGCCGAGTGGGAAAAGGTCGAGCTCGAATGCGCGCCGTACCGGTCCACAGGGACGTACTTGATCCGTAGTGTCGACGACATTGTCGCGTTACTGGACGACCATCTTGTGAAAACACAGACGATGCGCGGCTCGCCGTATATCAAGAGCATCGAGAAGGACTGCCGAGCGTGGGAGAAGAAGCTGCAGTACTCTCAGCAGCTGTTGGACGAGTGGATGCAGTGCCAGCGAACGTGGCTGTACCTCGAGGCGATCTTCTCGTCCGAAGACATCATGCGGCAGATGCCGACCGAGGCGCGGCGATTCGCGAGCGTCGATGCGTTATGGAGAAAGACGATGGAAGACGCGGTGGCAGATCCGAACTTCATGACAGTCGTGGCGATGGACAAACTGCTGCAGAAGTTCCAAAAGGCGAACGAGAAGCTTGATGAGATTCAGAAGGGTCTGAACGATTACCTCGAGATGAAGCGGCTGCACTTCCCACGCTTCTTCTTCCTCTCGAACGACGAGTTGCTTGAGATCCTGTCTCAGACCAAGGAACCCAAGGCCGTGCAACCGCATTTGGGCAAGTGCTTTGAAGGAGTGAGCAAGGTCACGTTCGCTGAGCCGAGTTTGCTGATCACCGAGATGATCTCGGCAGAGGGAGAGGTCGTGCCGTTGCGGCAGACCGTGAACCCGGAGAGCGCCAAGAACAAGGGGAATGTCGAAATGTGGCTGCTCGAGGTCGAGCAGAGTCAGTGGGACAGCGTTCGCGATCACACAGCTCGGGCCATCGCCACCTATCCGAACGAGGTTCGCGAGACGTGGATCCTCAACTGGCCTGCTCAGGTTGTGCTAGCTGGTTCCCAAGTCTACTGGACACAGGATGTGACCCGCGCCATCATCGACCGTGGCTGTATCGGACTGCAGTCGTACCTCGAGGTGCTCAACGCGCAGCTCGACAAGGTCGTGGTGTTGGTGCGAGGCAACTTGACTAAGCTCGAGCGGACGACCATCGGTGCTCTCGTCGTCATTGACGTTCACGCTCGCGACACGATCGCACAGATGATCGCCAAAGGCGTCGAGACTGACCAGGACTTTGAGTGGGTCTCCCAGCTGCGGTACTACTGGGTTGATGGCGCGCGAACAAACGGGACGATGGACCTGCAGGCGCGCATCGTGAACGCTCGCGTCAAGTACGGGTACGAGTACCTTGGGAACACGATGCGGCTCGTGATCACGCCGCTGACGGATCGGTGCTACCGCACGATGATGGGTGCCATCGATCTGCTGTACGGCGGCGCGCCTGAAGGACCCGCAGGCACGGGAAAGACCGAGACAGTCAAGGACTTGTCGAAGGCGATCGCGATCCAGTGTGTCGTCTTCAATTGTTCGGACGGACTCGATTACCTGGCGATGGCGAAGTTCTTCAAGGGTCTTGCCGGCTGCGGCTCGTGGTGTTGCTTCGACGAGTTCAACCGGATCAACATCGAAGTGCTGTCGGTGATCGCACAGCAGATCCTGACTATCAACGAAGGCAAGAAGGCAAACGTGGACAAGTTCCTATTCGAGGGGACTGTCATCAAGCTCAACCCGAGCGCCAATGTGTTCATCACGATGAACCCTGGCTACGCCGGCCGTGCCGAGCTCCCCGACAACCTCAAGGCGCTCTTCCGTCCTTGCGCCATGATGGTGCCTGACTACGCGCTCATCGCCGAGATCCGGCTGTACTCGTTCGGCTTCTCGAACGCGCGCAGCAACGCCCGCAAGCTCACACAGGTGCTGCAGCTCTCGAGCGAGCAGCTATCATCCCAGAAGCACTACGACTACGGCATGCGCGCTGTCAACTCGATTCTCGTGGCGGCAGGCAGCTTGAGGCAGCAGCTGGGAGCCGACCCATTCTGGACAGAGGACAAGATCGTGCTGCGGTCTGTGCAGGACGTGAATCTGCCCAAGTTCACGACCGACGACCTGCCGCTGTTTCGAGGCATCACATCCGATCTGTTTCCTGGTGCGCTGTTGCCCAATCCAGACCACGGATCGCTGCTCCCCATGATCGACGAGGTGTGCGCGCAGGGTATCGAGATAGTCTCGGACGTGGTCGTGCCGCTTGAAAGCAAGCCCGAGTTCAAGATGAAGGTCGTGCAGTTCTACGAGACGGTCCAGGTGCGTCACGGACTCATGATCGTCGGGCAGACCGGATCGGGCAAGACGTGTGTTGTTCACGCGCTCGCGGCGGCGATGACGGCGTGTCACACTGCGAGCCAAGGAGCTGAGCAGAACCGAGTTCACCTGCACACAATGAACCCCAAGTCCATCACGAGCGGCCAATTGTACGGCAACTTCGACGAGAACACGCACGAGTGGTCAGATGGCGTGCTCGCGTGCACGTATCGTGAGTGCGCGCGCGACACGAGCGCCGACCTGCAGTGGGTCATGTTCGATGGACCAGTGGACGCCGTCTGGATCGAGAATATGAACACGGTGCTGGACGACAACAAGAAGCTGTGCCTGATGAGCGGCGAGATCGTCAAGATGACGGATCGCATGCGCATGATGTTTGAGACAGAGGATCTCGAGGAGGCCTCTCCCGCGACCGTCTCGCGAGTGGGGATGGTCTTCCTCGAAGCCAAGATCCTCGGGTGGGAGGTGCTGGCACGAACGTGGCTGCGTACGAGGCTACCCGCAGCGTTCTCTGCTCACGCCGAGTTCCTGGAGCAGTGCTTCCACTGGCTCGTTCCCCCAATGCTCTACTTCGTTGACAAGAGTTGCGGTGTGCCCACGCCTGTCACGTTCCTCGAGCACGCTGCTTCATTGATGAGACTACTCGAGTGTGCACTCGACTGTCCTGACGGCGGTGTCGCGTCAGATACGACCCGAGTGCTCGAGTGCGTCGTGATTAAGGCTATCATCTGGACTATTGGCGCGTGCATCGATGCCAAGTCGCGCGTTCGCTTCGATCGCTATCTGCGTGACTTTTTGACGGGCGGCATCGATGCGTGCGAAGGATCGAACGCCTCCTTCGCCGACTTTGTCTCCAAAACGCCGAGTTACCTGTCGGGCGGCGAGATTCGTTCCAACAGGGCGGCGCTGCTCCCGATCCCCGAGACGGGTCTCGTTTACGACTATCGGTTCGACCTGAAGAAAGGCACGTGGGTACACTGGATGGACGGCCTCGGCACGTTTGCGATCCCTCGGGACGCGCAGTTTTCGCTCATCCTCGTGCCCACGATCGACTCGGAGCGCAACGCATGGCTTCTCGACACGCTGTTGCGGCATCACTGCCACGTACTGTGCACGGGAGAGACCGGAACGGGCAAGTCCGTGTCGATCAAGAAGAAGATCCTGAGCGGACTGGACGCCGTGGCATTCTCGTCTATCATGCTCACTTTTTCGGCGCAAACGAGCGCCAACCAGACTCAGGACCTGATCGAGTCGAAGCTCGACAAGCGCCGCAAGGGTGTGCTCGCGCCACCACTCGGCGTGAGCTGCATCATCTTCGTCGACGACCTCAATATGCCAGCGAAAGAGACGTACGGCGCACAGCCGCCGATCGAGCTGCTGCGCCAGTGGATGGGCCACGGTGGTTGGTACAATCGCAAGGACAACTCGTTCACGGAACTCGTCGACATCCAGTTCATTTCGGCCATGGGTCCGCCAGGCGGTGGTCGCACAAAGATCACGCAGCGCTACATCCGGTACTTCAATTTGCTCAACTTTGTGCCGTTCGACGACGACTCGCTGCGCACCATCTTCGGTCGCATCACTGAGTGGTTCCTCACGCACTTCCCGCCTGCGGTCAAGCAACTCGGCCAGGCTGTCGTGGGCGCTACCATCGACATCTACAACACCATCTCGGCCTCGCTGCTGCCGACGCCTGCCAAGTCGCACTACACGTTCAATTTGCGAGATCTCTCGAACGTTTTCCATGGCATCGCGCAAGTCACCCCCGACGCGGTCAAAGACGGCAAGGATTTTGTGCGGCTCTGGAGCCACGAGTGTCTTCGTGTCTTCTCTGATCGACTGATCGACGACAAGGACCGCGCGTGGTTCGCAGACGTGCTCGGACAAATGGTTACGAAGCACTTCGACCTCACGTATGCTTCGGACGACGTGCGTGGACCGCACGCGACGCTCATTTATGGCAATTTCGGGGACTCCAAAGCAAACACGCGCAAGTACGCCGAGATTCGCGACCGCGCGCTGCTTCAGTCGTCCATGCAGACGTACCTCGAAGACTACAACAACATGAGCGCGGCGCCGATGCGACTGGTTCTCTTCCAGAACGCCGTTGAGCACGTCGCGCGCATCTCGCGTGTGATCCACCAGCCGTACGGAAATGCGCTGCTGGTCGGTGTCGGAGGCAGCGGTCGCAAGTCGCTCACAACTCTTGCCGTCTCGATGGCCGAGTACCGTCTCTTTCAGATCGAGATTTCTAAATCATACTCGCGCACCGAGTGGCGTGAGGACCTAAAGAAAGTGCTGCGGCTGAGCGGTGTGAGCAACCAACCGACGGTTTTCCTCTTCTCGGACACGCAGATCGTCGAAGAGGCTTACCTCGAGGACATCAACGGCATCCTCAACACGGGCGAGGTCGCGAACCTGTGGAACAACGAGGACTCGGTGCAGATCACGGAGGCTTTGGAGGCAGCAGCAGCAGCCGCTGGGGTGAACTCTGGGAACAGTGCCGAGGTCTACAGCTTCTTCGTGAGTCGATGCCGCACGAACCTGCACGTCGTGCTCGCGCTCTCGCCCATCGGCGACGCGTTCCGGCGGCGACTGCGCATGTTCCCGTCGCTCGTCAATTGCTGCACGATCGACTGGTTTACGGAATGGCCCGATGAAGCGCTACGGTCTGTGGCCGACTACTTCCTGGTCGACGTCGATCTCGCGGCGTCGGTCAAGACGGGCATTGTGGATGTCTGCGTCGACATGCAGGAGTCCATGAGCGCTCTCACTCGAGACTTTTTGGCGTCGTTGCGGCGCCATTACTACATCACACCGACGTCGTACCTCGAGTTAATCAACACGTTCAAGAAACTGCTCGCCAACAAGCGCGTCGAGGTCATGACACTCAAGAAGCGATACGACAACGGTCTCACCAAGCTCATGGACACCGCGGAACAGGTCGAGAAGATGCAGTTCGAGCTCGAGGCGCTCCAACCGTTGCTCAAAGTGGCGACGATCGAGACGGACGCACTGCTGGAAACCATCTCACGGGAACAGAAGGAGGCGAACGTGACCAAGGACGTGGTGGGTGCCGAGGAGAAACTGTGTAACGACCAGGCTGCCGCCGCCAATGCCATCAAGGAGAGCTGTGAGGCGGAACTTGCCGAGGCGATCCCCGCGCTCGAGAACGCTGTCAAGGCGTTGCAGACGCTGACGAAAGGGGACATCACCGAGATCAAGGCCATGAAGAAGCCGCCGGATGGAGTCAAACTCGTGATGGAGGCCGTGTGCATCATGATGAACGTGCCGCCAGTCAAGACCAAGGACCCCGCTGGCGGTACAAAGAAGATCGATGACTATTGGGTTCCCGCGCAGAAAACGTTGCTGAATGACACGCGCTTCTTACAAAACCTGCTAGAGTACGATAAGGACAACATCGCTGTCGAGGCCATGGACAAGGTGCGTCCGTACGCGGCCAATCCGGACTTCACGGCCGACAAGATCCGCAAGGCTTCAGTCGCGGCATCGGGTCTGTGCAGTTGGGTCCACGCAATGGTTGTGTACGATCGAGTGGCGAAGGTCGTGGCTCCGAAGCGCGAGGCTCTCAAAGCCGCGACGACTGCGCTCGAGACGGCGCAGACCGAACTCCGAGCTAAACAGGCCGCACTCCAGATCGTGTTGGACAAGGTCGCCAGGCTCGAGGCTGACCTCGCGGCTGCGTACAAGAAGAAAGAAGACCTGCAGTTCCAGGTCGACGACTGCTCCAAGAAGCTGACAAGAGCGACGCAGCTGATTGGAGGTCTCGGCGGCGAGAAGGCACGCTGGAGTGACCTGTCGGCCAAGCTCCAGATCGTGTACGACAACGTGGTGGGCGACATTATGCTGTCGTCCGGGGCGATTGCGTACTTGGGAGCCTTCACGAGTGTGTATCGCGACCAGGCGCTGCACCACTGGAGCACCGCGCTCTCCTCCAAGGAGATCCCGTGTTCCGAGAGCTTCTCGCTGACTGCGACGCTGGGCGACGCCGTCAAGATCCGCGAGTGGACGATCGCCAAGCTGCCGAACGACTCGTTCTCGATCGACAATGCTATCATGCTGCAGCAAAGCAACCGGTGGCCGCTGCTCATCGACCCTCAAGGACAAGCGAACCGCTGGGTCAAGAACATGGAAGGCGGCAACAATCTGAAGGTCGTCAAGCAGTCTCAAGCAGGGTTCGTGCGGATGCTGGAGAACTCCATCATGATTGGCGCGGCCGTGCTGATCGAGAATTTACCCGAGGAGATCGACCCGATGCTCGAGCCCGTGTTGCTCAAGCAGGTCGTCAAGTCGGGCGGTGTCGCGACCATCCGGCTCGGCGACAACACCATCGAGTACGACAAGAACTTCCGCCTGTACATGACGACCAAGCTCCGGAACCCGCACTACCCTCCTGAGACGTGCGTCAAGGTCAACTTGCTCAATTTCATGGCGACCGAAGAGGGACTCCAAGACCAGATGTTGGGCATCGCCGTCGCCAAAGAGGAACCCGTGCTGGAGCAGCAGCGCGAGAAGCTCGTGCTTGAGGACGCCGCGAACAAGAAGACGCTGAAGGAGATCGAGGACCAGATCCTCCACTTGCTGCAGACCGCCGAGGGCAACATTCTGGACGACGAGCGCTTGATCGAGACGCTCGGAGCCTCCAAGGTGACGGCCAACAAGATCGAGGAGAAGGTGCGCGAGGCCGCCGTGACGCAGGCCATGATCGCCGAGAAGCGGCAGGGGTACACGCCTGTGGCCTTCCGCGCGGCGCAGCTCTTCTTCTGCATCGCCGACCTGTCAGTGATCGATCCGATGTACCAGTATGCGCTCGAGTGGTTCATCAACCTGTTCGTTTTCGCGATCGAGCGTGCGGAGAAGGCGCCGTCGTTGGCCGCGCGACTCGGGAATCTGAACGACACGTTCACGTTCGTCCTGTACGTGAACGTCTGTCGCTCGCTGTTCGAGAAGGACAAGCTGCTCTTCGCCTTCCTGCTCACAGTCAAGGTGCTCGTGGGGAACGGCGCCGTTAACACTGCTGAGCTCCGCTATTTCTTCACGGGGAGCACACAGATGGAGCTGCAGAAACCCAAGCCACAGGGTGCCGACACGTGGCTCTCAGACAAGACGTGGGCCAACATCATCGGACTTGACGACCTGCCGGCGCTCGCCATGTTCAGCGACTACTTTGCGTCCGAGCTGGAGCTGTGGGAGGCCTGCTACAACTCGTCCGATCCGGCTGCCATGATGAGCAACATCTCGTCCGTACGCGAGTTCGATACATTCCAGCGGATCGTTATCCTGCGTTGCCTGCGTCCCGACAAGGTGATTCCGGCCGTCATGTCGTTCGTGGCCGAGCAGATGGGCCAGCAGTTCATCGAGCCACAGCCATTCGACCTTAAGGCGGGCTTTGACGACTCGAACTGCTCGACGCCACTCATCTTCGTGCTCACACCCGGCGCCGACCCCATGTCGGAGCTGCTCAAGCTCGCGGCCGAGCTTGGGTTCAGCAAGAAGTTCGTGGCGATCTCGCTGGGCCAGGGCCAGGGACCGCTGGCGGAGAACGCGATCGCCGAGGCCATCGACAACGGCTCATGGGTGTGTCTGCAGAACTGCCACCTGTCGGTGAGCTGGCTGCCGACGCTCGAGAAGATCTGTGAGGACATTACTCCCGACCGTGTACACGCGAGCTTCCGACTGTGGCTGACGAGCGAGCCGACTGGCGCGTTCCCGTCCTTCATTCTGCAGAACGGTGTCAAGATGACGAACGAGCCGCCAAAGGGAATGCGCGCGAACCTCAAGGGGTCGTACCTGACGTTCGACGAGGGCTGGGTCGAGAGCTGCGGCCGCGCGACCGAGTTCAAGAAGCTGCTCTTCGGACTCTGCTTCTTCCACGCGATCGTGCGCGAGCGCACCAAGTTCGGGCCGCTCGGCTGGAACATCAAGTACGTCTTCTCGTCGTCCGACCTGAGCATCACGAAGGACCAGCTCAAGATGGCGCTGGACGAGCTGGCGCGCGACGACCTGGTGCCGTACGCGGCGCTCGCGTACCTCGCAGGCGAGTGCAACTACGGCGGCCGCGTGACGGACGACAAGGACCGGCGCTGCATCGTCAACATCCTGTCGGACTACTACACGCCGGACATTTTGAGCGACACGTACCGGTTCTCGCCTTCGGGGGTCTACTTCGCGCCGCCGTCGGGGCCGTTGACCAGCTACCTCGAGTACATTGACCAGCTCCCCATGAGCGAGGCACCTGAGGTGTTCGGACTGCACGAGAACGCCAACATTTCGTGCGCGATCGCCGAGACCAACCTGCTGCTCGAGTCGGCGCTGTCGCTGCAGCCGCGTAGCACCGGCGGCGGTGGCAAGTCGTGGGACCAGGTGCTCGACGAGACAGCGCGCGAGATTGCGGCGCGCATCCCGCCTCTGTTCGACATTGAAAAGGCCGAGCTCGACTTCCCCGTCGTGTACGCCGAGTCGATGAACACGGTGCTGACGCAGGAGTTGATCCGGTTCAACCGGCTCATCGCCGTCGTGAGCCGGTCGCTCGCCGAGGTCCAGCGCGCGCTCAAGGGACTCGTCGTGCTGTCAGCCGAGCTCGAGGCGATGGGCAACAGCATGGTGAACGGCCAGGTGCCGCGGCTCTGGGCGGCCGTGGCGTACCCGTCGCTCAAGCCGCTCGGGTCCTGGGTGACAGACTTTTTGGCACGCCTGGCGTTCCTGCAGAACTGGATGGACCGGCGTGCGTCGCCGCCCGTGTTCTGGATCTCGGGGTTCTTCTTCACGCAGGCCTTCATCACGGGAACACAGCAGAACTTCGCGCGCAAACACCAGCTGCCGATCGATCAGGTCGGCTATGACATGGTCGTCCTCAAGCCGACGACGGCTCCGATCGAGGAGCGGGCCGACGACGGCGCGTTCGTCGACGGCCTCTTCCTCGAGGGAGCGCGCTGGGACGCCGACAAGGCCGCGCTCGCCGAGTCGCGTCCCCGCGAGCTGCACGTGGCTATGCCAGTCATCCATCTGTTGCCGCGGAGGCGAGAGGACATTGAGCCCATCCAGGACTCGGACCCGGGCGGTACGGCCCACGTGTATCTGTGTCCGGTCTACAAGACGTCGCTGCGCCAGGGCACGCTCTCCACGACGGGCCACTCGACCAACTTCGTCATGTCCATCCGGCTGCCCATGGCTCCCGCGCACCGCCAGAAGCACTGGATCCGGCGCGGCGTCGCCATGCTCACGCAGCTCGACACGTAAAATATAGTTGCGCAATGGATGCAAAAGTGTGTGATCGATTTACCAACAGCCTCGGCTGTGATCTTGCAGACTGTTGCGAGTTGATCTTCGACGCGGCGGTAGTAGTCCGTTGTCCTCGCTCTCGTCTCGCTCGACCGGGTCGTCCGGTACCGATGTTTGCAGACAAAATGCTGGATCGTGCTGGCAGTCGCATCACAATACACATGCCACGACACAGTTAGACATCAGCACCTAAGTGACAGACTCATCTGCTGCGGTCGCGATCGCTCCAAACTCCCTCAAAGCAAAAATGCATGAAAAGACAACATGGTCGCTCAGCGTTGTTCTTGTTCGCATAGTGTTACAGCAACCAGCGTGCCACCCTCTGCGTGCCTCACGCTTCGTCTCGGCGAACATAAAACAGCACATATGCACGCGGCGTGATCGCGCGCTCGGCCGATGTCTGGCTCGTGAAGCTATCGTTGAAGCTGAACCACTTCCGGTTCTCAGGATTCTTGGCTACAGCCGTGTAATGACCGCCACCGAGGCCGCCCGAGTGCTCCGACACTGCAAACAAGTCGTACAGCGGCGGCGACTTCCCCTTCGGACCGACAACGTATTCGGACAGGTCGAGCCCTTCTACCGGGAAATTGACCAGCGTCGTGATCTTGTCGCGGTGCAGGTAAAACGAGCTCTGCGCATACCGGAAGCGCTTCAGGTGGAAGATGAGCACGCGCGGGAGCGAGAACAGGTCGAACTTCTTGAAGGCGCGCACGTGGTTCTTGCACTTGGGACAATACCACGTGTCCGTCTTCTCGAGCTGCTCGCGCTCCGTGAACTTTGCCAGACAGTTCAAGAGCGTAATGTCTTCCGGAGCCTCCGAGATCTGCAAATTCTTCATCGACTCGTGGAGCGTGATTCGTCTCGCCGAGTCTTCGTTGTAACCCTGCTGATACCTGTAGACAGGAGACAACCACCATCGTCAGTACTTTCCTTCCCCATCCAAAGCTTGTAGTGGCAAATGAGCACGTACCCGTTGCGACTCCACTCCAGCGTAAAGTTGAACGGCCGGTCCTCATCCTCCAGAAACTCGGACGGCGCGTCTTCGGGCCGAACGTTGCTGACGAGTGTTGTCCCAGTGGTTGGCTGTGTCACATGCAATCGGTACGGGAGCTCCTCGCCGTCGGCGCAGCCAAACTCGGGCGGGTCCTGCAAAGTGACCAGTCGGTGGACGATCCGCCACACCTTCCGGTGTACTTCGGCTTTCGTCGAGTTGCGCTCGATGGACACCAACAGCGGCGTGTTAAACAGCTCCACCTCAACGCGGCGCTGCTTCGAGCTGTACAGCTCTTCAGACTCGCCGTCATTGTTGGGGTCGGATCTTCCGTTGACAGGCGACGCCACCGGTGCTTGATGGAGCAAACCCACCAGTTTCATCGGCTTGACGTCGTCCCCGTTCAAGCCAAACGAATGGCGCATCGACGTAGGCGGCTTGATCGATTGCGAGCAGAAGTCATAGTCCGTCACTGGAACCTCCAGCTCGTACGCGTGCAGCACTCCTTCCCTCGCGCGCTCGAGAGACAATCCATCGCCATATGCCTTGACAATGCGATGGTTCCATACCTCGACGATGAAAATTCGGGACGTCGGCAACCCTGAGATATCGCTCAGCTTGGCCTTCACGTCGCGAATGGCCGCACCGTTCTTTTCGATGCGAACGGCATACTTCGTCGGGATATCCCCATTCGCCCAAAACAGTTGCACCTGCACATCCAGCCACTCGTTCGTCGGAATCGGCACCGACAGGCTCATGTACGGATCAAACGTCACGGACTCGTTGCGGCACTCCGGGTCCGAACACGTCACATGACTCCGCAGCTGACCCATGAAGTTGTCCACGATCACGCTGTCGTTGCGACGAAGGTACTGCTGCCACTCTTCCCGAGCCACCTCCACGTCACTGCGACCATTTGCCTCCACTGGTTCTGTGTATGGCTTCTGCTTGACGCGATTCAGATCCTCATGCAAACCGTCCAGCAGAAAGTTCATAACCTCCTGGCTGTCTTGCTGCTGATAGCCTGCGAACTGCGGCGCGTACTGACCGATGACGTTCTTGAGCGACGTCGGCGAGAACGTGATGAACTCGCCGCTCCAGATCTTCTTCATCAGAGTAGCAAACTCGATCGCGATCCGTCCTTTCATACCAAGGGGGTTATTCACGTTGATGTCGTCACCAAATTTGAACTTATCCGTAGTCGGGTCTCGCGCCAAGAAGTACTCCTTGAGCGGCGGCGAGTTAATCAGGCACTGCAGCATGCTGTTCATAAAGCATGTGTTCCCAAGGTTCTGCAGTCCGACAACTCCCTTGAACTCGGCTTTACCACGGCCAGATTCGTAGCCATTGTCGCGGTTGCGGTCCACATAACGGTTGTACGGCGAAGACGATCCGTACGATGGCGTCGACACCGTCGTGATCACAGTCGCGGCGTTGGCCGCCTTGTGAGTCCCCGGAGAACACAGCAGCTCGTCTTGAGCGTCCCTCCATACCTTCCTGCCGTCGATGTCCACGAGAATGCGAAGCCCACTGCCCTCCTCCGACTTCTCAACTTCGACGACGCGTCCATTCCGCCACTCGGGGTAGCTCTTGGTCGGGAGTGCAAAACCGACCTGCACGTCATCGTCCACCCGAAAGTCTCGCCAATTGGCCACCATGGAATGGTGTGCCGCCAATCGCTCAGACATGCGCTCAAGCCACTCATCCCACTTGGGCGTCCAGCCGCGATAGTGCACCTTCACGCGCTTCTCATCTTCCGCGACTACCCGCGATTCGTACCTATTCGCATCAGTGGCAAGTGTTAGACCTATTCGCCGTCATCACCAGCACATCCATCGACATTCAACAGTCGCACCATTTCTTGTCCGTGTCCTTTGCATCGAGCATATCGCCGACCTTGATCTTAAACCGCCATTCATTTGCCAACACCGAGCTGTAAAACCGGCCGTGTCGCCAGTCGGCGCCGCCAATTTCGGCGTCAACGTATCGCGTCTCAATCAGCAAGTGGTGGAACTTGTCCTTGCCCGGCCGGTAATCGCGCGTCTCGAGCTGGAGGTCGTCGACGCATACCGCATCCTTGTTCGCTGGCTCAATCTGCACCAGCGGCTCGTTCAGCGGCGTCCAGGGAGAGGTCTCGTCCAGGCGGTAGCACACGCGCACAGCGTCTCGGACGTTGCGTTCGGTCACGCCAGGAAAGTAGTGAGCCACTCGCGTCTGCATGGCCGACCAGATATGGAGCTGCAGCTGCTCGAGGCTCGTGGTCGCACTCGCCAGCACCACCACGGGCGTCTCCGCGCCGTCTCCGTCCACAGCCGCGACAGGCGGCTCCGTGCCGCTCGACCACACAAACAACTACGCTCACAGCAACAACAGGATACGTCAGCACTATCACCCAAGTAGCGAACACTCACTAAACAGACCCACCTGGAAGGCGACGGGATAGACCTCGACCGTCAGCTTGCGCGCTGGCCCGCGAGCCACGACGGCGCGCGGGATCTCCCAGTCGAACCCGAACTCATGAGACAGCAGGTTCCACACGCGCTGGCTCACGAGCCGGAAGTCTCGTCCTTCCGCCTGCCACACGCCAGTGTTAAACCCAGCAACTCGCCGCCACCAAACACACCACCATCACCTCCGTACCAGCATGGGCTTCAACACGGCGACGCCGCGAGTCTTCGAGCTGAAATCGAGCTCCAGCAGCGGAGCGTTCGTCACGCGCGTGGCGCCGGCGTCCTTCACGACGCCATTCGCCACGCCCGCGTCCTCCTCCGATGGCACCAGCTCGGCCTCGGCGCTGCCTTCCGAGTCCTCGTCCGTGAGCTCCATCGGCTCGCCGTCCGAGTCGGCCACAGCACCCAGCGCGCGCCGCCACCACGCCGACGACACGACGAACCACTCGTCCCCGGCCGCCAGCCGGTCCTCGCGCAGCAGCGCCTCGAGCGCGGCCGCCGTCGCCGGTCCCGTGCCGGTCGCCGCCATTTTCGGTTGTGAACTTTCGCGGATTGGTTGCTTTTTTTGCCTTCGCCAGTGCGGGGTTGTAATTCACGATATCCGCCATAACCGGTAGTTGGTATTCTTTTTATTTTCGTCATTTTCCATTCGTTGGCAGCAGTCCAAATTTTGATAACGTTACAAATCGGCTACGTTTGAATTATATTTCGACGAGGTTTTGTTCGCATTTTACGTACCCATCGCAAATTGACCAATCGTGGACAGTCACGCGAGACAACCGAAAGATCGCCACCCAGTATGACGCCGCTAGTGTCGCTCGCCTCGACGGCGCTCGCATGCGCAGCTCTCCTGGCGGGACGCGGCGGAGCCGTCCCGACCGTCCAAGACGCTCCCGTGCAGCTCTCGCCGCGCTCCGCGGTGTTCGAGGTGGGCGTGGAGCGCCTGACGAACCCCGAATTCGACCTGTACGTGCTGGCGCAGAGCTGGCAGCCGCAGTTCTGCGCCGGCAAGCAGGCCGTCTACCCTGGCTGCTCGGTCCCTCGTCCGTTCTGGAGATCGCACTTTACGCTGCATGGGCTCTGGCCCGAGCTCGAGAACGGCTCGCCCCCCAGCTTCTGCGCTGGCGAGCCGTTCGACGCCTCCAAGGTGGAGCAGGCCGTCGGACTCGACACGCTGATGGAGTACTGGCCGGACGTCAAGGTCCAGGACGGCTCGCCCGAGTACGCGGACTTCTGGAAGCACGAGTGGACGAGACACGGGACGTGCTCCGGACTGAGCCAGCCCGAGTTCTTCCTCGCCGCCGTCGGTCTCGAGCGGAACGACTCGCTGGCGCCGACCCCCCAGCTCGTGCAGGACAACGTGGGCAAGCAGGTCAGCACGGCCGCGCTGCGGGCTGCGTTCGCCATCAAAGCGGACGGCAACACGGACGGCAGTATGGGCGGCGCGGTGCTCAAGTGCGTGCACGGTGACGCGCTCTCGCAGGTGTTCACTTGCTGGGCCAAGGACGAGCGTCACGCGCCGATCTCGCGGCGGGCCTGTCCGCAGCACGTGATTCGCGAAGACACGTGCTTCAAGCGCAGCGTCCGCATCGCGGCCTTCCCGTCGGCGTAGCACCGACGCCGTCCTCGTCGGTGCACAGCTGTTAAGATTGATGAATGCATGACGCCTGTAGCGCATACAGCCAGGAGCATCGAGAGCCATCCTTGTCGAGGTGGAGGCGGCGCGGTCGAACAGCGACGACTGGCCGTCTCCGCATGCATTTGCTGTGAGAACAGCCATACTTAAATGCACCATGGACACGCAGGAACACATCTTGTCTGCACCGCTCTTGGCGTGCCTCTAACGCTTTCTTCACTCTTTCCGACACCGCCGATCTCCTCCACTTGATGTGTGGGAGTTCCACCGGAAAGAGTTGGACTGACGAAGTCTCGTTGTTCTGGTACCGCGCCAGCCCACAGCGGCACTGGCCTCGATTGGCAAGCTGCATCTCATCCAAACCGTCTTCGTTGTCGACGACGTTGTTCCTCGCCCTTCCCCTGCTTGGTCGTGCTCGAGTCGAGTCGGGTGTGGAGAAGCAGCTCTAGACGGCGGCTTCACGAGAAGATTCTGCCTGCTGAAGTCATCCATCACTCAAGGCGGAGTAGGCTAGGGAAATGCGTCTCGCGAGCATTCGCCGACCGTAATCCTAAACTGAACCAGTGATTACTCCCGCGCGGCAGATGTGTGCCGGCCGTTCGTGTTCGAAGACCAGTCGAGCGTCATTAACGATGACATGGCGCTCAACCTCGTTGGAGTGGGGTTCCAGCTCTGGGACGCCATCGCGTGCTCGACTAAGGACGATAACTACTAGCCAGTGTAGCGGTGCAGAAGTCAGTGAGGCAAGCAAATCTCGTGCTGGTGGTCACCCCCACATTCAAGTCGTTCCCACAAGACGCTGCCTAGCTGCAAGTCGCTGGCTCGTCGACGACCTGAAACCTGCCAGCTGCCGACGGAATCTAACGGCGGCAGGCACTGACTGCCATCGCAATTGGAAAAGCACGATCGTGGACAGAGCCGAGCGCCGGCTAACATGCGTTTTCCCATCCTGATTTCCTTCTCGGCAAACGTGACGTGAGTGTCGCTCACGTTCGCGCGACGTTGCCCAGCGTCGACCAGTGCAAGCTGGCTCGGCCATGGGCGGCGGCGCCATCGATCGATTAGTCCTGATGGGAAACAGCCCGCGAGCTGCGCAGGTACTCCCGCGATTAGCCACACCTATCGTCGACAGTAGAGCGCGGCTTGTTGGCGCGCGTAATGTTCATTCATGAGGTCTTTACAACTGCCATTCATGGCAGACACTATAAACATGAGGGCGATACTACAGACTGGCACGACAGCCACAAACATTAGGGACGGCACGACGTAGACGCAGACACAGAGCTATGGAGAAGCTCAGGTCGCGAGCGACGCGCGGACGAGCGAGACGCGGAGCGGCGGCAGCACGGCGGTCATCGGCGGCGACGGCGTGGCCGTGAAGCTGCGTCGGCGACCCGCGTTGATGCCGGCCGGGTACTGAGCGGTGGACGTGGCGAGTCGCGGCAGCTTGGACGGCGACCGGCTGTGGTATGTGATCTGCGGCGCCGTGAGCTCCACCGTCGGCAGCGACGACCGCATGATGTCGTCGTAGCTGCGCTTGCGTCCCATGGCTGGCGGCGGCGCCGTCACCTTGGCTGGGCTGCTGGCTCGAGTCGGCGACGTCGAGTGGCTCGAGCTGGTCTCGAGAGCCTCCTCCTCTTCGACGCTGCGGACGAACGCGCGACGCAGCATGGCCAAGTGGCGAGCCGCGGCGTCGCGAGCCGCCAGCGCACCGGTCGAGTCCTGCGAGCACGGGTAGTACGCGCGCCGTCCGATCTTCGGGTTGATCTTGATGCCGGCGAACACGGAGCCCGGCAGCAGCTTCTTGGAGATCCGCATCGGGTCGCAGTGCAGCTGCTGCGCCAGGAAGCCGCGCAGCGTCGTGCCGTACTGGATGTTGAGCAGGCCGTCGCAGAAGTACGAGATGAGCGCGGCCGCGAAGTCCTCCTCGGCGCGCGTCCACTTGCCGCGCCGCAGCGGACCGGAGAAGATGGCGGTCGCCGCCGCCTCGTCCTGTTCCGAGTCGCGCTCGTGCTGGTACTGCACTGGAGCGGCGTACGCGGACGCGGGCAGGTACGACACGGCGCCGGTCGACGGCTGGCGGTACATGAACTGCTGCTGTTGCTGTGGCGGCGCGAGGTGCTGGCTAAGCTCGTGGGTGGCTCGCAGCGGCGGCAGCACCACCACCGGCTTCTTCATCTCGGGCGAGCGGTGCGCGGAGGCGGCGTGGTCGACCGCAGCGGGGAGCTGCGCCATGGTCATGGCAGTCAAACAGCCGGCGGACGGAACGGACTGGGCTTGGCAGCTGGCCTGCAAATCTGTGAATGGCCGAGCCGCTGACGAGCGCGAGAGGCCCGCGGCCGTGACTTGACGGCCTGTCGGCCCACAGCCGCGGCGGCGGTGGCAGATGCAGATCCACCCCGGCAGCTCGCGAGAGGTGGGCGAGAGCGCGAGAAAGGACAGGCGCGGGTGGGCACACGCCGCCTTACACACCAAGGCGGGCACAATCCCCATCTCGCGGCCTTGGTCCTGCTCCTGGTTCGGCCGGTGGGCAGACGGCCGCTGAACCGCTGGCCTGACGAAATGGGCCACGCCCGTGATCGCCGCGCGCGATGGGCGGCCCGCCTCGCCTCTGTGCGCGCGGCTTGAGCCGGAAGCTCGAGGCTTAGCGAGGCTTAGCGAGGCGAGGAGGGCCACGTGGGACAGCGAGAGGCGAACGGCATCGGCGTCCGATTGTCCCCGACCACCGGCCGGCGTCGCACGAATCAGGAGGTTGTGTACTGATTCAAGTTGGGACACGGCAGTACCCGACCGCTCCAGCTTCAACAATCCGTGGTGCGCACCCTAAAAAAAAGAGGCAGACAGCCAGGTGCCTTCAAACACGCATCCGCGAGTGGCGAGGCTGCTAGAAAATACTCCGTACTAGCGCAAGGCGAAAAAGCCAACAAAGGCGCCGGCGCATTCAACGAAATCGCGTGCAGGCAGTCGGAAGGGGGGATTGGGAGCCGAGCCGAGGCTGTCCCAGGCAGGACAGGTGGCGTCGGTGGCAAAACCAGTATTTTTTTTAGGCCAAGGTCCTCATTCCCGAGCACGTGCGTCTTATTCGTCGCCAGTGCAAATCAGGTTTGCGGACCAGTGCGGGCCGTCAACACGTGGCTCTGCGTTGATGGAGCGGTTGAAGTGCGCTAATGCTCCGCGTGGCGGGTGGCAACACGGTGGCCGCCACGCCGGACTCTTCCAGCCTCCTCTCTTCGCCTTAGGCGCGGCTTGTGCGTGTTCAATGGTGGCGGCGGCACGCGGGCCACCGAGAAGAGGACGCCGCAACCGACCGGAACGTTCCTGTTGACGTAGCTCGCTCGCTCGGGCCAGACAGAGACGGCGAGCCATGCCACGCTGCAGTGGTCAGCGGCGACTGGATCCACCCGCGGCAGGATTCAAGCGGCTAGCGCTGAGGCCGCTGTGCGTGCCGCAACGGCGACTCACGTGACGCGTCCAACGTCGCGCGTCGCTCAGGGGAGAAGCTTCGACGCGCTCGCCGGGCCGGAGCGTGGCATCACTGCTCTCCTTCGCCAAGTGACTAGGTACGGTACGCTGTATGTTTCGCAGTCGATATGGCGGCGGCAGTCGAGTGAGCGAGCGAGCGCACGCCACAGGCGGTACACATTATCCGCCATGTTTGAGTGGCCACTGTGAACCGCGGGGCGGCGACTAACGCACAATAGACACACCACCGCCGCAATGCCTTGAATACTGTAGAGAGAGACTGAGACGACTGAGGCTCTCTCTCTCTCTCTAACTTTCCAACACAAAGCACGCGCACTGGGCAGCTCAACTTGATGGCCGAGTCCCACGTTGCCCACATCATGGAATCACTTGCTTGCTGTATGCTGTCGCCTGCCGAAGGAGGAGGGGAAGCGCAAGGTTGAGGTGGCTTAGACAGGGCGACGCGCTCCCAGCTGAGTCACTTTTGACGCGCGGTCGGTTTTCTTTGCAGATTTGCTTCAAGTCGTCGCCTGCCTACAGACCAGCTGCCTCAAGTGGACCGGGAGGCGCAAATCCTTTCACTCACGCCATCAGCCCGGCCGGGATGGCCAAGGAGAGCGGCACGAACGGAGCTGCTTTTACAGAGCCATCCCGGGCTGGGCATTCCCACCCAAGCAGACGGTGATGCGGCCGTCCCAGCCTGTCGGTGACGCCAGGTTGAAGCCGAGCGAGCGAGCGAACGCCGCAACCCGCAGCAAGTCGACGACGCGTCGCCGCTCTCAAAGACACGAACGCGGCCGACCGGCCGGTCCAATTGGCTGGGCGGCCCAGTCAGTCGAGAGAAGGGGCTGGACGGTGGCACTGAGGTGCGCGGGCGGATGGCGCCGTCAACCGATCACGCGGCGACGCGAGCCACCCACAATGCGACGCTCGTGGATCGGCGGCCAACTGTCAGGCGCCACGGCGAACTGGAAGGAGGGAACGTGGCGAGCTGACGGCGGTGAACGACTGCGTCAGCCAGCGCGCCATGGCGCGGCCGGACGGACGTCCTCCGCCCCTCCTCGCTGGACGTTCAATCACTCGACACAGTGGCACGGCCAGTCCGCTCGGTCAAGCCGAACCATGTCGCCGGAGCTGTGGCAGCCGCGCGTTCAGGAATAAGACCGCTTGAAGCCAGCACGTCTTATCCCGCGCTGGCCCGCGATGAGTCGCCACCGAGCTTATTCGTTATCCTTAGTTGCCTCCATTGCACGTGTTGAACCCGCGCGTTGCGCTGGCCCGTTCTCCCACTGTGGGTGCGACGCGCTCTGTCCTCACGCCATGGTCCAAGAAAGAGCCCGCGCGGAAGCCGAGTCGCCTCCTCATCTGCTCGGTGATGCGTGTCAACATCAACTCGACGACCGCGCGGATCGCGAGGGCATGCCGAGTCGAGGCATCGTGGTGGGTGTTCTCGCCTACCGTAGCTCGCTCACACTCGCCCACGAGCTGTCGGCGGTCGCCACCGGTGGCGCCACCGCATTCAATCAACCCGCGGCGTGGCTGGCGACCTGGGGGCGGCATCGACGTGGATCGCGCCGCTTCTTCTAGACTCAGCGTGCGTGCCTAGCTTTGAGGATGCTGCAGCCACCTAGTCGGTAAAACGCACACTACTGTACGCGTCGCACCCATCGCTCGCTCACCCTGGCGCAGCCTCGGTCGCGCAGCAGCATCAGCAGCAAACATCCTTGGTGTGTGTGTCATTGCTGCTTGGCGCCTCCTGGCTTTCTGATAACGCACTTAACACCAGATTCGAATGCGCACTTTACGCACTGGTGGACACACGCCGAGTGTGACGCCGTCAATACAGCCGAGCTCAAGATGGGTCATGGCAAGCGCAAGGCGGGCTTCCTGGGCTTCCAGGCGGGCGAGATCGCCTTCATCGAGGACGAGATGGCCGCGCTCGCGGCCGAGTACGGGCTCGAGGTGGACGCCGACGTGGCAGCGAGCGTGAGCCAGCGCAAGACGGCCAAGAAGGCTCGACGTCGCAAGCAGCAGTCGATTGCAACTCCGGCAGGTGTGCGCACTGCCCAGGCCGCGGATGCTAAGCCTCGCGCGCGACTTCTGGCGCTGCAGACTGCAAACACTAAGGTCGAGCCAGAAGCAGACGACAAGGCCGCGGTCCACGCTCTGGTTGCCTCTCGACTGCGGAATGTACTGCCAGAGAACGGAATCCTGCAGCGATGTGCTGTGCCTGGCTGTTCGTGCGGCAATGGGAACCGCGAGCTCGCGATCGACACGCACAAGACCGGCGAGCTGCTCTACCGCGCGCAGTGCAGCAAGTGTCAGCACGGAGTGCTCCAGCACGCGGTCGCGATCCGCGAAGACGAGGCTGACAAGCCGAGCGGCGGCCAGCGACTGCTGAGTGCGTTGTTCGAGCTGGTGCGGCTCGTGCGCATCGCTGGCTCTGTTCTCGCTAGCCGCGAGTGGACGAAGACGGGGATGGAGCTGCTGGACGCGCTGCTGGAGCACATGCGGCGGCAGTTCACGGCCGGCGGGTCGCACAACGGCCAGAAGTCGACCGTCGAGCTGCAGCACGAGAAGCAGCTTGTCGGCGAACTGCAGCTGCTGGCCAAGCGCGCGCGGCAGGTCATGGGCAGTTCGGCTCGTGACGAGCTCATGATCGAGCTCGCGTGCCTCGGCGACCAAATGTACTTCCACTGCTACTACACGTGCATCGTTTTGTACGGCCGCGGGTGCGCCGCCGTGCCGGCTCCGGACGAGTACTTCAGGCAACTCGCCGCCTTGACCCCTGAGAGCGTGGAGCAGCTCGAAACCTTCCTCGACCGCGAGGTGACTGCGTCAAGAGTGCTCGAGTCGCTGGCGTTGCCGCTCGCCGAGCCTGGCAAGAGTACGAGCGACCTCAAGCGAGCGATGAACGCGGTCGAGGAGCAGTACGCGCAGAACCCGCTGCTGTCGATCCTGCACTCGCGGGTCCAGGAAGGCGTGCGGCTGTTCTACGAGCAGGGCATCGGTCTCCACGGCGAGATGGACGCGTGGCTCGCCAACCCGAACGCCTTCCTGGCCGCCGCCGCCGCTGTCAAGACCAAGAAGAAGCCACAGAAGAAGCACTACCGTCGCGAACGCCACGCCGCCAAGGCGACCGAGACGGAGGCCAAGGACGCCAGCAGCGGACCGGGCAAGCCGCTGGTCGAGATGCCGAGCTTCCCGTTGCTCGCGCAGTGGCGCAACAACTGCCGCGACTGGTGCTGTCACTTGTTCGCGTACGCGACGCCGACTGTCGAGGCGCTCGAGGTGCTCGCGAGTCATGCACCGCTCGTCGAGATGGGAGCTGGCACGGGTTACTGGAGTGGCCTACTTCAGCAGCGCGGCGTGGACATCGTCGCGTACGACAAGTGTCCGCCGACGACGGAGACGCAGAGCACGAGCAGCGGCGGACGAGCCAAGAGGAAGGAGCAGAACGCGTACCACGGCCAAGTGCCGCCGTTCTGTCCGCTCGGCACGGGCGGTCCCGAGGTGCTCAAGCAGCCGGACATGCAAGGACGGAGTCTGTTCCTGTGCTACCCGCCGCCGAACGACGAGATGGCGCTGAACTGCGTGCGGTTCTTCCAGGGCGACCACGTGCTGCACGTCGGCGAGTGGCAGGGCGACACGGGCGAGCGGCGCTTCGAGAAGGAGCTCGAGTCGCGGTTCGTGCTGGAGCGCGAAGTGGTGCTGCCGAACTGGGGGAACTCGGCCTACCACCTCACAGTCTGGCGGCGCAAGGCGTCGAAGAACGGCAAGGAGGTCAAGACGAAGCTGTTGGCGTGCTTTTCGTGCGGCCAGACGGTCCAGGACGTGGTCGCCAACGGCGACTACGAGGCCGAGCCGCTGCGACGGTGCGTGCTGTGCAAGACCAACGTCTACTGCTCGGTCGTGTGCGCGGAGCGGGACCGCAAGGCCCACGCGGCCGAGCACGCTAAGCGCCTCGTGTTCCTCGAGGACGAGGACGCGCTCGACTTTGACAACGACGCGCACTACCAGCCGCTCGTGGACGTGGTCGCACTCGACACGGCGGCGCTGGACGCCGTCGTGCAGCACAAGAGCAACTGGAACGCGCTGGTGAAGCAGGCGAGCGACGGCAGTGATCAGGAGGAAGATGATGACGACGACAGTGACGAGGAAGAAGACGAAGACGATGACGAGGACAAGGCGACGCCTGCACCGCCGCGCTCGTCGTTCGCCTTCAACTTCTCGGCATGAGCCTGTAGCTTCCGATAGAGTAGTCGTTTGTTTTTAGGAAAATGGAGCGCTTCACCACTGCACACACCAACAATTAGCTCCCTCTCAGGTCAACACGGACGTCGTCACGGGCGTCGCGCCGCCCATCGACACACTCGGAACAGCAACAGCAACCCCATTGCCATTGCTGCTGGCGAGCTTGCGACGCTCGATCTGCTTGCACAGCCACAGGTCGCGCTGGTCGCCGGGGGTCATGACGAGGAAGATCCGGGCCTTCATCGGGTCCAGCATCACGTCGAAGGCCTCGACAATGTCGTCGTCGCCCAGCTTCCCGCTGTACCGGCGCTGCAGCAGCTGCACCGCGCGCTCCGACGGCGTGAGCGGCGCGATGGTCGGCGGGGTACCCGCACCGGCGTCCATCGCCAGTTGGTCCCCCTGGTGGCTGTCCTCGCCGCTCTCGCTCGCGTCCATCGGCAGCAGGTGGAACGCCGAGGCTGCGGCTGCGGTCAGAGGTGGTGCAGAGGCAGTGGACGCCCGGCGAGCGGCCGAGGAAGGGGAGGAGGTGCCTGGGCCAAGCAGCGTCTTCTTGCGACCGGCGCCGGGGAGCCGCCGCGTCTTGGGGTCCGCGGCCAGGATCTCGTCGCGCGCGCGCCACCACTTGCGCACAGCGCCACCGTCGATGGACCAGCCGAGCGCACGGAAGTGCTTGACCGCGCGCGTCGGCACGCCGCCGCCCTCGTTGTCGATCCAGCGGATCACCTCCTGCTTGCGCCAAATATCGATCGGCGTGCGCTTCTGCGGGGGCATTATTCCGCAAATACAGGGCCGGTAAATACAGCGCTCCCCAAACGAGTGCTCTCAAAAATACCACAAAAACACGCACTTTCGCAAAATGCGAGATTTGCAAAGTGAACAGCAAAAACGTGTTGGAAAATGTATGCATCAACTGACACTTGTTCACACAATCACAATTTTCCGAAACATGAACATTTTGATCATACGATTAGGTTTTGCACACGGTGGGTCTGTCTGACTGAACCTATGTGTTCGTGGCGCGCGACTTGGTGATCTGCTTGCGCAGCCACAGGTCGCGCTCCTCGCCCGCGGCCATCACGAGGAACACGCGGGCCTTCAGCGGGTCCAGCATCACATCGAACGCGTCCACCACATCGGCCGCGGCCATCGTCGGCGCGTACTGCGCCTGCAGCACCAGCACGGCTCGCTCGGATGGCGACAGATCGTCCATATCGCCACGAGGCTCCGACGCATCGCTGCTGCCTGGACTCACGTCTCTCGGCGACGTCGACCCGTCATCTTCCTGCGTCGCGGTCTTCTCGATCGCGTCGGCCAGTTCCGGTGTCGATACTGCTGCCGTTACGGTCAGGTCGGTGCTGGAACCAGTCACCTCGGGATGACGCCGCCGGAACCGCTTGTACCACCCGGCAGAGAGCTGCTCGCCGCCGCCGACAGCCCGCATAAGCTCCGTCGCCTTGCCCATCAATTCCCGCCGCCGAACGGGAAGTCCCTGCCGCTGTAACGCCCGCATCCACTCGATCAGCTGCGCCTCGCCGTCCGACGTCAGCATCGGCGGCGGGCCCGTGCGCTGCCGAGAGATCGACTGGCCGCTGCGCACGCGACGCACGTACTTGGCCAGCGTGCGGTAAGGGATCTGCGTCTCGCGACTCACCAGCGCCGCCTTCTCGCCGCCGGTCACCACGCGCTCCACGCTGCGCGCCAGCGCGTGGTCTCCATACTGCTTGCGCTTCTTGGGCGGCGCGTTCGTCGCCATGCCTGCCGCGAAACTGAAAAAATACGATTGCGAGCTGAAACATCGGGATGTCAAATTGCAAATCACTTTTTAGCCAATCCATGTGTGCAGATGTTTGCTAATCAACGGACGATTGGATGAAACTGTGCTATGTGGCTTTAGCTCAATTGTAGCATAACAAATTTGAAATGTGAGTGACTCTCGGTGAATGTATTGACAGTAGAAAGCACATTTCACTCACTGACGATTATAATTATGTCACAAAACATGATTCGCCAAAACGAGTGTCCCATGAGGAGTCTGATCGAGAACGTGAGAACATTCTCAAAAACTCTACCACTAAGCGAGCGAGATGCCGCGGCAAATGGACGCCGAGCTCATGGCGCGCAGCGTCGCGCGCGTGCTCGACGGCGAGAAGGCCACGGCCGTGAGCGCGGACGCCAAGATCCCGTACAGCACGCTCATGCGGTACGTGGCGCGCGGGCGGCGCCGCGCCGAGCCTCGGTCGGCCGCAGCTTCTCCCTCTCCAGCTCAAACCAATGCACCTTCAACGCCGTTGCTGGCACCTGCAGCGGCTCCCTCGGCGCCGGCAGCAGCTCCCTTCACGGTCGAGGCCGAGCAGGAGGTCATCGAGTGGATGGCGAGCCAGCAGGCCGCCGGAAGACGCTTGAACAGACAAAACGTGCTCGCCAAGGCGGACGAGGTGCTCAACTCGCGGTACGGCGCGACGACGGCCGCCTGGTGGTTCCGCCGCTTCCGCCACCGCCACCCGGAGGTCGTCGGGTCCTCGGCCAAGCTGTCCGTGGCGCAAGTAACCGGTCAAGCATCAGCTGGAGAGAAGGAAGCCGCTTTGTGCGGCCACTGCGCGGTCGCTGGGTCAGCATTGTCGGCAGTCGAGCGGGCAGTCGATACACTCCAGCGAGAGTATGCGTCGACGCTGGAGCCGGAGCGGATGGCGGCGGCGTTCGACGTGATGGTGGACCCTCTGCTGGCCCAGGCGTTCCTGGCCATGTCACCGGGCGATGCGCGCGATCTCTGGCTCAACAAGCAGCTTCGCCGGACGCGCGACGGCGCAGGCGAAATGTAGGTGGTCGTCTCCGTAATCATAAGAAGCGTTAGATTATTTGGGTAGACAACGTCGCTGGTTCAGTTCCGGCAGCATGGACTGCTCGTGTCGGAGTGGGTTCGTCCACCGTCGACACGACCTGCGCAGTTGCAGTCGATGGCTGTTGCACTGCTCGTCGCTTCTTCCGGACCTGCTGAGCGACCCACCGGTCACGCAACGCACCTCGCTCCAGCACAAGCAGCACTCGCGCCTTGATCGGGTCCAGCACCACGTCGAACGCCTCCGCCAAGTCCTCCGATGACAGCGAAGCCACATACTCGGTCTGCAGCAAGGCGACTGCCCGCTCGGACGGCGTCACCGCCTCGTCTTCGTCTGCTGCTGGCCGCGTCGTCACCACAGCCGTCGGCTCCAATCCGGATACGTCTTCACTCAACACTGCTCGACCGGCGGACGGCAGTGGCGGGTCGACTATTGCGGCCCATATCGCCGCAGGTTGCTGTCGCCGAGCCTCGAACTCAGCCGCGACAGTTGCAACAGCTTCGTCGCCCACCACCAAGTTCGTCCCGTGGCCCGTGATCTCTGGGTGTCGCTCGCGGAAGCGCGTGAACCAGACAGCACCAAGCTCCGGCTCACCGCCGAGCAGCACCAGCACGCGGTTCGCCAGCGCCAGGACGTCGCGGCGGCGCACACAGATGGACGCGCGCTGCAGCCGCACCATCCACGCGAGGATGTCGGCCTCGGCTGCAGCGGGCAGCTCGGTCGGCGGCTCAGCTGGCTGCTGTTCGGCTTCAAGCGCGGCTCGGGTCGTCGCCTTCCTGCGCTTCTTGCGCGTCGCCGACGTCACGGGCTCCTGGCCGCGCTTCTTCCACGTCACGCGCGTCATGAGCGTGCTGTATGGGATGCCCGCCTGCTCCGCCACTGCCGCGGGCCGCTCGCCGCCCAGCACGCGCGCCACGCTGCGCGCGAGCAGCCCCTCGTCGTGCCGCTTGCGCTTCGCCGCCATGTTCCCCTGCTATGTGGCTTGACTGGCGCTTTCGAGCCATGAACTCGGCAACATTACCACCAATCAACATCCGTGATTACTAAATAATGTCGTACTATTGGACGATATTCTGCATTTTCTTCAATCGAAAACGAACTTGCGAATGCGATAAAACAGCCAATCAAAGGCTCGAATATGATATTTTTGGCGGATATTTACCGATTCGGCAAGTACGACAGCTTCAATGCCAAGGTTCCGATGGCAATGCTGGCAGGATGGCGACTCGGCGCGCGGAAATAGCGGGGCGTAACTCCAGGGCGGGGACTGCGCGACCGTCACCACCGCTCGACAACTAACCTACCTCCGTTGCAACATGGGCGTGGAGAGTGAACCAGCGGCGGCGCTGGCGACGGCCGCACTCAAGCGCAAGGTGGTGAACCCGGCGTCGCGACTGCTCGAGTGGCGACCGTGCTCCTGCTCGCTCACGCGGGACCTGCGGCTGCTGGTGGCCGACGCGGACGAGGACGACGAGCCCGCGGCCTCGCTCAGCATCGACCTCGAGACGCAGCTCAAGTCGATCGAGCCGAAGCGCAAGAACCGCGCGCGGTGCGAACTCGTCATGACCTCCGGCCAGCGCGAGGAGCTCATGGCGCCGTCCGCGCGCCACTGTCAGCAGTTCGTGGACGCGGTTCGCGGCGCGATGAAGAGCGCGAGTCGAATGTCGAGCGCTCGGCAAGGAGTGGCTATGGCGCAGGCTCAGACCGAGAAGCAGGCGTCACTCGGTGTGGCCGTCGCTCCGCTGCCAGTGGTCGATGCGTCGGCCTCAGCCTCAAGTGTCTCCTTCTCACCAGAGGTGTTGGTGGCGGATCTCAGTGGCAGCGATCCGTCTCCGTTCGCCGTCAGCGGACTGTCGTCCATCTCGTCGTGCTCCTCGTCGCTGGCGTCCCGGCCGATGCCCCACGAGGTGTTCGCGGACCGCCTCGCTCGCGCCGGCCATGTCTTCGATGCCTCGAACGTCGACCACGACTTGGAAGAGCTGCGTCCGCGGCGACGGCTGTCTTCGCCTGCATCGAGTAGGTTCAGCCGTCCGCCGGGTCTGCTTCGAGCCGTCCGCGACCTCCACCTGGAAGACGCTGTGCTGCGGAACAACAATGACGAGGATGATGGTCGCGACGAGCAGAAGGCCGAGCTCAAGATGCTGGTGCGTGTCGAGGCGGCACTGCGCAAACTCGAGCGAGAGAAGGTGGAGGCACAGGAGCGAGAGCGAGCGCTGAGCCAGCAGACTCAGGCTCTGCGTGACGCATTGCGGGTGTCGTCGGCCGAGCGTCACCACATGGAGCGCGAGCTGCGTGTGGCACTCGGCGACAAGGAGACATGGCACGCGACGGCGCAACAGGCACAGCGAGTCGCCGGCCAGCTGCGCGAAGAGCTCGCGATCGCCAAGGAGGAGGGCGAGCTGCTCGCTCGCGATGCTCGCAGACTCCAGATGCAGAACAACGAGCTGCGTGCGCACGTGCATCGACTAGATGCACTCGTCTATGGACGATTTTAACCCCCGAGTTGAGCCTGCATGACTCAAGGCGAACAGCTACTGGAGACCTTCGAGCACGGCGCGCTTCCATAGGTGAAGACCAGAGAGCACGCCGTTCGCGAACCCGTCGAGCGCGTCGGATGGTCCAACGTCGCAATACCCGACGCTTGTGGCATCCCAATCGCCGTTGCCGGCTGTCAAGAGCCAGCCGCGGCACTCGTCGACTGCGGTCGGAGGCAGCGCCGTCGTCCCGACGAGGAAGAGGTTCTGGCCGTCGCGCAGACGGAACGCGAGTACGCGGAGCGCACGCAACGGCTCGTGCGGACTCAGGGAGACGACACGCTCCAGCACGACGAGGTCGTCCGTCACTCGTTGAAGCACCTGCTCACACGTCGCACACGAAGCAACAAACGTTCAGTCT
Organism: Phytopythium vexans; assembly: GCA_003413675.1. Lineage (NCBI taxonomy): Eukaryota > Oomycota > Peronosporomycetes > Pythiales > Pythiaceae > Phytopythium > Phytopythium vexans. The sequence continues at coordinate 264,253 of QLOC01000021.1, read as the reverse complement.
TTTGACACACACAAGTCGGAGACAGGGTGACTGTGGCTTACCCGCACTGAGCGAACGCTCGGGTCGACTTTGCAGGCTGCGTCTGGCGAAGTCAGCAAGTTCCAAGTGGCACTGGCTGCGTCGGCGACCCCGAGGTCGGTTACTGGCTCCGCTGCTTCGATCTTCATCTTCTCCGGTATGGCATGTCGTTCTCTCAGCTCAGGCTTCGACATCTCAAGTGCGGTCGACGGGTTTTCGAGCTTGGGTTCGATCGTCTTCGCCTCCGATCGTCCGACCATGTGCTGCTGAGTGGCGGCCCAGTGCAGTCGGGAACCATCGTTCACGGCCCAGAGCTTGGCGTGCCAGTCTGCGGAGATGCAGGAGTTGACCTTGGAGCCACTCGGCGGTATGCGAGCGCCAGTAAGCTGCTGGTAAGCACGGCGGACGGCCGCGTGGCACTCGGCGATATCAACTGGAGGCAGAACTGGGAGATGCGGCAGTCGGACTGGACTGTTTGTGACAAATGGCGAGGACGAGGACGGGAAAGGTTTGCCCACCTCGGCGCGGATGCGGTCGAGTTCTCGGCGCAGTCTCGAGATGATCTTGGCCTGCCTTTCGCTCTCGGCGTCCACCTCGTCCACGTTGAGCTCGGCCGCCTGCGCCGCCCACTGTTGCTCGTCCGGCTCGGTGCGAAGCACATCCAGCTGGTCGTGCAGCTCGCGGATGCGGGTCTCGAGGAAGGCGGTCTGGCTCTTGATCTTGCCACGACGACGGCGCGACGCCTCCCTCACCTGCTCGCGCCGCCTTGCCTTCTTGGCCGCTGCTACGGCTCCTTCGATAATGGATGGAGGAGAAGGCGGCGATGGCTGAGGCTGAGGCTGAGGCTGCGGATCTTCCGCCAGCATGCGCAGGAAGCTCTCGTGGTCGAACAGCAGCGGTCCAGCGTCGATGTGAGCGTCCACCACGGCCATGGACTCGTCCTCGCCGAGTGCGAGCAGAATCTCGCGCTCCTCCGTCGTCAACGGCACAGTCGCGTCCTCCATGGCTCGAGGATGGTCCACAACGAAGAAGCCGTCCGTGTCTTGATTGCCTATGGATGGCGTGAGTCGAGAGGACGGATGCGGCATCGGATCGATGAATTGAGCGTCCAGCGAGGCGGATTCGCGAGTGAGAGAAGCCGGTCATGGACCATCCTCGGCCGTGAGCGCGGGGCAGTGGATATCAGGCAGGCCTGGCGGCCATCCATGTTGAAGTCGGCTGTTGTCGCGTCGCAGCAGGAATGCAACTTTTGACATTATTTTGCGAAAGAATTCAGTTTTCGATGTTCTGCCTACTCGGGCTTCTTCTCTCTCTCTCACCTCACATCCTTCCCTTGGATGGCGCCAAGCTTGCATCAACTCGAGAGGTGGACAGCAACGCGTGCAGACGACGTTGATGACGACCACTGTCGCGATGGCTGGGCTAAGTCGACAGGGGGACACTAATTCCCCGAGGGCTTGTATAGGATACAATGGGGGACACTAGCTCTCACAGGAAGCCACTGCCCGACGAGTGCAAGTGATGCTCGCCATCGTCGTGCACGTCCGTGAACTCACCACGCGCTGGTCGAGCCATTGATTCCGTCTTTGGAGCGTCGCTGCTCTTGGGACTGCCGGTTTGTTGGCGACGGACTCTCGGCTTGCTCGTCTGCCGTCGCGTCAAGTCCTTGGAGGTAGTCCGCTTCCGCGAGAGCTTCTCGGCAGGCTGCGAGTCCTTGCTAGCCGATCCCAATGACCGTGACTCTTTCCGAGCAAGCGTCGACTGGGAGGTGGCAGCATCGGCAGACGACTTCTTCTCGTCCTCAACTGATGACGATTCTTGCTGGTGCAGCTTCTTCTGCGTCTGCTCTTCAACCGCAGCGATCGTCTCAACAGCGATCGCCTCCGCTTCCGTCACCGCCTCCTTGTTGCCCGTGCCCTTGTCCGCTTGCCAGATCCACGACAGGAACGACGGCGTGATCGCGTACATGACGGAGCTCCAGATCGCGTCGCCGCTCTGTGCTCGCACCGTCTGGTCGCGCACAACGTTGCCCACGAACTCCTTCGCGTGGTTCTCCACGTCTGCGCGGCTCAGCACATCGTGCACCGAGTCCCCCAGCGTGCGCGTGACGCTGCTCTTGACGGGATCCTGCAGGAACGTGAACGCCAGCAGCTGCGTCAGGTTGCGGCGAGTCTGCTCGTCCTTCATGAGCTGCTCGAGCAGCAGAAGGAGGCTCTGCTTGGCCTGCGGGTCGATCGTCAGCGCGCTGAGCAGATCCACCAGTTGGCGGAGCGTCTTGGGGTCCTCGATGAGCAGGGCGAGCGTTTGCTTGGTCAGCGTCGCCACCTGCGCGAGCGTCTGCTTGTCGTTCAGCGTGTGGATCACCAGCGACCGCAGCGCGTCCCGGGTCGCGTCCATCACGACCAACTGTCACAATAACACTGTTGTCAATATCAGAGCGCCTACATCCAGTAAGACAGCATGCTCACCCGCTGGAGGAACTGCGACGCCTGGTCGAGCACCTTCGGGTCGTTCAGCACGGTCTGCACGATCTGGGACGCCAGTTCCTGCAGCCACCACCCATCCACCATATTAATACAAGCCGTCCTCGTATCGCTTCCCCTATTGCCCTTCGTACCCGCGTGTTGCTCTGCAGCGTCTCGTCCTGCAGCGACCGCGACGCGACCTCTGCCGTGTGCTTGCTCACCCCGACCTTGAGCTCCGGCGCGAACGCCACGAGCGTCACGCCTGCGAGCGCCACACCCCCGAGCCACCACCACACTCGCTGGCTCCGCATCAGCCGCCGCGCCATCTCCGCGTCGCTCAACTGCACGTTTGTGCCTCCTGTCGCCGCCTTGACCTCCTGCTGAACATGAAAGTGCCGCGCCGCAGACGGCCTTTTACCCCCACGGCCGAGCCACAAGGCGCCTCCAACACGGTTCTGTGTCGGCAGGCGCGCAAATGCGAGCCAGCGGTGGCCCATGCGGCGGGAAGCGGTGGCCATTGCCACTGTCGGTCGCAGCATCTCGGCGGGTTGGCTGTCACGAGTTGAACGTGACGAGCGAGGAAAAAGGAACCCTGACAGGTATACTATACCACCTTTCTTAAGTACGCTGATCATACAAACACCAAGTCAAGACAACTCGTATTCCGCAATGATGCGATCAGCCATGATCCCCACAGCATGACGATCACCACCATCAGCATGGTCAATATGGGACGACAACAACGCCACTTCCACGAGCACTACTGTATATATTCGATGCTGTCCGCAAGCGACAGCCGACCACCACCAAAACGAGACTCTCCAGTGCGCGCGTCTGTATACAGCGAGGCAGCAACACGCCCGACGAGCACGAGCCGAGCGACCGCCGGCCGTAACAAGATCGCCGACCGCCTTCGCCACCGCCCGCGGCGATGCCGCTGCCTCGAAGATCCTTGCTCTCCGTCTCTCACTCCTCCCTCCTTTCCTCCTCTCTCTGTCCTTCCTACTAGAAAAAAATCCAGCCGCCCGACCGCCTCAAGCTCCACGGGCGATGGGAAGCGGACGCGCAGACGCCCACGCCGGACGCTGGACGCGAATAGCTTAAAACGTCTGGCACTGGTACTTCCAAATGACGGAGAAGCAGTCGCCGCTGCCCGTGGCAAAGTACGGCGACGCCGGGGACGACGCCACGCTGATCACCGAGTTCCGGTAGCCCGTCAGCGTCAGCACCGAGCGCGACGACCGCGGGTCCCAGAACACCACCGACCGATCCTTCGAGCCAGACATGAGCCATCTGCACCAACAAAACCAATCAAGCCACACGCGGTCAGTCAACTGTGAACGAAGAGAGGAATGAGGACACGAGAAAGCACAACGCACCGTCCGTCAGGGGTGTACGCGACCGAGAGCACAAAGTCCTTGTGGCCCTGGAACAGCATGCGCGGGCGAGTCGTCGTGCGGCCCTGCGCAGACACGTCCCACAGCATGATGTTGCGGTCGAGCGAGCCCGAGATGACGTTCTTGCCGTCAGGGGAGAACGCGATCGAGTACACCGAGTCGCTGTGGCCCTCAAACCGATCCAGCAGCTGCGACGACTCCGTGTCCCAGATGCGCACCACCTTGTCCAGCGACGCCGCGGCAAGGTACCGACCGTCCGGCGACAGAGCCACCGACGTCACGCCGTCCGACGGACCGCCGCTCTCGCTGCCGAAGATCTTCTTGCACTGGCCCGACCGCGCGTCCCAGAGCCGAACCTTGCGGTCGCCCGAGCCCGACACGATCAGGTCGTTCACGTAGTCCAGCGAGTAAATCTCCGACTCGTGGCCCGTCATCGCCGGACCTTCCTCGTTCGTGGCGATGTCCCACACGCGGATCGTGTTCTGCGGCATGCCCGCCACGATCTTCGAGCAGTCCGGCGAGAAGCACACGGCGCGCACGTACGCGTCGTCCGCCTCGTTGGCCGCGCCGGCGGCCTGCGCCGCCGCACTGCTGCCGCCGCCACCGCCCGACCCAGGACGCGACACCGAGAACTTGCGGTCGCCCGTCTTGACGTCGAACACCTGCGCCGTCTTGTGGCAGCCCGACGCCATCATCGTGCCGTCCGACGAGAACCGCACGCAGCACACGACGCTCTGGTGGTCCATCGACTGGTGCATCTCGGCCGCCGGACGCTCCGACTCCTGGTACGACATGGACGACTTGGACGAGTACACGCAGCTCCAGTTGAGCCGGCTCGCCTTCGAGTTCGACGTCTTCTGCGTCTGGTTCGACGCGATCGACCCGCTCGCGCTCACCGACGTCGACCCGTTGCCGCCCGACGACCCACCAGCACTGTCAGGACTCTTCTCGCCCTTCACATTGCCACTTCCCGCCGTCGTGGGGGTCGTCGAAGCCGACGACGACTCCATCGCCTGCGACTGCACCACCGCAGCATTTGACGGACTCGAGTCGGCCGAGTCACGGTGGATCTTGGGCAGCAGTGCACCTCCGGGACCGCTCGACGATCCGACCGACGGCAATGGACCGCCAGAGCCCTTGCCGTTCGACAGACCAGGCATGCCGTCCCCATTAAGCTTCGGCTTCTTCAGCGCCGGCTGAGGCGAACCACCGCCAGCCTGCGACGTCGGAGGGTTCATCGACGGCAGTGCACGCGGGTCCACCTTGCCATTGGCCTCGTCACCACCGCGGTTGAGAGCGGGGATCGAGTTGCGACGGCTCGTAGGCGTCGTGCTGTTCGGCCCGTCGATCGGGTTGAGCGGAGGCGGAGCGTTGCCACCCTGCGACGTCGGCGGCTGAGGGAGCGGAGGCACAGGCTGCTGGCCCAGCATCTGCAGCGAACGGGACGCAGGCTGCACGGGGACGACGCGGACCGGCGAGTTGGCTCGCGGTGCACGGCTGGAGGTGGCCGCGGCCACCAGGTTTGACATGAGCGACTCCTCCGGCGGCGCCATCGACGTGGGTGGAGGTCCACCGCTACTGCGAGCACGCTTGGGCTGCAGCTTGCCGGCGTTCGGCGGAGGCGGAGCGACCTGCTGCTGCGGCGGAGGCGCCACGGCCTGGCCCTCGAGCTGGCGGCGCATGCGCATGACGTCGTCCTCGTACTGCTGGCGCAGACGGCGGTGGTTGGCCTCGAGCGCCTTGAGCGTCTGCTGGATCTGGTCCATCTCGACCACCTGCGACTGGATCTTGCGCTCCACCTCAAGCTGCTCCATCTTGACCATGTTGAGCTGCTGGATCGCCGCCTCGTACTCGGCCTTGACCTGGTCCAGCATGTCGCCCACGCGGCTCGTCACCGCCGCCGCGTTCGCGCCGCCCATCTGCTGCATCGTCGACGGCGACGGTCCGCGCATCTGCTGCTGCTGCACGCTCACGGGCGGGTTCCCGCCGCGACGCGCAGGTCCCGGCGCCGACGGCGTGTACATCTGCATGTTCATTCATCATTCACCACATTCCATTCAACATAAGCCATCCACCACATCCATATAGTACCATGAGCCGTCATATACACGACGGATATACGGGGGACGACGTACCGGAGACGAGGTGTTTGCTAAAAAGGTAGGAGCGGCCGGCTCGAATCGGGGGCCGCGGCGCGCGCTTTTCTTCCTTCTTCCGGCCGGACGCGCGCGCGTTTGACGCTGACACCTTCTTTTTGTTAGGTTGCGGAGTGAGGGCGGGCGGCGGGGGCGGCGCCGCGGTTTGGACGGGGGGGGGGGGGGGGGGGGGGGGGGGGGGAGGAGCGACGAGGAGGAGAGAGAGGGGGGAGGGAGCGGCGGGAGTGCCGGTCCAGAGTGATGGTCTGGTGTCTCGGAAATTCAAACGGTTTCTGTTGGTGACCACGGCCAGCGCGCGCCGTCCACCAGATGGACACGGAAGAGGAACTGATTCGGCGGAGGAAGGAGCGGACGAACGAGCGGACGAGCGAGCGGACGGAGGGCGGACGGAGGGCGGACGGCAGCGGACGAGCGGACGAGCGGACGGAAGATCCGCAGGTGGGCCACCCCGTCCCACTTTTGCCGGCCGTGCCTCCTGTCGCGACGACCGCTTTTTCCGCCCAGTCTGTGGCGACAGCCTCGTGTCCCGAATAGGAAGGTGCGAGAGAGTGGGACGTCCCGAATATACAGATGACGCGAACGTGGCTGCCTCTCGAAACCAGATGGTCTCTTCGGCGTCTTGGCTCCCCGATACAGTGCGCGACGCCGTACAGATGCCGACAGAATTGTTGGATGATTCGGACTTTTCGGTCTCCTCACGCGGAGGGTTGAGGACAAGAAGCGGTTCACACCGACTCTGTGAACACAGACAAAGCCACTACGGTATCACCTCCACCACACCATTACGCACGGCAAAGAAGGACAGTGGCGAACATGTTCCGAAGCCGCGGCGCACATGGGTGCTCCGCCCGAAAACGTTCCTCTGCTCGTTCGACGGCCGCTTCGAATGATTGCGGGGGGTGCGCGCAGGTCGGATCTCGGCCTGTACGCGGCCGTCGGATCCGCGCAGTAAAGCGGTAGTCCGTCGACAGGGTTCTCTCTGGGCGGACTTTTTGCCATTGACGGTCGCGGTCATCACCGCCGCCGACTTCGCCAGAAGGTGACGCGTGGCTGCCCAACAGCGGCGAGATATGCATTCATTCAGTGTATTAATCGCAAGCCTCCATTCGCAATCACCCATCCAGCTCAGCTCAACGCTCCACATTCAATGTGGAGCGCTCCAGAAGGTCTGGAGCGGCCCACATCGACCAAATGCAGTACCGTACGCGGCAATGTCGCCCCGCCCACTGTGACAGAGCATTTCAGCGGGCACATACTGTGACAGAGCCTTTCCCGACATCCTCAACATGGCTGCTCGATACCATCCCGAGCACAAGGCGCGTCTTCCCTCGCATTAGGTAATGCATCTCCAGGATTGGCTATAAATAGCCACTCCGCCCTGGCTCTGCGCGCGTTACTCCCCAGCCACACTCGACAAGCAGGCGACGCCTTCAAACGACAACGGCACACTCGCTTTCATCGGGCCAGAGCGTGAAGCCTGTGGCCGATACAAACTCCAAGTGCGACTTTCTCCTCTTCGTGGCCAGTTTGTGGCACTAGCTCGCTTGTTCCACTCGCCACTTCCACTTGGCGGGTTTCCTCCGAATAACTCGCTCCATATTCACTCGCCGCTCCATTTCGCGACCTTCGCGGCAAAAGCTCTTCCTCCACTATGGTGCGGTCGCTGCCGCTGCGTACGGGCTTCTTCCCGACGCCTCAGCTATCGGCCGCGGACGAGAGCGAGCTGCTGGCATGGGGACGCTCGCTCGTGCCGGAAGTGCACCGCGCGGACGCCGAGTGGACGCTCGTGCACGAGAAGAAGGGTGTACAGCTGATGGAGGACCGGCAAAAGGGAGGGCTGAGCTACTCGGTGCGCGGCACGGCCACGGTCCACGCGTCGCTGGATGACCTCATGGACCTCTTCCTCGGCCGCGCGGCCACGACCGCCGACTTCCGCGCGCTCATGCAGTTGCAACTGCGCGAGACGTTCGCGGACGCCGCCGTGCTCTACCACCGCGAGCAGAACGAGTCCGAGACGCTCGGCGTCAAGTGGGTGGCCATGCGTCCCAAGAAGACGGCGGGCATCAACCTCGGCTCGTCGCAGGGCCACGATTTTTGCCTGATGGAGTACGCCGGCGTGTTGTCTCGCTCGGTGATCAACGGCCCCGCGGACCAGCAGCTCGGCGTGTGTCTGTATGAGAGTGTGGACCAGCGCGAGTGCACGCTGCTGACTGAGTCGCACCGCATCGAGCGGGGCTCCATCACGAGGTGCGGGTACCTGTTCCTGCCCATCGCCGGCGGCGTCGAGGCCCAGTTCGTGTGCTCCGTACGACAGCCACCGAACCAGCGGTCGACTCGGAGGCTGAACCGCGCCATCCTGCAGACGTGGGCCGAGTCGGTCGGCGCGCTCGAGGAGGCCATCGGCCGCAAGCGCATCTCGCGCGAGCTCACGCAGCGGCGGATGCCCAACTGGGTCAGCGACAAGGACCGCGCGTGCTGCCACCTGTGCCTCAAGACGTTCACCAACACGAGACGCAAGCACCACTGCCGCGCGTGCGGCGAGATCATCTGCCGCGCCTGCTCCATGTACAAGGCCGTGGACCTGCAGTCCGTCGGGCTCACGACGCTGCGGGTGTGCAAGGCCTGCATGGACGGCTCGAACGCCAAGAAGAGCGAGAGCGAGGCGAGCGACAGCCGCTCCAAGACCAGCGACGCCCCGCTGGCCAAGGACGAGAGCCTGAGCCAGAGCCAAGCGCTGGCACTGCCGAACGGCGTGAACGACGCGACGCTGCGGGACGCCGTCGAGGAGTACGCGCTGGCGCTGCCGAACCAGTTGCAGAACAGCCAGGCGCCGTCCGTGCCCGACCTGGTCGGTCTGGCATGGCTGCGGCAGCTCGCGGAGCGCGACCCGAGTAAGAAGGAGATGGTCGCCGAGCTGATGGAGAACCTGCGGCGCGAGACGGAGATGCAGTTCGGCGCGCCGTTCGGCGGGCCAGTCGGCGGCGCGAGCGGCGAGCAGGTGGACATTTACGACACGCTGTGCGACCTGGCGGCCCAGGCGCTCGCGTGCAAGTACGCGGTCGTGAGCCTCGTGGACGAGAACCGCCAGTGGTTCAAGTCGGCCGTGAACGTCCAGGAGGCCGAGGTGCCGCGCGACTTTAGCTTCTGCGAGTACCCCGTGCGCGACCAGCGGCCGCTCGTCGTCATGGACACGCTCGCGGACCCGCGCTTCCGCCACCACCCGTTCGTGACCGGCCCGCTGAGCGTGCGCTTCCTGGCCGGCGCGCCGCTCTTCACGGTCGACAACCAGTGCGTCGGTGCCGTCTGCGTGCTCGACACGGAGCCGCGCGACTCACTGCAGGAGTCGCAGCTCGCCACGATGCAGAACCTGGCGCACCTGGCCATGGTCATGGTGCAGGAGCGCCGCGAGGCGCAGGCGCGGATCGCGCGGGCCGCGGCCTCGCAGCAGCTCGTGCCGGCTCGCAACGTCGGGTACGGCGCCGCCAACTACGGCGGGAACCCATCCGTGTCGACGTCGTCCGACCTCGTGCCGCTCTCGAGCTACGCCGGCGACGACCGCGCCATGGTCGTGCAGACCAAGCAGCCGAACGGGCCGAAGGAGGACCCGGTGCTGAAGGAGCAAATGATCCAGCTGCTGCACAAGGCGTCCCAGGTGCGCGACCAGGTGACGCAGCAGTCGCAGACGAACAAGCCGGCGCAGCAGCAGGCTGGTCTCCAGAGCTCGGCCGAGTAGACGCGCGCGGCCGACTGCGTTTGATGATGCTCGCGTCCGCGCGACATACCCGAAGCCCGCGACGCTAGACGAACAGGGAGCAGGGCCGGATCTAAATACAAAACACCACTCGCCGCTTGGGCACATATTCACCATAATCACCTTGGACGTTGGCGAGTCATGCCGTGGGAGGCGGCTGTGGACGCGGCCTCGGGTGTCACCTACTACTTTGACCGCGCGTGAGTCGAGAGTCCTGCCTCGTTGGCTTGATGGGAGCTGATCGATCGGTGTGTGTGTGTTTGCAGCACTGGCGAGACGAGCTGGACGCTTCCTGCTGCCGAAGACAGATCGCAGACGACCTCCGAGTGGCAGGAGGCGTTCGACGAGGCCTCGCAAACGCCTTACTACTTCAACACGCGCACGGGCGAGACGACTTGGGTGCTGCCGACTAGTGATGGCGATGACGAGCGAGACTACCAAGTCGTGGCGTTCGCGGCGCTCGCGCTTCAGGCTCGCTTCCGCGGCTTCCAGGCTCGAGCTGCGGTACGACGTGTGCTGCGAGCAAAGTATCGCGTCGACATTGACGCCTCCGGCAATCGAGTCTTCATCAACGCGGCGACCAACAAGGCGGTGAGCGAGCCGAAGCTGTGGACTCGACTGGGAGTCGATGGCGACGATGACGATGACGATGACGACGACTTTGACGCGCTGGTGGAGGACCACGAGGCCAATAACCAAGCGGACGAAGCGGACGAGGAAGAAGGCGATGAGCTGGAGACCAGCAAGAGGCGAAAGTATCCTCGCTCTCGCGCGCAGACTCTTGTGGACGCCGCCGAGGATGCGGTGCAATCCGTGACCGCGCTCGACTTGAGCGGACTGAACGCCTGGAAGCTGTCGTCGCGGGTGTGGAACCTCGTGAGTCTCAAGACGCTCAGCGTGGCTCGCAACAAGCTCGAGCGCATTCCCTCCGGGTTGCAGGACCTGGTGCATCTCGAGGAGCTCGACGCAAGCAGCAACTTGCTCACGCGACTGCCGACATGTCTGCAGACGACGGTGACGCTGACGCGGCTCGACGCGAGCCACAACCGGATCGCGCGCTTCTCGCCCAAGCTCTGGAAGCTGCGAGCACTCCGCCACCTCGACCTCAGCCACAACGCCCTGCAGGAGCTGCCGTTCATCGAAGGCGACCTCAAGCTGTTGCGCGAGACGCGCGAGTGGCAGGTCGGCATCGGGCTCTTGGGCGAACTCGAGACGCTCCACCTCGCCCACAACCGTCTCTCTCGCGTGCCAGAGTCGATCGGCAAGTGTACAGCGCTGACGGAGCTCGACTTGAGCCACAACGCGCTCCAGGGACAGCTCAGCGACGAGATCGGCGCTCTCCTCGCACTCCGGACGCTCAATGTGAGCCACAACGAGGTGACAGAGCTGCCCGACTCGATCGGTGGTCTCTCCAGTCTCGAGACGCTCGACGCGAGCTCGAATGCTCTGACAACGCTGCCGGCTTCGATCGGTGACTTGAGTGTGTTGAGGCATCTCGACGTTAGCCACAACCGGCTCAAGTCGCTCCCCGAGGAGTGTGGCGCACTTCTAACGCTTGAGACGCTGACTCTCGATGGCAACGTCCACCTGGCGGTTCTCGCGAGCCTCTTCCGGAGACTGCCGCGAGTCGCTGAGCTCTCGGCGGCAGGCTGCGGACTTGTGAGGCTGGATACGCCGGAACTGCTCAAGGACGCGCCACTCAAGTCGTTGAATCTCGACAACAACTCGTTGGCGATGTTCTCTGCAGGTGCGGACGGCGCCGCGTGGCAGAGGACGCTCGAACAGCTCTCGCTGCGGAACAACATGCTCATTGCTGCGCCGGTTGATGTTCTCGTGCACTGCCGGTCGCTCCAACGCCTCGACTTGAGTGGCAACGAGCTGACGACGCTGCCGAGCGAAGTCGACCGCCTCGTGAGCTTGAAGTCGCTGGTTTTGAGTTGCAACCGCTTGTCGTCGTTGCCCAACGCAGTCACCAGCTTGAGCCGACTGCGAGAGCTCCATGTCGATCACAACGAGCTCGTCGAGCTCCCCATCGCACTCGGTCGACTCGCGAGCCTCGAGATGCTCCATGTGTCCCACAACAAGCTGCGCTGTCTGCCGACGTCGATGGTCGAACTGCGTGCGCTTCGGTGCGTCTCGGCGAGCGACAACACGCTCGAGGTCGAGCCACCGAGTCTCCGACTGCTCGCGAGAAGCGCCGACGTGTTCGTCGACCTGAGCAACAACCCGTTCGCAAACCCTGTGGCGGTCGTCTGGCGCTCGAAGCTCGCGACGGCCTCGGCTGCAGTCGACAAGGGCGACTACGAGACAGCCGAACAGGAACTGACCGAGTTGTTGAGTCAGGATCAGAGCGAGCTTGCACCGAGCGACCGAATGCGGCTGGTGCCTCGCGTGCATGGACTGCGTGGGGTGAGCCGAGTGCTGCAGCTTGAGACTGTGGCCACATCCATCATCGACCACTGCGAGACTGCCGCGAAATGTCAACGCGCACTGGAGGCTGCGAGTTTGCTGTCTATTCACGGACGCATTCCCAAGGCCGTCGTCAAGGAAGAGGAACCTGAGATGGACAGTCTCGATCAGGATGCTCAGCTCGCAGATGCAATTGCGGCTCGTGCTGCCGCTCGACTGAAGCACGATCAACTGACGAGTGGTACGTTGAAAGACCTGCGAACCGCGCTGGAGAGTGCACGAGACTGCCCTGAGCTTGCCAAGGAACGGCCGACGCTCGAGCTGCTCACTGGACGCGCTCATATGGCTCAACATGCGTACGCTGACGCTGCTCGAAGCTTCACCGCCGCACTCGAGGCTGTCGGCGCTCATCCGGAGGTCGAAGACAATCAGCGAGAAGCGGAACTCACACAGGTGCCACGCGCGAGCGTGTATCTCTTCCTGGCGCGGGCCGAGGCATATGCCAAGCTCGGACAGCTGCCCAGTGCGCTCTCGGACTTTAAACGCGTGCTGGAGGGCTTCCCGTCCGAGCTGAGCACTCGCAAGCGCGACGAGATCGTTCTCCTCGAAGCCGAAGTCGCGGACCAATGGGATGTCCAGCAGCGCGAGTTCCACGTCGACACTGCGGCTCTGCATCGCGCGTTCGACGTGGCGCACAGCACTGGACTCGCGAGGCGACCCGAGATCGTCGAGCTGACTGCCTGGCGGAAACCTCCGACGTCGTCGCCAGCCGAACGGTTCGCTGCCGATGTCGCTCAGCGCGTGCAGGCGATGGAGAACGACAAGCAGCGCGTCCTCGCGGGGTTCCAAGCCATAAATGTCAAGAACACGGAGCTCTTGGCCCGCGCGCGTGCCTTCAAGCGAGAGATCCGCGAGTCCATGACGATGGAGCGGGAGGAAGCCCAGCAGCGAGCGGTCGAGAAGGAACGCGAGCGGCTAGCAGCTATGGCGCATGCGGACCGCGAGCGAGAGCTCCGCGAGCAGCTCGAGATGAAGTACGAGGACGAGTACGCGGCCTGGCTCGCCGGCGAGGAGGCTCGGCTGGAAGCGGAGCGTCTGCGTCGCCTCGAGCAGGCACAGCGCAAGGCTGACGCTCAGGCGGCACTCCAGCAGCGGATGGCGCGGCGCGGAGGCCGGCGTCAGGCTCAGCGCGGTGGACGCAAGTAGACAGCTACTAGTCAATGGTAAAGCCGTGTTGAGTGCATTGAACGCGAGGTCGTCTGGAGCACTTACTTGGCCTGGTCGAGCGGGCGGTTGAAGCCGCCGCGGCGGTTCATGTACTGCCGGTAGTCGCGCTTGGACTCGTGGCGCGTGGCGCCCGCCGCGGCTCCCTGCGTGTTGTCGTCCACCGATTTGCCCTTGGTCGAGTCGAAGCCGCCGAAGCCCATGAGCAGCTGCATCTGCTCCTCTTCGGTCAAATGAGCCAGCGCCGCGTTCGGCTCCGGCGCAGCCTCCTCCTGGACGCCATTAGGCTTGCGGTCCTCTGTATCGGCGGCGTCGCGGTGGCGTCGAGGACTGGGCGAGCGGCGGTCGCGGCTGCGGCGTCGCTCGCGGCGTGATCGCGACCGGGAGCGAGACCGCGAGCGCGAGTGGCGGCGACGGGAGGATCGACGAGAGTTGCGCCGTCTGGGGGACGCCGACCGCGATCGAGACCGCGACCGCGACGAGGAGGAAGCAGAGGACGAGGAGCCCGACCTACGGCGCTCGTGAGTGCGCGGCTGGCGCCGGCGCGCTCGCCCCAGGCTGTCGACGGACCTGCTCCTGCTGCGGCGACCTGGCATCACTAAGGTTGTCCTTGGTGTTGCCTCGGTTGCTTTTGCGATGAAGTGTGAGGGTTTCAGTAATAGTGACATCCCCGCTTCAGTGTCACTGTATCGCATGGCTGCGCATTTTTGACGCGCATGTCACAGAAAGAAATGATGTCCGCCTTGGATTGTCGTGATTGAGTCATATTACACTCACTTTTACCCAATCTGAGGCGGTTTAACCTGTTCATGGATAATTTTTGGTCGTGTTCGGGAGTGAATGTATCCCCGAACAATGGTCCGCTTCAAGGATGCTCGGTGTTTCCATTTTGCGTCCAGCCAAGTTGAAGCGACCCGAGATCCTCCCGAGAGTGCGCACGACCGAGAAGCGGGATGGAGCCGCGCCGCCCCAAGCACAAGCAGGCGCCGCCGCTCGTCGTGGCGACCGACGAGCTCGAGCACGCGCTGCAGAACCCGGCCACGTACCGGTTCGCGTCCCCGGAGAGCGCGGCGGCGGCCTTTCCCGACGGCCGAGGCGAGATTGACGACGACGTGCTCGATGTCATCCACACGCACCTGTCGATGGTGTTCATGCTGCCGCGCCGCGTGTACAAGGTCAAGAAGCCCGTGGACTTCGGCTTCGTGGACTTCTCGACGCTCTACAAGCGCTTCCAGGCCTGCTACGCCGAGGTGCAGCTCAACGCGCGGCTCGCGCCGGACGTGTACGTCGGCGTCGTGCCCATCTCGATGAAGCGCGAGTCGCGCGAGGTGACTGTGCGGTGCGACGACTTTTGGAGCGTCGAGAAGAACAACCAGCTCGACTACTGGCTCAACGACGAGTTCGGCGAGATCGTCGAGTGGGCCGTGCACATGGTGCGGCTGCCCGACGACCGCACGCTGCTGTATCTGATGGACAACGGTCGCTTGACGGCGTCCGTGCTTGCTGACGTGGCGACCAAGCTCGTGGAATTCCACGCCAATGCGAGACGCAGTCCCAAGATCGACGAGTTCGGCAAGGAGGCCATCATCCGCCACAACATTGACGAGAACTTTGAGCAGACGACGCCGCACATCGGTGTGACCGTGAGCGAGAGCGTGTACAAGCGCGTCAAGGAACAGTCGTACGAGCAGCTCAAGGAACTCGAGCACACGATCGCGGCGCGTGTCTCGAACGGGTACATATGTGACAGTCATGGTGACCTGCGGCTCGAGCACATCTACCTGCTGCCGTCGAACACTGACGGTCGCGGACGTGGAACAGGCGACAAGTTTGTCATCCTCGACTGCATCGAGTTCAACGAGCAGTTCCGCTACGGCGACCCACTCTCGGACGTGGCGTTCGTCATGATGGACATTTGGCGCAAGGGACGGCCCGACCTCGCGCGCTTACTCATGAACGAGTACCTCAAGCGCGCGTCTCAGGACTCGCCCGAGTGCAAGCGGCTGTTCACCTTCTACGCCGCGTACCGCGCCGTCGTTCGCGCCAAGGTGCACGGCTTCCGTGTCGTCGACCCGACCGTGTCCGCTGCCGAGCGCGACAGGGAGCTGCAGACCTCGCGGTGTTACTGGCTCGTGGCGCTCGAGCTGTTGAGTCCGCCAGCGGTGCGACCATGTCTGATCCTTGTCGGTGGTCTCCCCGCGAGCGGCAAGTCCAGCCTGGCCAAGATGCTGGCTGGCGACGAGACCAAGATGGCGTGGCTTCGAGCCGACGAGATCCGCAAGGAGCTGGCCAAGCAGCTCGCCGACTCGGATGTTCCTCGAGAACGTTCCGACGAAGATGGCAACCCAGAGCTGTCGCCACCGCAGACGCCGGCTGCCAACTTCGAAGAGGGTCTGTACTCGCCACACATGACCAAGCGTACGTACGACGAGATGATGGCTCGCTGCGTCAGCCACTTGCGAGAGGGCGAGCGCGTCGTCGTGGACGCGACGTTCCGCGATCCAGAGCTTCGCCGAAACTTCGTGGCCATGGCTCACCGCGAAGGCGCGCTGTTCGCGCTGCTGCTGTGCGAGTGCGACCGCGAGATCATCAAGGGCCGGCTGATCGCGCGCAAGGACGACGTGTCGGACGCGACGTGGGAGGTGTACGAGCGCATGGAGCAGTCGTGGCGCGTGCCGAGCAAGGACGAGATGCCCGAGAGCGCCGTCGTCAACACGGAGAAGGAGAAGGAGCTGACGCTGCGCCGCGCGCAGGGCCTCCTTCGCAAGCTCGAGCTGCTGTAGCTCGAGGCTCGGCGACGACTCGATGTGTATCACTCGCTCTCTTCGATGGCAACTCGCGCAGCCTGTCCCAATCCCGAATTCGCTTCCAGGGCAGCCTCCGCGAGTGGAGACAGCAGCAGGAAGCGCAGCGAGTCGAGTCCGATGCATTTTGATGGCTAGCAGTGGATGCGTGTGGTTGAGAAGCTCGTAGAGAAGCGACTCGCGTGGGTTGCGCCGTGTCGTGGCTCGCTGGGCAGTTCTCCCTCGTCAGTGCATTAATTTTATCTACAAGCGCAGGTAGTCCGGGTCTCCAACACGCAACACGTACTCACTCGCCCACTGCCGTAACCCGCGCGCGTCCAGCCTCAGCCGATCCACACAGCTCACTGCGTCTGGCCCGCCGGGTCTGGCGCGCCTTGGTACTGTTGGCCCTGCAGCGGCGACGGCGGCGGCGCCGAGCCGGGCTGGCGCTGACACTCACACCGGCCGGTGGGTTTACCTGCGCACTGGAAGCACTTGGTGAGCACCTTGGAGCCGAAGGACGTCCGCCAGTGCGGCGGCCACGTCTTGTCGATCGACGGACGCTCGCAGAGCCGCATGTAGAAGGTCGCGAGCCGTGGGTAGAGCCCGTCGAGCTGCAGGCCGCACCGCACGGCGTAGGCGATGTTGGTGAAGAGCACAAAGTCGCATAAATACGGCGTGTCAGCGTCGACGAGGAAATGGTGGCCGTCGAGGTAGGCCTCCCAGAGCCGCAGCTCGCGCTCGACCGTCGCCCACTTGGCATCCACGAGCTGCGGACTGCGCTTCTCCGGTGGGAAGCGCCGCAGGTACACCACGAGGTCGCCGACGACCGACAGGATCTCGTTCGACTCGTGGAGCCGCGACTGCGCCACGCCGAACAGCGGCAGCGCGCGCGGCATGCACACCGGCGACGGGTACTTGCGCTCGAGGAACTCGAGGATGGCGCTCGACTCGGAGATGATCGAGCGGAACGGGCTGAGCCGCGCGATGCCCGACGTGGCCGTCGCGACCGCGCCGTCCTCCTGGGCAGGCGGAGCGGTCGAGCCGTCCGCCGGCGGCGCGAGCCCGTCGACCGGCTCGACCAGCACGGGGATGCGCATCCGCGGGTTCAGCGCGCGGAAGAACGGCGACTTGAGCACGCCGCTCGAGAAGCTCACGCACACGCCGCGGTACGGCAGGTGCTTCTCCTCCAGCGCGATCAGGATGCGCCACGCTGTCCATACAAACACATCATACCACACCATGCCATCAATACATACTCACTCGTCTTCACTATGCCTGCCTCGTCATGGCGCGTGCGACGCACCTTGCGGACTGCCGGAGCCCCAGTAGATGACGCGCTCGTGCGGCAGCGGCGCGAGTCGCACCAGCTCCTCCTCGGTGCCCACGAGCCCGTTGCCGTTCGCGGCGGCCGCGGTGGACGCCGTGGCGGCTACAGGCGTCACGGGAGCCGCAGGAGCTGCAGGAGCGGCGCCCGTGGGCGGCGCGTGCGACGGCTGCGGCGGCATCATCCGCTCCACTCTCGTCGGCGACTGGCTCGGGGTCTGGCCGGATGGGTGTGCGCCGTGTTGTGTGGGCGTGTTGAGAATTCGTTTTCCGCCCACCAAAAATAAAAATCAAAAAGAAAAAAAACGTCGGAAAGGTAAAATAGTGTCCGAATGGCAGGGCCATAGTGAACCGCTATTTCGGCCGCGAATTGCGACGAGGGACGGAGAGAAAAGTGCCCTTTCCGGAACCAAACGATCGGTAAATCGACCAATCACAGCGCAAGATCTTCGCGACGTGGCTTTTCGAAGAGGGCCAAGCTGCCGCAGCCATGGCTCCGCACAGGCAACGCCGCCGGCCCAGTACGACGACGAAGTTGAAGCCACGAGCCCGGCCCAGCCTCACCTAGTCACAGTTCGGCGCTCCTCCCAATCAGCGCGAGTCCCGCCAGCGTGTCGGCATTCCGGAGGCGCAGTTCCCGGCCGGCTTGCCAATCCGCCATGGCACTCGCCGATTACGACACTCCGCATGACCATTCCCCGAATGGTCTCTAACTATTGCATTTCGCTCAATACCAAATACAGTTATTGGACAATTTGATTCCGATCGAAACGATTCTATTTCTATATCTATTTCTGACAGTTTTCCCAGGTTGCACTTTTGATCTTCAGCGCAACCCGGCGACAAGCAAGAGAAGCGTCGACCTCCATGGCGGAGGTTCTGGCGCTCGGCGCGCCGCCCGAGGAGATGCTGGCGCTTCCCCCTCCGCCCCCTCCTCCTCCGCCGCCTTCTTCGGTCGCGGACGAAGCGGCGGCGGCCCCTGTACCGGCGATAGAAGCTGGGAATGACGCCGCGATCCCCAAACCCACGGAGTCCAAGACGCTCGCCGATCTGGCGCAGGAGGTGTCCAACTGGACGCTGCACGCGGACCACGAGCTGCACGCGTTCCTCAAGGGCTACTCGACGAATCTGTTCGAGCGCACCAAGCACTTGGAGACCCTGCTGCAGGACGTGACGGCGGAGGCGGACGCGGCCCACGTGCGGCTCAAGAACACGTTCAACGAGTTCCTCATGCTCTCGAACAACCAGTTTATAGAGAACCGAGTGTATGACGAGGAGCAGGAGGACTCGTTCGGGGTCGAGACGGTGTCCGAGGGCGTGAAGACGGAGAAGGAGGGTGAAGCGGCCAAAGACGGCGCTGCTGCTGCTGCGACTGCGAATGGAGACCAGGCAGCTGGCGAAGCTCCAGCGAAGGAAGGCAAGACGGCCGAGACGGTCGTGAGCAAGTACCGCTCGGCTCTCGACATGGGCATGGAGGCCATGAAGCTGTTCGCCATGATGGACGACGATGACGACCGCAGCGACGCGTCCTCGCAGTTCGACACGGTGCTGGACATTTACAACGAGCGACCGCTGCCGTTCATCATCGGTACGCGCGAGTTCCTCGAGGACGAGACCCTCGGTCTTGGCGCGGCACCTGACGATGACTACGACTCGGACAGTTCGAGCGACGAGAGCGAGTCGGAGTACGGGTCGTCGTACAGCAGTTCGGACGAGTCGGTCTCATCCGCTTCGACGGACTCTCGCCGGAAGCGGGGCTCGACCCGTCGTGCTCGCGCTGACTCTGAAGACTCGGCCGACTCGTCCGTCGCTGAGCGAGGGCGGTCGAACTCGATGGAGAGCGACACCAGCGGACTGTTCGGTAGCGCTCCACCTCCCACCCAACCTCAGCCGCCTCTCCCAGCAGCTCAGCGTGGCTCCCGACCTCGTCCGGTCTTTAATGATGATGACGATGAAAGCGAAAGCGATGGCAGCGACTGGAGCAGTGAAAGCGACGATGAGCGGCCGAAACAGCGAGGCAGACCTGCTGCAACCGCGCAGCAGCCGCCCCAGCAAGCACCACCAGTCAAGCGGAGCCAATTCTCGGATAGCTCAGACGAAGAAGACGGCGATGGAGGGCTGTTTGGGTCGGCACCAAAGTCCCAGGCTCGAGTATTCGCGACTGATGAGGCTGAAGCGAAGTCCGCCACGGCGCAGGAGAGTAACGCCGACTTGTTTGGCACGACGCCCAAGCGACGAAACAGCAGCAAGAGGATCTCTGCTCACCACTCGGACTCGTTTGACTCGTCGTCCGATGAAGACGACGGAGATGGAGGTCTCTTCGGTGCTGGTCCGAAGTCGGCGGCGGCACCACCAGCGCAGCCACAGGGGTTCCGATTGCCTCCGGTTGGTGAGGCTAAACAGTCTGCATTGGAGAAGAAGACGAGTTTCTTCTCGGCCAGTGACAGCGACCAAGAGTCGACTGTGAGCGGGTTGTTTGGTCGGGAGTCGAGCGCGAAACCGGAGAAGAAAGCACAGGCGCCAGCGGGAGTTCCAGTTCTGCCGCCTCCACAAGCCTCTCAGCGGCGAGCGATGTTTTCGGATGATAGTAGCGACGATGACGACGAAGGTGGTGGACTGTTTGGTGCGGCTCCGAAGAAGCCTGCAGCAGCCCCGCAAGCGCAACCTGCTGCTGCACCTCCAGTCGTTCCGCCGCGCGCGCACATCTACTCTGACAGCAGTGACGATGATGATGACGATGATGGTGGGTTGTTTGGAGCCAAGCCGACTCCTACCCCGCAGCCAAAGCCAGCTACCACAGCTGCACCACCACCAATCGCTCCGTCGAGTTCTCAACGACCTGTGAAGAGCACATTGTTTGGAGAAGACGACGACAGCGACGACAGCGATGACGGTGGTCTATTTGGCGCCAAGCCAAGGTCTGCGCCAGCGGCGGCAGCCCCGACTGCAGCACCGACTCCCGCAGTCGCTCAACCAGCACGGCCTCCACCAGTGTTCACCCAAACATACAGCGATAGCGACAGCGACAGCGACGACGACGGTGGACTGTTCGGTACGGCACCTAAGGCAAAACCTGCTGCAGCTCCTGCTCCAGCTGCGCCGAGACCTGCCGCAGCTATGGCGATTCCACCGCCTCAAGCTCGACAGATCAGCACGATGAGCGATTCGAGCGAGGCTGAATCCGATGCTGGCGGTTTGTTCGGCGCTCCTGCTCCACGTGCGACTGCGCCACCACCGGCAGCTCGCCCTGTTCCCACACCTGCAGCACCAGCCGCTGTCCCTCCACCGCAGCGATCGCTGATGAATCGTCAGGTATCCTCGGACGACGACAGCGACGAATGGAGCGATGATGGAGGACTGTTTGGTGCTGCGTCGTCGAAACCAGCCGCGGCTCCAGCTGCCGCCAGGCCGTCGGTCGCTCCTGCTGCACCAGCGCCAGCGCCAGCGCTAGCGCCAGCGGCAACTCCAGCGCCTGCTCTGTTTGGCGCTGCGTCAGCTAGCCAGACGCCATCGGCTCATCCACCGATGCCAAGCGCCGCTGCTCGCATGCGCGCGGCGCAAGAGGATTCAGACTCGTCGGACAGCGACTGGGACGACGACGGCGGACTGTTTGGTCCCGCCAAGAAATGAGCCGCCAGCCGTCTAGACGTTCTACAAGGCGATGTGGAGGGGCTCAAACGCTCCCATCACTGGTTCATAATATTAAAGCGCTTGCGATTGAGTTCGTCCGCGAGCTACGCGTTCGGCTTGCGCACACTCTGCTGTCGCTGCACGAGTAGTTCCTTCTGCACCTTGGCGAGGTCGTTGATGCGGTCTTCGCTGATCGAGATGCGCTCCTCGAGCATCGACAGCGTCCGCGTGATGATCTCGAGTTGTCCGACAATGTGCTGCAGCGTGCTCGTCATGTTGGGCGGGTAGCGCTCCGTACCGCCACTCCTCGGGCTGGTCGGTACCTGCTCAGGTTGACTCCGCGTCTCTCCTCGATCGCTCTCACCTCGTGGAGTTCCTCGTAGCAGAGCTGGCGCCGACCCTGGTCGCGCGTCCGAGCTCACAGGCGTCTTGGGCGTTGTCGGCCGCACCTCATACTTGGAAGCAGCATACGGGTACCGCGGCTTCTGCTGCGGTGTTGGCGCTGGGGTCGGTGTTGGCGGTGGCGACCCTGCCGGCGCGACTGCGGCAATGCCGTTAACCGAGCTCGGCGACCTGCTGCCATTGGTACGATGCTCGCTCCTGGTCTTGACGCTGAGCGAAGCATGGGCGACGGCGCGGGGAGGAGAGCGGTCGACTTGCAGACACTTGTCGAGGTCGGCGTCCCAGACCATGACGAACGTGTCGACGCCGCCCGAAGCGAGCATCTTGCAGTCGGGCGAGAACTGCGCGCTGTTGACGGCGCCGTCGTGGCCATGCAGCGTGTAGAGCACCTGGCCCTCGCGCACGTCCCAGATCTTGAGCGTGTTGTCGTTCGAGGTCGAGAGCAGGTAGTTGCCCGTCGGGTGGAAATGGATGCTCGTCACGTTCGCCTCGTGCGCGCGGTAGTGCTGCACGAGCCGCGCGGCCCGCGTGTCGAACAGGTTGATGCTGCGGTCGTAGCTGCAGGACGCGACCACCGCGGGCATATCGTTCGGGTGGAAGGCCACGCCGTTGACAATGCCCGCGTGCTCGAGGAACGTGTGGACGCACTGGCGGTGCTCCGTGTCCCACACTTTGACCGTCTTGTCGTCGCTGCCGGAGACCACGAGCTTGGCGTCGGCGCTGAACATGGCGCTGCGCACCCAGTTGCTGTGGCCGGTCAGCGAGCACTGGAAGCGGCGCGTCGGCAACGCCCACACCTTGAGCGACATGTCGTCCGACGCGGTCAGCAGCTCGCGGCCGGACGGCGAGAAACTCACGCTGCGCACGGCACCAGCGTGCGCCTTGATCACCACCGACTCGCCCTTGACCGTCGGTGCCCAGAGTCGCACCGTGCGGTCCTGAGAGCCGGACGCGATGACGTCCCCGCTCGGCGAGAAGCAGACGCTGAGCACCGGCGCCTGGTGTGCGCCATACCGGAACGCGCGCAGGTGCGGCCGGAAGTTCCAGACCATGACGTGGCCGTCCAGCGACGAGGACGCCAGCTGCTGCATGTTCGGGTGGAAGCTCACGCCCGTCACGGCCGCGCGGTGGCCGCGGAACGTGCGCTCCAGCGCGGGCGTCTCCATGATCGCGGTCCGCACCAAGGTCGTCTGCTCAGTTCGTTCGTTTGGGTCGGGTCGGTCTGCCGGAAAGGCGCCAAAACGATGGCGATGTGGCGCGAAGGTGACGCAAAATGGTCGCGATACTGTTAAACACATAATAATCGGCACTATTATGTGGTTGAAGTGGGGAGGTTGCGCGAATGTGCCCCAAAAAGATCGGGCGACTCCCAGCCGCTCGTTGGTCACAGCGAGCGAGCACCTTCAGGAGACGCGGCATCGTCACCATCGCGACCAAGAAGCAGGATCTCAAGAGGCGGAAATGGGGGACGACAGTGCAGGCACGTTAAGAAGGTGTGGTGGACATTTACGGTGTTAATCAAGAGCTTGCGTCGCTCGGCTCCTGCCGTCGCAAGGCGACTCGCAGCGTCGAGACCTCGCTCACTTCTTGGCGGCGAGGTAGCGCTCCTCGACGTTCTTCCAGTTGGCCACCTGCCAGATCGCGTTCAGGTAGTCCGGACGCACGTTCTTGTACTGCAGGTAGTACGCGTGCTCCCACACGTCAATGCTGTTCGCAGTCACACCACCCGTTAGACACATCTCCCCATATAATCGCACAGCCAACAAACAACGCGACACCTACCCGAAGAGCGGCACATAGCCCGTGGTGAGGCAAATGTCCTGGTTGGCCGTCGTGACGATGCCCACGCGCTTGAGCTCCTTCGAGTAGCCGAGCCAGCCCCAGCCCGAGCCCTGCACGCCGGCCGACTTGGCCGACAGCGTCTTCTTGAAGTTCTCAAAGCTGCCGAACTCGGCGTCCAGCGCCTTGCGCAGCTCGCCCTCCGGCTCGCCGCCGCCGCCCTGGTTCGTCGGCGCCAGGTTGGTCCAGAAGATCGAGTGGTTGACGTGCCCGCCGCCGTTGAACTTGAGCGCTCCCTGCAGCGACAGCATCTTGGCGTGGTCGCCCTTCGCCTCCGCCTCGGCGTGCTGCTCGAGCGCCGCGTTGTAGTTGTTGACGTACGTCTGGTGGTGCTTCTGGTGGTGGAGGTGCATGATCTCGCCCGAGATGGCCGGCTCCAGCGCGCCGTGGTCGTACGACAGGTCCGGCAGCACCACCGTCGCGATGCCGCGGGCCGCGGGGGAGCGGCTGCTGGCCGTGGAGGCCGCGCGCTTCATCATGAGCATGGCCATAGTAGTGGAAGGGCTTGGTGGGTGCGAGGTCTTGGCCGAAAGCTCAACTGTGAGGATCGTCGAGCCCATTTAACAGGAGGAGGAGGGATGATGCAATCATTTGGAGGGGCGACATGGGATGGGCGAGTTTTGGCCAATGAAGGCGGCACAGAGTCTGATGCTGTCGCAATTTAGCGGTGAGGAGGAGTAAACGATCCTTTGATTGGCTGAAAGCTCGCTTCAAGCGGAGTAAACCTCCTTCTCATTCGACGATATTAGCCTACCGATTCGCTTTTGGGTTTCCCGCCATCTGACAACGCAAATTGCAAACAAAAGAATCGAAAGCACACAAACACATCACAGACACACACCCACTCAGCATCAACCACGAAGGTGGCGCCGAGTGGACGAGCCCTGCGCGCTGAGCATGTTGGTGCAGTAGTTCTGGGCGTACGAGTTGATGGGGTTCGCGCACAACGACTGCAGGTCCGCCGTCGTCTGCACACTCACAGCCGCGGTCTGCAAGTTGGCGATGGCTGTCTTGATGCTGGCGCTCGCTGCCGCTTGGATCCTTGCAGCGCTCTCCATGGCGCCTTCCTCCTCCAACTGCCGGGTTGTCGAGCCGTCGGCAGGGAGACTAGTGAGCAGCTGCGCCGTGGCAGTGTACAGCGACAGCACCTGCGTGTGCAGTGTGATACCCATGATGGCGAGGTGGTCCATGCGGTCGAGCAGCGGCATTTTGTTCCACTTGCCCTTGACCGGTATGCCGCTGAAGGTGACAGCCGACCCGACCGGGTCCTTGGCCATCGAGATGGTGTTGACGACGCCGTCGTTCGGCTGCCAGTCCGTGCTGAGCTTGAGCGAGTCTGGTGCGTATCGACCGCCGAGGAACACTGCCAGCTGATCGAGCGGCAGCAACATAGTGAGCACGTTGGGCAGTGAGATCTTGCGAAGCCGCCAGTCGATCGTCGAGTGCGTATCGACGGTTGAGTAGCTAAAGTAGTAGACGTCCGCGAGCGTCGTCACCCACGTCGACTCCTCCTTGGCGCCAGAGGTCGACAGGCTCCACAGACATATGTCTTCGAACCCCGGCCTGAAGATCCTGCTCGAGAAGACACGCGTTAGGTAAGCAGTCACCGTCTCGGTGCTCATCTTGGGTGGAATCCCCCACTGATCGAGCTTGGCGTCGTAGAACACCGATGTCGACGAGCCGGCGAGACCCACGACACTGAGCACGGACGCCAACAATCCCTTGACAATGTCGCCGATCTCGGAAAAGCCATCAGCGAGCGTCGTGCCTTGGTTGGGGGTCGAGATGGTCGTGATGGAATGGACCCAGCTCTTCCCACCAGCGAACAACGGAGACGACGACCCGGTCTCCACCACAGGTGCTCCAGCCGTTCCCTTCTCGAGCATGTGCGCGAGCATCCGGATGGTCTGACCCCCCATCGAGTGGCCGATCAAGTGGATCTTGTTGACCTTCCCGTTTGTGGTAGTCCCCCAAGCAGGGTATAATCCGGTGTAATTGCGACCGTAGCGAGCGTGGCCATGCTTGGTCGAGTGTGTCAAGCCATAGTCAACTTGACCTCCCTTGATCTGAGCGTAGAGCTCGCACGCGCGATCCCAGTTGCTTGATAATGGACCGACCGCGGCCGTGTAGACAGTGTACCCTTGTGCCCTGAGCTGTTCTTGCAGGTCGCCTTGGATACCTCCCCAGTGCTTGAGGCCGAGCATCTCATCGCGTCCCCAGCCGAGGAAGCCATGCACCAGCACGATCGGATACGCGTTCTGTGCAATCACCGACGGCAGCACCGCTGCACAAGCGAGGACGAGCAGCGAGACGAGAGAGTTCCGAGCCATCACTGCTGTTGGCGGTCAATGTGAGAGGCGAACAGCAAATTGGCGAGTGAGCAGATCTTCCTGGCGGGGCCACGAGCGCCGCCGTGCCAACTCCACGTTGCTTGCTCTATGGAGGAGAAAGGACTTACAGGCGCGCCGCTTGTTGACTGTTCGGATCGTTGACCGGTCATGGTGTACAGAAACAGCGGCAATCACTTTCAGCTCGGACTCGTGACTTGGCAACTGTGTAATGGATCACGAGTAGGGACGGATCGCGACAGCGACCGTCGGCAAGAGGCGAGGGATGGCTGGCGTTGGGTTGTGGACGCGAAACGGTGGACCTTGAGGAAGACTGACGGACGACAGGCAACGGATGAACCTGCAGAGCAGAGGTCGGCACACCCGTCGAGCGTACTTACAAGATCGCAGAGAGTGGAGGATCGGGAGGCCGCAATGGCAGATGACACGCCGAGATCATGAGCCCGCTCACGATCCGTGCAACTAAAGATGAACTCCTCCCATCAAACTGATGTCCAACTTGCATGCTCATTTAACGAGCGCACTGCTCCGGCCCTACTTGCCTCTGTGCCCTCCAAATGTAAGTATAGCCTTGGAAGGGGTTAGCCCCCGCCGGTGCCTCTACTTGTCGCTGCTATGACCCTATGCACTGATAGTGCCTCCTAGTCTTTCATACGACATTTTTCTCCGTCGACGTCATGCCTGCTGTCCGCCTCGCCTGAATGGCTTCAGCCGTCTTGGACCGTACTTCCCTTTCAGTCCACTCTTCAGCAGTTCCAAGATGTTCCTGTCGGCATTGACCTCAACCCAGGCGCTCTGTCCACGCCATCTTTGCGGTCGGGGGGGGAGTCGCCGTGTTACCGTTTGAGCTGCTAGCATGCTCAATTGTCGAACTGCGTCCATTCCAGAACGTCATCGTGGGTTGTTAGGTGGATGTAGCTAACGGCTCACTGCAATCTAGAACACGATCACCGCAATGACGCACACGATGTCCGATTAAAAAGCACGAAAGAAAACCGACAGGACAGAGACCCGTAGGCGGAGATTAACCCTGAAAGGCAGAGGTCGCAGTGTGAGGATGAGATTGTGTGTACCCAAAAGATTTACCTAGATTCCACAAAATATTATTCTAAATTACATTTAATTTACCGCAATACAGAAATATTTCGGGTATTTTTCAATTTTGACAGTATAAGATTTGGCGGCATTTCCCGAGTATTAGACAAATCGGTATGTGAAGGGGTATGAAATAAAGGAGTAAAGACGGTTTTTGAGAGGTTCCTGCGATGAACATGATTGGGCATAATTTTAAGTATAACCTAACCTCGACGTGTTAATTCCTCCTGAAGGTGAGTCTATTCCGCATCTATCCACTTGTATTGAGACTCCATCAAGTGCAAGCTGTTCCTGTCACCCTCTGCTCTTCCTGCCTTTACCGAGGCATCCTCTTCCTCGTCAATCACTAATACGCATATCCAAGCATCCTCTCCCTTGAGTCTCCCACTGCGTTCGACCCATTGCTCGCTTTCATCCTTCCAGCTCCTGAACCAACGACCATCCTCCACTACCTTCCAACTCGCCATGAGCGACAGTAACCTCCAGCACAATAGCTGCAGCTACTGCTACCAGTCAGTATACAACGACGCGGTGTACTATCAGTGCTCCAAGTGCCGCAAGACTCGGTGCCGAGCTCGTCTGCTCGTCCCCGGTGGCGGCAACGTTAAAATTCGTGGATCTGAGCACATCTGCAACAGAGATGGATCCTAAAATGCGTACAACTGTCGACGCTGTCGACGCGACGAAACACCTGATTGAGCGAGAATGCACTGCAGACCTGTGCTTGGTCCCATTTCGGGCGTGGGAAGGTGCAAGGGACGAGACCCTGGCGCATCACCGCGGAAAGGCCACGGCGCGTGCAGACCCTGGACGGCGTGTGTAACGGGGTTACATGGCGGATGTCGCCCCAAGGTTGTGCCATTGCACAACTTTCTAAGTACGGTCGTACCCGGCAAAGTACGAACCGGCGCGCACTTGTTTATGAAACGGGGCTCACTCAGAGAGGCACCGTCACTAGCTTACACGTAGCGAGGGAGGAGGCGCTTGCGCTTTCAGGTAAAAATAAACTCTGAAATGTATTTTACCGGGGCCACCACGCGGGGGAGCCGTCCGTTTACAGGGATGTCTCCCATTGGGTAAAATGCAACCTAAACTCTAATATGCATCAATGGCTTGTAAAGGCGTACCCATTACAAGCATTAAGCACGCCGCAGTGGCCAAGGGGGCTTACTCGATCAAGCACGTGCATAACAGGGGTATAGATCCCTCAGTGATCCAAGGGTTGTCAAGGCCAGCTTTATTTTCGGTACATATTGAGGACGAGTAGGTTTAGGAGGTAAGATTCGAATACGCCGAAGAGTCAGGCACGGGTGGGAACGCTTAACGAGAACTATTTTGGTTGTAGAAGAAGCGCTGAACACACTCCGCTAGCTTCCATCATCTTCGAATTTGCTGAAGTCTGCCACAATACAAGTAACGTCCAAATCGTACCGATACCTGCCAGTCGTTCTCCATCATCAAGTGGACCCATCCGAGCCTGGTTGGGGCTTGCTATGAACGTTGACACCGCACGTCGGTGGCGATGGCACGTACCAGACAGAATGCGAAAAAGTCCACTGGCGGCAAAGCTCCAAAGAGACACATCGCAGCCAAAGCAGCTTGCAAGACAGCACCAAGCAAACCTGTCGATCCAAATCGGCAATGGCTGATCCACGCCCATGTAACCCCGTTACATGTACCTCAACACGACGCTGGTTATCAGTGCCGCGGCAGCCACCGTGGTGGATGATGGTGGCGCCAACAATTAGACCATCACGTAAGACCAATAGTGGACGCAACACAAATATTTAACTTTTTAAGGATTCCGCTTACTTCCTTCGCTGAAGGCGTTGACACTTGTCCTACAGTTTCTCGATCTGCTCGCGGCAGCGAGCGAACTCAACCACCTGGAGCTGTTATCAGCCTGGATACGATGATCCACATCCATTGAAATCTCACGGACTGCCTCCAACGCGTGGAGGCGGTCTTCATGGCCGCACCGCAGTTTTTCGTATGTTTGGCTGGCATTTTCGATGTCTCTCGTGATCCGAACCAGTCTCTGGTCGAACATCCGTTCGCGGGAGAGCATGGCAGCCAGGCTGTTCTCGACCTCGAGGCACCTGGCCGCCAGCTCGTCGTTGCTGCTCATCAAGGTCGAGCAGTTGCGCAACTGCTCGATCTCATGGTGGTGGAAGCTCCTCCACTGCCAGAGCGAATCGTGTGCGTGATGCGTGCGCGGCGAAGGAAAGTGTGTGACTGAACTGGATACTGTGATCGATTGCTCAATATCTATAAAATGTCGGCATCTGATTGATCGAATAAAGAGTTTGCAAAATTTTGATCGGATAGATCCCCACTTTAACTAGATGTGATGAAGTGCCCTCCGGAAATGCGCCGCTCAGATATTCTGAGTCGCATCCCAGACACCTCTCGCAAAATGGCGCCAAGACCCCAGAAGTGTGACTGTGCCCCGTGATAATAAAACTCTGATCGTCTCTGAGAATGATTCTCAGGGACGCCTGAGCACCCCTATTTAGAGGGCGGTCTCAGGAATCTGGTGTGGTAACACTTTT
This sequence comes from Phytopythium vexans, assembly GCA_003413675.1. NCBI lineage: Eukaryota > Oomycota > Peronosporomycetes > Pythiales > Pythiaceae > Phytopythium > Phytopythium vexans. The sequence continues at coordinate 234,858 of QLOC01000021.1, read as the reverse complement.
CTGAGGGTTCCATTCTGAGTCTCTCAGATTCAGACAACGGACATTCAGAATCCATTATGGGTTCCGGAAGTCTCAACGGTCCCCTCTGAAATTTAACCGGGTCTTCGGTAAATTACGTCTCATTCAGAGTCGTTTGTACCAAGATCGGCGATCTTCCAGTAATTTTCAGGTAATATTCAAGGTAACGGAGTTGCATGTAAGAAAATAGGAGGAAGGAACACAATGGACCAACAAAGCTAATATAGACTTCCCAATTTGCCTCCAACCCTTCGCGTCTCTGAGTTCCCTCCTGCCAAAGACCCTGAAACATAGGGTGGCAGGCCGGGAAAGGAAGTCGGACGCCTAGAACACTTCCAGCCTCCATCACCACTGGTAAGCGCATCTGCGCGTGCTAGTATAGTGATTTCCATATATTCGCTCCCCCTCAGAGTTGAACGGGAACAGACCGCGCTCTGAGAAGGTGAGTGATTTCATATTGGTGGTTGAGTCTCAGATAGGAGACAACAGACCACGTTTGCAGGGAAGGAGCCTGGTGACGCTCCTTTGGTCTAACAAAACCCACCATTTGAGCCCTCGGGACAGGCGCATCGCCATACCGAGAGGGCTCGCTGATTGTTAACGTCTTGTAGTGTGTATATTGTTCAGATTGACGCGTGGCGGCGGAGGACCTTACCCGCAGGTTTAGTGTTCCCGATCCAACGAACCGCCCAAGGGGATCACAACGCTCCGGTACTGGCCGGGAGGGATCGGTCTGATCTCTCTCGCTGCGGCACTATCGCGCTCTCTGGGACTGTGGCTCATCGTTTATCAAACGATTCGAGCGTGTCCTCAGATTGAGCTGCACGCGCATCATCACAACTGGTGCGCATGCCCGGATCTGGTCCCAACGTGCGAAAAGACCCTCAACTGACCGACATTGTAATGGTGTAATGGGCCTATCCAATAGTGCCATTACATGGCGATGTCCAATTACGGATTAGTGATTCTCACTAATTGTTTTGGATCGCCAGGTGTCATAGATATAATCCCTGATTCATGTCTACACACCGACACTCACGGAGTAATCATTGATTACGTCCACACGGAATGTTCTCGAACATTCTCGAGTGTTCTCTGCCTGCGCACATGTCTTTGCGCACGGTGATGGTTCCTGCTGGGAAACTATCTGTTGACGAAGCCGACGTGTCATTGTGGGTACAATGTTGTTGATATCAGCCAATCACAACTCCCCGTACACAGAAGATTCTTCGGAGAAGAATCTCAAGTTCAAGTTCAAGTTTCTCCTTGAAGTTCAAGTTCAAGTGAGAATATTCTTCACGCTCAGCTTCAAGCTCAACCTGATTCAACCCAAGGTTTATTCTGCATTTGTAGGGTGATTGCATTTAACCCCATAGGACTCTAGGGAGAGGTTTCAGGAACCATAAGCTCATTTCAATTCAGTTGCAAATTTGCCGTCTTCTGCTCAAGTCTCCTACTCACTCTTCTCCTCCCTCTTCGTCCCTCCAAGTCGGGACTCTGCCAAGTCTTCCTCATCAGCGCAAGCGTGTGTGCCGTGTTATCGGGAACTGTGTAAACAGCGTCCCGTTACACCTGGTAGCACTTCGTGGTCCTTTCAGCGACCAAGCCAAGAGGGACAGCCGAAGAGCGTGAGCACTTCGAGATCCCTGTTCAAGCGAAGGATTGTCAAAGCGGCGTTGCCCTTTGTACATCCTTAGTCAAGACTCTCCCTGTCTGCGGATCAGACATCGGAAGGGATGGAGACTCCGGCGAGTATGTTGCCCGACGAGACCGTGACCCTGACGAATGAGCAGTTTCCTCATCTGTCGGAGCACGAGTGGGCAGCACTCGAACGGATGCGCATTGTCATCGGAGAGGCAGCTGTGATCACGTTGTTGAGATCAGCTACTCCGGATGAACAGAAGAACGCGGCAGTGAGCTTCATGCACCATGAGGTCATGGACTCTCGTCGACAGCCCGCAACTCCTGTTTCGACCATGAGAGTGACGCCTCTGAAGCTCAACGTGTCTCCGTACCGCGGCGGAGAGAACGAACCTCTCGCAAGATGGTTCGTCGAGCTGGATGCAGCTATCGTTGCACGACAGCTTCGGGACCCAGAGCAGCAAGTGTTGTTCTCGATGTCCAACCTTGCGGGTCGAGCTAAGAGTTGGGCGTTTGGGAAGCGTTTGGCGGATGTCAACTGCTTCTACAACCTCGACGACTTCAAGCGTGAGTTGAAGCGCGCGTTTGAGCCTCCGCAGAGCGAGTTTCGCGCTCGTGCCGAGTTCCTTAAGCTTCGACAAGGACGCCAAGACCTCCACACGTATGCTCAACGTGCACGATTCCTCGTGTCAAGCATCGTGGAGCAGCCGATTGACGTAGCAACGCAAGTTGTCACGTTCATGGCGGGACTGGACGATGGACCGATCAGGAACCAACTCTTCCGCGAGTATCCTGATTCGCTGGACCAAGCTATCGAGAGAGCGATGCAAGAAGAATTCAGCATCAAGCAAGCCAAGTTTGGTGGTCCGATTCCACGTCAAGTTCGCGTGTCGTCGCCGACGAATGATGGACCAGAACCGATGGATCTGTCGTACGTCCAACAAGCCAACAATGTGGGACCTCGCAACGATGTGAAGTGTTTCCGTTGTGGGAAGCTGGGTCACTTCGCTCGGAACTGCAAAGTGTCATTGCCACCTGGGCAAGAGACACAGGGATCGCGATTCAACGCGAGCGGCAGACGATTTGCTGGCCGCCGGTTCGATCGTTCCCGAGGGTCAAAAAACGGGAACAACCAGTAGGGGCGGGGCTCCCTACTGGGCCCGACAAGAGGACTGTGGACGTTGTGGAGACACAGGACTCTGGCCCCGATGTGCATCATGCACATGCAGTTTCCACTAAGAGTGATGGCAGTGTCGATCAGAGGTCCTCTCTGATCATACACCAAGTCCATGTGGATGGTATTGCAACGCCTCTACGTGCTTTGGTTGACACTGGTGCGTCGAACAACTTTGTTCGAGCAAACGTCGTGATCGGGAGTGATGTGGTTCCACCCGATACGACGAATGAGATGGTGATTCGGTTGGCCAATGGGTCGACTGTGAAGATGCCGAAGCGAACTGTTCGCTTGGCAATGACGTTTGAAGATTTCCGAGGCGAGGACGAGTTCATTCTCCTCGATCTCGATGCCAAGTTTGATCTCATCTTGGGAATGCCGTGGTTGAAGCGTTACCAACCCCGCATTGACTGGATGAAGATGAAGATCTCCGTTGACAAGTCGTGCCACGAGGCAGACTTGAATTGTGCGACAACGGATGAAGTGATATGGGCATATGCGTCTGTCGAGGATGCATCGTCGAATGAGACTCAGGAGTGCGATGGCCCCTCAATCTCACAAGACCAGCCCGCGACGATGAATGGAGGTGGAGCAGTCAGGCGCCAGAAAAAGACTGTCTCCTTTGCCAAGGACATTGAAGAAATCCGTCCTGGCGTGAAGTTACAAGACCGAAAGAAGACCGACGTCAAGAGTTTTCCGTCATCCGGCATCCCTGATCAAGATGCGAGTCAAGATGATGAAGGTGGTGACCCACAGAGAGGCACTACACACAGTTATGCGGACGTCGTGGTCTACGGTGAAGAGGGTGACAGCATGGAATTGCGTCACATCCAAGTGGAAAATCCTCCAAGTTCCGTCGAAGATTTGGTTTCCTTGCCTATGATGAGCAAGAAGGCGCTTAGGCGTAGCCTGGCGAAAGGCGAAATTTCGCAGCTTTGTGCGATCGTCGAAGCGATTGACAAAGACTCCGTCAACGCAGCATCAACTGTGGATGCGACCGACGCGTTGATCGGAAAGACACGGAAGGAAAGGTTCGAGGAGCAGTCATTGGATGCCCTCAAGACGAACCCCGTGTGGAAGCTTGTTCGGGAGTTTGAAGATATCTTCCCCGACAAGATGCCGGACGAACTGCCATTTGACAGAGGCATTCGTCACGAGATTGATGTACTTCCTGGCACGAAGTACTGCATCACAAGACAGTGGCCGTTGCCGAAGGAACAAGTCGATGCGATCGATGAGTTCTTCGCACAACGTGCAAAGGCTGGTCACGTGCGAGAGAGCAAGTCTCCGCATTGCAGCCCCACTTTCTGTGTGAAGAAGGCGACTGGCGGGTGGCGTATCGTTCATGCTTTCAACAAGCTGAACGACGCGACCATTCCTGCTCAGACACCGGTTCCACGCAAGGATATGATCCTTGATGGAATGGTTGGCAGTACGGTCTTCAGCGCCATCGATCTGAAGGATGGATTCTATCAGATTCGGATGCGTGAAGATGACGTACCACTAACCGCAGTGAGTACCCCGAGCGGTATGCTGTGGGAATGGTTAGTGATGCCACAAGGACTGAAGAATGCGCCTGCGACTTTCAATCGCATGGTCACGAATGTTCTTCGTCCGCTGCGAGTATTCGCACCGAGCTACTTTGACGATATTTTCGTTCATAGTAAGGCGGTTGGTGGAAAGTCCGACGTCGATGTTCATTTAGATCATCTTCGCCGTGTCTTTGAGGTCATGCGAGAGAACAAGCTCTACGCAAACCTGAAGAAGTGTGTCTTCTTCTCACCAGAGATACCCGTACTCGGTTGCTTTGTTGGCAAGAACGGTGTTCGAGTTGACCCCGAGAAGGTCAAAGCTATTGACGATTGGCCCGTGCCTCAGAACGTCAAACAGCTGCGACAATGGTTGGGTCTGGCCAATTACTTGCACAAGTACACGCGCAATTATGCAGCGCTGGTGCAGCCTCTCACACAACTGCTGAAGAAAGACGTCGATTGGAAGTGGTCTGATGATCACCAAGCGGCATTCGAAGAAGTCAAGAGGAGTCTTCGTGAGGCTCCTGTGTTGGCTCTTCCGGATCACGACAAGCCGTTCCACGTCGTCTGTGATGCAAGCGACTATGCCATCGGTTGCGCTTTGATGCAACACGATGATGAGGGTCGAGAGCGAGTTGTTTCGTATCAATCACGACAACTCCGACCCGCAGAACGGAACTACCCAGTGCATGACAAGGAACTTCTTGCGATGAAGTATTCCTTAGTCAAGTTCCGTGTCTACTTGCTTGGCGAGGAACGCTTTGCGATCTACACAGATCATGCGTCGCTGCGGACTGCAGTGAAGACTCCTCACTTGTCCCAAAGAATGGCGAGATGGCTCTCCTTCTTTGCGGAGTACAACTTTGTTGTGCACTACAAGCCAGGCAAGATGAACATCTTGGCCGACGCTTTATCAAGACGTCCGGACTACGATCCCAAGACCAAGAATGAGGATCCGGACGAAGCGTGTCGTCTCTGTGAAGATGTTCAAGCAGTTGCTGTTCAAGCTGCGACTACAGTGCGTGAAGACATTGTCGAGGGTTACAAGTCTGACGAGACCTGTCAGGACTTGCTCAAGTATTTCAAGGACCCTTCCGACAAGGCACTGCAAGGTCTGCCAGCACGAACAAGGTCGCGCGTCCACCGCTTCCACGTACGCAATGGGTTGCTGTACTACGCGGTTGAGGACGGGGATTCAGCACGAGTTGTTGTTCCCAGCGATGAAGGTGTGCGTCATCGACTCTTGTACGAGTATCATGACAGCCCTTCTGGTGGCCATCTCGGACGTGAGAAGACGTTTCTCAGTCTTTCTCGAGATTACTACTGGCCACACATGTACAAGTGGGTTCGCAAGTACGTGAGGACGTGCGAGATCTGCCAACGAGTGAAGCCTTCCGGTTCCACTCAGGCCCCACTTCGTTCATTGCCTGTCCCTCAGGACAGTTGGAGGTCCGTGAGTATGGATTTCATATTCGGACTTCCAAGGGACAAACACGGCAGGAATGGCATCCTGGTGTTTGTGGACCGATTCAGCAAGATGGTCCATCTTGCGCCTGTTTCGGACAAGATCTCAGCCGAGAAGACAGCGAAGGTCTTCCTCGATGTGGTATTCCGTTTGCACGGTTTGCCAACTGAGATTGTGTCAGACCGCGACACCCGTTTCACGTCGAAGTTTTGGCGTGCACTGTTCGGACTATTGGGCACCCAGTTGTCCATGTCAACAGCGGCACATCCAGAAACGGACGGTCAAACAGAGCGTGTGAATCGAGTCCTCGAGGACGTTTTGCGAAGTTACGCTACGTCATTCAAAGAGTGGAGCGAGTTTCTCCCTCTTTGCGAGTTTGCGTTGAACAATTCCACGCATGTCTCGACGGGTCATTCCCCATTCTTCGTGAACTACGGTCTCCATCCGAGAGTACCAGCTTCACTAGTGGGTGAGGTCTCTACCTTAAGTGGGGGAGGGACTACGGCTCCTGGCAATTCGCCGCAGTCGTTTGACCTAAATGCTGCTTCCGAGCTCAAAGCCAACTTTGACTCGATGGAACCTTTGACCGACATGAAGAGTCGTGATAAGCAGCAGCTCGATGAGTTTATCGAGAAGAGACAAGTGATCGTGCGGTATGTTCGAGACGCAATCGCCAAGGCTCAGGATCTGCAAAAGCAACAAGCAGACAAGAGTGGAAGGAAGAACAAGCAATCGTACAGGACCAATGATCTTGTCTTGCTTAGTACGGCAAACCTGCCTGAACATGCAGTGTCCAACTTGGGAAGTTCGAAACTTCTACCAAGGTTCATCGGACCGTTCACGGTGGTGAAATGCAATGGCGATGCCTACACCCTAGACATCCCTACAAGCATGCGTCTACACCCGACGTTTTACGTGGGTAGACTGAAGCCTTACCTTCCGAGTGGGTCAGCCGACCCTAATGAGCCCTGCGCGGATGATCCAAGCGATCCTGAAGTTGCTCCACTTGAGCACGAAGAGTTTGCAACTCATCGTCATGGAGCTTCTTCTCGGCATAAAGGCGCTGAAGCACGTCGTAGGATTCATCCTTCACAGCTTCCAGCACACGAAGGCGAGACTGGTACTCCTTCCGAAGTACCTCGAGCAGAGCCCCTGCTTCCGCCACGGAACGCAGAAGACGCTCTTGGAAGGCCTCACGGGTCTTCTCAGCCTTCTGGAGTCGCACGAGTTCACCATGAACTTGATCGATCCGATGATCGATTCGAGACTCCATTGCCGACAACTGGGTTTGACCATCGGTCAGCAAGTCAATCGTTGACTCCTGACCCTTCAGCTGGTCATCGAGGCTTTCGCACCGGTCTTGAAGAACCGTGTGGCGAACTTCCAGCGCCTCGATCCGAACGCGATGAGCACTCTTCCACTTCCAGAGCCGCTCGATCGTTTTCGCGTTCAGCCCCACCTCCTCTGATTGATCATCAGGGAGTGCGTCGATGGATCGTGGAGTCGATTGTTGGTCACGAAGACCGACAGACTCGCGGGAAGAAGCGGTTGACTCGTCAACGCTTCTATCGAGTTCGGTGGCGCGGCTATCCACCGAGTTCGGACACGTGGGAATCGAAGCAGACTCTCGAGTCTGATGTTCCCGACGTGGTTCGCAGCTACGAGGCAAGCTTGTAGCGTCGCGAGAGACGCTGCCGCGACGAAGGCCATGGGCTGCCTTGTCGTGACTTGGAGTTTTGCTGAGCAAACGCTCCATCTTGCCCTCGTTCTCAAGGCGAGCGAACGATCGCCATGAGTCCGCTTTCGCTGCGAAGGGTTGGTCCGGATCATCACGGTTGTTGATCCGACGCCAACGGAAGAACCGTTCCTTGTAGAACTCAGTGTCTCCCACCCGATGGCGGATGAGAGTCACATCGTAGAGTTCTGGAGCTCGACGCTGGTGCTTGCGCACAGCGGGTTCTTCGAGAGAGGCTTGGTCACTTGAGCGCTTCATCGCGAATCGCAAAGTGAGCCGAAGCCAACCCAAAGAAGAGCGAGTGATCGCTACTTTAAGGGGGGGATGATGTAATGGGCCTATCCAATAGTGCCATTACATGGCGATGTCCAATTACGGATTAGTGATTCTCACTAATTGTTTTGGATCGCCAGGTGTCATAGATATAATCCCTGATTCATGTCTACACACCGACACTCACGGAGTAATCATTGATTACGTCCACACGGAATGTTCTCGAACATTCTCGAGTGTTCTCTGCCTGCGCACATGTCTTTGCGCACGGTGATGGTTCCTGCTGGGAAACTATCTGTTGACGAAGCCGACGTGTCATTGTGGGTACAATGTTGTTGATATCAGCCAATCACAACTCCCCGTACACAGAAGATTCTTCGGAGAAGAATCTCAAGTTCAAGTTCAAGTTTCTCCTTGAAGTTCAAGTTCAAGTGAGAATATTCTTCACGCTCAGCTTCAAGCTCAACCTGATTCAACCCAAGGTTTATTCTGCATTTGTAGGGTGATTGCATTTAACCCCATAGGACTCTAGGGAGAGGTTTCAGGAACCATAAGCTCATTTCAATTCAGTTGCAAATTTGCCGTCTTCTGCTCAAGTCTCCTACTCACTCTTCTCCTCCCTCTTCGTCCCTCCAAGTCGGGACTCTGCCAAGTCTTCCTCATCAGCGCAAGCGTGTGTGCCGTGTTATCGGGAACTGTGTAAACAGCGTCCCGTTACAAATGGGCCTATCCAATAGTGCCATTACATGGCGATGTCCAATTACGGATTAGTGATTCCCACTAATTGTTTTGGATCGCCAGGTGTCATAGACATGATCCCTGATTCATGTCTACACACCGACACTCACGGAGTAATCATTGATTACGTCCGCACGGAATGTTCTCGAACATTCTCGAGTGTTCTCTGCCTGCGCACATGTCTTTGCGCACGGTGATGGTTCCTGCTGGGAAACTATCTGTTGACGAAGCCGACGTGTCATTGTGGGTACAATGTTGTTGATATCAGCCAATCACAACTCCCCGTACACAGAAGATTCTTCGGAGAAGAATCTCAAGTTCAAGTTCAAGTTTCTCCTTGAAGTTCAAGTTCAAGTGAGAATATTCTTCACGCTCAGCTTCAAGCTCAACCTGATTCAACCCAAGGTTTATTCTGCATTTGTAGGGTGATTGCATTTAACCCCATAGGACTCTAGGGAGAGGTTTCAGGAACCATAAGCTCATTTCAATTCAGTTGCAAATTTGCCGTCTTCTGCTCAAGTCTCCTACTCACTCTTCTCCTCCCTCTTCGTCCCTCCAAGTCGGGACTCTGCCAAGCCTTCCTCTACAGCGCAAGCGTGTGTGCCGTGTTATCGGGAACTGTCGTTGACAGCGTCCCGTTACACCTGGTAGCACTTCGTGGTCCTTTCAGCGACCAAGCCAAGAGGGACAGCCGAAGAGCGTGAGCACTTCGAGATCCCTGTTCAAGCGAAGGATTGTCAAAGCGGCGTTGCCCTTTGTACATCCTTAGTCAAGACTCTCCCTGTCTGCGGATCAGACATCGGAAGGGATGGAGACTCCGGCGAGTATGTTGCCCGACGAGACCGTGACCCTGACGAATGAGCAGTTTCCTCATCTGTCGGAGCACGAGTGGGCAGCACTCGAACGGATGCGCATTGTCATCGGAGAGGCAGCTGTGATCACGTTGTTGAGATCAGCTACTCCGGATGAACAGAAGAACGCGGCAGTGAGCTTCATGCACCATGAGGTCATGGACTCTCGTCGACAGCCCGCAACTCCTGTTTCGACCATGAGAGTGACGCCTCTGAAGCTCAACGTGTCTCCGTACCGCGGCGGAGAGAACGAACCTCTCGCAAGATGGTTCGTCGAGCTGGATGCAGCTATCGTTGCACGACAGCTTCGGGACCCAGAGCAGCAAGTGTTGTTCTCGATGTCCAACCTTGCGGGTCGAGCCAAGAGTTGGGCGTTTGGGAAGCGTTTAGCGGATGTCAACTGCTTCTACAACCTCGACGACTTCAAGCGTGAGTTGAAGCGCGCGTTTGAGCCTCCGCAGAGCGAGTTTCGCGCTCGTGCCGAGTTCCTTAAGCTTCGACAAGGACGCCAAGACCTCCACACGTATGCTCAACGTGCACGATTCCTCGTGTCAAGCATCGTGGAGCAGCCGATTGACGTAGCAACGCAAGTTGTCACGTTCATGGCGGGACTGGACGATGGACCGATCAGGAACCAACTCTTCCGCGAGTATCCTGATTCGCTGGACCAAGCTATCGAGAGGGCGATGCAAGAAGAATTCAGCATCAAGCAAGCCAAGTTTGGTGGTCCGATTTCACGTCAAGTTCGTGTGTCGTCGCCGACGAATGATGGACCAGAGCCGATGGATCTGTCGTACGTCCAACAAACCAACAATGTGGGACCTCGCAACGATGTGAAGTGTTTCCGTTGCGGGAAGCTGGGTCACTTCGCTCGGAACTGCAAAGTGTCATTGCCACCTGGGCAAGAGACACAGGGATCGCGATTCAACGCGAGCGGCAGACGATTTGCTGGCCGCCGGTTCGATCGTTCCCGAGGGTCAAAAAACGGGAACAACCAGTAGGGGCGGGGCTCCCTACTGGGCCCGACAAGAGGACTGTGGACATTGTGGAGACACAGGACTCTGGCCCCGATGTGCATCATGCACATGCAGTTTCCACTAAGAGTGATGGCAGTGTCGATCAGAGGTCCTCTCTGATCATACACCAAGTCCATGTGGATGGTATTGCAACGCCTCTACGTGCTTTGGTTGACACTGGTGCGTCGAACAACTTTGTTCGAGCAAACGTCGTGATCGGGAGTGATGTGGCTCCACCCGATACGACGAACGAGATGGTGATTAGGTTGGCCAACGGGTCGACTGTGAAGATGCCGAAGCGAACCGTTCGCTTGGCAATGACGTTTGAAGATTTCCGAGGCGAGGACGAGTTCATTCTCCTCGATCTCGATGCCAAGTTTGATCTCATCTTGGGAATGCCGTGGCTGAAGCGTTACCAACCCCGCATTGACTGGATGAAGATGAAGATCTCCGTTGACAAGTCATGCCACGAGGCAGACTTGAATTGTGCGATAACGGATGAAGTGATATGGGCATATGCGTCTGTCGAAGATGCATCGTCGAATGAGACTCAGGAGTGCGATGGCCCCTCAATCTCACAAGACCAGCCCGCGACGATGAATGGAGGTGGAGCAGTCAGGCGCCAGAAAAAGACTGTCTCCTTTGCCAAGGACATTGAAGAAATCCGTCCTGGCGTGAAGTTACAAGACCGAAAGAAGACCGACGTCAAGAGTTTTCCGTCATCCGGCATCCCTGATCAAGATGCAAGTCAAGATGATGAAGGTGGTGACCCACAGAGAGGCACTACACACAGTTATGCGGACGTCGTGGTCTACGGTGAAGAGGGTGACAGCATGGAATTGCGTCACATCCAAGTGGAAAATCCTCCAAGTTCCGTCGAAGATTTGGTTTCCTTGCCTATGATGAGCAAGAAGGCGCTTAGGCGTAGCCTGGCGAAAGGCGAAATTTCGCAGCTTTGTGCGATCGTCGAAGCGATTGACAAAGACTCCGTCAACGCAGCATCAGCTGTGGATGCGACCGACGCGTTGATCGGAAAGACACGGAAGGAAAGGTTCGAGGAGCAGTCATTGGATGCCCTCAAGACGAACCCCGTGTGGAAGCTTGTTCGGGAGTTTGAAGATATCTTCCCCGACAAGATGCCGGACGAACTGCCATTTGACAGAGGCATTCGTCACGAGATTGATGTACTTCCTGGCACGAAGTACTGCATCACAAGACAGTGGCCGTTGCCGAAGGAACAAGTCGATGCGATCGATGAGTTCTTCGCACAACGTGCAAAGGCTGGTCACGTGCGAGAGAGCAAGTCTCCGCATTGCAGCCCCACTTTCTGTGTGAAGAAGGCGACTGGCGGGTGGCGTATCGTTCATGCTTTCAACAAGCTGAACGACGCGACCATTCCTGCTCAGACACCGGTTCCACGCAAGGATATGATCCTTGATGGAATGGTTGGCAGTACGGTCTTCAGCGCCATCGATCTGAAGGATGGATTCTATCAGATTCGGATGCGTGAAGATGACGTACCACTAACCGCAGTGAGTACCCCGAGTGGTATGCTGTGGGAATGGTTAGTGATGCCACAAGGACTGAAGAATGCGCCTGCGACTTTCAATCGCATGGTCACGAATGTTCTTCGTCCGCTGCGAGCATTCGCACCGAGCTACTTTGACGATATTTTCGTTCATAGTAAGGCGGTTGGTGGAAAGTCCGACGTCGATGTTCATTTGGATCATCTTCGCCGTGTCTTTGAGGTCATGCGAGAGAACAAGCTCTACGCTAACCTGAAGAAGTGTGTCTTCTTCTCACCAGAGATACCCGTACTCGGTTGCTTTGTTGGCAAGAACGGTGTTCGAGTTGACCCCGAGAAGGTCAAAGCTATTGACGATTGGCCCGTGCCTCAGAACGTCAAACAGCTGCGACAATGGTTGGGTCTGGCCAATTACTTGCACAAGTACACGCGCAATTATGCAGCGCTGGTGCAGCCTCTCACACAACTGCTGAAGAAAGACGTCGATTGGAAGTGGTCTGATGATCACCAAGCGGCATTCGAAGAAGTCAAGAGGAGTCTTCGTGAAGCTCCTGTGTTGGCTCTTCCGGATCACGACAAGCCGTTCCACGTCGTCTGTGATGCAAGCGACTATGCCATCGGTTGCGCTTTGATGCAGCACGATGATGAGGGTCGAGAGCGAGTTGTCTCGTATCAATCACGACAACTCCGACCCGCAGAACGGAACTACCCAGTGCATGACAAGGAACTTCTTGCGATGAAGTATTCCTTAGTCAAGTTCCGTGTCTACTTGCTTGGCGAGGAACGCTTTGCGATCTACACAGATCATGCGTCGCTGCGGACTGCAGTGAAGACTCCTCACTTGTCCCAAAGAATGGCGAGATGGCTCTCCTTCTTTGCGGAGTACAACTTTGTTGTGCACTACAAGCCAGGCAAGATGAACATCTTGGCCGACGCTTTATCAAGACGTCCGGACTACGATCCCAAGACCAAGAATGAGGATCCGGACGAAGCGTGTCGTCTCTGTGAAGATGTTCAAGCAGTTGCTGTTCAAGCTGCGACTACAGTGCGTGAAGACATTGTCGAGGGTTACAAGTCTGACGAGACCTGTCAGGACTTGCTCAAGTATTTCAAGGACCCTTCCGACAAGGCACTGCAAGGTCTGCCAGCACGAACAAGGTCGCGCGTCCACCGCTTCCACGTACGCAATGGGTTGCTGTACTACGCGGTTGAGGACGGGGATTCAGCACGAGTTGTTGTTCCCAGCGATGAAGGTGTGCGTCATCGACTCTTGTACGAGTATCATGACAGCCCTTCTGGTGGCCATCTCGGACGTGAGAAGACGTTTCTCAGTCTTTCTCGAGATTACTACTGGCCACACATGTACAAGTGGGTTCGCAAGTACGTGAGGACGTGCGAGATCTGCCAACGAGTGAAGCCTTCCGGTTCCACTCAGGCCCCACTTCGTTCATTGCCTGTCCCTCAGGACAGTTGGAGGTCCGTGAGTATGGATTTCATATTCGGACTTCCAAGGGACAAACACGGCAGGAATGGCATCCTGGTGTTTGTGGACCGATTCAGCAAGATGGTCCATCTTGCGCCTGTTTCGGACAAGATCTCAGCCGAGAAGACAGCGAAGGTCTTCCTCGATGTGGTATTCCGTTTGCACGGTTTGCCAACTGAGATTGTGTCAGACCGCGACACCCGTTTCACGTCGAAGTTTTGGCGTGCACTGTTCGGACTATTGGGCACCCAGTTGTCCATGTCAACAGCGGCACATCCAGAAACGGACGGTCAAACAGAGCGTGTGAATCGAGTCCTCGAAGACGTGTTGCGAAGTTACGCTACGTCATTCAAAGAGTGGAGCGAGTTTCTCCCTCTTTGCGAGTTTGCGTTGAACAATTCCACGCATGTCTCGACGGGTCATTCCCCATTCTTCGTGAACTACGGTCTCCATCCGAGAGTACCAGCTTCACTAGTGGGTGAGGTCTCTACCTTAAGTGGGGGAGGGACTACGGCTCCTGGCAATTCGCCGCAGTCGTTTGACCTAAATGCTGCTTCCGAGCTCAAAGCCAACTTTGACTCGATGGAACCTTTGACCGACATGAAGAGTCGTGATAAGCAGCAGCTCGATGAGTTCATCGAGAAGAGACAAGTGATCGTGCGGTATGTTCGAGACGCAATCGCCAAGGCTCAGGATCTGCAAAAGCAACAAGCAGACAAGAGTGGAAGGAAGAACAAGCAATCGTACAGGATCAATGATCTTGTCTTGCTTAGTACGGCAAACCTGCCTGAACATGCAGTGTCCAACTTGGGAAGTTCGAAACTTCTACCAAGGTTCATCGGACCGTTCACGGTGGTGAAATGCAATGGCGATGCCTACACCCTAGACATCCCTACAAGCATGCGTCTACACCCGACGTTTTACGTGGGTAGACTGAAGCCTTACCTTCCGAGTGGGTCAGCCGACCCTAATGAGCCCTGCGCGGATGATCCAAGCGATCCTGAAGTTGCTCCACTTGAGCACGAAGAGTTTGCAACTCATCGTCATGGAGCTTCTTCTCGGCATAAAGGCGCTGAAGCACGTCGTAGGATTCATCCTTCACAGCTTCCAGCACACGAAGGCGAGACTGGTACTCCTTCCGAAGTACCTCGAGCAGAGCCCCTGCTTCCGCCACGGAACGCAGAAGACGCTCTTGGAAGGCCTCACGGGTCTTCTCAGCCTTCTGGAGTCGCACGAGTTCACCATGAACTTGATCGATCCGATGATCGATTCGAGACTCCATTGCCGACAACTGGGTTTGACCATCGGTCAGCAAGTCAATCGTTGACTCCTGACCCTTCAGCTGGTCATCGAGGCTTTCGCACCGGTCTTGAAGAACCGCGTGGCGAACTTCCAGCGCCTCGATCCGAACGCGATGAGCACTCTTCCACTTCCAGAGCCGCTCGATCGTTTTCGCGTTCAGCCCCACCTCCTCTGATTGATCATCAGGGAGTGCGTCGATGGATCATGGAGTCGATTGTTGGTCACGAAGACCGACAGACTCGCGGGAAGAAGCGGTTGACTCGTCAACGCTTCTATCGAGTTCGGTGGCGCGGCTATCCACCGAGTTCGGACACGTGGGAATCGAAGCAGACTCTCGAGTCTGATGTTCCCGACGTGGTTCGCAGCTACGAGGCAAGCTTGTAGCGTCGCGAGAGACGCTGCCGCGACGAAGGCCATGGGCTGCCTTGTCGTGACTTGGAGTCTTGCTGAGCAAGCGCTCCATCTTGCCCTCGTTCTCAAGGCGAGCGAATGATCGCCATGAGTCCGCTTTCGCTGCGAAGGGTTGGTCCGGATCATCACGGTTGTTGATCCGACGCCAACGGAAGAACCGTTCCTTGTAGAACTCAGTGTCTCCCACCCGATGGCGGATGAGAGTCACATCGTAGAGTTCTGGAGCTCGACGCTGGTGCTTGCGCACAGCGGGTTCTTCGAGAGAGGCTTGGTCACTTGAGCACTTCATCGCGAATCGCAAAGTGAGCCGAAGCCAACCCAAAGAAGAGCGAGTGATCGCTACTTTAAGGGGGGGATGATGTAATGGGCCTATCCAATAGTGCCATTACATGGCGATGTCCAATTACGGATTAGTGATTCCCACTAATTGTTTTGGATCGCCAGGTGTCATAGACATGATCCCTGATTCATGTCTACACACCGACACTCACGGAGTAATCATTGATTACGTCCGCACGGAATGTTCTCGAACATTCTCGAGTGTTCTCTGCCTGCGCACATGTCTTTGCGCACGGTGATGGTTCCTGCTGGGAAACTATCTGTTGACGAAGCCGACGTGTCATTGTGGGTACAATGTTGTTGATATCAGCCAATCACAACTCCCCGTACACAGAAGATTCTTCGGAGAAGAATCTCAAGTTCAAGTTCAAGTTTCTCCTTGAAGTTCAAGTTCAAGTGAGAATATTCTTCACGCTCAGCTTCAAGCTCAACCTGATTCAACCCAAGGTTTATTCTGCATTTGTAGGGTGATTGCATTTAACCCCATAGGACTCTAGGGAGAGGTTTCAGGAACCATAAGCTCATTTCAATTCAGTTGCAAATTTGCCGTCTTCTGCTCAAGTCTCCTACTCACTCTTCTCCTCCCTCTTCGTCCCTCCAAGTCGGGACTCTGCCAAGCCTTCCTCTACAGCGCAAGCGTGTGTGCCGTGTTATCGGGAACTGTCGTTGACAGCGTCCCGTTACAGACATGCAGCAAGAAAACCAAGAAAAAACAAAAGGACGGCTCGCGCTGGAGAGTTCGGAAGCTCTCGCGCACCCCAAGGAGTCACAAGGCTATCCAGAATCCGAGTTCAGAAGCCTTGCCGACTCTGGAGCCATGGTTGCCTCCGGGATACAGCCCCCAGGAGCTGATCCATTCGACTTCCCTCTCGGGGCGACCTCAATCATTCCAACTTTGCCCCAGGTTCCTCGAGAGATGCTGTTTCAGCAGTCCCTGACGGCTCGTCCGACGAATCAAGTGAATTCGGACGCTCCGACACACTCTGCGTCACAATTGACGACCCAAGCATCTGAAAGTGTGATTCCTGCTTGGAATTGGGGCTATGTAGCTCCCTCTGAGGCGTCATCAATTGAAGTTGTGGTCTGTGAGGTCGACCGAGTTTATTTCTCCCACGACCAGATGACTGAATACGTAAATCAGCAACTGGAACAATGGAATGCCACTTCACCTGGACCACAGCCTCTTCGAGATCCCGCATATCCTCCTGCAGTGGATCCTCAGCTGATGGACCGTTGGGTGACGATTGCTACGCATCTGGATGCATATTTGAGGTCACGGCTCCAACCTGAGCAAGCTTCCTGGCTCCAAGTGCTGCAAATTCGTCACGGATGCCTGCCGATGGTCTCGAATATGGCCATCTTTGACATTCCACTGGATGCATACCAACCGGCAGAGAGAGTCGCGTTGCTACAGACCGCCCTGGAGGAAGCAGGGTATGAATTCAGCAATGTGGCCTCAAGATGGAATGTCATGACCGCTACTCGTGATCTCGCATCTGAATTGGTCTCAGCTGAGATTCGGTCGATATTTTTACTACTCCAAGAGATGATGGAAGCGTGGCGTGACGCTGCATTGCATCTGCCATGCTCATTCAGACCTCTTGAACGACCATTTGTCCACGTGGACAACCTCGAAGACGTGGAAATGATGGAGATGGACTCGGAAGGAGACATTCTGATGCTCGAAGGAGTCCGAGAGCATCTTACAGCGGATGTTATCCTGCGTCTGAAGACAGTACGTCAGAGAGAGTCCACGAGCTCGACTAGCAGCACCGAACGCCTCCCCTTGAAGCGACTGAGACAGATTGGCGAATCTGCGTCAACTCCCAGTAGCCTCAGCTTCAGGATGGCATCTTCGGAGTCGGGATCTATGGAGGAAAGCAAGGGCGACTCCCCGAGCCAAAGAAATTCTGGACACTCTTCGGATCAGAGCATGTCAAGTGCAACGAGTTCCGAGTGTGTTCCTCCACCCTCAGGAATCATGGTGATGTCGGCTCAGGCGGTCCCAGTAGCTCCAGTCCAACCTGTTGGAGCAATGGCAACTATCCAAATTAAGGAAACGACGAATCCGCCAAGTGGCCAGCCTCGATCTTCAGGAAGTCCGATTCCAACGGTTCAACCGCGACTGGCGAGCTCGTTACGTCAAAGCATTAACATGGAAACGAGACCGACAGTGCCGTCTGCACCACAAACGAATGTGGATCCTGTTATACGGCAAATGGAATTTCTCCGAGCTCAAGCGGATGCCGTGAAAAGAGCCCTGGAGCAGGAACGACAGCAACGACTCGACGACGCGAAGCGATTTAAGGAAGAAAAGCTTCGTCAGATTGCTGAGGAGCAAACACGTCTGAATCAACTGGCTGCGAGTCAGCTGACTGGACAACAGCGTCAAGAAGCTCTCCAAAAGGCAGTTCAAATCCAGCAGCAGAACGAATTTCAGCAGCGCCTTCAGAACACTCAAGTACAACACGCTCAGGCGAAAGCCTTGAGTGACGAAGATAAAGAGCGACAGATCGCCGAAATTAGGCGCGAAGAAGCTGCGAAGTTCATCGCCGCTCAAGCTGAGTGGGAGCGAGAAAAGCAAGAGCTCATTCAGAGCTATGAAAACAGAGAACATCAGACACAGGCGATGTTTCAAGTGCACAATGACCAGATGGAGGAAGAACTGCGAGTGTCAGCAGAAGATCATGCTGCTGCGAGACAGCAATGGGAGGTGGATCAGCAAGAGATACTTGAAGCTCAACGTAAGGGCTACGAGGAACGAGAGGGTATGTATCAACAGCAGATCTACACCCTGAAGAACCAAGCTGCGACCATTAAGAACCCACAAGTCCCTCAGAAGCAAATGACAAACGCAGTGACTCCAACGAAATTTCCTGTGTCGACATTTAATTCGGTGAAGTCGGAACCTACGACAACTCGTCAATCTCAGCCACCAAAACCAGGAAATTCGCAGAGAGGCAGCTCAGGAACGCCGCCAAGGAACTCGGGACCTCCCGGATTCTCGTCCGGATTTGGTTTTGGGGCGTGGCCTCCGAATAATCCTCCGTTACCTCCGGATCCACCACGAGATACTCAGATGAAGATCAAGGCTGAGAAAACTGAAGCCAAGGCGACCACCCAGACAGTTACGGTGCGGATGATGATGCCCTACAATTCCATTCCAGTGTTCGACGGCTCTGGAAGTTTGGCTGAGCGCAAGAAGTGGTGGAACCAGTTCACGTACTCAGCGGAAGCGTGCTCATGGACGGCTGATGAGAAGGCCAGACAAATGATGAGGTGGCTGGAAGGCAGCGCCAAAGCGTGGTATCAACAGCTCGACAAAAGCACCCAGCAATCATGGAAGAGCCTCTCGCAAGCTTTCAGAGAGCAATTCTGTCGTACTTCGGACTCAGCTATGGAACACTACCTCGAATTGAGACCGAGAGCAAAGGAGAAGCCTCTCCAATATTTGTGGCGACTGAATGCAGCCGCTGGAAAAGCTGGCGAAGACATTCACAACAAAGATGTCCGAAAGCGTCACATCAAGAGGTTCCTCCAGAAAGCGCCTGATCGCCCCATGATGTTGAACCTTGCGAGTCACACATTTGATTCTATGAAAGACTTTGAAGATGCGTTGAAGTATCTCCAAGATGTGACTCATGAGGAAGAACGTGGTGAAATTGATGATCTCTTCCAGAATGACACGAAGAAATCGGTGCACTTCCCCAAGACTGAATTTCAAACGGGGCGTTATCGTCCACAAGGAACATTGGAGGAGCGTCAGCGCGCCAAAGTACACTACGCTGAAAGTCAGCCGGCATCAGATGAGGAAGAACAAGAAGACTCAGCCCAAGAGGCTGATCTACAAGAAGATTCTGATGTGGTGTATGCAGCGCAGGCCAGACCATCGTGGGCTCAAAGCTCTGCGAACACGGGGCGACCGATACTATCTCGAGAGTCATACATGAAACCCCGTGAACCGCCACGAGCTGCTCAATCTGAAATTCCACGCCAAGCGTGTTCGAAGTGCAACCGAACGGGTCATAGACCGGATGAATGCTGGAAAGACATCCACTGTGACTATTGCAACGGATTTGGACATCCGGCAGACAAGTGCTACCGCAAGAAGGTATTGTGTTCGGTTTGCGCCCAAGCCCATCCAGCGGGAAGCTGCCCCAAGATGGAAGAACTGTATGCCATGCTACGGGAGAGGAAGACTCTGAATGAAATACCAAAGAAGGACCTTGAGAGTCTCCCGAACCCCGGCAATTCCACCAACATGCCCTCGTCAAACTAGGACGCTCGCCAGATCAGGGTCTGGTGCGTGTCGAGCGGAAATCCCTAGTTATGAGTGTGTTTGCGTATGTGGGTCCGATGATGACTGCGAGACATGGACTCTCTAAGGGCAAAAATGCATGTATTTCACAAGAACTTGGCCCTTCACATTCCGAAGCCTCCTGTTACGCTGCCATGGTAGAGGATTCTGATTGGACTCCTCGAATGGAACTCCAACCTGGACAGCGAATGGGCTGGTGGGAAGAAAATGAGGCCGATGATCAACATCACATGGTAGCTCTGGTCAGAGGTGCCGTGAATGATGAGCCAACAGTGATTATGTTAGATACTGGAGCCACAACGAGCATTGTGAGTCAAGACTTTGCACGCAAGTTCAGACTCAAGCTTCGTTTTGGACAGAAGTTGGCTGTGAAAGGCATGGGTGGAGTGACGACATACGTAATTGCCAAAGCAAAGGTGAAAATCACCCTCGGGGCAAGATTGGTGTATGAAATGGAAGTATGGATCGGGAACATCGGAGAAGGAACGAATTGTCTTCTCGGGATGAATTTCATGTACGCAGCTGGTGTACGAATTTGCGTCCGTGAAGGAGCGGTGGAGTTACCAGATGAAGAACGAGTTCTCTTGGTTGGAGGACCCTCAGAACCCTCAGTTGGACGTGAATACGCAATTTCTCCAAGTCATCCAGACTGGCTGGCCCCAGGACAGAGCATGACAGTCCGTCTGAACAAGCAATTTCAGGAGGCTCTGGGGCAAGAACTGGATTTATGGCTGGGCCGCGGAGACAAATGGGTGACACAAGTAAACTGGGGAAAACACAAACAGCCTGTGTCAATTCGAGTGGTGAATATCTCTCTGATTGATTGGGTCCCTTTGTCCCCTCACACGGTTGTCGCCTCGCTGGTAGCGTATGGACACGTACCTCGCGTCAAAGGACGATTTGCGAGACCGAACTCCATGAAGGCAGCGGAATGGAAGATGCTGATTTATGAAAATACTCCGTCCACTGAGACCAGATTGAATCGCGAAGCAGAAGAAGACGATATCGTCTGGGAACCATCAGTATTGACTCCAAGAAGACCAGCACCAACAAAAATCCAGCTCAGGACTGGCGAAGTCCGAGATATATCTCGTCGACCTCCAGGGGTCCCTGAGAGGGCAACTGATACGTCAGATCAGACTCCTTTGGAGCAAGTATATGCAGTTTGTGAACCTGCTTCTCCTGTTCGATCTGAAAGCGTCAGAAACCCTTTATTAATCGATTTTCATCGAGAGAAATCGACGAATTTGGCACAGAACCACACTACGGTGATGTCAGCCGAAGGCAATCAGCCTAGGACTCATGAAGATCCAACAGTATTTTACCGAGAAGGCGATGATGCTATTTTACTGCATGAGCTCAGAGATCAGCTAGCTACGCTCCCTGAAATTACAGATTTGCATCCGGAATTGGACATTGAGAAGGCTGACGTAGGCACACCTGGAGTGACAACACCTGCCGAAGAGCAGCAAATCAGAAACATCCTGAGGAAGCATCAGAAAGCCTTTCTGGGAGAAGGAAATGCACTTCCGCCTCCGGCTCGGGGCGTGTACTGCGACTTAGACGTGAAAAATGCAAAGCCGATTGCTCAACGAGCTCGACGAGTACCCCCGCAGTATTTACAGCAGGTGTATGTGCTTCTGAAGCGCCTTCTCGAGAGTGGACTTATTGAATTCTCGAGTTCACAGTGGGCATCACCTATTGTGATCGTGCTCAAGAAGAACAAAGTCGACATCAGACTCTGCATCGACTACAGGCTAGTGAATCAGCTCCTAGAGCTTGATTTATATCCGATGCCCATGATCGATGATCTTCTTGACAATTTCTCAGCAGCACAATGGTTTATGAGCTTGGATATGGCCTCTGGATTTTGGGCAATTCCCCTTACCGAAAGAGCCAAGGAGATATCAGCATTTATTTGTCCGCTGGGCCATTTTCAGTGGACCAGGATGCCATTCGGTCTGAAGAATGCCCCTCTTGTGTATCAGCGGATGCTAGACAATTGCTTGTGGGGATTTGTGCGATTGCCGCCCGAGCTAGAGCAAGATGTGGACCCGGATGTCCGAGAACATTATCAAATTGAGGAAAATCTTGAGCGGCTCACCGAAGCCATGGAAGAAGACAATCCTCAGAACCCGCTCACAGTCTTCGATCTGAATCGACCCGCATTGAGCAACATGGGCCCAGTTCTAGGGCGAAGCAGTTACATCGATGACGTCGCTTACGGTGCAGTCACATGGAATGAGCTCTGTGAGAAATTGGACGAGCTGCTATTCCGTCTCAGGTACTGGCGAATCTCTGTGAGCATGCCCAAGAGCTCATTTGGCAAGCACGAGGTAGATTTCCTCTCTCACAAGGTGAGCAACGAAGGAATCAAAGCCACACCCAAGAATGTCCAGAAGCTTAGGGAGATGCCGTTCCCGACAACTCTTAAGGGAGTGCAATCGTTCCTGGGAAGCATCAATTACTATGCGAAATTCATCGAAGGTCTTCCCATGATTGCATCTGCTCTCTACGAGCTGACGGACTCACAGGTCACTCATGGTGAAGTCCCTGAGAAGGCAAAGATCGCGTTCGAGATGCTGAAAGAGCGAATCACCTCCATGCCGTTGTTACGACATGCTGAGAGATCCAAGTCATTCTCCGTGATTGTGCATGCCAACAAGTGGGCCATCAGCGCAGTCATCGCCCAAGAACATGACGGAAAGCTCTTTCCAATACGTTTCACGGGGCGTGTATTACATGACGCCGAACTGAATTACCCTCTTGCGGAGAAGGAAATCCTCGCGCTCCTCAGAGCACTCGAAGTTTACATGACGATGTTGGTTGGCCAGAGCCTCAAAGTGTACACCAGGTACACGACCATGAGTTGGCTCTTTAAGTCCAAATCCATGAAAGGACGATGTCATCAGTGGGCTACGATTCTCTCACCCTGGACGATTGAGGTGATTCAGGCTCAGAAGGACGAGGAAGGTCTGGCAGCATTGCTTTGTGCGAGTATCACTCCAAGGGAACACCTGGACCAGGCAGTAGCAGAGCTGGAACCTCAGAAATCGCTAAAGCAGGTGGCTCCGCCGATCAGCGTTGAGATGCTGGAGGCAGACTACCAGGGATGGGTTCTCAGCTTTGATGGAGCAGCCAAATTGAAAACCAACGTCGGAAGCGCTGGATACGTGCTGTGGAAACTCCCAGAGTGGACAATCGTGGAGGCACGAGGCGATTTTCTGACAGGCGAGGAAATTACGGTGAACTTGGCTGAATATACAGGACTCCTGCATGGTCTCAGGCTTGCATTGGAGCACGGAATCCGAGAACTGGTCGTGATCGGAGATTCTCGACTAGCAGTGCAACAAGCACAAGGGGTCATCGGCTGTCATCACCCAAAACTGATATCTATGCTGACTCAGGTGCAAACCGAAATGGATAAGTTCGAATCCGTGAAGTTAATCCACGTGAAACGGACATTCAACGCATCGGCTGACCTGATAACGTCGCAAGTGCTTCAGAAGGGTGAATCTATAGTCGTGCAAGGTCCCATGGAGTTGGAAATACTAGCTAAGCTCAACCGACTGCCTGAAAGCATCATTCGCAAGTCGCCTCAGACTGAGACGAGCGAGCAAATCCAGGAAGCTGACTCAATTGAGGATTCCGACTACCAGGAGCTGTGCTACATGCTCAAGGAGACGTTTGGAGTGTACGTGGCACAAACCAGATCGCATGATGAGTCAACTGAACCCATCTCAGGAGGAAATAACTTCCCCAATCCCAATTCTGGAATTAATTCTGACGCTTCAGTCACGGAAATTCGCTGGGAAAGTGTTCGTCGTCACCAAGACGCAGAGCCTCGACTAGCCAACCTCAAACATTTCCTACGAGGTGATTTAGAGCAGTTGAGCGCTCAAGAAGTCAAAGAAGCAGGCAAAATTGCCGACAAATACGTTTTGGACGACGAAAACACGCTATTTTACCTGAGCGAACCCACACCGAAGCGTCCAAGACCGAATGCAGATTCTCCCAGGCTGGTAATTCCTAAGGATCTCCGAGAGGAAATTCTTCAGCAGTATCATGACGATTTCCAGGGTGGACATCAAGGAATTCTTCGCACATTTGAGCGACTAAAAAAAGACTTCCACTGGATAGGCATGTATGCTGATGTTGAGCGCCATGTGAAGGAATGCGTCGATTGCACGACCGCAAAAGGAGTCCCGAAAAATCCTGGACCATCCCCAGGCAATATTCTGCCTTTGGAACCATTTCAGGTGATCTCCATGGATTTTGTGATCCCATTGCCGCGCTCCAAGAGAGGAAATACTGCGCTATTGCTTTTCCAAGACGCATTTTCAGGATATGTGGTCTGTGCACCCATGGCACGCACCGAAGCCCAGGATGTGGCTGAAGTATATGAAGAGAAAGTCTTCAGACACTGGGGAGCGAGCCAAATCATGCGCCACGACCGCGATCCGAGATTCATGTCTGAAACATTTCAGCATTTCAGGGATCTCATGGGAAGCAAGCAGCGAGCCACCCTCTCTTATCGGCCGCAGGCAAATGGACAGCAGGAACGGTCTGGACAGACGATTGTGAGAAGTATTCGAGCGTACATTGCAGAAGCAGATCAAGGAGACTGGGATGAAATTGCTGAGCGTTTGACGACCAGCATTAATAATTCCTTTGACTCTACGCGAATGGAAACGCCGTTTTATCTCACACATGGATGGGACGCCTACACCACCGTCAAAGCCGCACTAGGAAAATGGCCGAGAGCCATAACTCCGAGAGCTGCGTACCTCTGGCGAGCCCAGATTCAAAGAGATTATGAGTACGCAAGGCTATGGGCACAGGACCTTCAGAAAGAAGCCAAGCGAAAACGCTCGGAGCATCGAACAGCGCTGTGGAATGAGCTCTCGGAGAAGTTCAAGAAGGGATTTGACGTTGGAGATGCTGTATGGTTGTACATCCCAAGGGTGAAACCAGGATTGAGTAAGAAGCTCGCGCACAAATGGCATGGACCTTTTAGAATTGCGGAAAAAGGAAGCGACTTCAGATACAAACTGAAGATTTACCGCAAAGACTATCGCTTTTATCCTTGGGTCCACGTAAGTCGCCTGAAGCCGAGATTCACTTATCCTGAAAGACCTACAGAAGAATTGTCTGAAGTCCCAGAGGAATTTGACTTCGATGCTGAACTACTGCCTGAAGATAGCTAGGAGCCAGACGAGGAAGGCGGAGAATATGAGGTGGAAGCTCTGACAGATTGCCGATGGACCAAGGCAACAAGAAACGCCCGTCAGAAACGCGAATATCTGGTAAAATGGAAGGGCTATGAGGACCTCGAATGGGTCCCCAGAGAGAGATTGAATTGTGGGAGCTTACTCTATGAGTTTGAGCGTCAGAACCGTTCAAAAGCACGTTTTTCTGCAATGCAAATGGCGGATGAGGATGAAGAAAACGAGGAATGCTAACAACGTGCCTGAAGTCCGAGTTTTCTCTGAGATTCGTCTTGGAGAGACGCCAATTGCGTGTGGATCTGAACAAACCTTACATATTTTGCATAAGCGACGACCCCCGCGGGCGTTGCCGACCCCAGTGGTTATCCTGTCGCATCGACAGCCAAGGCACTTGACCGTCTCAGCAGTTGAGGGAATTGGCCTCAATTCAAGTAGCTAGAGAGCCTTTTTGTATTTCGACTTCGACTTTGACATCGACTTAGACTTCGACATTCACAAGTTCGTGTATTATCCGTTCAACTTGAATTATCCTGAAGGATTGCCACATCTGGAACGCGTGGATATTCCTGCGATGAGGCGAAGGGACGCGATCCTGAAGATACGTGTCCGAAATGAAGATCCGGGCGATTAAAGAAACTGAAAGACGCTGAGGAAACGACATTGACACTGAAAGCTGACTGAAATTGAAAAAATCCTCAGGGTAAGAGGTTATGGTGCTAAACGACACGCATTGCTACAATTTACAAACACCTGAGAGCACCAATCTTGCCTCTGAGAGCGACACTGGAATCCCCTTGAATTGTCTCGAGTCGATCTTGACCCCAGTGTCCACTCGGCAGACCGACGGAAATTATTCCTCGGCCTCTTCGTCATCGTCGCTATCTTCGACGCCTGCATCTCCTTGAGCTTCGCCATCTTCTTCGTCATCTTCCCACACAGGAGGATCCCACGGCGTGCCTTCGTCAGGATCGCCAGACTCGGTCCGATACGAGACTGCATCACTCTGGAGACCCAACGCAACCGCAGGCAAAGTGTTCAAGCTGCGAAAATCCACAGGGTTGACCACCTTGGGCAGTGTGAGGTCAAAATCAGCCACAAGCTGAGAAGGAAGTGACGATTTCAGGGTCTGAAGACCACGATTTCCTTGGAAAAAGCATCGAATCGGCTCCTCCTTGTCGAGCTCCACCAGAAGGTCCTTCAGTGACTTGCGGTCACGATCTCGAACCTTGCGCTGGTCAGGCGGGATCCATTCACACGGGATCTTGGGAGGAAACCAGATTCCAGGCTCGTACCAGATCCGTGCGTAATTCTCCACGTAAGCATCGCCCCATCTCTGGTAGAGGTCAGCATGCAGCCTCTGAAAACCAGACGTGAACTTGTTCCGGCGGCTCGAACGCGCTTGATGCCAGGAACCAGCCCTCCCTTGAGGCATGGAGACCCAGTGCGTGGATTCCCAATATGCCCGCTGATGCACGAACATGAAATCAATGATCTATTGAAGAATTCCAGGCGGGACGATGGGACTCATAGCCTTGTCCACGAAAAATAAAACTCGGACACGAGTCGTGAACATCTCTTCCCAGGGTTTGCTCTCCATGAGCTCCAGATATTCATCTGGGGTGTAACGCACTTGGAGCTTCTTCACGTCATGCTTGTGGATGGACGAGAACGGATACCCCTGAGTCTGCTCCTTCGCCATCATACGAATGCCATTAATCAGATAAGCCGGCGATTTCGCTGGCTTCACAGACTTCTTGGCTTTCTTCTTGGCAGAAACTCCCTTCAGAGGTTGACCGGCTCGCTTCTTAGAAGGCTGAAGCTCCTTGGTCTCAATCACTTTGCCATGAGAAGCCACTTGGAAAGAAGACGTAGAGCTTGACGACTTCATTTTAGCTTTCTGAGCCGAAGGAGGCACCGCCGAGACACTCTTAGCAGGAGGCTTAGCCGCTGTGACTTTCTTGGCGGGAGCCTTGCCTGACGAAGTTTTCGGAAGAGGCACCAAACGACGTGCCATCCCAGGCGGAATCCCTCCAGGTGGAACAGTCCGACGAACTTTGCCAGCAGTAGCTCCTGAAGGGATTTGAAGATGCGCTGGACTCGAACTCGTCGAAGAGGAACTTCCTTGAGAATCATCAGCCTCATCATCACTGCCATCATCTCCAGAGCGATAATCAGGGTCGTTCTCAGGGTCATCTTCATCATCATCAGTCAAATTGATCACCACCTGAGACGACTGAGCTACAGCGGCAGCATATTCCTGCGCCTTCTGTGATGCCGACACAGGAGAACGTGCCAATTGGCGCAGACTCTTGGCAGCTTGGACAGAACGCTGATCCACCGCAGACGCAGACTTGGATTTAGACGCAGGAGCAGACTTGCTCGCTGGTCGCTTGCCTGAGGACAAAGCTCCAGAACCTGAGGTACCAGAAGACCCTGAAGGAGGAGGTCCACGACGCGGGGATCCAGAAAAATTAAACCACTGCGACGAATCCGAAGGAGCGCCCGGCTGAGGCTGAGCCACAGGCACCTGCTGACGATTTAAGTCTTGACACTGCACGATAATTGTCGTGGTGTCAGCAAACTGAGGTGCTGAGGTGTCAAAGCGAGAGAAAGCATCCAGAAAACCTTCCAATCGCTGGTAATGACCATAAATGGCCGCGTGAGACTGCAAAAATCTCATCAAAGCAGCGGGATCTTGTAACGCAACTGGTTCCTTCAGCTTCTCCTCAAGTTCAACCTTCTCAGCCGCGGTTTCAGCTAGCTCAGACTGTGAATTCTCCAAATTCTTGGCTAACTTGGAGACGTCGGCCTTGTGCTTCTGACGGAGGAGACCCAGCTCTTTACGGAGATCCACGACTTTTTGCTGACTCTTGGCGAGATCGCCGCGAAGTTCAGCGATCGTGTTATCCTGATTTGCAGCGACAGAAGCCATCGTGCGCACTGATGTCGTCTGAGTCGACGTAGAAACCGGCGTTGTGACTGCAGCAGGCGGTGGCATAACAGAAACCCCTGAAACACCGTCTCCAGAGACACTGGATGTGCCAGCTAAGATGTTCTGACTTGACGTGGCTGCTGTCGCGGGAACTCCAGATGACTTGTCAGCTGGTTCATCATTTTGAGAGTCGAGATCATCGCGAAGCTCAGAAAGCAGCTTGAGAGTCTGACGCATGACCGTGAACGTGTTGAACAAACGACGCGTGAAATCTCGGGGATTCCAATAAGAGAAGAGCGTGGCCGATTCCACTGCAGACAGCTCAGGCAGAGACCCTATGAATTGACTGCGGTCTTCGCCGAGCAAGGTCTGCTCGATGTCGAGCTGACTATGGTCCGCCATCTCAACAAAAAGATCCAAAAGCTCAACAGCCATCCGTGGGGTTGGCATATACTGACATGGCCCCACGCGAGTATCCACGAGACGAGCTTGACTGCAAGATTGCGCGGCAACCAACACTTGGTCCACCTGATCACAAGCAGGATGTGGAGGCGGGTAACTCATCCGCTCTCGACCCACAAAGTCAGGGGACAAGACCAAGTCAGTGGCAGTGAGACTGCCTAGCGCAACCGCAGATCCTTCCTCATCCCCTGGCGTGATAGCTGTGGGCGGAGCATCTGTGAGAGCTGCTGGTAAATCATGGAGCATGGGCATGTTGCCCACCTCCTCCTCGAGCTCTTGAACCTGCCGCGAAGACACGTTCCCGGACATGTTGGACCAGGACGAATCCAAGAGACAACGAAAAACCAGAGTCACAAGACAATTTCGAGAAATCAACTTGTATTCATTGGAAGACAAGCACGAGAAAAGTCAGATGCTCATGTTCGAGATGGCGCACAAGGTGATTTCCACTTCAAGCACGTTGCGACTTACCTGAACGCAGCTTGCTTGAAAGTGGCGGGGCGGTTGTGATGAAGTGCCCTCCGGAAATGCGCCGCTCAGATATTCTGAGTCGCATCCCAGACACCTCTCGCAAAATGGCGCCAAGACCCCAGAAGTGTGACTGTGCCCCGTGATAATAAAACTCTGATCGTCTCTGAGAATGATTCTCAGGGACGCCTGAGCACCCCTATTTAGAGGGCGGTCTCAGGAATCTGGTGTGGTAACACTTTTCTGAGGGTTCCATTCTGAGTCTCTCAGATTCAGACAACGGACATTCAGAATCCATTATGGGTTCCGGAAGTCTCAACGGTCCCCTCTGAAATTTAACCGGGTCTTCGGTAAATTACGTCTCATTCAGAGTCGTTTGTACCAAGATCGGCGATCTTCCAGTAATTTTCAGGTAATATTCAAGGTAACGGAGTTGCATGTAAGAAAATAGGAGGAAGGAACACAATGGACCAACAAAGCTAATATAGACTTCCCAATTTGCCTCCAACCCTTCGCGTCTCTGAGTTCCCTCCTGCCAAAGACCCTGAAACATAGGGTGGCAGGCCGGGAAAGGAAGTCGGACGCCTAGAACACTTCCAGCCTCCATCACCACTGGTAAGCGCATCTGCGCGTGCTAGTATAGTGATTTCCATATATTCGCTCCCCCTCAGAGTTGAACGGGAACAGACCGCGCTCTGAGAAGGTGAGTGATTTCATATTGGTGGTTGAGTCTCAGATAGGAGACAACAGACCACGTTTGCAGGGAAGGAGCCTGGTGACGCTCCTTTGGTCTAACAAAACCCACCATTTGAGCCCTCGGGACAGGCGCATCGCCATACCGAGAGGGCTCGCTGATTGTTAACGTCTTGTAGTGTGTATATTGTTCAGATTG
This sequence comes from Phytopythium vexans, assembly GCA_003413675.1. Taxonomy (NCBI): domain Eukaryota; phylum Oomycota; class Peronosporomycetes; order Pythiales; family Pythiaceae; genus Phytopythium; species Phytopythium vexans. The sequence continues at coordinate 205,055 of QLOC01000021.1, read as the reverse complement.
ACGCGTGGCGGCGGAGGACCTTACCCGCAGGTTTAGTGTTCCCGATCCAACGAACCGCCCAAGGGGATCACAACGCTCCGGTACTGGCCGGGAGGGATCGGTCTGATCTCTCTCGCTGCGGCACTATCGCGCTCTCTGGGACTGTGGCTCATCGTTTATCAAACGATTCGAGCGTGTCCTCAGATTGAGCCGCACGCGCATCATCACATAGATCTGTCTTGTAACGGGGTTACATCGGCACCGATGACAACCGAAGGTGGCAATAAAGAACTCCTTCTAAAGAACGGTCGTACTCGATAAAGTACGAGCATGTGCGCACCACGCTAAGTACGCTTCCGTTCCGTATAAGTACGAGCGGAAACCCTCCCACTTCGGTGTAGCAGTTTCCCAGGTTTATGGGTTTACACAGGTTTATGACCATGCATGCTGCTAGGTTAGCCTTCCTGTCGGTTACGTTGGTTAGGCTCGTGGGAACTACCCATTTCTACGGTCCTTAAGCGAAACACGCCTATTTATTAACAGTCTCTATTTGCGTAGTTAAGAGGAAACCTCTACAGTTAACTTTACACAATGCAATTGATGTTTGTATACACCTGCACGCTTCCTCCCTGCATCGTGCTGTGTGACCCTACAGGATACTTCTGTAGGCGGCGCTTTCGGTTTTCTCCTTTGTCTGTGAGCAACGATCATATCGTTAAAATAATCTATGGCTCGCATCAGCGCACTGTAGGAAATATTACCAGCTGAAAGCACTTGAGCAGACATATGCATCTTAATGCACAAAAATGCCCCATATGCAAAAGATTGTCACTCAAGACGCTATGTAAACGAAGTATTTTGTTAACTTCTCCGTTTGATTTAAGCTTAGAATAGACCCTTTGAGATGAAAAGACCAATCAGTAAACTTAACACAGGAGAAAGCTAACAAATTGCACTGATCGGGTTTATTTTTCCGCACTTAACTTGTATACTTTGCGGAAGAGGGTAACCTTACTACAGTGCTCGCCAGTGGTCTGTGAACATAGGTATATTTCCAAATATTTTAGCGAATAGTTGGATTCGGAGAACGAAAATACCCACCTTGAATAGCCAATCACAAGAGCTGTCGAAAGAGCCAAGTTCCGGTAAAATTGGAACAGTAAAAGTTGAGCAAGGCAAAAGAAACGAGCATTTCAGGCACGGTAATTTATGATAACATAATTACTCGGCCGGGAGATTAAGCCACCCATTTTCCTGGCCGTCTCAGACGCTGGCAACCAGTTATTTATGCTCACCAATATTTGTACTGTGCTCTCCCAGAGTTTCGTATTCGCCGGCGCCATGAAATGCACAGAACTATCGACTTCCCAGCGCACCTCCATTCTCACACTTTGTCGAGGTGGTTTGACAATCTGTGCCATCGCCCAAGCGTTAAATCGTTCTGTCGGTGTCTGCCATGACGTGATCAAGGCAGAAGGTGCACCGAGAAAGTCTTCGAGACGCGGCAGCTCGAAGAAAATGTCGGAACGTCCCAAGCGGAGCATTATTCGAGCCATGTCGAGCGAAGGTGCGAGCGCCAAGCGGGTCAAGAATGAACTCAGTATTGCTGTCAGTGTTCGTGCCGTTCAGCGCGTGTGCCAGGACGTGTCTTGGTTGAAGTACGAGAAGGCCAGGGCAAGCCCAGCGCTCCTACCTCGCCCCCATGTCGCCCGCCTCACATGGGCGGTCAAGAACCAGGACAAGACGACCGATGAATGGTCCCAAGTGTTGTTCAGCGGCGAGAAGAAGTGGAACCTGGACGGACCAGACGGGCTAAAGCGGCGATGGGTCGACGAGCGACGCCCAGATCCCGCCGTGGTTGGCCGTCATTCCAGTGGCGGAAAGGTGATGGTGTGGGGAGGGATTTTCGGGGACGAAGAAGACCCGCTTGAAGTTCTTTGATGGCTCTGTCAACTCCACGGCATACTTCTCGACGCTCGAAGAGTAGTTAAGTACTTCCGATCATTATAGTAATTGTAGCTCGCGACATTACATATCATACGATATAAGAGGTAATGTATTGTGGAAACCGTTTAAAAAGTCCCGCTTCTGGAACCCTTATTTCAGGTCATTTTGCTGTTTAAATCGGAGTGACAAATTAGCATAAAGATGGGTACTTAACAGAGTCTGGTGACGTATTTTTACTCACAATTCGAACCAAACCATCCAGTCAGCGTCAAGTCGGTGGCAACGAACGGTCGCGCGATGTATTCTGCGGACTACCGATGGAGGGCAGTCGTCCTGCATTACGCGTATGCAGTGCCGTGTGAAGTAGTTGGCCGCGTTCTCGGCGTCTCCGGTCGTGTTGTCAGGCGGTGGTACGACCAGTTCAAGACCACCGGGCACGTTCTACCTGGAAAACGAGCGTCGAGACCATCGCTTCCAGCGGAGGCTGTCGCGTTTGTGGGAGCATACGCGAAGCACTACCCTTGCTTCTATGTGGAAGAGCTTCAGAGCGAGCTAAAAATGCGCTTCCCTGACCAGCGAAAGGGACTGTCAAGTACGAGCTTGCTCCTACTCCTACGCTTCGAGCTCAAGCTGTCAAGGAAGGTGTTGGAGCGCCGAGCACGTGAGGCGCTGCCAAGGGAAGTGCACACGTATCTGGCTAAGCTACAGTCCTTCTATTCCTATCCTGAGCAAATGATATTCCTGGACGAGACCTCCAAGAACGGTCTGAACAGCGTGCGACGGTATGCGTGGCCCAAGCGAGGAACGAAGGCAGTTGTGCGAACACCATTCGCACGCGGACATCGAGTGTCTATTCTGGCTGCGTGCGATGTTCGTGGGTTCATCGCATGGGAGACAACGCATGGCACGTTCACGCGCAAGGCGTTTCACCGCGCGTTTGTTCGACAAGTTGTCAAGCACCTCAATCCGTGGCCGCTTCCACGGTCGATTGTGGTGCTTGACAACGCACGCATACACATATACAGTGAGCTCGAGGATGCCGTTCACAGGTGCGGCGGGATACTACTGTATCTGCCGCCATATTGCCTGTAACTGGGTTACATGGCGGATGTCGCCCGAAGGTTGTGCCATTGCACAAGCCTTCTAAGTACGGTCATACTCGGCAAAGTACGACCTGTTGCGCACTTGGTTAAGTGCGCTCCCGCTCCGTATAAGTACGAGCGGGAAGCCTCCCACATTGGATACAACGACATCCAAGGTTTATAGGTTTGCACAGGTTGATAAACATTCATGTTGTTAGGTTAGGCTAGCTAACAGTTACGTCACCCAGTACCGTAGGAACCACCCATTTCTGCGGGCTTCTAAACGGCTGAAAGCCGCCAACAAAACAGTCTCTATTTTACCTAGCTAAGCGTACGTGTCCGTACCTGGCAGTACGAAAGTACTTGGTGTTTGTATACACCAGCACGCTTCCTCCGTGCATAGTGCTGTGTGACTTCCGTCACATTGCCCGCATCTGAACCCGATCGAGGTGATGTTCGGGCGACTCAAACAGTGGATTCAACGGCACGCCAACCTCGTGTTCTCGCTGTATCCCGAGCTCGTGCTGAGGGTTGCGATGGTGGAATGCGTGAAGAGCGAGGATCACGGTGTGAATCTGTTCCGGCATTGTGGATACGGTGCTAGTGGAGTGCAATTGTCGGCGTTTGCCATGGAGTAGAGAGCGGGGGAGGCAGATTGGCGGAGGGAGGGGTGGGTGGGTGGATTGTAGCCGAGCGCAGCGATGAGAATTTTCAGTTCAATGCAATTTTTCGTACAGATCTGCTAGTATAATCGCTCATGTGATCGACGTCTTCAATGTCGTCCTCTGGCTCGTCCGGTGGCACGAACGACTGGAATATTCCGTTTGCTAGCATGTTGTGATTTGGTAGTCCGAGGATTCGACGTAGTTCCTGCACGTTGACAGTCATCTGTAGGTCACTGGAGCCGTTCAGTCGTACCGATATGTTCTGGTAAATATTCTCTGCTTCGGCGGGCACGTGAGATGCCATGGCGTCTAGGTGCTAGGCCTGTGCGAACGTGGCTGAGTCTGGGACGTCGAGCGGCGTTCCTTCAGGCTGTCGAGCGTGCACTATCGACCAATGCGTGCGTGCAATCTCACCTACGTAAATCTCGGGACGCTGGGCTAAGAAGGCGTCGATAGCACCAGCAGCATCTTGAATCCTAGGAGCCGTAGCTCGACGTGTGCCTGGTAGAGAGCTGATAGCATCTTTCGCAGCGAAGCCGTAAATCTCAATCACGAAAGGACCTGTTACCTTCTTGCGCTTTTGATAGTTTGCACGTGCTGTCGCAACGATCGTGGCGAAGTTCTCCTCGTTCAATGCAACAAAATCCTTCTGCGCTGCCGTTTGACTTGGTTTCATGTAGATGTTGGTGTCATGTCGGTTCGTCTTGACGTCATATTGACGCAAACTTGCAGCAATACGCTGCTCTGCATTGGCACAAAACTCAGCAAAGCTGCTCTCTTCATCATTGAACGGGAACTCTGCATCGTCCGCGCGGACATTGGTTCTGCTCGACTTGCCAATGGCACCAATCTTGACTCCAACGCACACGGGTATTATCATTGCGCTCCAGTTCGAGATATATGCGCTTGTGAGCGCGGAATGCCGCCGTTCACGTGGGCATTCTGCTTGACTGAAGGCTAAATCTGGCCACATGCCTAAAATACTGCCGCTAATTATAGTATAAATCAGAGTGTCTCTATTTTATTCGGGATGGTCTCACCAGAATTGTAAAATATGGGTTGATAAATCGGTGTGCTAATCGGCCGATTTACAATTCAAATGGGCAAAGCAGCCGGTTTCCGCAATAAAATCACAATGATTTTATTTTTTGTTCAATGTACTGTGTACTCATCAAACTTCGTTATTTTCCTAACTAAATTGCAATCCTTGCAGAGCAGCTTGGACTCGTAATGGTGCATTTTTCGTTTTGTATCAGTACTTATTGACCTCTGTCAGTGCAAAAATCGACGTTTTTTCGGGATGCTAGCGTCGATGCCATTTTATATAGGTTTTTGTATACTCTGAGGTTCGCATTTTCAGAAACCTAGTGAGATGACAAAACCTGGAGCATGGACATGAAATAATTGATGTACTGAAGTATCCATTACTTTATGCGTATATGTCACCACTCCCACTGTGCCTTCGTCTTTCGTCATGTACCCGTCTAATGTCATACATACCATAACAGGAGATCTCATCTCGCATTGGCAATATACTTTTCAACACCGCTGAACTATTATATAGCATGCTATGTAGGAGAGACAAAGCGGGAGCGGTGTCTGTAGCAAACAAACGAATCGAAAGCACACAAACACACCACAGACACACACCCGCTCAGCATCAACCACGAAGGTGGCGCCGAGTGGACGAGCCCTGCGCGCTGAGCATGTTGGTGCAGTAGTTCTGGGCGTACGAGTTGATGGGGTTCGCGCACAGCGACTGCAGGTCCGCCGTCGTCTGCACACTCACAGCCGCGGTCTGCAAGTTGGCGATGGCTGTCGTGATGCTGGCGCTCGCTGCCGCCTGGACGCTTGCAGCGCTCTCCATGGCGCCTTCCTCCTCCAACTGCCGGGTTGTCGAGCCGTCGGCAGGGAGACTGGCGAGCAGCTGCGCCGTGGCAGTGTACAGCGACAGCACCTGCGTGTGCAGCGTGGTGCCAATGATGGCGAGGTGGTCCATGCGGTTCAGCTGCGTCATTTTGTTCCACTTGCCCTTGACCGACGTGCCGCTGAAGGTGACAGCCGACCCGACCGAGTCCTTGGCCATCGAGATGGTGTTGACGACGCCGTCGTTCGGCTGCCAGTCCGTGCTGAGCTTGAGCGAGTCTGGTGCGTATCGACCGCCGAGGAACACTGCCAGCGGGTCGAGCGGCAGCAACATAGTGAGCACGTTGGGCAGTGAGATCTTGCGGAGCAGCCAGTCGATCGTCGAGTATGTATCGACGGTCGAGTAGCTAAAGTAGTAGACGTCCGCGAGCGTCGTCACCCACGTCGACTCCTCCTTGGCGCCAGAGGTCGACAGGCTCCACAGACACACGTCCTTGAAACCTGGCTTGAAGATACTGCTCGAGAAGACACGCGTGAGGTAGGTAGTCACCGTCTCAGTGTTCTTCTTGGCCGTGATCCCCCACTGATCGAGCTTGGCGTCGTAGATCACCGACGTTGACGAGCCGGCGAGACCCACGACATTGAGCACGGACGCCAACAATCCCTTGACAGTGTCGCCGATCTCGGAAAAGCCATCAGCGAGCGTCGTGCCTTGGTTGGGGGTCGAGATGGTCGTGATGGAATGGACCCAGTTCTTCCCACCAGCGAACAACGGAGACGACGACCCGGTCTCCACCACAGGTGCTCCAGCCGTTCCCTTCTCGAGCATGTGCGCGAGCATCCGGATGGTCTGACCCCCCATCGAGTGGCCGATCAAGTGGATCTTGTTGACCTTCCCGTTTGTGGTAGTCCCCCAAGCAGGGTATAATCCGGTGTAGTTGCGACCGTAGCGAGCGTGGCCATGCTTGGTCGAGTGTGCCAAGCCATAGTCAACTTGACCTCCCTTGATCTGAGCGTAGAGCTCGCACGCGCGGTCCCAGTTGCTCGAGAATGGACCGACCGCGGCCGTGTAGACAGTGTAACCCTGGACCTTGAGTTGCTCCTGCAAGTCGCCTTGGATACCTCCCCAATACTTGTAGCCGAGCAGCTCATCGCGTCCCCAGCCGGAGAAACCATGCACCAGCACGATCGGATACGCGTTCTGTGCAATCACCGACGGCAGCACCGCTGCACAAGCGAGGACGAGCAGCGAGACGAGAGAGTTCCGAGCCATCACTGCTGTTGGCGGTCAATGTGAGAGGCGAACAGCAAATTGGCGAGTGAGCAGATCTTCCTGGCGGGGCCACGAGCGCCGCCGTGCCAACTTCACGTTGCTTGCTCTATGGAGGAGAAAGGACTTACAGGCGCGCCGCTTGTTGACTGTTCGGATCGTTGACCGGTCATGGTGTACAGAAACAGCGGCAATCACTTTCAGCTCGGACTCGTGACTTGACAACTGTTTGACGTTCGAAGCCTGTCGTGGATTGGCTGGACGGGATGTGCAGTCCTCCTGCTCTTGCACCCGCGAGCATTCAACCAGATGGAGACGTCTGCTCCATCAGTCACCTCACGTGTGTGTGACTGTCCACACAGAGTTGATTTGGATCGGGTGCGAGCCTGTTCCGCCTCAACCTCAACGTATCAGGCAGTGCCACTGCCTCGACCGCCTGTCTTGCGATGGCTTCGGCGGGTCAAACGGCAACCGCCGCACTTGACAGCGGCGACGTGGTCGGTCACGTCAATATCGAGCTCTTGACCTCCGAGATCGGCTGCATTCAGAAGCATTTAACCCCCTTAGACGCCTTAGATGCTGGCCGTTCCCCAGCCAGCTGCGACATCAAGTCATGGTCATCCCACTCTAGCCACTTGGGAGAATGGACGCTCGCGTCTGGCCGGCTCTGCGATGCTCAACAGCCACAGTGGCACACCTAGCCATCTAGCACCGACAGCCGGAGCGGCAAGCAGTATCGAGGTGTCCGACGTGACACCACTTCAAATTGGACTCAATTGGTGGCGGCTATTCCACAGGGACTGGAGCTTGGAATTGCTGCGGGTCTGGGCACAGAGATATGAACACCTTGCCAACCCACTCGCTGGTCAATGGGTGTGTGGAACGTGGTTGTTCTGCGTCGGAATATCGCGGTGTGCACCTGTCCTGCTCGGTGCGGCTGCCCGCAGAGTCCCACAGCAACTTTCGGTGCGAGCATGGGCAGTTGGTGGCAAGTCAGCAATAGGGACAGAGAGCAACGAGTCCAACTCTGCACTGCAGCAGGCACAGCGCTTCTCGTTGGCGCCAAGAGCTCGACACCCTTGGCGTGATGACGCCCGTGGTCAGTGTGCGTCAACAGTGCGCAGTCGGATGGCACGGCAGCTGCGGTCAGACGCGGATGTGGCAGCGGTCCAACACCTGGGCACGGCAACGCTGGCTCCGCACCGAAGCTGCCTTGTCGACAGTAGCCAGATGCAAGATACCGCTATGACGCCGCGTCCTCGACAACACTGTTTCAAGACGAATGGAGGGTTGTGCTCAAGTGGATGGAGGTGCTGTCGAATAGCATGATGAGATAAGGTTTTCAAATTTGAATCAGCCAATCGCATCCCATCGTTAGTGATCTTCTGGTACTGTCATGAGCTCGATGGCTCTAACTCTGTAAGACCCCCTCGCTCAAAGACGTGCACTCTCCTGCCTCCGGACGACGAATCAAGTCCAACAAGCTTGAACCGGCACGTGTTCGTTGAGGCAGCACCTCCGAGGCAACGATGCGTTCTGTTCAAGTTGCGCTTGATCACCAAGTACTGCACACTCGATCGCCTCGAGGCCATTCCATTCCGCATGAGAGAGTCCACATCACTGCTTCGAAGTCTGCTCATTCTCCAATTTCTCTGCCAAGGCCAAGCTGAAATGCAGAAGCTGACTGTCATTCAAGTGCTAGCGGTCTTGTTGGCCGTTGTTGTCCCTGCTGCGGCGACCAACACCTATCCGATCGTGCTTGTACACGGCTTCTCCGGCTGGGGACGCGATGAGCTGCTCGGGTTCAAGTATTGGGGAGGTATCCAAGGCGACTTGCAGGAGCAACTCAAGGCGAAAGGGTACACTGTCTACACGGCCGCGGTCGGTCCATTCTCGAGCAACTGGGACCGCGCGTGCGAGCTCTACGCTCAGATCAAGGGAGGTCAGGTCGACTACGGAATCAACCACGCCGCCAAGTATGGCCACGCTCGCTACGGTCGCAACTACACCGGTCTGTACCCTGCTTGGGGGACTACCACAAACGGGAAGGTCAACAAGATCCACTTGATCGGCCACTCGATGGGGGGTCAGACCATCCGGATGCTCGCGCAGCTCCTTGAAAAGGGTTCCACCGGCGCTCCAGTTGTCGAAGCCACCACAACTAGCGCGCTGTTCGCTGGCGGGAAGAACTGGGTCCATTCCATCACGACCATCTCGACCCCCAACCAAGGCACGACGCTCGCCGATGGCATCTCAGTGTTCGGCGAGGCAGTGGAAGACCTCGTCGTGGGTGTTTTCGCCGCGTTGGGCATCGCGGGAAGCAGCACGACAACCATCTACGACGCCAAGTTGGATCAATGGGGGATCGCAGCTCGAGGGAGTAGCGAGAGCTTGACGTCCTACTTGACGCGAGTGTTGTCGAGCAGCATCTTCAAGCCAGGGTTCAAGGACATTTCGCTCTGGAGCTTGTCGACTGCCGGTGCCACGGAGGAGGCAACATGGGTGACGACACTCTCCAACATCTACTACTACAGCTACGCGACGCTGGACACGTACTCGGCTTACAACCTGCTGCTTCAGAAGATCCAATTACCCAACATCCTCACCATGCTTGCTCCTTTGGATGCTACCGCTGTCTTCATCGGCGGTCGATACGCGCCGGATACTCTAAAGCTGAGCGAAGACTGGCAGGCCAACGACGGCGTTGTGCCGACGTACTCGATGCTCAAGGACTCGGTCGGCTCGGCCGTCACCTACAGCGGCACCTCCGTGATCGGCAAGTGGAACAAAATGACCCAGCTGAGCAACATGGATCACGTTGCAGTCATTGGCGTCACACTGCTCACCGAGATCCTCGACTTGTACGCCGCCCACGCAGCACTGCTTGCCGGTCTTCCGGCTGACAGCTCGCGTCGACTGTCAGACGAAGTGATCGAAGCCGAAGCGGCCGTCGAAGCTGCCGCGGCTTCGAATCTCGACACAGCCATCTCGGCGCTGCTGACCAAGGCAGCGAGCATCCAGACAAAGGATGACCTCGAAAGTCTGTGTGCGAGCCCATCCAACTCGTACGCGCTGAACTACTGCGCAACTATGATCGCCAACGCCAACAGCGAATCATCCCGACGGCGGCTTCGCGGCTGAGTGCGACTCAGGTTGGAGTCCAGTTGTTTGGTCGGCATGTGCATCGGTGGCGAGATATATGTCAACCCCTTACTCGCAAAGCAACAGTCACGTCAAGTTGCATAATTGGCCAGCCAGTGCAATTGCATCCGATTGCATTCAATATTCGTGTGCGGGTTGCCATAAGCAGATAGCCACACACCGTCCTTTTCGCTTCGATGCAACACCAACTGCTCCCACGGAGAAGTGGGGATCGCGTCCCCACCATGTCTGCCACGGTATCTGCGCTCAGCTCTTGTCCGAGGATCTGATAGTCCACTTCGACGCAGTCTAACAGAGCCTTTCCGACCCACCACCATGCAGTTGCGGATCATCCCACCGCCTGCCTCGAGCGTCTTGATTATCCAGTGTCCTCTGTTCAAGAATCGATGCCAGTTTGGGTGGAAGACATGCAACGTGAAGAGCTGAACAGGATGCCTGCCACCTACAGTTCCATTCGCGCCGTTCAATGCCGTGCGCCTCGGGTTGTTTTCTGCGGGAAGCCGGCGAGAATATCTCACTCCACCTGGCTCAGATTCCGGCAGTTGCAGCACCCACACTGTACTGTACAGTGTCCTGGTCCACAATTCTCATCGTTCTTGAAGAAAAGCACCGGCAGACTGGTGCTCACCTGGACGATTTTGTTGGATCGGATCGTGCCTTGCCTCCTCGACAGTTGGCCCACTCGAGCAACTCTACTCTCCTGCCTATCAAAATTGAACTGCAATGAGGATGTGCATACAACCCGATCTGCCAGATCATCTGGCACTGCCAATCCAGCTGGGTGGGGCTTGAGCAAAGCATTGCAATTCTCGATCGAGCTCGGCACCGCGAGCAGTGCGCTGCACTGTCCACAGGCACGAGGACACTGCGCAGTGATGACATCGGCTGTTCATCTTGCTGTCATGGTTGCGCTGACGTCTGCCGCTTCGACGACGCTCCGAGTTTCTTTGCGGCAAGAGCAGACGCTCGGTGTCAGGCTCGACTCCGTGCAACCGTCTTCATATCATTGCCTTGGGATCACCGGTGCACGACAGCCAAGCGAGCCGTGCCACTCTCGCGGGTCGATGGCTCATCCAACCCACGCTTCAACGAGCAAAGCTCGGGTTGGAGCTGAAGTTCCGAATTCGCTCGGCCGAAATTCTCGCTCGACCTGTCGAGAAATGGTTTCTCGATCGTCAAGTGTTCAAGGATCGGGTGCGAGTGGCGTGAACATCATTCGGCAGTTGGCAGTGCCGGCTCGGTTGGTTGCTTGCCGCCGTCCTACTCTCGGTTTCTGCTCGTCGTCTCAGCATATCGAGCAGCTGATCCGAATTTGCCACGAGGCTCTTGATTTCGGGGTGCAGGGACGGCGCGTCATGGCCACTCTGCGCCGCCTCGCACCATCTCTGGCGCCGAGGCACACTCCAGCTGCAGGAGATGGGTGACGTCATGCGAGCCAGAGTCACACAGACTGCAACCAGCCATGAGTGATGCATCCCAACCAAGGAGAGGCGGGCGTCCGGCTGAGCTGTCCACCTCATTCTCTAATCGTCCAGCAACCGCTCAAGGCACCAACCGAGTCCAGCATGTCCAAGTCTATCGTCGGCTTGCTGCTGCTGGCGCTGTGTCCACTCGTGACGCTCGCGCAAAATTCGTACCCTGTCATCCTGGTCCATGGCTTCGCCGGTTGGGGTCGCGACGAGATGCTCGGCTTCAAGTACTGGGGTGCCATTCAAGGCGACCTGCAGGAGCAGCTCGTGGCTCAGGGCTACACGGTCTACACGGCGTCGATCGGTCCGTTCTCGAGCAACTGGGATCGCGCGTGCGAACTCTACGCGCAGATCAAGGGCGGCACCGTCGACTATGGCGCCAACCACGCGGCCAAGCACGGTCACGATCGGTACGGCCGCAACTACACTGGTCTGTATCCGGAATGGGGGAACACGGTGAACGGCGCGGTGAACAAGGTGCATCTCCTCGGCCACTCGATGGGCGGTCAGACCATCCGAATGCTGGCTCAGATGCTCGAGAAAGGAACGACCGGCGCTCCCGTCGAGGAAGACTCGTCGTCGAGCACGCTCTTCGAAGGCGGCCACAGCTGGGTGCATTCAATCACGACCGTCGCCACGCCGAACCAAGGTACGACGCTCGCCGATGGCATCTCCAAGATCGGCGACACTGTCAAGGACCTGTTGATCACAGTGCTCAATGTCGTGGGCATTGCTGGCGACGAAGCCTCGCTCATCTACGACGCGCAGCTGGAACAGTGGGGCATCACGGACAAGCAGGACGGCGAATCGCTCAGCACGTACCTCAAGCGAGTGTTCTCGAGCTCGATCTTTGACGAAGGGTTCGAGGATGTCTGCTTGTACAGTCTATCAACAACGGGAGCCAAGGAGGAGAGCACGTGGGTCGAGACGCTGTCGAACGTCTACTACTATAGTTATGCGACCATCGACACGTTTGAAACGCGTGACTGGCTCCTGCGCAAGATCTCCTACCCGAACGTGCTGACCATGCTGCTGCCGCTGGATGTGACCTCCATCTTCATTGGCGGACGGTACACCGTCGACACGCTTGGCTTCTCGACCGACTGGCAGCCCAACGACGGCGTCGTCAACACGGTTTCGCAGTCGCAGGACTACGTCGGCGAGCTCGTGAGCTTCTCGGGCACGTCGCAGATCGGCAAGTGGAACAGCATGACGCAGCTCAGCGGCATGGACCACGAGGCCGTCACCGGTCTCACGCTCTTCAACGAGGTGTACGACTTGTACCTGGCGCACGTCGAGCTGCTCGCCAGTCTCCCGGCCGACTCGAGCTCTCGTCGCCTTGACGACAACTCGACGGAGAACACGACAGCCAACGCGCTGACGGTGTTGGCCGCTGCTAGCGTCGAGACTGCCATCTCGTCGCTTAACACGGCTGCCGCCAGCGTGCAGTCGACATCTGATGTGGAGGCGCTGTGTGCGTCGCCGTCCAACACCTTCGCAGCCAACTACTGTGCCAATATGCTCAACAAGACGGCAGTCGCCGAGGCTACGAACGGGACGGTCATTGCCACCAACGCAACGACCGTCGCTGAGGTCGCCAGCTCGTCCAACACGACGACATCATCTACCGGCGCGCGTCGACTGCGAGTAGGAGCTTATTAAGTGGTAGCGAGTGAGGTTTGTTAGGTCTAATGTCAGTGTCGGTGATATCCTTGACGCTTGGTCGCGCCTGCTGTCCCTGTCCATGGGCAAGCGGCAAGTGACGTCGGCGCTCCACCGAGCCGGCGTCACCGAGCACGCGTCTATGCTGGGTCGCGCCAACCTCGAGCAAAGCGCGGACGAATGCAGCGCAGTCGCCGACCGACATTGCGCCGCAGCTGTCGGCGCTTGCCTTTGGAGGGGCAATGTGTGCAACCGAGCCAAATTTCTGAGGCGACTGGTTCTGCTCCACGATGTGCGTCTTCTTCGACCAAGCTCGAGCCTCGCGCTTGCACCGCACAAGAACCGAACAGTGTGTTCTCGAAAAGCAGACCCAGACGCCTGAGCGCAGCCAGGGCAAGCGACATCTCCACTTTACCCGCCTCGTTGTGCACACGAAGCGACGTTGAGAAACCCAACAGTTCGAGGCCAGAGGAGCGAAGGACAATACCGACGCTGGGTAGATCAGTGGCCCGACCCAGCCGACTCCGCCACACCGCTCCGTGCGCGAGGCGTCCGTGAGTCGCTCGTCTGGAGCTCCATGCACAGCATGGCCCGATCTTGGCAGAGTTGGACGCGGTCGGCGCTTGACCCTCGCGTCTGCTTGCCAGCTGGCGGCATCTGTGACATGTGACAAACGTTTAAAAGACCGGTTTCCGTATGCGAATTGAGCACGATGTCGTGTTTGATCTCCCAAATCGACCTTCTATTCCATCGGGAGCTTCTATTTCAGCGCGCTTCAACCAGGCCACAAGAGCAACTTCCCGCTCCTGCCGCCCGAACTCTGCATGCGGCGACACCAGCTCGAGGACCTCGGCCTGGATCAACCGTCGAGTGATGGAACGGGAAGGCCGCTCGGCCTTTCTGCCGGCGGGAGGCGGGCGACCTACACGCCCGCGACCTCGGAGGGAGCCAATCTCGTTGCTCAGCACGGCTCCGCCAACGAAAATGACCACTTCTCGACCTGCGCGCCGACCGACCGCACAGCTTCGCCATGCAGCGTCTCGCATTGTCGGCTGTGCTGCTGGCGGTCCTCGCGCCGCTGGTGGTGATCGCGCAGAACTCGTACCCGATCGTGCTGGTTAATGGCTTCACTGGCTGGGGTCGGGACGAACTCGGCGGCGTCAAGTACTGGGGCGGGCTGCAGGGCGACATCCAGGAGCAGCTCAAGGCTGCGGGGTACTCGGTGTACACGGCGTCGGTCGGTCCATTCTCGAGCGACTGGGACCGCGCGTGCGAGCTGTACGCCATCATCAAGGGCGGACAGGTGGACTACGGTGAGAAGCACTCGACCAAGTACGGCCACAACCGATACGGCCGCAACTTCACGGGGCTGTACCCGCAGTGGGGCGAGGAAGTCGACGGCGCGGTCAACAAAATCCACTTGATTGGGCACAGCATGGGTGGTCAGACGAGTCGCATGTTGGCCCAAATGCTGCAGAAGGGAACGAAAGGAGCGCCGGTGGAGGAGGCTGCATCCTCGCACCCGTTGTTTGCAGGCGGGAAGGACTGGGTGCACTCGATCACCACCATCTCGACACCGAACCAAGGCACGACGCTGGCCGACGGCATCTCGGAGATTGGCGACTTTATCAAGACGCTGCTGCTCGGTTTGCTCTCGGTGATTGATATTGCTGGCACGGATGTCGAGACGGTGTACGACGTCAAGCTCGACCAGTGGAACATCTCCGCGCGTGGCGAGGACGAATCCATCAGTGACTACGTCGACCGGTTCTTCTCGAGCAACATCTTCGACCCGGGCTTCGTCGACATTTGCCTGTACGACCTGTCTCGAGAAGGCGCCAAGGTCGAGAGCACATGGATCGAGACTTTGGACAATGTGTACTACTACAGCTACGCAACCATTGACTCGTTCTCGACCATCGACTGGCTGTGGCGCAAGATCTCGCTGCCGAACTTTCTCACTATGCTCTTCATCCTCGACCCCTTCTCGGTCTTCGTCGGCAGTCGGTACGCAGTCGACAAGCTGGGGTTGTCGACCGACTGGCAACCGAATGACGGCCTCGTCAACACTATCTCCATGAGCCAAGACCTCGTCGGCGACCTCGTTGTGTACGACGGCACAACTAACGTCGGCGTGTGGAATAAGATGCCGCAGCTGACTGGGCTCGACCACCTCGCCGTCATCGGCTTCACGCTCCTCAAGGATGTGTACGACATCTACGAGGCGCAGGCTCAACTGCTCGCCAGTCTGCCAGCCGACTCGAGCTCCTCGTCTCGCCGTACACTCGCAGACTCGACTACGAGCGCACCGCCAGACGGTCTAGCTGCGCTCGCGAACGCCAGCGTCACGTCGGCGGTGTCCTCCCTCGTCGCTGCGGCGACCAGCGTTCAAACGGCGGACGACCTCACGGCGCTCTGCGCGGCTACCTCGACCTCCCTCGCGGCCACGTACTGCGCCAAGATGCTCAACATCACCATCGCCGCCGACGCCTTGGCCACCAGCGCGGCCATCAGCGTGGCCAACGCCACCAGCACTCGCCACCTTCGTGGCTAGAGTCCAATGTTAATCCAATATTGGCAGACATCTTAGTCTATTTCATGATTATTATCCATCTTGGGGCAAGTTAGCGATGAGCAATTGACTGCGAATGCTAGAGGCGATACTATTGTCGGCTATGGCGACTGGAGTGCTACTGATTTCGGCGGCGTCATCAAAAAATGCCCTCCAGGAGGACCGGTCAAGAGACTTGAAAGGGAACTCAAACGATACTGCCATGTCATTTCGGTACCAGAGTTCCGAACTAGTCAATTACATGCGGATTGTCTTCGTTTCCTGACCTACCAATATGATATGCATACATGCAAGGACGGTATGCCGTGCATACTTTGCTTCTTCATGAATGACTCCCTGGAAGCCACGATAGACCCTCTTTAGATGGATACATCGCTATAATCGCGTGTGATTGTGATACTAGATGCAAATTGTGAAACCTGTGAAATGTAGTGCAACGACAGGAAGCGCGGGCCGATGCCATAAAAAGCGGGCCGACGAGCTCCGTGCCTTGCTCCGACCGGAATCCGCGCCGCCGCCTCCCTCGCCGCCCCGCCGCCGCCGCCAACTGCCGCTTCCGGTGCTTCCTCCATCGCTTCTCCCCGCCATAAAATGTCCAAGCTCAACCCGAACGCCGGCGAGTTTGTGCCGAGGTCGGTCCGC
Organism: Phytopythium vexans; assembly: GCA_003413675.1. Taxonomy (NCBI): domain Eukaryota; phylum Oomycota; class Peronosporomycetes; order Pythiales; family Pythiaceae; genus Phytopythium; species Phytopythium vexans. The sequence continues at coordinate 188,739 of QLOC01000021.1, read as the reverse complement.
AATCACGGCCACCACTTGGTGGGTCTCGCCATCTCTTATTTAACACATTTCATCTACTGCTGCTGCAGCTTCTCGGCGCCTGCGCCAGCGTCGACGGCTGGGTCCACCGCCGGGAGTACCGAAGTGAATACGCCGTCTGCTCGGTCGCCTGTTGGGAACACGGGGACAGCGGCGTCGCCAGCGCATTCGGGTGGACCTCCGGCCAGTCCCGCCGTTGCTGAGCTGCCACCGGCTGTAGCGGCCAGCGTTGGCGGCGGAGTGGACGAGTTCCTCGAAGAAGACGGTGTCCCGATATCATATGTACGGCTACAGCGGGCTGGTTGAGCGGAGAGCAGGACTAACGGTGCGATGAGCGAGTGCAGGAAGGTTACTCGCCGATCCACGGCCGCTACATGTACTCGAAGGAGTACCTGCTGGCTGTACGTGGGCTATCCTGAGCTTGTTCTGCTGATGACTATCTTGCTGACTCTCGGTCTGATCGGCGGGTAGTTCAAGTCGGTGTGCGATCGCCAGCTCTCGGATGTTCCAGACGTTGTGCGCAACCCAGCGCCGCCACAGGTACGCTCTTGAAACAGGCTCATCCTTGGCCGTGTGCTAGTTGTTGATATTGTGAGTGGTGTTACGCTCAGAAACTCGGACGTATGGCGAAAGGGAGACTGACGTACACGTTGGCGGAGCTGCTCGAGGTTGGCGACAGTGGTGCTGTGGCGTGAGGCTCGGTGATTCCTCAACTAACGCATTTTCTGACTGGCGGCAGTTCCAACCGCTGTACCAGATGATGCCGGACGATTTTACCTGGGCGGACACACTCGGTGCGGACGCGGTTGTGAGCGATAAGAAGGGCAAGGCCAAGAACAAGAAGGACAAGAACCGCCTGAATGGCATGCTCTCGTACGACGCCTCGCTCGCGTGCTACTTTAACCCGACCGAGTATGCAGCCGCCATTGGGCTGTACACTGGACCGCCCGAGGCAAACGCTGTTGTCAATGGGCAAATGACGAACGGAGTGATCGCGAATGGATCGGCAACTGTGAGTCCTGTGGAAGAAGCCGTCATAGCCAAACGACGATTCGCGCCGTACGTGACTCAACTATCCACGGATGGATGCGGGTACACCCTGATGGATCTATTGTTTTTGCTAGACTGCTGGATGACGTGCGATTGGACACTGTGAACGACATCCTCACGGCTGTGATGGAGATTCCCGTGACATGTACGAGCACTCTACAAGAGCTGATCGATCTCCTGTTCGATCACGCTATCGCGGAGCCTGCGCTGAGGTACGGCACTTGAGTTTCGTAGCTTGCCATGACAATCGTGTGACGTGACGAGCATGCCTTGGATAGTGAATCATATGCGCAGCTGTGCTCCGGGATCGCCGAGCGAACGCCCGAGTTCAAGGACGGTGCCAAGACTGTCAACTTCCGGCGGTTGCTGCTTACCAAGTGTTACGAGACCTTGATTGAGGAGCCGGAGAGTGCGTCGTCGAATCAGCCGAGTGCGTCGGCTACATCGGGGTTCGGCAGTTTTGTGCCGGCAGCAGGGCAACACCACTCGTGGCGGCGGCAATGCATGCTGCGCAACGTAGGACTGGTTGGCGAACTCTTTCGGCGACAGCTCTTGACTGAAAACATCATGCACGTCTGCGTTGCGATGATGCTCGACGACGAATCGACCCCCGAACCTGAAGTGATTGAAGCAGCGTGCGGTCTCCTGACTCTGGTACGGCTTGCGTAGTCATCGGCCTGGATCTCAATTCGGTTGATGCTGATGTCAAAATGGTATCTGCAGGTCGGTGATTTGCTGGACGGTTCGAGTCCCGCGTCTCGAAGAACGATGGACGAATACTTTGTCGTATTGAGCAGGATCCGAGAGTTGAAGACTGTGCCTGCTGGCACAAAAGATGCAATTGCTGAGGTAAGTTCTGGAATGAATCACTGACTGCACGAGACGCCAATGCTGAAGTCGGTGTAATTTCGTATTCAGCTGGCAAATGTCCGCGCCAACGGTTGGGCAATCAAGAAGGCAGACATTGCGTCCCCCGCTAAAGCCAGCGCTCCCGTCAGCGCAGTGAACAACCAAGCGAAGCAGTCACCGGCGGCACCATCAGGTGCTGTGTAGCCAATCACTCAAGCTCGCCGGATCGATGCAGTCGAAATAAGGACCTGCAGGGATAGCGGCATCTCCCGCAGGATTCAGATCGACATGTCGCCAAGCGCTAGCGACGCTAATGTAACTACAGTGACGACGAGCTGAGCCGTGGAAGTAGAAGTGCCTAGAGAAGACATAGTAAGTTAGTCATGCATGTTCCTGCCACGACCTATTTAACCAGACAACCAAGTGGAGCCGACAACCTCCCAACGACAGAAAACCAACAGAAAAACAAACAGAAACAAAAAGCAACAGGAAGGAGAAGGACAAACAGATAACACGCAGAAAACCAAAATACAAATCCGATGTGACCTCCCTATCTTCTTCTGTTCCTGTCGCATCATCGGTGGACATCCACAAACTGGAAAATGCCGGGGCTGCCGCCACGCGCCGGCGAAAACTCGTACCGCACGTGCGGATCTCCCGTGGTCAGCGACGGCAGTCCTGAAGGATCGTCGAACTCTTCTTCCTGCATGCGAAACATGACGGGCTCTTCTGAATCGCGAGTAATCTCCACAAATCGACACCAGCGCTGCAAGGCGCGCCGATCGCGGAGAAAGAACGACTCGGTTGTGCCGGTGATGACTCCAATGCCCACACCACTCGCCTTCGTCATGTATGCGACCGTCTCGAACGCGAATGCCAGCGTCTGGTACACGTTCCCAATGGAGCTGCGCATACTTGTGTCAGACACACGCGGCCAGCATCATTGTTCAGCATGGAGAAATGCACCTTGGATCTGGGAAGAAGCGCTCGAACGAGTCGATCAACAGTGCTGACGGCGGATCGCTCGCCATGTGGAACGTGCACAGAAACCTCTGCAGCTCGGAGTTCGATGAGAAGTATCTGAGCAACCATTCACCGTTAGTCCATCCATCGAAATCGCCTTGCGCATAGCTGAAGTCATCGACGCACTTGATACTGATCCGGCTCCAGGTCATGTTATCATTCCCAGTCTTGACTGGATGGCCGCATTTGTCGCAGGGTGAGATCGGCACAACCTGGTTCTCTTCTTGAGTGCTCGCTGTGGAGACACCAGGCAAAATGACGACGACGCTTCTGCCGGACGCGGCGAGCGAGAACGCGAACTGCAGCAGCAGCGAAGTCTGGCCGGCCCGAGGCGGACCGTGCACGAACAGCAGCGCTTCCTCGCTCGGCGTAGAGCCCTCGCTCGCCGCCGAGCTCTTCGTCTCCGTGTCTGGTGTGGCTTCTAGAGCGTCACTTCCCGTGCATCGCTCGTCGTCGCCGTGCGAGAAGAAGGTTTCCAGCCAGTGTGCCATGCTGCCTGGACTTGGTCGGAGCTTTTGGCTTGGTGGCAACTACCAGGTTGCAGAATGAGGGTGTGATTGGCATCAATGTTGCTGAAAAGAGGGGCTGCGGTGCCTTGTCCGAAAAGTGGTGCCAAGATGCCGAAGGTACAGCAAGCGAGCAGTACCGAGTCACCAGAGGGGAATGCGAGGCAGAGCGTTAGTATACCGCGCTGCAGTGCTAACGCGCGTCTGTTGCGGCACTGTGTGTGCGTGCGTGTGCGTGTTATTCGACCCAGAGCGACGTCGTGGAGGCATATTTCCGCCAGGAGCTGCTGTATTCGCATGTGCTGGAGCTGTTGAGCGGGTGAGACGCTATCGGTGTTCAACTATTCATGCTGTGTTACGCTACATCGCCGCTAACAGCACTTCGATGTTGATCCTTCGCAGTGCTTGGGAAGTCAGCGATGGAGATCTAAATTTCGACGAGAGCGATCAGCGCGGTCTGAAGGTATCTATCATCCTCGTGCCACCAATTGGCCGGCCTCTCAATAGCTTGGCACTGGAGTTTTAACGCTGTGGGTAACTGCGGATGCAGGTCGCTGATATGCTGCTGACGCTGGCACAGACGGAGCGTCTCTTGCGCGCGCCTGCCGAAGTGCTTCAGCAGCAAGAGTTGAGTCGCATTGGGCGGATCACAGACGGAAACGACGAGGCATGCAACCAGGCAGTATTCTTTGTCGAACGTTTGCGAATGAGAACTCATGCAGGGACGCGATGGTGGTGCAGGACAAGCATGCAACCGCATTACTTGGGCTGTCGCCGAGTGACCTGCGCCGTGCGCATGGTCTCAACAGCGACGAAGCCTTGACTGCTCGAGAAATGCTAGCTCGAGTGAGTTTGATTCGCCGCGTGAAAGCTCTTCAATGCCGATGGCTATCTGTTCATTCTAACGGCATGGTCTCTGATCAGCAAAGTGTCCTGCCTCGGCTCGAGCAACGACTCCGCGATCAATGCCTCGAAATCTGCCAGATCGCGATGCCGTCGTTACTATCTGCTGTGCATCGTGACAGCGGTGCAGCATATGATGGAGCTGCGTCTGCATCTCGGATCGCAGAGCTCCCAGCACTGCTGCTCGAGCTCGGTACTCGCAAGGATCATCTCGAGCGGGAGAACGAGACGCTTCAACGCCAGATACACGACCAGCTCGTGGAAGATCTTGCAGTGTGCAAGGACATCATCACGATTGTTGCAGAGACGCTTAAGGTTCACAAACTCAATGATCAACCGCGTGTGCTCAAGGCAAAAGCGAAGTGGCTGGCTGCAGTTTCCAGGACAATGCAGCTCAAAGCGCAAATACTGACAGCCCAGTTAACGGTGGAAACGTATCCATCCGATGAAGTTGAAGTTCTTCGCGCGACCAGGTGGTTGCCGCGCTTTGTCTCGACGGTCTCGATGCTGGTCGATACTGACTTACTGTTGACTGTGGTATAGGGGTGCTTTGTTGTCGCGAAAGGCCCGAGCGCTTGAAGAACGGGAGCAGGTACTACACTAACATCGACTAAAACAAACGATCCACAACGCTGCTAACCCAGATATTGCTGTGCCATGGCTGTACAAACTGCTTCTAGTTGCACACCAAACTGAGGCTGTATCAAGGCGCAGACTCCGAATACCAAGCAATTGCGCAGGATTACGGCGCAGTGTTGAACAGCATCGAAGAGAAGAAGGGTTGGCTGACCTCGCTTAACATTTGAAAACCTGTTCCAACTATTCCATGTGCATTGATTGTCGTACTCTCGAATGTCTATCGCTGGCGGCATTTGCCAATTTCTCTGCTTGTCTGCTATGTATGAAGGGGAAAGGAGGGCAACCGAGGGACTTGGAGTCGTCACAGATCTGAATCGCATGCCACCTCCAGTTAATGCGATCTAGAGGCGGCACTGCATTCAATCTTTTAGTATGAATGCCCAGGTGTTCATCGACACTAACGCTGACAGAGGGATCGTCTACCAAGCCGACACAAATGAGAAGCTTAGGTCGTCGAGAACACAAAGTGGGTAGATGAAAATGGGAAATGTCTGATTGTCGAATTTGCCCTTGCTGCTGCCTTCGGTTGACCATCAGGCGAGCAAGGGGGGACGCGAGAACCAGGCTAATATTGAATCCCTCGTGGCTTCCTAACGCGATTTACTGCTGCACTTCCTTGTACTCGGTCGCGGGCGACACGGGGGTGAGTGGCACACCCGACGTCTCGAGCTGATGTTCGATCTCGGCAGTGGCATCTTCCTCCGCCGCCAAGCGTAGCTGTTCCTTGCGCGTGTCGAGGCCGCAAACGACAAAGCCACCGACGACGAGCACACCGGAGATGAGCGTGATGTAGTTGGGCGAGATGTCGTTGATGATCCAGTCCGAGAAGATGGCCATCGGCACCGTGAGCGACAGACCGATGGTGGCGACGGTCGTCGACGTGTAGAGGATGGCGACGGCCCAGAGGTAGTCGGCGAGCACGTTGTTGAAGAGACCCTGCACGAAGAGCAGGCCGACGATCTCACCCGTGAGGTTGTCGAGCGACTCGACCCCCGTGAAGTGGAAGATGAGGACAAAGATGACGAGCATGAAGAAACTGGCGGCGCCGAGACAGCCGAAGAAGAGCGACACGCTGATGCCCGAGTCGTCCGGAATCAGCTTACGGATCGCCGTCGTGTAGACGCCGTACATGATGGCGCCGATGAGCGCGAGCACGTCACCCCAGAAGGTCTCAGAGATACCGCCGCTCGAGTCGTTGGCGAGAGTCGAACAGTTGCCGGCCATGCAGAGCGCGACGCCGAGCAGCTTGAGCCACGTGAAGCGCTCCTTGAGGATCCAGACGCCAAAGATGAGCGTGAAGATCGAGGAGGTGGCGCTCAGGATGGTGCTGCTCGTCACGCTTGTCATGTTGAGACTCTCGTTGTACGTGAAGTTGGCGAGGAACCAGAGTGGCGCGACGATGGCGCCGGCGCGGATCGTCTGCTTGAGCACGGCGCCGCGATGGGCGGTGACTTTGGCCGGAGCATCAACCTCACCCTTGATCACAGAGTCTTCCCTGGCTGCAGATTTCTTCTTCTTGAAGTCCGGGATCAACACCTTGGTGGCGAAGTAGATCGGCAGGTTGACTGAGAAGAGTGCCATGCCGAACGATGTCAGGAAGAACGGCGCCTCAAACGACAGGTCGTGGAAGATGTACTGGATGAGCACGCTCGAGAAGTTCCAGATGATGGCCACGATCACGAGGAAGATGCAGCCCACGATCCACTGGAACAGGGAACCGCGCTTGGTTTTCGCATCCTGGCTGCTGGCTGCAGCGTTGTCGGCAGCTTCCACCGCACTCAGCGCAGATCGCCGAGCGCTGAGCGCCGAGTGACGAGGCTGTGTGTCAGCCATGATGGTTTCGTCGCAGTTGCCTGTCGGATGCCGAGCGAAATGTCGAATGAGCTCATGGAAACGGATGTTGGGGTCAACTGGAGAGAACCAGCGAGGAGGAGCGCGTTCGACCAGTGCTGCCAAGTCTCGTGATAGAGGCAGCCGGTGGCCAGCTGGTATGATTTGTAAGCGAGCAGGAACCCTCCGGATCCTTTGGGATTGGACCTCTGCCCACTCTTGTCCTGCCAACGGGAAGCTGGCACCACTCATATCGATTGATGCACTGCACGTCACGTGTGGGACGGCCACAGCCGCTGAGATGGAGCAGCAAAGGTGCAGCACGCCCGGACCATGCACCACCTGCTGGCTATCTGCAGCGTCCGGCGACAGGTAAGTCGGCCGGCACCACTCCACCAAAACAGAATGAGCTGATCGAGTCTCTCCGGATACATCCACAAGCTCCGAGCCTTGTCATGCCAACTTCACAATCGGATTGGCTCCGGCCATGGCGCTCGATGGAACACCCCGGTATTCAGTGGGAGAAATACGGGCGAATGCGATCTCATACAGCAATCGGCGGCCCGGCTCCCGAGTTGATTTATTGAGCTAACGGACCCCTGACTCAGTGATGCGGTCGAGGTGAGTGTGCGTGCCGTTCACATCCAAGCTGCGGAACGATGTCTGCTCTTGCCAAAAGAGCATGTGACCTCCCATGCTGTCGCGAGGACCCGACGTGCTGGCCATGGGGACTGAAGATGCTGCGGTGGATCCGCTTGGCATGGAGATAGCCATGACGAAGACTCATCAAATGATGTGTAAGCGATCAGTAAGGAAGCAGCGCTGTATGCAGCCAGCGTTGCGTCACGGCGATACCGCCACCAAGCGCATGGATCGATAGAGCAATCTATGAATGTACTACGCCCCACGATCGCGACCGACAGCGCAGCATAACGTCTCGGCTTAACGTCGTCCGCCGCCACCACCGCGCTTGGGCGGCGGGAAGCGGAGCGGCACAGCAAGCACGGCGCGCTGGATCTGTTTCTTGCTCGACAACGACCCCGTGCCGAACACGGAGGTGTCGGCCTTGGCCTTCTCGACAAGGCAGCCGAGCTGCCGGCAGTACGTCGTGAGTCTGTGGAGCCAACAACGAGTCAGTCAACGGTCCATCAACGCTCACAGCGACGACTGAGGCAACGTACGTGATGACCGAGCGCTTGAGGTCGGCGGCGACCTCGGTGAGGTCGAGGCTGAACTCGTTGATAGTAAGCGCGACCACGAGCAGGTAGAGCACGAGCTTGTCCTTGAGCGTCTTGGGCTGCAGGTACGTCGAGTGGCCCTTGTCGTTCTGCGTTGACTCGGTGAAGAGCTTGAGCAGGTGACGCGTGAGCACGAGCGGCATGTCCTTCTCCTCGCTCAGCATGGACGCCGACTTGCGGATCGGGAAGTGCGTGCCGTTCAGGTCGATCAAGTACGACAGGTACACAATGTAGCTGACTTTGGTCACGTCGTAGGGCGTCGGGAGCGACAGCAGCAGCCGCGTCGGCAGCGATGTGAACCCCACGGTGCGCGCGTAGTCGGCCACGTTGGTCGTCTTGAGCGCCTCGATCACCTCCTGGGCCTGGATTTTCAGCGAGTCCATGACGTGCACGTCCAGGACTACGATCCACATCACAGCCACCAGGTCAGCGCATCCATAACAGCAACTCAAAGACATTCCACCAAGGCGACGTACACTTGCGCAGGCTGTACACGCGGTCGGGCGTCGGCGCGTCAATGTCGCAGGGAGGCAGCAGCGCGCTGCGCGTGGACGCGAGCGCGGCGCTCTCACTCGAGTAGTTGGCGTCGCGCGTACGCTCCTCGAGCAGCTTCTTCTGCGCCTTGTCGATCTTCTTCTGCAGCGTGTCGGTGATCGTGGCGGCGCCGCTGATGTTGTCGAGCTGCACCATGTTCTCCTCGCGCGACTTTTGCATGCGCTTGCTCTTCTTGCTACCGAACACCTCGACCAGGTCGCGCCGCTGCTCCATGAAGTTCTTGTCCTTGCCGCGGTTGTCGTCCACGTTGTCGCTCGCCCCCTTGATCGTCTGCTGCATCACGTAGATCTGCGGCACGTTGCTCAGTCGCACCTCGCCTGTCGTCTTGTCATACACGCCGACCGCGTAGCTGTCCATGCCAACATGTCAGTTCCCGGCCCTCACACGAAATGCACGATCATATCGTCGAACCTGGCGCAGTCGTTCGAGGAACTCAGGTAGCCAAAGTTGGCACCCTGGTACGCCACCTTGTCCGAGCTGGCCACCACGAGCCGCTGCTTCTTCGCAGCGTTCTCAAACACCTCGAACGCCAGGTCGCTGCGCTTGTTGGGCGGCGGCGGGCCATTCCGAAACGTTGCTGACACCAACAACAGCACACCAAAGCGTTAGCGCCGACGCTATACCCACAAACAGCGGACATGCCGAGCGAGCGAGCGAGCGCATTGACTTACCGACCAGTGGCGCGGCGGCGTCGAAGGCCGCCTGGTGCTGCAGCGTCACGCGCTTCTTGCTCATGTTCCCGTCCGCTCGGTCGCCAATGGAGCGCCAGAGCGCCAAGCAGCTCTTCCTGGCCAGTGCCAGCAGTTGACGCTCTTTTCGACCAATCACTTGTCCTGAAGTACAATTTCAGCAAATCATTGCATTTTGCATACTCCTTGCCACCAATTAGTCACAAATGCACTCATTTATGTCTTTTTACCCAATCAACAAAATGTATTCAATGCACTCAATATTCAAATGTATCATCGTGGATCTACTACACAACATACTACAGCTCTCAATAATACTTGAACCTTTTGGTACCGGTACCGTTTTCTTTCCCCGAGATACTACTGGGGTGTTACAATCGAGTTCCAGAGTGGAACTAATCGTTATTCCCTGGAACTAATCCGACCCCGATTTAGTTCCTAGGAATACGAGCCAAAAACCTGTTTGTGGCGAGAACCTCTATTTTCACATTTCTGTGTGAAAAGATAAATCTAAAATTTATGAAGGCTTTCTGTTTCCTAAACTGGTTTCTTCTCTTACATGTCCTTTCTAGATCTATGCCTAGCGACCTTGAAAAGCTAATAATCTTCAAATCCTATACGAACTTGCACCGTGCAATGCAATAACGTTATTCCAGTCCGTTCAGTATTCCTTCGGCCTTGAACTCTAGTTTCTGGAACATCTGCTGACCCTGGAACTACAGTAATCTGCCCGAGATACTCTGGAGGAGAAGAGGGAGGAGCCAAGATGGCCGAGCCGGAGGCGATGACCGCGTGCCTGAACCTGATGCGGCGCATGCCGCCGCGCGCTGTGGAGCAGGACCTGTACGGGTTGACGCGGCTGGCACCGGCGCTGGCGGACGACCTGTACCAGCGCGTGGACCAGCCGCTGCAGGTGGCGGTGGACCCCGCGAACGGCCGCAAGTTCCTGCTCTGCGACTACAACCGCGACGGCGACGCATACCGGTCGCCGTGGTCGAACGCGTACGCCCCGGAGCTGCCTGGGGGAGAGGGTTTCTACCCGTCCGAGAAGCTGCGCGAGCTCGAGGTGCAGGCCAACGAAATTTTCGACTCGTACCGCGAGCTGTACTACCAGGGCGGCGTCTCGTCCGTCTACATGTGGGATCTGGAGCCGGGCTTCGCCGCCTGTTTCCTCGTGCAGAAGGATGTGGTGGACCAGCGCTTCGTGGAGAAGGGGACGTGGAACTCGATCCACGTCGTCGAGGTTCAGGAGCTGAGCGGAGGAGCAGGAGGACTCAAGCAAGCCACCTACCGACTCACCACCTCGGTGCTGCTCGCCATGAAGGTCAACCGCGCCGAGCTCGGCGACCTCACGCTGGACGGCACGCTCACCCGACAGGTGTGAACACTGGAGACAATGACATCGCGAATGCGTGCGTGTGCATGCTAATTGTTGGTGGATATTTTTGACAGGCGGAGCGGACGCTCGAGTTCGAGGACCAGTTCTCGCACGTGTCCAACATGGGCCGCATGATCGAGGACATGGAGATCGACATGCGCTCGAGCCTCGACGGACTCTACATCTCCAAGACGCGCGAGGTCATCAACGGCATGCGCAAGTTGCAGCAAGGCCCAATCCAGGGCAACGCCTTCGTCGGCGAGCTCGCTGGCGCCGTGCTCAAGCACGGGCTCAAGAAGGGCACTGCCAGCGACTAGACACGCCCGCATGCGTGGTAAGCTCTCGTTAAAACTGTGTTGGAGCAATTAGACTCTTCTTCGCCGCGCCTCACAGCGCGAACCGACCCTACGACTGCTAGTCTACTTGATCTTTGTGAGCAAAATGATCGAGCGTCTGCAGCGCAATTCGATCAAATCGGTTCCTCGAGTATCGAAGGTCGTTTGTTAGAATGGAACAGCACCGGAACAAACGAGGCATGGTGCGTGATGACCTGCATCCAAATGCGGTTCGCCATGGAGGTCGTCATGGAAGCTGGTCCGTGTGATTGCCATTGCGTGGGTGGTCGGCGGAATGTGTCCAAAGACAGCTCCAATCCTGCTCGTGGATGACAGTCTTCAAACTTGAGGAGCCGGTGCTCCAATTCTCGACCAACGGAGCACAATCCACGTGCTCGTCAATCACCAGTGTGGTCAAACTGGGAAGTCCGTACACGCTCGAAACATTTGCGAGGTTACTGCAGCCGCGTAATGACAGCTCCCTCAAGTTGCGGAGCTCGGCGAGTACCGAGATGTCGTCGATTGGCGTGTAGTCGAGGAACAGGTTGGTCAGGTGTTCCATGCCAGCAAGCACGGTGAGATCCTCGATCACTGTCCCATCAAGGCAGAGAGTTCTTAGACCCGTCAGCTCCGCCAAGAATGCGAACCCTTCGTAAGAACTCTTGCGTCCACAGCTGGACAATCGCAGCGTTTCGAGCTGCTTGAGTTCGCCCAGCGAACGAAAGTCTTCGTAGACGAGAAAGTCGGCCAAGTTGAGCTCGGTCAGCTTCGGGAAACTCGCCACAACACTTGCGAGATTAAAGCCACCCGTCACCGTCAATTTGACGACGTTGGGGCAACACCCAACCTCGAATAAGATCTCCTGTGGCAGCAGCCCAGATATCTCGAGCTCTCGGACTTGAAGCAAAGGCTGAGTGCTCGAGAGCTGTGGCGGAAGCTTGAGTGTGGTCAACAGTGGCAGTTGCTGCAACGTCCAGGACGCGGATGCGTTAACGATGTTGAAATCCTGGTGCATGTCCAACTTCCGCAGCTTCTTGAGCTCTTGAATCGGGGTCCAGTCGACATGGGGTTCGGTGAACACGGACAGCGACTCCAGATTCGTCAGGTACATTAGCGGCGTCAAATCGCTCACCGCATTGCTCAACTTTAGCGACTTCAGCGTCGACAAGCCGGCGAGCATCGTGAGGTCGTCGCCGAGGAACGCGGTCGCCTGCAAATCGAGCTTCTCCACTTGGACCAACGAATCAAAGAGATCGTCGACCTCATCGAACGTGGTGTCCCCGACTGGCGTTTGCTTCAAATCCAACACCTTGAGCTGATACCCGATCTCTGTCAGCTCGACCAGCTCGTGGATCTTGGTATCGCAGAGATGAAGCTCCTCCAGGTGCTCAAGCTCGGTCAAATACCCTGGGTCGACTGGCGTGCCCACTGCACGCAGCACTCGGAGGTTCGGCACCTTTGACGACCACTCGAAAGTCTCATCCGGACAATGCGCCAACGCCAACTCCGTCACACTCAATAGATCCATTGATTCTTCGGTGCTGGATACGGAGCAGGAGTTGAGAGTCAGCGTCTCGAGCTTGGTCAGCGTCGTAAGCTCGTCCAACGGCACATCCACTTTGCGGAGGGTCAGTCGCTTCAGGTCGACAGGTAGCGACGGCGGGAACGGCTGCTCGCCTTGTGCTTCCCCATAGCTGACGCTCTCGAGCGCCGGGAACTCATTCAGGTACCTGAGCTGCTCCGCCGTCTTAATGTGGATGGTGGTGATATAGGACTTCATGGTCGACGCATCCAGCACTCTCGTCGCCAACTCATCGAGCGGAGGAATGTGCCACTTCGTCTCGGCGAAGTAGGCGACGCGGAGCGGCGAGTGAACGACCGAGCGGCATAGTCCAAGCAGCGGGAAGCGGTCAGCGAGCGGCAGGAAGCTCGCGACGAGCGTCCACACCGGGTCGTTCAGGTCCTGCGGCATGCTTTGCCAAGTGGGCAGGCAGGACGCACCCAAATGCGTCCTCCCTCTCTCGTGGAACATCTGGCCTCATGAAAGTGGTGCAAAGAAGTGACCTGGTTGATTAGGTTCGGCTTCAACCTGCAACTTGAAGTTGGTGTTCGTCGAGATGACACACAGCCATCGCCGGCATCGAGCATTGACGTTCACCATGTGGACGAAGCGAGCGATGAGCAACGGAATCGGCGATGTTCGTTTTTGTAGAGCTCGCTTTCTTCAAGCGACAGCGGTTTCATCGTCATGCTTTGTTCTCCGACCCGTCGTTCTGCTGGAGATTGCCACTCAGACTGAAGGCTTCGTCTGGTGCAGCCGTTGTCATTCAGCTTGCGGAAAGCGGTGAAGTTCGAGCTGACAGAAGGGGGATCGCACCGCTCGAGATGAATTGGATGCGCGAGCATTTCGCCGCGTTACTGGCCATGCACGGCAGCTGTGAGTGCGAGGCCGCCTCCAGCCACCCAACCGCCAGTTTGGCCGCGCTAGCGGAAGACGAAATCAGCGGTGAAGACGGCCTTGACGCTGCGCGATGCTCCGTGTATCCCGCCTGGACAGACGACGACACTGTTGAGCTTTACGTGCGGGCCGTCGAGTTCCAAGCCAGACCTGTGTCCCGGTTCTGGAGCGTTCAGGAGATCGACAAGTGCTACTGTCGCGTGGAGCTCATCGATCAAGCGGGTGGGTGCTCGGTGCCGAGCCGCGTTGACCCAGCGGTGGAATTCACACAGCTGCAAAAGCGCCTCAAGTCCGTCTCCGCTATAGATGATTACGGGAAGACAGTCTTGCCAACTGTTTCAGTTGTGGCGAACACAGTTCTCAAAGTTCGCCTTGCTGACGTGAAGGACATGGTCGGCGTGGTGTTCAGCGCCGTGAGGATGACCTGCGAAGACATTTTGCTGCTGGTGAGACTGCAAATGGACCACGAGAAGAAGGTGAGCATCATTCGACGCGTCCAGAACAGGCTGAGCCACAACAACGGCACCGGCTCGGAAGCCATGGATCTCAAGCGAGCGGTTACGGATCTGACGCGCAAGATCCGAGGTCTGGAACTACAAATCGTCGAAATGTCAGCCAAAGTACAGTTCGGAAAAGTGCTTGCCGAGATGGAGAGAAAGCAGTTTCGCCACGTTCTCGTGACAGTTGCTGTCGCGAAGCAGCAAGCCAAGGCCGCGAGATTGAAGTTTTACCAGGTCTTCAATGAGATGAAGGCGAGAGGGTTCGGCCGCGTGTTGGAAGAGATCGCGGTCGCGAAGCGAAGCGCCAAGGCGAACGAACTGACAGAGCGCCTTCGCCTGCTTCAATTAGAAGCGCACCAAGCTGGAATTGTGTTGGAGGCGCTGGAGCTGCCGATGGCGATACCGACAACAGACACGTCAGCCGAAGGCGTCTCGGATGATATTCCAGTGGCCTTCGCGGTCCCAAAGGAGTGCCCATGAGATGAGATCCAGTCACCTTCACGATGCTGAGTCCAGCGCTGTCTTCGTGCTGTTCCCAAGTGTCCCGTGTTCCCCGACTACATGTGTCAATGGTGCTGAGTGTAGCAAGAACCTGCATGTTTTCGTATTTGAGGTTACTAATTCAATGTACCTCGCGGTTGCATTGAAGTTTTAGAGCAACGAGTCCACATGGTTATGCTCACTCGATGATCTACGGACACTGCTGGACAAGTGATCTTTGAATATGCTCTGAACAGCGAATGTTGGTGTGCGCACACTCCCTTAGACAAAGCGACTTCGTTCAACATAGTGCAACAATGAGCATTGGAGGCACGGCTGACATCGTGAACTTGCCTGAAACGTGGACGTATAGAGCCCAATCGGGTGGTTTTGCACTGACCTCTCTACAAGTCCAGAATCCATCTCACAATAAGCTCAAGCCGGATAGTACTAGTATTGACTACTATTGCAAGTCCAACGCATCGATTTGACTGATATCACGCACGCAACGTCATTAGATTCGGCTACCAATGCTAGACGCAATCGGCAGCGGCCCCATGGATCAGGAGCCTAAAATGCAGGTAACTGATGGAGTTGGTGCACACCAATGAACTGCAGTCGACCTCGGCAGGGATACAGCACTTTCCGAGCCCCGATCGACTGCGTACGCTCGACACCAACCGGAGATTGTTGCACCCCATGCACGAAACCTCGCGCAAGCTGGGAAGATCAGCGAGAGTCGACAGATCCTTTATCGGCGTCCCATCCAATACTAGTCGCTGCAGGTTCTTCATGTTGCCAACGACGGATAACTTCTCAATCGGCGTCCCCGACAAATCGAGGGAGATCAAGCGGGTTAGCCGCTCCAGAAAGTTGAACCCGTGCTGAATGGAGATCTGCGGACGTCCACCCATGGCTAACCCTTCAAGATCAAGCAAACGCGCGAGCGGCCGGTAGTCTTCGCAGAAGCGTAGGTAGTTTAGATTGAGGGACTTCAGTTTCGGAAAACTCGCAACGAGACTCCCCAAATCGAACCCGCCAACCACTGTCAGCTTTGTCAAGTTCAGACAACAGCCAGGATCGAACGCGAGGCTATAGGGTGAAAGTGTATACACTTCAAGCTCGTGGAGTAGACGCAGCGGATATCTAGCCGATAGTCGAGGCGGGTTCTTGAGAGAGCGCAATTCTGGCAAATCATGTATCGCTCGCAGCGCAGAGAGATTCTCGACGTCGAAATGCTGGTTCATGTTCAAGGTGTGCAGCTTTTTCAACTTGCGAATGGGGCTCCAGTACGCGTCCTTAATCGCACAAATCGTCAGCACTTCGAGGTTGGACAGCGATGCCAGTGGCCCCAGGTCGCTGAACATATCGTTCAAGTGGAGTACGCTGAGGGTCGTCAGTCGTGTCAGCGGCGCCAGCTTGTCATTCAAAAAGTGGGTCGCTTCCAGATTGAGGGACTCAATTTGAGTCAACCCAGCGAAAAATTGATCGACTTCAACAACGGCTTCGTCGTCATCAGCCAAAAGCTCGACATGGGAATCGTTCAGACCCAGCACCTTCAGTCGCGGCGAAACCACCGTCAGGTCGGCCAACCCTTCAATGTCGGATCCACGCAGGTGCAATTCTTCAAGTTGATCGAGCAGGAGCAAGGACGCAGGGTTGAAAGGTGTGCCTTCAACACGCAGCACGCGAAGATTAGGCAGACTGGCGACCCACTCGTCGTTTTGATGCCTGACGTACAACAGACTTAACTGGGTAACTCTCGACAGCACCGTCAAAGCATTCGGACGAGCGACGGTACAAAATCGGAGCGTCAACGTCGTGAGATTTGGCAGCGCCGCGAGCTCTTCAACTGACAGTTCGGCACGATATAGACTGAGACTCTTGAGGTTCAATGGCAACCACGACAATAGGGACGCGCCGCTTTCCCCACCACACCGGGACTCTACGTGTGTAACTACTGGCAGTTCGGCTAGATACGCTTGTTGCCAGGTTTCCTCGATGCGGACTGCTCGGATGGAAGCCTTCATCGTCAGCGTTTCGACCACTTTGGTTGCAAGCCACTCGACTGGAGGCACGCGCCATGTCGACTCGGCGAAGAAGGCACGACGGAGAGGCGAGTGCACGACGGAGCGACATAATGCGAGCAGCGCGAAGCGGTCGGCGCGCGGCAGGAAGTGGGCGACGATCGTCCAGCATGGATCGCTCAGGTCGTGCTGCATTCTTCTCGTTCTCTTCTCCAAGAAGTTGCTGCGACACTCTGAACAATCGCAGCACGCTCAATCAGATCCGTTCTATTTGTGGTCGGAGCGACTTTCCTACTCTCCTCCAGGCCAAAAATCTAGCCAGCCATTTCTAGATCATCGTGCCGAGCGACATTGGCAGCATCCTGACCACGACTTGGGTCCCACGACTCGCCTTTGCTCCGACAGTGCATCCACGCGCATGAAGAACTAACTGCGGGTCGTCTTGAACACTCTTGCCGACGTGACTGGCCGCTCTGCACACTGTGCGGAGAAAGAGTCTCCGATGTCTGTCGAACAGCTCACCGCCCCGTTGGGATGGCTGGTCTCTGCTGTCGACGCCAACACGCCGCTCCAAGTCAAGACGGCGCCATTGCTCGCCGGATGCTACATTGCCGACGCCGCAACGGACATATTTGCCAAGCTCCAGAGCTTACGTGAAGGTATCGGATCTTCGACGGTGCTGACAGCAAGTCCTGCGTTGATCGCCACAGGAACCGCTACCTCGATTGCAGGCAAAGATCCTGCGACTGAAAACGCGGACACACCTACTGCATCTGTGGAAG
Organism: Phytopythium vexans; assembly: GCA_003413675.1. Classification (NCBI taxonomy): domain Eukaryota; phylum Oomycota; class Peronosporomycetes; order Pythiales; family Pythiaceae; genus Phytopythium; species Phytopythium vexans. Next base: position 171,479 of record QLOC01000021.1, on the reverse strand, counting down.
CTTGCGTGGGTATCATTTTGTCGTTGAGAACCGACACTACACCAACACCCAACACCTCAGGAGCTACAGCTGATGAATGTCTCGCCGATTCGTCTACCGTTTGCCACGTGGTGGCATCCTCAGGCCTCATCCTGCTTCCCTCTGACCAAGTCGGTTCGCTCAATGAAGTACCAGCTGTGTCCGACATGTTAGCCGAGTCTGCGAGCGTCCAAGCTTTGCACCTTGGGACTCCCGCTGACACGATGACACATGATACTGTCGTTGGCTCCACATGCGCTGATCAATTCGCGGCCGACCCTGTCTCTGAAGACGCTGCGACCGATATTACAACTACCACCTTACAGCTGAACTCAAGGCATGCAGTTCAGGCTTCCTCGGACGATGACACACCGAGTGCTCAGAACGATTTGGCCGAGTCAACGGTTGATGGCGAGTCGACTGGCGCGACCGATGTACTGGCCACTGACCTCTCGTTCGATACAAGCAACTGGGACTTCGCCGTAACCAACATCCAAGAACCGACCGACGCGATTGCCGAGGAAGATGCCGCCTTCAAACCGATCGAGCCAGTGATCGCTGCCGTTGCACAGCAACAGAGAGGATCGTGTATCCGTCAGCATTCGCCGTACCGGGTGCCGCAAGCCGATGCCCAGTACCTCGACTACGACAAGAACTCGCCGCGCTACCAAGAGCGAGCGCGAGCCAACAAGGAGCGTATCGACGCAAACAAAGCCAAACGCGCACTGGAGGCTGCAGCTCGAGAGCGGGCAAGAGCACGAGCAGCCAATTGGCCACGGCCAAGGCCACGTCGCGCGCAAATTCAAGGAGCCTGATACTCGTGCGCTACCCGTTCGAGACGCGACGAGTAGTTCTGGCGGAGCGTGTGCGCACGGGCTGTGTCGCAACCTCGTTCGTAGCTCTACCTAAATGCATTCTGTTCGACTTGAAGCAACCAGATTCAAACAACATAGATGAGTTCGCGTTGGCCGAATATGCGTCCACCATCACTACAACGACAACGCGGTTGTGGAGACAATTCATCAAACAACTTGAAGCTGTCGCTCGACGCGCTGCTGCTCTCGGTGTCGGCGCAGCTGTCAGTTGGGTCGTCACAGGTCGTGTCTTGTCGGTTGTCCAGGTTCTTGATGACGATGGTGAGTTCGTGACGGGTGTGTGTTTCAGTCTCGGCTTCTTGTCCACACTCCATATTGATCACATGCTCCTCAGCGCCGCCTTCCGTGACGACGGCGACCTCGTAGTCGCTCTGAGCGCCGTCACAGGCCGCACGGCGGCCGCAGAAGTCGTGGGAGGAGTGGAAATGGGGTAGAGCGCGTGCATGAGCGTGTAGCACTGTGGAGACGGCAGCGAGGGTGACGCACAACAGCGTCAGTAGCAGGAGGAGGAGGAGCAGGAGAACGATCGCGTCGACCATTCTGTCGCTCGGTGGATGCGCGGGATGCTTTTGACTCCCGTTTTGTTGTTTTCCGGTTGTGTGTGTTTTAACGTTTTGCAATTTTAATCAAAAATACGACTCGCAACTTTTGTGTGTCCGAGTCACAGTGTCCGCTCTTCAAGCTCTTTTTGTAAAGATAATCGAAAAGTAAAACGTAAAATTGAGTCAAAAACCATCAGCAGCAAACAGCGGAGAGAGTGTATGTCTTTTTCGCTCTGCAAACGGCACGGAAACGCAGCAGACAACCGCTCGACCACACAAGTGAGCAATAAGCCGACACTATGACCGACTCGATCACGCCGCCACCGCCGTCCTCGCCCTCGCTGATGCTGATGCTGATGCTTCAATTACTGCTGCTCGGTCTCTGCGCGCTGTGCGCCGCTCACGACGATCGTCGCCTCTCGCGCCTTATCTCGCACCCGTCTCGTGACGACCAGCCGCACGTTCGCCCGCGCTTGCGACGGTGCATTCGACCCATCCCAGCACCACGTGATCGGCATCTGTAGCTAAATGTGAAATACAAAAGCCTGCGTCTCAACCTGCCAGATATCTAATCGCTCTGCTCAATGTCAGTGGCAGCGTTCGCGTGGTCACCAGTCAGGTCTCGGTGATCTGCAACTGTTTGCCACCTGCCACATGCTCTTCGCACCGGATGCCTATCAGAACAATAGCGAGCACATTTCGGACTGGTCGTACTCTGCTTCATCCTCGAAGGCTCTTACATGTCGAGACGGGATCCCGAGGTCGGCATGCGCTACTCTCAGCGTCTCAGGATGACCATCATCTTGCGAGATCGAGGAGACTCGTTTCAGCAACTAGTTGCAGTGCAAACATTGACATGCAGCCTGCAATTTGCAACTTGAAGTTGTCGGTTCATCCCAAATTGATCCACCTTGAAGCAGCAACAGAGCAAACTGCAGGCTAGTGCGAAGATCATCCAATGTCCTTCGAGCTTACCGTGCGATTGGATCAAACACAAAATCGCAGTTGCTCAGCACGGCTCGGTTCGGCACGGCTTGCAGTCATCATAGTCAGACTCGAGACAGTGACGGCTCGAGTTCGCTTTCGAAGCTGAGACGGTCGACCAAAGACGTATAAGAAGCCACTCGACTGTCATACAACGTTCACGACGGCCAGCTGCCACATCGACTAGCATGTGCCGTCGGAGTGGTGCTTCATAACTGTTGACTTGTTCGTACTTGTGTCTTTGTCGACTGATATCACAAGCATCTTGACTTGAATTCTAGCTCGGCCCACTTTGCCGCCAACCTCCACCACCGCTCGCCTCCGCTTTGCAACACAGCGCACTACACTGCCAGAACAAACAACACCAACAAAACAACATCGAACAGAGAACAAACATGACCAACATGACGACAACATCGCTCTCGACCTCGCCACGGACCTTCTCCCCCACCTTCTCCCACATTTCCTCCTCCATGACCTCCATCTCCGCCAGCACTGCCACCACCGCCACCACCGCCACCACCGCCACCACCGCCAGCGAGATGACACCAGTCTCAGCTGTCGTGACGGTTGGCAAACCCTCACCTCCATAGACCCGATCACCGCGCGTGTATCTGGATGGCGTTGTGCAAACCAGGCGAGAGAATGAGTTACGTTTTGGCGGCGACTCATTCGCGCGGGTTGGCGAGGCTGGCCGGCACCGCGACGAGGCTCGAGCGATGCGCCGCCGGCGCCCGCTCATGACCGAAGGTCTTGACGACCGCGACGTGCGCGTCGAAGCGACTGCGCGCAGTGATCGGGTCTATGGAGGTGAGGGTTTTGCCAACCGTCACGACAGCTGAGACTGGTGTCATCTCGCTGGCGGTGGTGGCGGTGGTGGCGGTGGTGGCGGTGGTGGCAGTGCTGGCGGAGATGGAGGTCATGGAGGAGGAAATGTGGGAGAAGGTGGGGGAGAAGGTCCGTGGCGAGGTCGAGAGCGATGTTGTCGTCATGTTGGTCATGTTTGTTCTCTGTTCGATGTTGTTTTGTTGGTGTTGTTTGTTCTGGCAGTGTAGTGCGCTGTGTTGCAAAGCGGAGGCGAGCGGTGGTGGAGGTTGGCGGCAAAGTGGGCCGAGCTAGAATTCAAACCAGCAAGAAAGTGTCATGATTGTCAAATTTGCCCTTGCTGCTGCCTTCGGTTGACCATCAGGCGAGCAAGGGGGGACGCGAGAACCAGGCTAATATTGAATCCCTCGTGGCTTCCTAACGCGATCTACTGCTGCACTTCCTTGTACTCGGTCGCGGGCGACACGGGGGTGAGTGGCACACCCGACGTCTCGAGCTGATGTTCGATCTCGGCAGTGGCATCTTCCTCCGCCGCCAAGCGTAGCTGCTCCTTGCGCGTGTCGAGGCCGCAAACGACAAAGCCACCGACGACGAGCACACCGGAGATGAGCGTGATGTAGGTGGGCGAGATGTCGTGGATGATCCAGTCCGAGAAGATGGCCATTGGCACCGTGAGCGACAGACCGATGGTGGCGACGGTCGTCGATGTGTAGAGGATGGCGATGGCCCAGAGGTAGTCGGCGAGCACGTTGTTGAGGATGCCCTGCACGAAGAGCAGGCCGACGATCTCACCCGTGAGGTTGTCGAGCGACTCGACCCCCGTGAAGTGGAAGATGAGGACAAAGATGACGAGCATGAAGAAACTGGCGGCGCCGAGACAGCCGAAGAAGAGCGACACGCTGATGCCCGAGTCGTCCGGAATCATCTTGCGGATCGCCGTCGTGTAGACGCCGTACATGATGGCGCCGATGAGCGCGAGCACGTCACCCCAGAAGGTCTCAGAGATACCGCCGCTCGAGTCTTTGGCGAGAGTCGAACAGTTGCCGGCCATGCAGAGCGCGACGCCGAGCAGCTTGAGCCACGTGAAGCGCTCCTTGAGGATCCAGACGCCAAAGATGAGCGTGAAGATCGAGGAGGTGGCGCTCAGGATGGTGCTGCTCGTCGCACTTGTCAAGTTGAGGCTCTCGTTGTACGTGAAGTTGGCGATGAACCAAATTGGTGCGACGAAAGTAGCTGCGCGGATCGTCTGCTTGAGCACGGCACCGCGGTGGGCAGTGACCTTGGTCGGAGAATCGACCTCACCCTTGATCACAGAGTCTTCCCTGGCCGCAGATTTCTTCTTCTTGAAGTCCGGGATCAACACCTTGGTGGCGAAGTAGATCGGCAGGTTGACTGAGAAGAGTGTCATGCCGAGCGATGTCAGGAAGAAGGGTGCCTCAAACGACAGGTTGTGGAAGATGTACTGGATGAGCACGCTCGAGAAGTTCCAGATAGTAGCCACAATCACGAGGAAGATGGAGCCCACGACCCATCGGAACAAGGAGCCGCGCTTGGTTTTCGCATCCTGGCTGTTGGCTGCAGCGTTGTCGGCAGCTTCCACCGCACTCAGCGCAGATCGCCGAGCGCTGAGCGTCGAGTGACGAGGCTGTGTGTCAGCCATGATGGTTTCGTCGCAGTTGCCTGTCGGATGCCGAGCGAAATGTCGAATGAGCTCGAACGTGGAGCTGGAAACGGATGTTGGGGTCAACTGGAGAGAATCAGCGAGGAGGAGCAAGCCTCGGGATGAAGTCAGTTGGAGGACAGTTGGTGTCATTTGTTAAAGCGCAGGGATCTCCCGGATCCTTTGAGATTGAACCTTTGTCCGATCTTGTCCTGTCAATCGACGGCTGGCACCACTAATATCGATTGATGCACTGCACGTCACGTGTGGGACGGCCACAGCCGTTGAGATGGAGCAGCAAAGGTGCAGCACGCCCGGACCATGCACCACCTGCTGGCTACCCGAAGTGTCCGGCGACAGACAAGTCGGGCGGCACCACTCCACCAAAACAGAATGAGCTGATCGAGTTCACCACGAATAATCCTTGAGCTCCGAGCCTTGTCATGCCGACTTCACAATCGGATTGGCTCCGGCCATGGCGCACAATAGAGCACTCGGGCATTCAGCGGGAGAATGCGATCTCCTTCAGCAATCGGCGGCCCGGCTCCCGAGTTGATTTATTGAGCTAACGGACCCCTGACTCAGTGATGCGGTCGAGATGAGTGTGCGTGCTGTTCACATCCAAGCTGCGGAACGATGTCTGCTCTTGCCAAAAGAGCATGTGACCTCCCATGCTGTCGCGAGGACCCGACGTGCTGGCCATGGGGATGACCACGGCGAACACTCATCAAATGATGTGGAAGCCAACAATAAAGAAGCAGCGCTGTATGCAGCCAGCGTTGCGTCACGGCGATACCGCCACCAAGCGCATGGATCGATAGAGCAATCTATGAATGTACTACGCCCCACGATCGCGACCGACAGCGCAGCATAACGTCTCGGCTTAACGCCGTCCGCCGCCACCACCGCGCTTGGGCGGCGGGAAGCGGAGCGGCACAGCAAGCACGGCGCGCTGGATCTGTTTCTTGCTCGACAACGACCCCGTGCCGAACACGGAGGTGTCGGCCTTGGCCTTCTCGACAAGGCAGCCGAGCTGCCGGCAGTACGTCGTGAGTCTGTGGAGCCAACAACGAGTCAGTCAACGGTCGAGCGACGCTCATAGCGACGACTGAGGCAACGTACGTGATGACCGAGCGCTTGAGGTCGGCGGCGACCTCGGTGAGGTCGAGGCTGAACTCGTTGATAGTAAGCGCGACCACGAGCAGGTAGAGCACGAGCTTGTCCTTGAGCGTCTTGGGCTGCAGGTACGTCGAGTGGCCCTTGTCGTTCTGCGTTGACTCGGTGAAGAGCTTGAGCAGGTGGCGCGTGAGCACGAGCGGCATGTCCTTCTCCTCGCTCAGCATGGACGCCGACTTGCGGATCAGGAAGTGCTTGTCCTTCAGGTTGGTCACGCCTCACTTTTCGCTGTCTCGGCTGAGTTGGCCGGAGAAGATGACGTGAGGTAGCGAAGAGTGAGGCGTCAAGAGCCGCCAGGTATCCATTGGTGCCGAGACGGCAGAAAACCCCCGAGACGATCACTTGCTCAGCCGATCGTCGATCGTGAGTTGCCTTGCGCCGGTGCAGGATGACCGACGCGGCGCCGACCACGAAGCGCTCAGCAGGCGTTGGTGCCGACTGCTCTGCAAGTGTCGGGATGCTCGGAGCCGCTCGAACCGGTTGATCAGCTGTCGCTCAGTTGTTGTCAAAGGGCTGAGTGGAGAGAGGGGTGGGAGATTGGGAAGGCGAAGGCGAAGGCTCGTAGACGGTGCTGGGGTAGCAACGCTCGGGTCGGACAGAAGGCGGAGGCGCTTTGCAGGTCTCATGGCAAAACGAAGAATGAGCTCTCGCGACCGACAGACCGCTGGTCTTGACTTACTTGACTGAGCGTTTGAGAGCTCGACCAGCGCGATATGCCGACGATTGTTTCCAGGTTTTGCCTCGCACACTATTCGCCTCGCTGATGACTTCGACTCGGCGGCGCTCAAAGCGCGGATCTAGTAAAGTCAGCGGCTGCATGAGCGACGGGGACATGCAGCCGCGGTTGCTGTTGCTTTTGCTTTTGCTGCTGCTGTTGCTGTTGCGGTGGTGGTGGCGGGGCGGCGGCTATCGGCATCGTGGCGATGACGCTGCTACGCATGAATGTGAGCGCCAAGAATTGTTACTTTCATATCGATCAGACCCTCGAGGAGGGATGTGAAGAGTATCCAGTGCTGCACAAAGGTGCTGAAGAAGGGAGCGAATGCGCCTCCTATAGACAAAACCGGACGAGCAAGTCATGGGCCTTGTCCGACATGCCAGATCCTGAGAGAAGTAACGCTGAAAGATGTTCGTGCGCGAACAACGCGAGCGCGCTACCGTCTCCTAGTGTCATCAACCAACGCAGCAATACGCTCACTGAGCTGATCGAATCGCTAAGTCCACCGCTGTTTTATCTCATCAAACACATCTTCTTCGCTTTCGGGGAGCAATAGCTGCGCGTAGCAGGGCGTTTCCTCGTTGCCGCGCCATCGAGCGCAGAGCACTTTACCTCCATATTGCCGACCGATCCTCAGTAAAGTAAAACCCAGCATGGACTTCCGCAGGTGACCGACTAGGTGCGCGCGAACCTACTTCGCAATACAGGTACTGCTCTCACTTGCGGAGCGAACCTAACTAATAAATTTAAATGTAACTATAATAATTGTTTATGGTTATTCACCACTGGGTACTTAATTAAGTTAAATATTTTTCGATAAGCTGCCGAATACGTTGGCAGCTAATAAGAAAATGCCTATTTAGACGAATCAACGCGCTGAATCAGCTCACCAATAAAGCGAATTTAAACCAATCGTCGAGATAACCTCTTCAAATATATAACCTATAATATCGAGTCCATTGGGTTCAAAATCATGTAAAATCATTAAACTATACTAAAGCATGCATTGCGGGTAAGACTAACAAACAGCCTTCACATTTCAGTGACGAGTTTGGCATCTGGCAACTTCAACATCGGCAATCAATAGCATTGAGAGTTGCGCGCTGCGCAGATTGCATGGTCTGCTGCAATCCCCGCATGGATCTCAACTCCGACGAAACACTCTTCAAGCGGATAATTCTAACGACCACTACACCGGTGTCCATCCGTCCGTTTGAGGTGGTTGGGATCTCCCTGTCCAAGAACTGATCGACATCCCCTGGGATGTCGATCACACAACCTTGTTCAGGATGGTACCGCCGTCCAGACAATGCTGCAGCAGCGGAGTGCGTGCGTATGCTGCCAATGGCAGCTTCGATCAGGAAAACTCAGCACTGATATTGGATGTATTTCCTCGCGAACAGTATGGACGCAGTGCATATTGCGGAAAAGAGCATCATTCGACACGAACATGAACCACTTTGCGTGATGACCACCCTTGCGTTGGTAAAACGCCGTGGTGCCAAACCAACACTGACAGTGAATCGGTCAAGACGGATCTACAGTTTTTCTCACCGAGTGGATTGCTTGCTGTTACCATCCTCCTCGTGCCTCCCTCGGCCACGCTACCTCTGCTCCTAGGCTTACTATAGATACAAAAATGGCCCGCAGGAGTGCCGCGTCGACTGTGCGTCGTCGGCTCGGCCACGCGTCGGTTTGGGCCTCCTTCGCTCACGTGCGCGCTGGCTAATAGTTGGTGTCGCGAGAGCTGTCGCGTCCGTGCATGTCCGAGTCGGTCGAGAAGCGCGAGAGCGCCGACGTGCGGTCGAACGAGCCGGACTCGAGCATGGCGTACGAGTCGTTGGTGCCGCGCATGTCGTCCATGGCCGACATCCAGTGGCTCGGCTCGGCGTTGGCCGACGACTGGCGGTCGCGCGCCACGGCGGACGCGTGGTCGTCGGTCAGGCTCTCGCCAAACGGCCGCGTGTCGATCGTGCCTTGGTCGAACGAGCCAATGTTGGACTCGGCGCCGTACGTTCCCCGGTACGACTGCGAGTAGCTCTCGGACGCGTACGACTCGGCGTACGAGCCGGCGAACGACGGGTGGTTGAACTCGGTCGACTCCTCCTCGAAGCGGCTCGTGCTGCGCTTGGACGCGAGCGGCACCTCGTCCTTGCGGAACGACGGCGACACGCGCGACGAGTCGAGCGACACCTCGACCTGCGCCGACTGCTGCGTCTGGTACTGCGGCTTGGCGGGCGGCGTGCGGTCTGGAGCGGCGTAATAAGGCGCCGGGTCCTGGTCGGGGCTCGGGAGGCCGTGACCGTTCAGCATGGCGATGCTCGACGCGCTCTGGCCAGTGTCGCCGCTCGTGTGCGGTTCGGATGTGAAGTCGTACTCGGTCGGCTGGACTGGCGTTGCTAGCACCACGGGCTTGGCGGCCGGGTAGTCGGCGCTGAAGCGCTTGGCGTCGTAGTTGCTCTGGCTCTGCATCCGCCGGTAGAGGAAGAAGCCGACGGCCCCGACGACCACGAGCACGGCCAGGATGATGCCGACGATGCCGCCGGCGCCGAGCCCCATGCTCGCTCACTTAATTGAGGCTAGCAGCCGAGACGGACAGGATAGCAACCCGAGCAAGGTTGCTGTGGGGAGGCACGGCGATCGGAGCTTTGCTAACCGAGGCGAACAAGGCGGAATGCGATGGCGCACGGGAGGTGGGTGTCGGCCTGGCGATCGTTCCACGCTGATGGGGAGCCGCTCAAGCCGAAGGCAACGATGGGACAACGCGGCGCGCAACAGCCGGCGCCGCGGCCTGAAACGCTGGCCTGCACTGGCCAGTGTTGGCGATCCCTACCCCCGTGCTGACCTTTGTCTCTTGTTTCAGTACAGCGCACTATCCACGGAGTGTGGTCTCGTCGCCGAAGGGAGAGTGACTCACGGAACGACGGGCGGCGCGGTTGAGGCGGCGGCGCGTCGAAGAACGAGCCTGGTGCGCGGCGTCGTCGCGGGGGAAATGGCTGCGGACGACAACAGGAGTAGCTCCGGCTAGCAATCACGCAGGCATGGGGGACTGGGATGTGTTTGTGAGTGGGGGGTGTGGTGTCTATATTTGGGATACTGAGTTGAGATAGATTTCGGAAGAGAGGCGGTACCGGACCCGAACCCGGACACTTGCGATCTCGCGTGTGTGACTGACATCAAATGCACTTGGACGGTCACAGGGGACTCAGAATCTGATGCGGCTCAGTTCAGCCTTCCGCCCTCGATACCACTTGACCATCCGATCAGATCTGCTTCCTCGGTTTCTGAAGACAGTTGTCTGACCCCACTTCGAGTTCGACTTCGATAGGTGGCGGTGCCGAGCAAAGTGTGCGCTCTATTCTAAATTCCGCTCGCGCGTTCGTCGTCGTCGTCGTCGCTTGCTGCCATCCATTGGGTCGGTTGGTTATTCGTATTTCTGGTCCGTGAATCGGCGCCAAGCAAATTCATCCCACTTCCATGTGTCCCGCATTGATCCCTGCATTCGGGACGATGCCCTCAACCAGCCCTCAACGTTATCTTCTCTCCCCCGTTACTGTATGCGTCTCATAAAGTGCGACACAGATGGAGGAAGACCCACACTCTCGCGTCTCAAATTGCACCTTGCTCTCGAGGTTTTATTGTTCTTGTTCATTTCCACCCTTGTTGAGCCAAAGTGGCGTAGACCTTTTCTGCTTGCTGCTTTCCTTTTGGCCGGAACCGCGGAAGAAAAGCACAGAAGCTTCCGCTGCGAGCCAAGCCGCCGTTCTCGCGTCTCGCCGTGTATCCTTGCCGCCTCCCCCGCTCGCCCGCCCGCCCACCGACATGAGCGCCGCCCAGCAGCACGAGGCGCTGGCGCGCTCCATGTCGCTCACATCGGACGACGACGAGTACCACTACAGCGATCTGGAGCAGGATGAGGAGGAGGACGAGTATCAATACTCGGAGGACGACAACGACGCGGCCTCGGTCACCTCCTCGGATGCGACCGGTCAGCGCGCATCCGCCAAGGCGCACCACCTGTCCGACTCGTCGCGGCTGTCGCCGCTGGGGGCGAGCAGCGGGTCGGCCGCCAAGAAGAAGCGCATGAGCGCGTCCAGCCTGGACGCCTCGGCCGCGCAGGCGGGCCGCCACGAAGACTACCGCGTGATCGACGAGGAGGAGCTGTTTGTGGAAATGCGGTCGCTGATCCAGGAGATCGCGCAGGTGCTGGAGATCCCGTTTTCTCAGGCCGCGATTCTGCTGCGCCACTTTGGGTGGAACAAGGAGAAGCTGTTTGAAGGGTACTACCTGGATCCGGCCAAGGCCAAGGAGGAGGCCGGGCTCGAGTTCGCCGGCAAACCCTCGCCGACCTTTGCCAGCGGCGTCGAGGTGCGTTTAGCGAGCCGTCTGGAGCGGCTGGAGGGTCGGCGCGGTTGTTGACGCTATGTACCCACCCTATTATGGATATCAACAGGTCGACTGCTTGATCTGCTGCGACGCGTACCCTGGCAACGAGGTCTTCGGCATGGGCTGCGGCCACGTGTATTGTCTGGCAAGTATTTTCGCTTCATGTCTACCTGCTCATTCTGATTAGCCGCCCTAACCGACCGATGGCTTGCTCATGGCTGCAGCATTGCTGGAAGCCGTATTTATCGCTCAAGATTGCGGAAGGGCCAGTCTGTGTGACCACAACGTGTCCCGCCCATGGGTGCAAAGAGGTATGTCTCCTAGCTATATGGTGTGTCCTTTTTGTCCCGAACAAACCCTGAGTGTTGTGGTATCATCCTACGCAGGTCGTGAGTGACGAGATCTTCAAAAAGTTCACGAGTGCGGACGAGTTTGTCAAGTACTCTCGGTTCCTGCTGAGGTCGTACGTGGACATCAACAAGTGCGTCAAGTGGTGCCCGGCGCCTGGCTGCAACAAGGCGGTCTCGAGCGCCGGCGGTCTCTCGTCGGTCACGTGCTTGTGCGGCTGCGTGTTTTGTCTACGCTGCGGCGAAGAGGCGCACTCGCCAGTCACGTGCGAGCAGCTGGCGTCGTGGCAGGAAAAGTGCCGCAACGAGTCGGAGACGGCCAACTGGATCCTGGCGAACACGAAGAAGTGTCCCAAGTGCTCAGTGCGCATCGAGAAGAACCAAGGTTGCAACCACATGACGTGCAAGAGCTGCAACTACGAATTTTGCTGGGTGCGTGGGCTGTCTCGTGGCATGATTGGTCCGGTTTGTTCCGGGTATTAATTCGTTTGTGTGTGGGTGTGTTGGTTCGGACAGATTTGTATGGAATCGTGGGATAAGCATGGATCGGGTACGGGTGGGTACTACAAGTGCAATCGCTATGACCCGGAGAAGGCACCAACAGACTCGGACGCGGCGCGCGCCAAGGCAGAACTGGACCGGTATCTCCATTACTATCAGCGCTACGCAAACCACTCGGAGGCCGGCAAGTTCGCCCAGCGCATGCGAGAAGGCACAGAGAACCGCATGATTGAACTGCAGGCGAACACAGGCGACTCGTCATGGATCGACGTCCAGTTCCTGAACGCGGCGACGGAGCAGCTGATCGAGTGTCGACGCGTGCTCAAGTACACGTATGTGTTTGGGTACTACTTGCCACCGGGGAAGGAGAAGAACCTGTTCGAGTACCTCCAAGAGAACCTGGAGAAGAATGCGGAGCATCTGACGGGACTGTCGGAGATGCAGCTCGAGAAGATGAACCGCTCGGACATCATCAACTACACACGCGTGACGGAGACGTTCCTGCGCAACCTGCTCTCCGGTATCGAAGACGGACTCACAGCGAACGGTCCGCTGGTGTAGTCGCTTCCGCGCCATCCGATCCCTCGTGTGACGAAAGGTAGAGATCGTGTTTTGTCTTGTGGTCCCGCGGCTGTAGGCACTTTGGCAAACAGGATCCTCCAAGTAATAGTCCCGCGGTAATGAACGAGTGAATGAATGGATACGACTGCGACGAATGGCATGCACTTTCAGAGAAGCAGAGTAGTGGAGACAACAAATAGCTGCTAAACGAGCCAGAGCCCTTGTTGCTATATATACTTTTTTTTTCGACTGTTCGAATAGATAGTGATTCGTGATGACGGCGTGAAGGAAATGGACGATGGTACGCAGAGGAGGGCGGCACAGATCGGCTACGAACAGCAGTGTACGGTATGTAGGCATGTTCACTCTTCATTCCGCAGCGCACGTGCTGCCGCCGTGAGTGCCCGCCTAGCGCCAGACTCCCGGATGCCTAAGAAGTTCAGGTCCTCCTTCTCGATGCCAGTCTGCAAGTGAGCAAACACAACAAGTCAGCAGTCTGCTCCAACTGAATGATCAAGACGCAATGGCGCACTGCGTACCTCGCGGATGAAGTCGATAGATGAGAAACCCTTGGCGCGCAACGTAGAAATGTACTTCTGGTACCCGAGCTCCTTGAGCCACAAGTACACCTCGTCGTCCAGGTCGGCAAGCGTCTCTTGGTACTCTTCCAGCAGCGCCGCGTCGCTCCCACTGCGCCGTGCCTTCCGCACAACCGCGACCTTGGACTTGGACGCCTGCTGGCGCTCCCGCTCCTGCTTTTGCTGCTGGCGCTGTTGCTGCTGCTGCTCGAACTGCAGCTGCATGTGCTTCTTCTCGCGGCTCGGACGACTGTTGGTGCTCCCGTTGCTGTTGTTGGGCTGCGTACTCGCGTCGCTCGTGTGCACGTCGCGCTCGGACGAGTACAGCTCGTTGGCGTAATCGATGCCCTGGTTGATGAGGTCCATCCAAGCCTCGAGGTCAGCCTTGTTGAGTGCCTGCAGCTCGCGCTTGATCTTCCAGTTGCTGTCGATCACGTTGAAGCGCAGCTCGGGCATCTCCATCGTCTTCCAGATGCGGCACTCGCGCAGCGACAGCGACGAAATGGGAGGAACGTAGTTGCTTTGCCGGCGCGCGTTAGGTCCACGCGACGGCTGCGGCATATCCGTGTAGTGGAGGTGGTCGTGGTCCAAAATGAACCATTTCTCCGTCCACGTGCGGTTGCCTCGACGCCCACGCTTGAGAATCACACCGGCGTGGTAAGGAGCGGGAGTTGCCGGAATCTGCTGCAGCGGCTGCAGCTTGTCCTCGCCCTCATCTTCATCGACGTCGTCCAGGAACGGCTCGTCGACGCGCTGCGACACGATATCACGGCCTTCCACGTCCGCGTCCAGGTCAATCGTGTCCGATCGGACGAGGGTATCATCCTCGTCTTCCTCGTCGTCATCGTCGTCGTCGTCATCCTCATCCTCATCGTCACCGTCGTCGTCGTCGTCGTTCTCGCCGTAGTATTCGTCATCTTCGACTATTTGCGGCTCGAGTTCAGCAGGCACGAACTGTCGAAGCTCCACGACGGCCGCGAGTGCAGAGGCATTCTCTCGGTCGTCCACCAGCTGCCGCAGCGTTCGCACAACCTCATCGATGCTCGGCCGATCGCGGGGCTCAAACGCCACACATCGCTCCGCCAACCGTGCGAGCACAGGCGGACACGACACCGGAAGTGCGTCTTGGAACTCGGACAGCGCGATGCGGAACTTGTTCTGCGGCAGGCGGAGCAGGAACCCATCGGCGTTGGCGGTGCGGCAGCAGAGCATCTCCATCAAGACGACACCAAAACTGAAAACGTCCACCCGCTCGTCGTAGTCCTCATCGAGGAACATCTCTGGCGCCATGTACGCGTCCGTGCCGCAGTACGACTTGCGTCTCACAGCACCGCTCGCGCCGGCGTCCCCCATATCTGCTGTCGTCGAAGACACGGCGTCGGTGGAGAACGGTACCAGATCAGTCGCGAACCCAAAGTCGCACAGCTTGGCTCGGAGCTTGGCATCCAGGAGGATGTTGGACGACTTGATGTCGCGATGCAAAATGTGGAGCGACTGGAGGAAGTGGAGACCATCGGCAGCATCCAGCGCGACGCGCACGAGCGCTTCCCACCCAGGGTGAGGCTGCGTCCCCTTGCGCACGGCGCGCAGGAGCTGGTCCACGTCGCCGTTGTTGGAGAACTCGCTCAGGATCCACACCTGCTTGGCCTTTGCGTGGTCGGCGGCACCCACGAACTGCAGCAGCCGCGGGTGGCGCAGTCGACTCAGCACCTGCACCTCGCGCAGCACGAACGGCGGGATACGGCCTTCGGCGTCCTTGGGCTGACACTTGACGGCCACAGCCGCGCGGCGGTACTCCCCGGCGTACACGACGCTGAACGCGCCTTTGCCGATCTCCTTCCCGATCTTGACGGCCATCGGCGGCACCGTGAACAGCGCGGCCTCGTCCAGCTCGGCTTCCACCGCCTCATCGGCCTTCACCGCCCCTTCTTCGGGCTGCTGCGGGTCGAGCTGGTTCACCAGCGGCTTGAGCGGCGACTCGAGTAACGGGCGACGCGCGTCGTACCCACCCGCGACCTGCGGCTTGTCGCCGTGGCCAGCGTTGTTGTTCTCGGGCATGGCGCACGTCCGGCGGTCGGCTGCGAGCGGCAAACAGTCGCAGAGCGTCGCATTGAAACAGAACGTCAGCCACATCGACAAAGGAGCGAGTGAGGGAAAGCAGGCGCAGACCGCAATGGACCTCGAGAGCAGCAAGGAAGCAGCGGAGCCGGCCGGCCAAAGGGGAGATGGCCTCGCCCCGGCCCTCGCTATCCTTCCGCCCTCGCGGCCCGCGCCTGCAGCAAGGAGGGAGGTCGGCGCACCTGCGAGATTCTCGACAACTTCCGCTGGCGTTCCGGGCGTTCGGCCGTAGCGTTGGCACTAGGTGCTCCCGCCCCGTCCGCTCGACTGAGCTGGCAATCGAAGGTGGCACTTCACCACAGGACCTGCCAGACTCGATACTTGGCCTCCTTCTTAGCCGAGTCGACGCGGATGGAAAGCGGAATGACCAAGCCGGAAACGAAGAGCTGGGTGCTAGAAGCCTGAAGCCCTGCTGTCGCGAGAGTACCGTCCGCGGTCGAGAGGTCCGGTTGCCTCTTCCGGTTTGTTGCGCGCCGCGCCACGCCGCGCCGCCTCTGCTGCCGCTGGCAGATGCCGCTGTTTGGCCCTGGTCGCTCGCGAAAAAACAGACCGGCAACTGAGAATGCGCGAGGTCGAGCGGAAAGAATAGCCCGCGGTGACTAAGAATAGGAAGGAGGCTCAGAATAGCGGAGTGCGCTCGAGGGGTGGGGGAGCAAGCTCGTAAAATTTCACTAAAGTTTAGATCGTGCCCAGAACCAAGATACGGTCGACTGCCGCCCCCGACTGCACACCCCCGCAAATGGAAAACGCATCACTTGGTATTTGTAAGAATATGAAACCGTTAATCATGTACAGGGTATGCTCTATCAATTACGAATGTATAGTCTCGTGTTGTAGACGTCTAATGTATAAACCTAATTTTGAATCTATTTCCAGAGATGAATACAGTATAATCGCAGGCAATAGCTAACGCAGTCAATAGTGTGATGACTGAGATTAGACTGTTGCCCGGGACTTTTTGTGTATAAATTTGTGTTGACTGCCGCCCCCGACGTGCAAGCTCAACTACAGTTTCAGGTGAAACCGTACAAAACGGTGTCAGAAGACGCGCCTGCATCGCAACTCAACACTGCTCACGAGTATAATATTGCGCAGGGAGTGGGAGGATCAGATGGCTACTGGCCACTCTGTGTTTGTATGGTCGATGCTGGAACCCGACCCCTGTTCTGCTTTTGTTCCTCATCTGCCTTCAACTTGTATGCAACCCACTAATGGCGCTCCAAAGGTGCGTTAACGTTGCTGATTTATAATTACGTTGCGGCAGTACACTTTTTCGCGACCACCGCGCGCAGCGTCGGCATGTACTCGGCGATGATGGCCGAGATGTTGAATGTGACGTGGTTGAGCATGTGCAGGTTGGCGAGGCTGAGCGCCTTGTACTCGTCAAAGCTGATGAGTCCGTCCTTGTCCAGATCCACGTCGTCCATGGTCTTCTCCACGATCGTCGACAAGCAATCGGGCGGGATGTTGAGCTGGTTCTCCTGGACGCACGCCTCGAGCATCGAGAGCAGCTCCGGCTTGGAGAGCATGCCGTCGCGGTCGAGGTCCAGGATATCGAACGAGACTGACCGGCCCCACCAAAGATACAGGGTTACAGAGTCAGGATCGAGGCAAAGAACGGACCCGGCTACATGGCCACGTACAGCGGATCTTCTCGTCTGATGTGCCCTTGGACGAGAGCACCGAGACGCTCTGCAGGAACTCGGCAAAGCTGATGAACGAGTCCCCGTTGGCGTCGAAGAGCTGGAAGATGCGGTCCACGTAGAGCGACTCCTTGACCGTGAAGCCGAGCGCCGTCTGGAACTCGCTGCGGTCGATCAGTCCGTCGTCGCGCTTGGCCGAGCTGATGAGGTCGTAGTGCACGTTGAGCGCCACGACCTCGTCTGCCGTGAAGTGCGACGACGACACGAACGCTGCCACATCGTCGGGGCTGAGCTTGCAGGTCAGCGGTGCGTCAGCTCCTCCGTCGCCAGCACCGCCCGCCGCACCCAGTTCGTCCCTTGCAGTCGACGCCGCCGATCCCATGCCTGCTCCTCCTGCTGCCCAGGGCCAAAATAGAGCCGATCGCAGCTCGAGATCGGCCGGGACAGCGCCGCCTGCGCAATTGAAACCACACACCTGTTTGTCTGCATGAGTGCCGCCTTGATGGTTATTCTTGGCCACTTCAACCCACTCGCTTCGGTGTCGTTTCGTGTCCAAGAGCCGTCGCGAGACCATCCAGATCGTTAGTGCGCGGATGATCCACATTTTGACTAAACCCTTCTCGATGGTCCGAAAATCAGATTTCGATCCATGATCTCTAGAGCACGATTCATCGAACTTTGTTTTTCAGCCTCCGTCATTTGTTTTTCAGCGTCAGTCCATTGAGCCAACGTACGAGGACTTGGGGCGTGTGCTGACCCCGCGAACTGCTTCTCCGAACAGCCATGAAGCGCGTCCAACTATAGGAAATTGGCATACAGCCGATCACCTAACGATTTAGTATAGAAACATAGCGTTTTATAAACGGTAAGGAACGATTTATCGACCGTCTGCTGCCAAGACTTGCAGATACGGGCGTATGGTGCCCACGACTTCATCCCTCGCAAATGTGATTCATTTCACTTTGATTTTGTATGACAAAAGCAGAGCAATGTATACTTGATGTATACCAGTGTTCAGTCCCGGGGTTCAATTGTATTGTACAAATAAAGCACATATCTACTAATGCCAGAGAAATTTTTATATCAATCGTTGTCAATAGTAAACGTGGTCAATATCAATTTTTAATGAATTTGACTAATGCCCACGAATATTTGTGTACGCTGTGATGTTCACTAACGCCAAGAACTGACAACTGCAAAATATTTATATTTCCCTGTAAAAACCGCTAATAGACGTATTGAATTGATTCTGAGTTCGAATAAAATTATCCGATTTTTGGTTTGTAAAGGTTTCTTAATTACGGTGACTATTCAAGCTGTGATTATCGATATACATAGTATGCCATATGAAAGGTTTGGTAATTTATTGTATTTTGCGGGCGAAATCAACGTGTCCATTTGTGGGTATGGCGCGAATAGAAGCACTTAATCAGACACCCTCACAATACAGACACCGCCCTCACTTTGTCCCCCAAGCTCGCATGCTATATTAAGATTCAATGCTTTTGAGCGGTTTTTGACCGTTGCAGGATCAGATTTCCTGCTCAGTCTGGGGATGGTCAAGGTCGGCATTCATGTTACTCGTGTACGACACAGCGTACGACATGGAGAAGAGGCGCAGCAATGCGATCATGAGCGGTGTCGCGCGCTTCGCCGAGCTCTCGCGGCTGACCAAGGTCGGCGTGCTCAGCAAGCTTCTGCTCGAGTGTTCGCTGCTCAACCACGCATGCAACCGCACAGTTTACGCGCGTGCGCCGCTTTAGGACACATTCGGGCCGGACGCCGTCCCTTTCATCGTCCACCACACGGAGCTGACCATGGCGGTCTGCGGCCAGAACCAGTTTCACTTCGTCACGGACTACACGGCCGCAGTTCGAGCCCGTGACGCCCGAGCAGCTCCACCAGGCCACTGCCAAGAACTTCGTGCTCAAGTCGCTCGCGGACATTGAACTGCTGGGCAAGGCGGACCCGCTACCTGCTGACCTGCCGCTCCCGTCGGACGTGCCGACACTCTGCTGCACACCGGTCACGATCGGCGATCCGAAGAGCGTCGTGCTGCTGCATAGCAACTTCTCCATCGTCGGCGTGCTCGCTCAAGAGCAGCTCGCGATCGACCCGACGGACGCGTATCTGTCGTACCTGCCACTGCAGCACGTGTTTGAGCGCATGGTGCACGCCGCGCTGCTGCGTAGCGGCGCCAGCATTGGCATCTACAAGGGCGACGTGCTCTTCCTTATGGAGGACCTGGCCACGCTTGTCTCGACCATCTTCATCTCGGTGTCGCGGCTCTACAACCGCGTGTACCACAAGATCTCAAAGAACGTGGCAGCCGCCAGAAGGCTCAAGAAGCTGCTATTCGACCAGACGTATGCGACCAAGAATTCTGCGCTGAGCGACGGCGCCAAGATGCGCGCGCGTCGCGCAGCTGGCACTTGCACTTTCATTTGCCAATCCATAGCAAAGAAGCCGTGAATATTGTCTTTTTGTTGGGAACCTTATCAAACTTAAACGCGTCTACAGCCCATAGAGCCAACTCGGCATTCGTGCTTGCCGGGTGCGCCTGCTTCCTCTGAATGACCTTGGTCTTCTCAGCCACGGTCATCCATCTACCCATGACGCCTTGGTACAGGATTTTCTGTTGATGTGATGGACAAATAAACTCAGAATCAGATAAAGATCAGCCAAATTCTCAGAATACATCAGATTTTGAGCTGATAAATGTCTGAGCCAAGGGCAGCGGCATCTATGACATTAGATAGGAATTTGACGAAAGAGGAGAGGACCCAGTGGGAGCGGTGTCTGTATTCAGACGCTTTCAGTACTCGCTCGACGCTAATTTAGAGTCTACCACGCAAGTCCTGTAAAAAGGGTATGTCGATATTTAGTGTCTACCACGCTAATCATTCAAATACAGTTTGTACACTATTTATGCACTCCGTCTAAGTGCGATTCGCGCCTGTGGATAGCATTGCCCGCAGCTCCGATCGCGTGGAAACCATGGCGCTCCGCGTGCTGACCAAGCGGCTGCCGGCGCTGCGCCGCGCCGCCCCGCGCTCCGGCGCTCTGTACGCCCGCGCGCTGTCTACCGAGACGCCGTCGGGTCCTGTGACCGAGGGCGACGCTCCGGAGGTCGCGTCGAGCAGCGTCATCGCGGCGACGCCGATCGCGCAGGCGACGCCGGCGCAGCGCCTCCAGTTCTTCCCGTTCTCGCAGGAGACCGAGGATGCGCTGTTCCCCGAGGGCGTGGCGCGCCGCCTGGACGAGACCTTCGAGCTCGTGGGCCACCGCCACATTCTGCTGCGCGATGCGGCGCTCGAGATCATCCAGGAGATGCAGCAGTGGACGCCCGAGTCGGCGGCCAAGCACGAAGGCGCGTTCCTGCTGGACGGCGAGCGCGGCTCCGGCAAGACGTTCGCGCTGCACCAGATCGTGCAGTTCGCGCGCGAGGCCGGGTGGGTCGTGCTCTTCGTGCCGCACGCGCGCTCGTGGTGCTACGAGGCTCCGTACGTGATGAAGTCGCCGTACGTCGAGGGCAAGTTCGACGTGGACGTGTACGGCGTCGAGCTGCTGCAGCACTTCCTGCGCTGCCACCGCGACCAGATCGCGACCATCAAGCTGCGCGGCGACTACGGCGACCGGTACTACCCGTTCGCGCTCGGCGCCAAGCCCAAGACGCCTGGTTCGTTCGACAAGAAGGAGCTCACGCTGCGCGACCTGGTCGAGAACGGCATCGCGGACGAGGAGCTTGCGTGCGCCGCGGTCGTGGACCTGCGCACGGAGCTGTCGAACGTGACCGAGTTCCCCGTGCTTGTGGCCGTCGATGAGTACAACACGTGGTTCGAGAAGACCGTGTTTGGGTTCGAAGGCGAGGAGGTGTTCCCGTCCGACATCTCGGTGATTGACACGCTCAAGGACATTGACGCCAAGGGGTTCAAGCCGGAGCGCAAGCTCAAGAACGGTCTGTTCGTGGCCGCTGTCACGAGCAACTACCCGTCCAAGGCGGACTTCAAGAAGCAGGTCGACTACCGCAAGCTGCGCAAGACGCTGCGCACGTACTCCAAGGAGGAGCTCGAGCAGGTCGTGGCGTACTACAACGAAGTCAGCTTTTTGCACGGTGAGTTGAGGCGTGGTTTGCTTCGGATGGAGACAGTGAATGGTCTTTTGTTCTAACTGGTTGTGGTTCGTGACTTACAGACAAGCCGACGGAGTCGCAGCTCGCGTACTTCCGGCTGATGACCAAGTCGCTCCCGCTCCACGTGTTCGACCGCGCGTCCTTCTCGTAAGCCGCCGCGTCAAGCTGGAGACAACGAGGAGAAAGCCGATGCGTGGCGTGAAGACGTAGTTTTTTTAGAGACCCGACCGAGCGAGCGAGACCAATACAGCAATGCTGCCTCACCGCGTTCGAATTCAGATACCTGTGTGGCTAGAACATCCGTCTCGATGCGGGTGCGAGATTGGTGGCGGCGAGTTGAGCTACCACTTGGCGGTCTTGGTGGTAGCGGGCTGTGTCGCGTGCAGCGGAACCCTCGTCGAGTGCCAGCAAGCTGTCCTTGTCACCACACATCCATGTCTTCGACGAGCGACGCGACATCAATCAAAACCTCCAAGACCGAGTGAAGGCTCCTTATTAGCCGAAACAGGTTCCGACCACGTCCATTCTGCGATTTGCAGTGGCTGCCGATGGGGAGAGAAGACATCTACCCTGCCTATTATCACCTGTTGAAACTCGCGGCACCAGGCGAAGTGATGCAGCGTTTCGAGGGACATCGGGATCGACAGCTTCAGCACTCGTCAGACCATGCAGCTGCCGAAGGATCTTACCATCTCAACGACGATTCGGACCATGTCCACACCGAGCGGGCAATGGCGATACCGGCAACACCGCCCAAGCGAATCTGCGGCAACATGGCTCAGCACATCAAGCACTTTGCACGCAAGACAGCGAAGCGAGTTCACGCGATGATCCTCAAACTCGGCCCACCAGACAACGACAAAAACTGAAGCCAGTGGCTGTGTTGAGCAACCAACAACGTTTGCTGCAAGCACGATCACATTCACGGCAATCTAAGAAGAACTTGGTAGACGAAGACTGGAGCAATCGTGCACCGATCTCGATTCAAACCGTCGGAGATTGCGCTTCAGATTGCGCGTTTCCCGGATGTGCTGATCGACGGCGTCTCGCAGCTGTCGGTTCTCCTCCTCGGCTTGCCTGCGCGCGGCCAGCTGACGGACAGCAAGGTTCTCCCATATCGAGGCGTTGGCTCCTCGATCTTGTGCCGTTTGAGACGAGTCCGCAGCCGTTCGGAGTGACTCCAAACGTGCGGTGAGGTGTGCGATCGTCGCGCGCAAGTCGCGGAGCTGCTGCCGCCGTGATGGAGCACGTGGTCGTCTGGATCGGTTGCTCGAGTACTCGAGCGTATTGTCTTCACCGCTGTGTGGTGTCGAAAGCTGAAACGCTGTCGGATTCTCCGTTGTTGCCGACAGCAGTGTGCTGTCGATTCGCGGGATGTCAAGGTCCCCTTCAAGCCACGAGTCAGCGTTGGCGAACGGCAGCCCAACTGGATCGGGTAGATCGAGCGAGTGCGTGCGATCGTAACGCGAACCAGGATCGATCGAGTGCCTATTGATCGAGAGTAGCTCGAGGTCGAGGTCGAGGTCGACGTAGAGATCGAGGACAGCTTCGTCCAAATCAGAGAAGAAAGCACTTGCGATTCCTCCCGTGTCGGATGCTGTCGTCATCGTCCTGACCTTCGCGTGCCGCGCTGCAAAGTCGGAAATGAGCAACGAGCGAGAGAGAACCATCTCGCCCTCGCACCATCTTCGGCGATCGATGCTGCCAATATATCCTGTGCCGTTTGCTGCACTTGCCGCGCTTGCTGTTCGAGAATCGAAATCCAGTGGCCGGCGCTCAGATTGAGTCTGCTTGGCGCATGAGGCAGGCCTGAACCGGAAAGCAGCGTGATTACACTCGGCAACAGGGTGTCAACACGATGACTGAACCTCGATGGGGGAGTCATTGGCTGCCCAAAATGTTTCCCCCCGCTGCGAAATGACTCGCGGTGCCGAGAGGATTTGCAGTCACCGGTGATGTCATCGCAGATGAAGTGTAGGTCGCAACAAGTATCGCAGCTCACGAAGTTGGTGCCTGGATTCATCGTCACTCGAGACACTGATTCATATCAACGACTGGATACACTTCTGATTTACACGCAGCAAGGATGGCAGCACTGTCATCAGCAGTTAAAGCAGCTATCCTATGGTTCTAACGCTCATCCATGCTGAAATCGTGCGTTGATGCTGCCATCATCGCTCGTCGCTAGGAGCTCTTCGCTTGGAGTGCCTCCAGGAGCGTGGTGTGGTGCGCGACCGCCACTTAAGGGTAAACCGCTCGGGCATTCGAGAGGTTCGCCGTCGTCGTCGAGCGGAACTGAGACCTCTCACAGTCGTTGCAATCATCCCCAGCAGGTCGATCGAGTCTGGCTGTGCGAGCGAGTGAGTGCGCTCGCGTTGAGATGGTACATCGGTCGAGTACCAGTCGGGATAAAGTCGCGGCTTGTGCGCTAGGAGGAGCTCGGCGTCAAGATCAAGGATGGTGCTGTCCTGGTCGTAGGATAGAACGTTTGCTGTGATTGGGATACGTCAGCCGAGCACACTGGAATCCAGTGCGATCAGCGGACAACTTCGTCAGCGTCGTACGTTTGTGCACACATTGCACTCGGGACGAAATTGGCGGTGCGAATTGTCCTTCTATTGCTGAGTTATCAAGCCTGATGAAGTCGGAGTGTGCACGATCTCGGTGATGATGGCGTTCAGGTCATATCCTATTGATCGGCATGTGGACTCCTTGCTGGGGACTATGCCACTCGGTTCACATGACTCCTGAATGCACCTGGCCAGTCACTAGCTCCTCCATCAGCACATTTTCGATCAGCTGGTTGTCGCGCGTCTTGGACTGGTTCCAGCCGCTGACGGCGATGTCGATGTACGCGTCCGACCGGAAGCGCCGGGCCGGCTCTCGGCCCGAATCCAGTCGCGTGATGGTGATGTGGCTCTGGATCACGGATGTATCGGGGTCGTCGCCGGCTTTGACGATGAGCAGCAATGTCTCGAAGAACTTGAGCCCCAGCGCGTCGGGGTCATCCAGCAACACCGGCTCGGTCACGGTCTGACACACAACCACCGTCCGATCCTCTTCCACATACTTGCGAGCCACGCGGTGACACCGCACCGCCGAGTTGACGTTGAAGCCGCTCACGACAAACGCATAGCTGGCCATCACTGCGCTCTCCGTAATCTCTAGTGCCTACAAGCACTCTATGTCAGTCGCCGACTGCGATCGATGCACTGACAAGCGATCCCACCTTGAAGTCGAGCGGGAACTCGGTCCGGTAGCGCAGACCTCGCTCGCCGAACGAGATCCAAACCGCCTTCTCAGCTCTGCGCAGCGGGAACGGCACCGGGTTGCAGTCCATCAGCTCGATGAAGGTGCCGCTCACGGTAGTGCGCCGCACTTGGCGCTTCCGACCTGGACACGGCAGCGATGCCATATCTGCGGCCGCAAACTGCTTGTCGATGCTGACGTAGAGCTCGTCCATGTCGCGCTGCAGTTCGTCAAAGATCGAGGCCATCTCTCCGCTGCTGAGCGACTTGAATCGCTTGGCGCCAAGGATTCTCCCAACCTCCTGCTCAAACCACATAACAGGCAGCAGTCAGCCGTGAACGACATCCACAATGGAGACAGCAGCTTACGCCGGTTTTGGCTTGGCGTCTGACCCTCCGCTTCAGGTTCCTTGTCTGGCGGACGTGGTGGTCGACGATCGCCTTGAGTTGTTCGTTTTCCACCTCTGCGCGTTTCCGAGCTGCAAGCTGTCGAGCCGCTAGGTTCTCCCACACGCTCTCTGGTTGTCCGATCAGCGAGCAAACGTACTGGGTCTCCTCGGTCGTCGGTGACCCAGTCGAGGAGATGGAAGAGGAGGCTGACGGGGATGACGACGAGCGAAGTGACTCTAGCTTGTCAGACAGGTGCTTGACCGTCTCGCGAAGATCGTCCAGCTCCTGGCGCCGCGACACCGGACGGCGCTGCTTGACGCGCTTGCTCGCTGGGAGAGCGTGTCGATCGCTGCTGATGGGGGACAGCGCCGCAGGTAACTCGGTAGAGATCGCGTTCGCAGGCGAGATCGCCCCGCGCAGTGGCGAGTCGAACGCGTCGCTGATTAGCAATGTCGAGGGGAGCTCATCGTCACAGGTTGCGATTGCTGGAAGGTTTTGCCGATGAAATGACTCGGTGAGGTCGACCTCACCGCTGGCCATCTTCACCCCGCCTTCATCGTCAGAGAGCTCGTAGCGGGAGATGAACTCGAGCGCCGCCTCGAACTCGTCCACCTCGACAGAACTCCTCATATCCTGCGTCATCGTCGTCGCGACGAACCGCCAAACGGCAAATGTGGACAGCGACGCGAGGTACAGTGGACTCAGAACCTTCCGGAAGAGATCGCAGCAGCTGTTGCTGAATGAAGCACGCCGTCGCCTGTGCGCCGCTCCAGTGGCGACTCGAGCTCTAACGACGGAAGCCGCACGTGAAGAAGCTTTGGTCTCAACCCTGCGGATGATTACCCGCCGAGTCCTCGCGCGTGCTTTCTTGGCTGGAAGGCGATTGGCTGCGTCGCGTGATTACTCTAACCCAGCCAGCGAGAGGATGGACAGGTCGGACGAGTTGGCTTGGTTCTCGATGCTGCGAATGATCACGCTGGCTGGCTCGCTCTGGCAGTCAACGTCTGCTCGATTGAGCGCAGCCACCAGCGCCGGCGAGGGTTTCCAACTCTCCAGTGTGAGAATTACTCCCACCAAAATGCATGACTCGAACACTCGATTACATCTCGAGTAAACTCGGGGGGGGGGGGGAGGAGGGGGACTAGCTATTTTATCTTGATTATCCGGCTATCCTGCGGTTTTGGGCCGCCTACAGGCACTAGCGGTCACGGTGACGTAGATGTCTGGCTCAAACCGATCCGCCTTTGCGCGGCCGAGGTCGAGCCACTTCGCAATCGTGAGACTCTGGACGACAGAGGTGCTGTGTTAGAGCGCTCTTCTGGGTATCATTGCGTCATAGTAGGCAATATGTACATCCAACAGCAGTGCCCTGTCCTCGAAGCGTGCAGGGGCACGTGTGCAACACCGCTCATATGCAAATTGGTCACCATTGCCAGTATTGCACTCTAGATAATG
The DNA here is from genome assembly GCA_003413675.1 of Phytopythium vexans. Classification (NCBI taxonomy): domain Eukaryota; phylum Oomycota; class Peronosporomycetes; order Pythiales; family Pythiaceae; genus Phytopythium; species Phytopythium vexans. The sequence goes on along the minus strand of QLOC01000021.1, from coordinate 145,322 downwards.
AACGCCAGCCATCCACTTAGCCAGGGGAGCCAGCCGGCAGCGAGATCCACACAGCGGTAGGGTGTATGGAGGCATCTCGCGTGTTTTCAGGCTGGAGGAGCTTGTGAGTTTCCCTCCAATCGCTCGCATATCGGCGCTCGAGTTAACATGCACCAGATCCGGTTGCAGTTTCGAGCTGTTCGAGGGTGATGCGATCTGCCATCACTAGGAGGAGAGAAAAACCTCGATCCAAAATCGGGTTTTATCCGCAAAAAGGTTTTTATCGACTGGGCCGACTTTGGAGAGCGAAATTGCGCGGGAGGCGACGGAAACTGATAGTGGGGGGAAATGAACTCCGGACAGGCGGGTTTGCCGTCGGCCGCCGCCGCGCCGCCGGCCGCTGGCAGCGCCGGCCATGCGTCCGTGTCGCTGACGCCCGCGGACGTGAAGAAGCTCATGGACGCCGCCGTCCGCATGCAGCGCGCTGGCCAGACGAGCCACCCGAAGTACGCGCAGATCGTGGCGCTGCTGCGCCAGTACCACCAGCGGAGCCGCGGTGCTCAACAGCCGCAGTCGCAGCCGATGGCGACGCCCACAGCCGTGCAAGGTGTGTATCTGTGCCTCGTGGGGGACTCGCGAATCACTTAGCTAGCGATGTTGACGGAGAAATGGTGTTGTGGATCCCAGGTTCGGCGAGCTCTGCGGCCATGAACGACCTGCAGCAGGCGCAGCGACTGCAGCAGCAGCAGCAGCGACAGCTCCAGTACCAGCGTCAGATGCAGCTGCAGGCGCAGGGTCAGGCTCAGGCGATGGCAAAGCCGCCGCTGGATGTGGCAGTCAACCCGTTCCTGCAGAACAAGCAGGCGGTGCTGGCTCAGCCGCCTGCTCAGCAGGTCGCCGCCGTGCAGCAAAACCCCGTGGCGTCGATGCTCTTCTCGGAGAAGCAGCTCGAGTACCTCCATAACCAAATCCGCGCGTACAAGGCGCTGTGCCACACGATGGACGAGGCCATGGCGCAGAGCAAGAAGGCCATGATGGCGTCCATGGGCGGTGCGCCTAACAGTCGCGGCGCGTCGCCGACTTCGCTGAGCAAGCAGCAGCAGCACCACGCGGCAAAGACTGGGCCGCATCTCGTGCCGCCGATCGTTGACGTCACGGAGCGGAAGCCCAAGTGGACGCGCGGGTCGAGGGATCTGCTGTATCTCGGTCCTGAGTGCTTTGACGGCGACTTGATTGGCATTGAAGCGAAGGGGAACAATGGGTTCGGGCCATACAACGTCAGCTCGCCGTGGCTGGGGTTGAACGACGTGACGCTGAAGGAGCGATACTTGCATGCGCTGCAGCAGTTCCTCATGTCGAGTCTGGAGAAGCTCGAGAGCCACACGGTCGACCTGAGCGACTCGGAGAAGCGAACGCTCCGCGACTTGCGGTGTGTGCTGCTGCAGCAGAAACTGCGCACGCATCTGTCCAAGACGTACACTAATCGACTGGCGCTTCTCGGCGAACCGAAGGCGGTGGATCGCAAGTCATTCCGCCGCCGTCGTCCACTGTCGCGAGTCGAGCTGTACAGCGAAGAGAAGGAGAAGCGCAAGAAGTCGGTGGCCATGGAGAAGAAACGTCGCGCAGATCACCAGCTATACTTGAAGGCCATCATGAACCACTCCCGCGAGTTCTTCCAGTACCACAAGAATGTCAAGATGCAGATTTCTCGGTCGGCGAAAGCGGTGAAGGGGTTTTTGGACCAGAAGGCGTCGAAGGCAGAGCGCGAAGAAGACCGTCAGGAGAAGTTACGTCTCAAGGCGTTGAAGGCCAACGATATGGAGGCATACGGCAAGCTCGTGGCGGAGGCCAAGAACGAGCGTTTGACGTACTTGCTCTCGCAGACGAACAGTTATCTGGAGAGTATTCGGAAACTCGTTCGTGAGCACAAGCAGAAGCATCATGTCGTGGACGAGTTCACGCAGGACATCGTCAAGGAGGAAGGGGCGAATGATGACGACGATGAAGATCTGAACTATCTCGAAGTGGCTTCGAAGGGCGACCTGCCCCGTCAGCCAATGATGCTGGTCGGTGGCGACCTGAAGGAATACCAGCTCCGTGGTCTTCAGTGGATGGTCTCTCTGTACGACAACCACCTGAACGGTATTCTCGCGGACGAGATGGGTCTCGGAAAGACGATCCAATCGATCTCGCTGCTCACGTACATCACGGAGATCAAGCACAACCACGGCCCGTTCCTGGTCGTGGTGCCTTTGTCGACCCTGTCGAACTGGGTGAACGAATTCAAGAAGTGGGCACCAGATCTCGTGCTGGTGGTATACAAGGGTCCGCCGCAAGTGCGCAAGGAAACGTACAGGCAGGAAATGGCGAGTTGTCAGTTCAACGTGCTGCTGACGACCTACGAGTACATTATGAAGGACAAACATGTGCTGCGCAAGTATGAATGGCAGTACATCATCGTCGACGAAGGCCATCGGATGAAGAATGCGCAGAGCAAGTTCGCCATGACTCTTGGCACCATGTACACATCGCGCAATCGACTTCTTTTGACGGGCACACCGTTGCAGAACAGTCTGCCAGAGCTGTGGGCACTCTTGAACTTCTTGCTACCGACGATCTTCCAGTCGGTCGACACTTTCGAGCAATGGTTCAGCAAGCCGTTTTCGCAGTTCTCGGGCAACGGCGAGTCGAACGAGCTGTCTGACGAAGAGCGCATGCTGATTATCAACCGCTTGCACCAAGTGCTGCGACCGTTTCTGCTGCGGCGCGTCAAGAGCTCCGTGCTGGATCAGCTGCCGGATAAGGTGGAGCGTGTGCTCAAGTGTGAGCTGTCGGGCTGGCAGAAGATCATGTACAGACGTATTCAAGAGGGCGGCGCGCTGCTGATGGAGACAACGGGCGACGACGGTCAGAAGAAAGCGAAGACCAAGTACACTTCCAAGGGTTTGTCGAACGTGCTGATGCAACTCCGCAAGGTGTGCAACCACCCGTACCTGTTCCAGTCCAACGGCTATCAGATCGATTTCGACATCGTTCGCTCGTCGGGCAAATTTGAGCTGCTCGACCGCATGCTGCCGAAGCTAAAGGCTGCCGGCCATCGCGTGCTCATGTTTAGTCAAATGACGCAGCTGATGCACGTTCTCGAAGACTATTTCAACTACCGTGGGTTCCGATACCTGCGTCTGGACGGATCGACGAGCGCTGACGAGCGCGAGCAGCGGATGTTCATGTTCAATGCGCCGGACTCGCCATTTTTCATTTTCCTGCTGAGTACTCGCGCAGGCGGTCTAGGCTTGAACCTGGCGACCGCCGACACGGTCGTGATCTTCGATAGCGACTGGAATCCCGCCATGGACGCGCAGGCGCAAGATCGTGCTCATCGCATTGGCCAGAAGAACGAAGTGCGCGTGTTCCGCCTAGTCACGAACAGTCCTGTCGAGGAGAAGATTCTGTCCCGAGCGACCGACAAGATGAACATGAACAATCTTGTCGTCGAGGCCGGCAAGTTCAACAACAAATCCAAGGAGGCGGAGCGACGTGCGCTCCTGGAGAGTCTCATCAAGATGGAATCGGAAGAGGCAGCGAATGCCGCAAACGGCGACGACGACTCGTCGAATGTGCTGCTAGACGACGAAATCAACGCGATGATGGCGCTGACGGACGAGGAGCTAGCGCTGTACCAGGGAATGGACACAGAGCGGAAGAAGCGCGAAGAGGTCGAGTGGGCAGAGTATTGCAAGCGTATGAAGGTGGCATACACTCCGCGGAGTCGGCTCATGACGGAGAAGGACGCGCCAGCTTGGCTGCTCGACGCCAACGCTCAAATGGATCTGGAAGAGGCGAGCGGCAAGAACGATAAGAACAGCTGGAACTTTGACTTGGCGACGGACAACGCGATCCGCAAGCGCAAGGAGATTTCTTACCGCGACCAGTACACTGACTCGGAGTTTGTCAAGATGTGTGAGGACGGCATTGACGACGAGCCCAAGCCGTCGGTGATTGTGTCGGCGGGTAAGCGTCCCATCAAGCGAAAGCGAGATACACCGACTGCATCCATCGCAGACGCGACCGAGGACGAAGAGACGAAGTTCGCCGACTTGGAGGACGATACCGAGGCCGCACGCCAGGAGCGCAAGGTCCTGTGTTACTTCTACCGCAAGATTTACGACGGCGTGGTGAGACTGACGGACCCGTCCGGCCGCCTGCGCACCGAGCTGTACATGGAGAAGCCGTCTGCTGTGGACTACCCGGATTACTACTCGATCGTCAAGCATGCGATGGACCTCGGGACGATCAAATCGCGGATAGACAAACATCAGTACGCGTCCCACGCGCAGTTCGAGGCGGACTTCAACCTGATGGTGGCGAACTCGCAGCTGTACAACCACCCGCAGTCGCTTGTGGTGTACGATGCGCTCGAGATCGACAAGTTCGTCAAGAGCAAGATGAAGCGTGTGCGCCAGAAGACGCTCGAGCAGCTGACGGACGAGTTCGAGGCAGCCAAGCAGCAGCACAAGGCGCGGTCAAAGGCACGCAAGGACAAGAAGCGCTCTCGCCACTGACGCAGGTGCTCCACGAAGCGAGGAGGTTATGGATATGAAGATGTTTAGTGTTGAGAGCACACGCGATGAATCGCAATCAAACGCCATTTCATAGTGCTCATCTATTGGGTGGCTTGGGGTTCACTCCACACTTTACGGCACACGTACATGCTGGCTGAGCAGGATCGCTCGCGGCGACGCCGCACCTTTACAAGTTGCGCAAATCTATCGGACTGCAGTCCGTCACGTGAAGTAACCGGCGTCGATCACGTCGGACGCACCCTTGTTGTCCAGAACGCCAATGTTCCGCGACGACGCTGCTTCCTTGAACGTCTTGTACGACCGCTACGAGGGCCACCACCAACTCACAAGCATTAGATCCCCCAACGCCTCTTCCTAACGCTCGAATCAAGCAATAGAGGCGCACCTGGAGGTGGTCGTCGACAGCCATGACGGAACCAAGGTTGCCGAACCGGTGGCAATAGTTGGGAGCACTCCAGACCGTCGAGAACTGCTCGCGGAAGAGCACCTGAAAGCCCTCCATACACAGCTGGTGCGCGCGGCTCATGTGCACGAGCTTGTTGAGGTGCATGAACTTGTCGACCACGTCCTCGCCGAAGATGTAGCCCGCTCCTCGCGGCGACTACATCCATCAGCAGTTAGTTAGCCTCCTCCTCCACCATCACCACCTCCCTGCCTCATAAAACAGACTTACGACGTGGAAACCGAGGTTCTTGGGGTCCGGGTCGGACCAGACAATGTCGGCGAACGGACCGTCGGGCGGGATCTCCATGAAGCGGTCGATCATGCGGAGCTGGTCGATTTGGTGGATCGCCGGGCTCAGTCCGCCGTGAAGACAGAGCAGCTGCCCGTCCACGAGCGCGCCGAGCGGCAGAAAGTCGAACAGATCCGTGAAGGCCTTGTACACGCGCGCGTCGCCGTCGTACTTCTTCATGCACTCCATCTGGAAGCCGTAGACCTGCGTCGTCTGGCGCGACTCGTGGTTGCCGCGCAGCAGTGTCACGTGCTCCGGGTATAGCGCCTTGAGCACGCAGAGCAGCGAGATGGTCTCGACGCTCATGGCGCCGCGGTCGACAAAGTCCCCCAGGAAGATGTAGTGCGTCTCCGGCGCCTGGCCGCTCAGCTTGAAGAGCTCGAGCAGGTCGTGGAACTGGCCGTGCACGTCGCCGCAGATCGACACGGGCGACGGCACCGCCACCACGTTGTCGTCCTCCACCAGCAGGTCCTTCAGCCGCTCGCACAGCGCCAGCACTGCGTTCACCTCCAGGTACTCGCCGCGCCGCAGCCGCTCCAGGTGCCGCAGCAAGTGCATCGACATTGCGCTCCGATCCCTCTCCTTTTCTCGCCTTCTGCTACTCCCAGATGCTCGTCAAACGCTCCAGCACAGATGTTATTGGAGGAAAACACGCACTTGGGCGATCTGGATTGGCGGAAAGTGATAAACCTTCAATACGGCGTATGCTGTTCGCGAGGGTGGCGGTGAGACGCTGGGAGCCGGCGCTTTTCCAGCTTCGCTTTTTCGAGCGAGTCAAGTCGACCGACGGAGGCGATGCCGTGGTGGTGGGGTTCCTGCGCGGGCTCCTCCTGCTGCACCGACGCCGCGCTGCTGCCTTCGGGCGCGCCGATCTACGAGGACCTGCGGCCGCTCGCGGTGGACCCCGCGGTGCTTGGCGCGGACGGGGTCGAGGACGCCAGCGCCGTGATCAAGAGCCACAGTCGCCGGCGGGACGAGTCGATTGTGGACGGCGCTCGCACGCCCGGGGTGTACACGGCGAGGCACCGACTGACGCAGGAGCTGGTGGCTGTCAAGGTGCTGCCGCGGTCTGTGCTCAAGGCGGGCGACACGCGCCGCAGCCTCCGGCGAGAAGTCCGCATACTGAACAAATGCCGCTCGCATCCAAACCTGCTCACACTCCACGGCGTGTACTCGACCGGCGCGAACGTGGAGCTCGCGTTCGAGCTGGCGAGGGGAGGAGAGGTGCTGAACCGGATTCTGACGCCGATGCCGGCGTTGTTGCCGTCCCCGCGGCTGAGCATCAACTCCGTGGCGTCCTTCACGTCGGCCACGCCGGCTCCGACGTCAAGGAGTTACCGCTTCAGTGAGGCGGAGGTGAGCCGTGTGATCGCCGGCGTGGCGTCGGGTCTCGCGTTCCTGCACGGACAGGGCATCGTCCACGGCGAGCTCCGTCCTGAACACGTCCTGTACGTTGATACCGAGCAAGACGCACGTGTGCTGGTCGTCGGCTTTGGTCGCGCGGCCCCATGGCGCCAAATGAACTTCCGGTTGCGGACGCGGAAGGCTGCGTTCCTGTGGGACGACCTGCATCATCTTCGTTTCCTGCCGCCGTTCCTGCTGCGGCGAAGGCGTCGCGTTGGCGCGTCGACCGATGCTGATAAGCATCTCGTTCGCCGCTGGCGCGAAGCCCAGCAGATTGACAGCTGGGCACTCGGCATTATGGCGCACATGCTGCTATGCGCCGAGTACCCTTTCGATGCTGAGAGAGGCGATGACGAGAGCGTTGGAAGAAGCCTCGAAGAGCGGATTCTGAAAGACGATCTCACGTTTCCAGACCCATCCTCCCTACCTCTGAGTCGTGCGGCAAAGGACTTTGTGCTGCGACTGCTAACGAAGCACCCGGACAATGCCATGACCATCCAAGAGGCGCTTGAACACCCGTGGATCAACTCGCAGGTTGCCAGCGACGTTTTGTGGGACGCCTCGACGCTCGAAAAGCACCAGCGATTCGCCACACAATACGCGTTGGAGATGGAGCCCTCGACTAGTCGTCATCGTGTTGCCGGACTGTCAAATGGGATAACGAGCGGGAGTGGCATCATACCGGGACGAGCCTATCGCGTGGTGGATCAGACTGGCAGCGGGGACGAACACTTATCGACTCGTGATGCTGACGATGAGATTGACGATGTGCTCGGTGGACGCCCGTCGTATGTGTCGACCGACGGCCAAGAGCTGTACCTGCCTGAAGAACAGCGTCCCAGTGCGGAAGGCTATATGCGTCTGGCAGATGACGAGATCGAGCAGCTTCTCATGGAGCAGGCGGCAGCTGCTGCCTCTGCTGAGGTCGCAGTCAACAACATCGCGAGCAATGGTGGACGTGACGACTTTGAAGAATACCCTCCCACCACCCCGGAAACGTACAAGCAAGATGGTCGTCAGCGATCTCTAGACAAAATGTGGGAGATTTTGATACGCCAGCGGCGGTTCTTGTCCTTCAAGTCGAGCTCGAGCTTCAACTCCTCAGGAAAGGCGAGCGACAAGATCAGCGTGTAATAGTCTTGTGTGCGCGGCGGCTGTGGAGAAACCGTCTTGCTGTGGCGATCCCCATTAGGGTGATGCAGCGATCAGCGCAATCCCAGCCATCAAGATGTCGTGAAGCAAGGCTGGCATTGGCAAAAGTATGATACTGTATTGATGAAGTTGACGACGTTTGAATATTGATCTGAATGTGATGTGTACGCATTGAACCATTTGCATCCTGCTCTGGAACGTCATCATTGTTGATACATTGGCGCTCGTTTCACTTGAAGATAGTCCCAGCAAAGATCGCATATTTTGTTCTGTTTGACGATGTGAACGATCGAGCAGTTTGTTACCCTTTGGCTGACTACTGCTAGGTGTTGGGATTTGATCACTTGCACGCGCTGCTCTGATCTGTCGAGCGAGTGGGAGCTAATGTGGTGGTGGCCCACTTATCATCGTGTATTCAACTGGTAGAATTGCCATAACTCGCGTCGTTTTGTGCTGTAGATGCGTAATGCGCTTCACATTTCTCGTGACAAGGCCTGATGAGATCAGCAGATGTATTTCCGGCATCGGTTCAATTGGAAGCGATTGAGAGAACTCCTCGCTCTGCTGGCTGGTTCAATGCACTGACCGCAACGCGCAGACCATTTCTCAGCGTCGATGCAATGAATGCGGTAGCGACCTAACCAAAATTGGCCCAAGCACGACATGGTGCGGTATCAGGCTTTTGACTTTGAGTGCACCAGTTTCGGTCGTTGTGTGAGGTGATGCAGAACCATGATGGAGACATCTGTCACCTCGTCACGGATGCATTTGTTGTCGGTCGAGATGCGTTTCCAACGAAAGGGTAGTCATTGACTCGGCGTTTGCAAATGCACGCCGCTCGGACACATTCTGCCCTTCATTCGCCATCGATCACCGCAAGTCAATGTGTTCAAAACGAGCCATTTGTTCAGCGTCGACTAATTTATATGCCGCTCTGAATGTGCTGGTGCGTGTCATTTTCTTTGAGCCGTGTCTACAGCCGATTGCATTCGATTGAGCGTCAGTTTGATCAGCATTCAGCTGTTGCACACCACGGTGACGCAAAACATGCGGTTGACGCCGCAAATTCAAGCAACTGGCCAGAAAAATCCAGCACGAATGTTCGTCACTCTGACTGGCAACCCATACAATCGCTCCTGTTGCTCTGACAACCAAGAATGAATGCAATCTAATGCTCAAGCGCTCGTTTTCTCCTCAAAATCTAATCGAATTTAGCAGACCGAGTCGAGCAACAACCAGCGTTTTCATCTGTGAACGAACGATGGAGGCTCTGAGCGATCGTTGGGAACCAGCGTGGCCACAGGGTGACACCACGAATGATCGTTTGGGGGACCACACTGCCGCGAGGTACCGCCATTTTCGACAGTACATGGAGCAACTCGAGGCGGACAAGCTGTATGACGAGCTCTTTGCGCTACTGCTGAGCGCCGAGAGCCTCCGAGACGAGATTCGACCGTACGAAGAGGTCTCGTCATTGAACCGACTTGCACAGACGGGGTACATCGTGCGGAAGCTGCAGCAGCTGAACGGGATTCTCGACGCAGTGTCTGCGGAATACGATATGGTGGAGCCAGACGAGCTCGCACAGTGGAAAGATGAACTCGAGCGAGAGCGGGACGAACGCATTGCGAGATTCCGCGACATACTGAATGACGAAGCAGGTATCGGCAGCATAGGATACGCTAAGGATGGTGAGAGTGCGAGCGACTCGAGCGACAAGACACAAGTCGAGGAAGCGATGTCCCTGTTGAGAGCTGGACTCGACATGTACGGCGACGGGGTGTTGAGTGATTCGGAGAAAGAGACCATCCAATGTGCGATTGCTGTTGCGGGAAGACGCTCCGGTATGTCTGAAATAACGCTGCCGGAGTGGTTTGCACCGCCATTCAAGTTTGGCGGGACGTTCGGTCTTGGACGCTGGGGAAACGACCTGCTCTTCCCCGATCATGGTAGCCGTGAACGCTTGATCCAGGAGGCAACGATCTGGTCGGGGTTGAATCACCCACACATTGCCAAGTTTCTTGGCGCGTGCCACGTCGGTGCTCGTCCATTCATCGCTCACGAGAAAGTCAAGTCAATGGTCGAGTACTTGAGCGAAGTGACTGAACGAGCGAAGGTGTGGCGTCGGCTGTACGAATTGGCGTTGGCGCTGCAGTATCTGCATGAGCGCGGTCTCGCGTGCGAGAATCTGACAATGGAGTCAGTGTATTGCGCTCAATTCGAAGACAAGACGCTGCTGTTGGGTGTCGGAGTGATGCAGGCTACGGAACCAGAGTGGGAGGATGGCAACCTCGACGGCGACGAGATGAGTTCGAACATGAATGGTGAAGGGAGCCGCGCATTGATGTTTGAGGCCGACATCTACGCGCTTGGGTTGTGTATCCTTCGATCGCTGTCGGTGTTGTCGTCGTCAACGCAGCATGAGGGGTCGAGTGAAGCGAGTGATGATGCGAATGAAAAACACAGCAAGGCTATACCAGAGAACCGACCGAGTTTTATTACGGAGACCGAATGGAATTTAATCACGCAAATGCGCTCTGAGAAATCGGGTCCGAAATTGAGTCTGCAGGGTGTGATCAAGCGTCTAGGCGAATTCGCGGACCTCGCAACAAACGAGAGATCTGGTGATGACAACTTCGTGGCTAGTCAGCTCGGCGCAAGTGAAGCAACTGGCGATCTCGAGCAACTTGTTGTCCCATCGGTGGGCCTTTCTGTCGCTCAAGTGCTGCGACGATGCGGCGAGCTGGCAGCATGCGAGAGTCAAATGGTCAACATTCACGCGAGGCTCGTGGACGTAGCTGGTCAGCTCGAGAGCAAGAATGACGTGGACGCCACTACTTTCGTCGAAGTGGCTGAGCGCTTTTGCGGAATCTTGGTTCGCCTGTACTGGCTACTGCAGCAAAAAGCACATAGCTCTGTCGCTACTCAAGTCGGCATGGCTCGTCGCGAGCCGGTGACTATCTTCTCATTCCACTCGGACATCGACCGCTTGGTGGGACTTGGCTCTTTATCACGAGTCGACGAGGTGCACTCATGGCAAACGGACTGGGAGTTCATCGACTCCAGCGTGCCTTCAGCACTCTCGCTTGAACAAGCCATGCAAGATCTGTCGCTGACCGATTCCGAGACAAGTGAAGAAGTGGAGGCGTTTCTCGAGTTTGAGCGAAATCGTCGTCAGATAGTCTCGAGAGCGTCGCAATTGTCCAAGCTGCCGAGATGGTTTCTTCCCCCGTACGAGGTTGATTTTCGGTCTTTAGAAGCAATTGGCAAGGGTGCGTTCGCCTCGGTGCATCATGGCAAATGGTTCGAGACTCCAGTTGCGATCAAGAGCGTGCTGGCGAACCTCGAGAACAAGTCGGTAATCCGACAGCAATTCCGTCGCGAGGCGGATGTGTGGTTCAATTTGAACCACGTCAATATCGTCAAGATGTACGGTGCATGCCACGTCGATCGTTTGTTCTTCGTGTGCGAGTACGCGAGCGGCGGTGATCTGATGACGTATCTGTCGAAGAACGATCGTCAGCCGTTCTTGATCTGGTACACGCTGCTGAACGCGGCTTTGGGTCTTCAGTACTTGCACGAGTCTGGCGTAGTTCACGGTGATCTGAAGACGGACAACATTTTGGTTGGATCTGACGGCATTGCCAAGCTGGCTGACTTTGGTCTGAGTGTGAGGACTCAAGGTCGAAGCGCGAACGCGACGGGTGGAGCAGTGGGTGGGTATCAGTGGAAGGCGCCAGAGTGCATTCCGTCTGAGGATGGACCTGGTCAGGCTCCCACGTTTGCATCCGATGTGTACTCATTCGCGATGTGCATGGTTGAGGCGATCGGCGGCGGACTTCCATGGGGAGATGCACTCGAGTCTGCGGTGCTGGACAATGTGAGGAGCGGTTTGTTGCCTCCTCGTCCGTCGGAGATAGGGTATTGGGAATGGCGGTTGATCGAGCGCATGTGTTGTTCGGATCCGACGAAGCGAGTGACGATCGATGTCGTGGTCGATGCATTGACATCATTCGTTGAGCGATTGGAGATGAACCAAGTGATGTCAGATATTGCTACTGATGAGCGCGTCCGTCATTACAAGAACCGCGTTATATCGCGTGATGGTGCTCTGTTGAGTGTGTTGTCTCTGGCCAAGAGTGACAATACAGCATTGCGGGGCTCTGCTACTCGACATCTTCAAGCGATTCACATCAACCGAGGTGCGCGTTCTAACAATTACGAGATTGGGAGGATCGTCCACCTATTGTCGAACGGTAGAGAGCATGAGAAAGCTTGGGCGGCGTCAGCTGTACTCGCGCTTTCGTGGAATAACGATGTCAACCGGGTACTGATAGCAGCTGCCGGTGCGATCCCGGTGCTGGTGGGACTGGTTCGTGCCGGGACGGACGAGCAGAAAGACCATGCCGCTGGTACATTGAGGAACCTTGCAATGAACGAAGACAACAGAGTGATGATCACTGCTACGGGAGTGATTACGGAACTGGTAGCGCTCGCGCGTGACGGCAACGACGATCAGAAGTCGAGCGCGGTTGGTGCACTGAAAAATTTGGCGGTTATCGGTGATGAGGAACTCGTAATTGCGGCTGCCGGTGGCATCCCAGTGTTGGTGGCGATCGCGCGCGATGGCACCGACGATCAGAAGGAGCAAGCCGCCGATGCGTTGCGGAATCTTGCAATTAACGATGGCAACCGAGGGCCGATTGCTGCCGTGGGAGGTATCCCAGTGTTGGTCTCGCTTGTTCGCGACGGTACTGGTGGTATGAAACGCGCAGGGGCGGGAGGCTTGCTGAACGTAGCTTTGGATGACAACAACGCGGCAGAGATCATTGCAGAAGGCGCCGTTCCGATGCTCTTGGAACTGATGCAAGCTGGAAACGACGCACAGAAAGCAATGGCCAAAGGCGCGCTAGTTAACCTCTGCTCGAGAGAGGGCGTTTTCATACCAGTCAAAGAACTTGGCGGGGCGTGTTCGCTCGCGAAGCTGGCACAAGAAGGCGATGACGTGGAGAAAGAAGCTGCGGTAGTCCTGTTGAACAACATGGCAGGACGAGAGGAATGCCACGCAGAGATTATCGACACTGGCGTGGTCCCTTTATTGGTTGATTTCGTCTGCAGCGGCAACGATCTCCAGAAGGATGGTGCCGCCGCCTCATTGGTCAATTTGGCGCTGAACAATGTCAACAAGCCGCTGATTGTCGCTGCAGGAGGCGTGCCTGTGCTGTTGGCTTCCATTCAGAACGCGAAAGACTCGCTGAAAGTCAAAGTAACGCTTGGGTTGGCGCTACTAGCACAAGATACTGAGATCGGGACGGCAATTGCGGAGGCTGGAGCGATTCCTGTCTTGGTTGATCTGATTCAGAATGACGACGATATCCTCAAAGAGGTGGCAGGTTACGCGTTGATGTGCCTCGCGAAAGGCAATGTGGCCAATCGATCCAGTATCGTTGTGCATGGCGGTGTGTCGGCACTTGTTGGACTTCTGGCGAGTGACATAGCCAACCATAAGGCGTGTGCTGCCGCTCTGCTGGTTTCGTTGGAAGCGGACTCTGAAACCAAGACCGCCATCATCAAACATGGCGGCATTTCAGCACTATTGGCGGCACTGGCTATCGACGACTTCCAAGATTTCGTCGAGGATCTGCTGGTTGCCCTGTCCGTGCTTTGCTGCGAAGGCGACGACACTCTGGTACGGTCCAGCGCTGACACAGCGAATGGTCTCGAGGTGTTGTCGAAACTGGCCGAGCACGAGAACGAAAGATACCGGGAGCTGGGCACATTGGTGCTGGCGAAGCTTTCAGCGAGCGAGAACCTGTGAGTGCAGAGCGGATAAGCGTCTTCACCCTTTCCACTTTCGGCGTAACTTCCCCGGTAATCCAATACTTAATCGAAGTGATGTTGGTCTCTGTCAATACTTGATCAACAGCGCGACGCTGCTTGTATCTTGGTCGAAGAAGTTGGCGGCGTGTGCTCGTTTTTTATGCAGGCATAGTTAGCGGCGGCATAAACGGGTGAGAGACCTTTATTGCTGCGTACACGTGTATCCGATTCTCATTTTCCAGGCTGACATTGAAACAAGTACCATACCAGCTTGCAAAGACATTCAAAGCTTCTTGTGAGATGGTTTAGTGGATCTAGCGCATAACAGTGCAAACCTGAGCGAGGTTGCATGATCACCATTGCTATTGCCAAATCGCATACAAGAGATACATCGAACCTGATGTTCGTATTGGTGTATATCGGCACCACCACATTCGCTGAAATGGCATTCGCTGCCGTAACATGCACTTTCTCAAGTGTCGATCTGCATTCGATGCTCCATCGCTGAGTACGGTGTCGAGTGACGCACCTCAGCAATGCACGATCCGAATTGACGAGCACTCGACAGGACGTCACTACATCCTACTCACACACCCGCACTAATATGTATGTAGTAGGTATCTAAGTAGACCACGACAATGCAATCCTAATCGTAGGTTCCTTACTGATGACACACAGTCACCTCCACAGAGTACAGGAGATAGTTTGAAACACAATGCTCAAATTTGAAAGCGTTATAGCCCTACTGTTGTCGACAATGTCGAGTAGCTCAGTGTGCATTTTCTCCCAGCGACGCCAATATCTGCGCACTCAGATCCCGGGATTGTTCGCTGTCGTGCTGGGTCAGCTTCGTCAAGATCGCTATTCCATCCACAGCGTCAACGCTAGGGCGAACCAGTGCGCCACGGCCACGGCATATCATCAGCAGGGCGAGAAGGATATCGTCCATCCATTCATCGTCGTCGTCAGTCAGGCATTCAAGCAGCGCTGAAACGCCGCCATGCTCGATGATAGTAGTCGTCGCCTCATCGTCAATATCGAGAAATGCCAGTAGCCCAGTGGCGAACAGCTTCGCGGTGTCGGTGCCATGCTTGACGATCTCCAATAGTGAGGGAACACTGACATGCGCAGCGAAACTTAATCGGTTGGCATCATTCCCCCTAGACAAGCTCAGCAGCGCGATAGTACACGACTCTTGCAGCAGAGCATCGTCGCTCTCCAACAATCCGATCAACACAGGAATCGCACCCGCAGCTGCTATGGCTGTCTTGAATTCTGCAACGTTGGCCAACGCCGCAAGCACATGTGCTGTCATAGTTTTGACAAAGACACCCCCTGAAGAGAGCAACGACATCAGCACGTCAAGGCCGCCTTCCGCCATAATCGCCGCCTTGTTGTCGTCATTCCAGACTAGATTGTACAGTAGACTAACAGCCATAACTTTCAGGTAATCGTTCCCTTCACGCGCGAGCGTCAGCATCACACGAATACCACCGGCAGCCGCAATCACTGCAGCTCGATTTGTGTCGTAATCTACGATGTTGCCCAGTGTTGCGATCGCAGAACCCCTCTGATCATCATTGCCGTCACGAGCTAGGGCTATAAGAGTTGCCACTCCATCTTCTGCGGCAACCAAATCCCAGACATCGCCATGCAAGCTCAGGTTATTCAAGACGATGATTCCCATTTCCTTCTGAGATTCAGTGCCATCGCGAACCAACGCCATGAACAAGGGAAAAGCGCCACCAGAGATTACTTCATTCGCAGCCTTGTCATCGAAAGACAAGTTCGCCAATGTGACTGTCGCGATCCCCTTAACCTTCTCGGTACCGTCACGGGCTAACTCTATGAGCAGCGGTATGGCTCCCGCACTAGTGATCGCAGGTGTGACCTCATCGAGTATTGCAAGGTTGTGCAATGCGCCGACGGCAGCGCATTTCTGCTCGCTAGTCCCATCACGAATCAGTTCCACAAGAACGGGAATACCACCAGCAGCAGCAATCGAGCGCTTGTAATCAGGAGTAAATGCCAAATTCCTCAGAGTTCCAGCTGCAGCTTTCTTCTGCACATCGTTGCCGTCACGCGCAAGTGCCACAAGCACAGAAACACCGTCCGCAGCGACAACAGCCGCTCTGTTGTTATTGTCCATGACGAGATTTCTCAATGCTCCCGCGGCTTCCTCCTTCTCAACATCATCACCATCTCGAAGCAGTCCCACTAGTACTGGAAGTCCACCAGCGGCTGCAATATGCACCTGGTTGACATCGTTATTCCACGAAAGCGCGAGTAAAGCTGACGCCGCCCAAGCCTTCTCATGCTTCTCACCGCTTGTCAACATCTCCACGATCGCCGTAATCTCGGAAGTGTTAGAACGCGCACCTCGGTTGATGTGAATCGCCTGAAGATGTCGAGTAGCAGAGCCCCGCAATGCTGCATTGTCACTCTTGGCCAGAGACAACACACTCAACAGCGCACCATCACGCGATATAACGCGGTTCTTGTAATGACGGACGCGCTCATCAGTAGCAATATCTGACATCACTTGGTTCATCTCCAATCGCTCAACGAACGATGTCAATGCATCGACCACGACATCAATCGTCACTCGCTTCGTCGGATCCAAACAACACATGCGCTCGATCAACCGCCATTCCCAATACCCTATCTCCGACGGACGAGGAGGCAACAAACCGCTCCTCACATTGTCCAGCACCGCAGACTCGAGTGCATCTCCCCATGGAAGTCCGCCGCCGATCGCCTCAACCATGCACATCGCGAATGAGTACACATCGGATGCAAACGTGGGAGCCTGACCAGGTCCATCCTCAGACGGAATGCACTCTGGCGCCTTCCACTGATACCCACCCACTGCTCCACCCGTCGCGTTCGCACTTCGACCTTGAGTCCTCACACTCAGACCAAAGTCAGCCAGCTTGGCAATGCCGTCAGATCCAACCAAAATGTTGTCCGTCTTCAGATCACCGTGAACTACGCCAGACTCGTGCAAGTACTGAAGACCCAAAGCCGCGTTCAGCAGCGTGTACCAGATCAAGAACGGCTGACGATCGTTCTTCGACAGATACGTCATCAGATCACCGCCGCTCGCGTACTCGCACACGAAGAACAAACGATCGACGTGGCATGCACCGTACATCTTGACGATATTGACGTGGTTCAAATTGAACCACACATCCGCCTCGCGACGGAATTGCTGTCGGATTACCGACTTGTTCTCGAGGTTCGCCAGCACGCTCTTGATCGCAACTGGAGTCTCGAACCATTTGCCATGATGCACCGAGGCGAACGCACCCTTGCCAATTGCTTCTAAAGACCGAAAATCAACCTCGTACGGGGGAAGAAACCATCTCGGCAGCTTGGACAATTGCGACGCTCTCGAGACTATCTGACGACGATTTCGCTCAAACTCGAGAAACGCCTCCACTTCTTCACTTGTCTCGGAATCGGTCAGCGACAGATCTTGCATGGCTTGTTCAAGCGAGAGTGCTGAAGGCACGCTGGAGTCGATGAACTCCCAGTCCGTTTGCCATGAGTGCACCTCGTCGACTCGTGATAAAGAGCCAAGTCCCACCAAGCGGTCGATGTCCGAGTGGAATGAGAAGATAGTCACCGGCTCGCGACGAGCCATGCCGACTTGAGTAGCGACAGAGCTATGTGCTTTTTGCTGCAGTAGCCAGTACAGGCGAACCAAGATTCCGCAAAAGCGCTCAGCCACTTCGACGAAAGTAGTGGCGTCCACGTCATTCTTGCTCTCGAGCTGACCAGCTACGTCCACGAGCCTCGCGTGAATGTTGACCATTTGACTCTCGCATGCTGCCAGCTCGCCGCATCGTCGCAGCACTTGAGCGACAGAAAGGCCCACCGATGGGACAACAAGTTGCTCGAGATCGCCAGTTGCTTCACTTGCGCCGAGCTGACTAGCCACGAAGTTGTCATCACCAGATCTCTCGTTTGTTGCGAGGTCCGCGAATTCGCCTAGACGCTTGATCACACCCTGCAGACTCAATTTCGGACCCGATTTCTCAGAGCGCATTTGCGTGATTAAATTCCATTCGGTCTCCGTAATAAAACTCGGTCGGTTCTCTGGTATAGCCTTGCTGTGTTTTTCATTCGCATCATCACTCGCTTCACTCGACCCCTCATGCTGCGTTGACGACGACAACACCGACAGCGATCGAAGGATACACAACCCAAGCGCGTAGATGTCGGCCTCAAACATCAATGCGCGGCTCCCTTCACCATTCATGTTCGAACTCATCTCGTCGCCGTCGAGGTTGCCATCCTCCCACTCTGGTTCCGTAGCCTGCATCACTCCGACACCCAACAGCAGCGTCTTGTCTTCGAATTGAGCGCAATACACTGACTCCATTGTCAGATTCTCGCACGCGAGACCGCGCTCATGCAGATACTGCAGCGCCAACGCCAATTCGTACAGCCGACGCCACACCTTCGCTCGTTCAGTCACTTCGCTCAAGTACTCGACCATTGACTTGACTTTCTCGTGAGCGATGAATGGACGAGCACCGACGTGGCACGCGCCAAGAAACTTGGCAATGTGTGGGTGATTCAACCCCGACCAGATCGTTGCCTCCTGGATCAAGCGTTCACGGCTACCATGATCGGGGAAGAGCAGGTCGTTTCCCCAGCGTCCAAGACCGAACGTCCCGCCAAACTTGAATGGCGGTGCAAACCACTCCGGCAGCGTTATTTCAGACATACCGGAGCGTCTTCCCGCAACAGCAATCGCACATTGGATGGTCTCTTTCTCCGAATCACTCAACACCCCGTCGCCGTACATGTCGAGTCCAGCTCTCAACAGGGACATCGCTTCCTCGACTTGTGTCTTGTCGCTCGAGTCGCTCGCACTCTCACCATCCTTAGCGTATCCTATGCTGCCGATACCTGCTTCGTCATTCAGTATGTCGCGGAATCTCGCAATGCGTTCGTCCCGCTCTCGCTCGAGTTCATCTTTCCACTGTGCGAGCTCGTCTGGCTCCACCATATCGTATTCCGCAGACACTGCGTCGAGAATCCCGTTCAGCTGCTGCAGCTTCCGCACGATGTACCCCGTCTGTGCAAGTCGGTTCAATGACGAGACCTCTTCGTACGGTCGAATCTCGTCTCGGAGGCTCTCGGCGCTCAGCAGTAGCGCAAAGAGCTCGTCATACAGCTTGTCCGCCTCGAGTTGCTCCATGTACTGTCGAAAATGGCGGTACCTCGCGGCAGTGTGGTCCCCCAAACGATCATTCGTGGTGTCACCCTGTGGCCACGCTGGTTCCCAACGATCGCTCAGAGCCTCCATCGTTCGTTCAAAGAAGAAGAGGCTGGTTGCTCCTGTGTTGATCTCTCGGCGTTCAAATCTCTTGTTCCTCAGTCAATCAAATCAAAAGTGAGAACGAGTCGAGTATCCTCGTCGACCAGCCGAGGCTCCGCTGTTCGAACGTCGGTGAAGCCGAACCAGTTTCCAGCGCATTCATTCTTGGTTGTCAGAGCAACAGGAGCGATTGTATGGGTTAACAGAGTGCTTGTCGGAAGTGACAAACACTCGTTCTGATTGTCTATACTTCAACACACCACTGAGTTCAAGCAGTTCAGTGCACTTTCATGAGTCGAACAGAGACCGTGAGTGGGAACAGCGAGACTGAGAGATGACTAGCTGCGGTAGCTAATGCCAGCACCAATTGAACTCCTAAAACCGCAAGCAGATTCCCGGTTGTATGCTGAGTAGACTCCCGCTCTCGATTCAAGGCTGTCGCTCGCGCTCAACGATCAGATCAGCTACTTCAAGTAGACATTTAACTCAAGATCGTCGATGTTGGATGGTATTTCATCTCCTACGTTTGCTCGAACGACCGTAATGATTCGCCTCGTCACTGCTGCATCATCAATGGGTACGGAAGCTTGTGCCGAACATCACAAAATCACGAACACAGTCAGTTTGCGCTCACGGAGCCTCTGTGGATGATAGGGTTGCCAGCACCACCGCGCTCAGCTCACGATACCGTTCGTTCGGGTGCGCAACGAACGTTGACAAGATCTCCGTGCCGTTGGCTCTTTCGACCCAGGAACTCGCCAGTTCGGCACCGGCTTGTTTGCACAGTGTGCCCAAGGCGAGTAACATGTCCTCGATCCGGTCGTCGTCGATAACCGCTTCAGTGAGCCCAGCAAGCAGCGCCAGTATACCGCTTTGTGTGATGACGACTGTCACGACCTCGGGTCTCGCGTCTTACTTTGTTCCTGAGTTGACCCAGTTAACCGATTGAGAAGTATGGGCCGTACGAAGACATTGTTCGTGATGATCGGTCGATCAGGCAGTACGAATGTAAGAGACCAAGCTTGTCCAAGACAAATACCAAACTAACATCGAGTGCCGAAACTTTTGCCGAGGCTGCATCAACAGATCAGAATATTTGATTGGTCGTGTCACGAGCTCTTTCTCGCTTCACTCTCGCTACCATCCTGTCAATAATACTGCGGCTTCCCTGTTCCAGCCCCAGCGCTCAGAGTCGAGCCAGTGAACGATGGTCGTCGCTCCACTGCGCGCTGACGTTTAGTCGCCACGCAGTCGTTCAGCTTGAAGAGCACTTGAGTTCGCACGTTCTCAGTTTCGGCGCGGAGCTTCTCAACATAGTCGACGTGGTCACTCTTCGATAGCTCCAGTGACGAACGCAGGTCCTCGATAATGAAATTGCCCTCGCCACTAACTGCACTCAGCACGTTGAAAAAATAGCCAAGGTCAGCGCTCAGCTGCTTGGCACCAAGATCCGAGAGCTCCGAGATTGTGCAGATTCCACGTAACAGCGCTGCTAGCGTGCCGCTCGCGACTGCAGCAGTCCACATGTCGACGAAATCTGTCGCTGATGACGAGACTGCAGCGCCGCTAGCCTCGGTACTGGCCGTGTCTTGTTCGGAGTTATCAAAGATTCGTTGGCATTCCTCAATCTCGGACGGCGTCAAACGGAGAATCTTTCCCAAACGAGTCCACTCGTCCTGGACACAGACGTCGTGAGCGCCGTGACTAGCAATGAACGCCTTGCTCAAGCTACTGCTCTCCGCAAATGGTTCTAGTTGCGGGAGCAGCGACAAGAGGCGATCGGCGACCATCGTGATGTACTCTTGAGGCAACGTGCTGAATGTGGGAAGATCTGCCAGTGCAGAATCCGGTGTCTTAATCCAGGCCTAGCATATCGCAACGTAAGTACTGGCTCTCAACCACTTCAGATCGATACGACTCGCACCTCGCTGACCGGAAGGGTGTCGAGCACACGTGAGATCGGAAGGAACACCGTGTCGTACGTCAATATCTGCACTTCCTTGGTCCATTCGCGAACCGACCGCTGAGCATCATCGAATACCTGGGATGATTCAACACAGACGATTAGCATCCAATGACGAGTCATAATCTTAGCACCAAATAGTACATTGGCAGTGGGGATCAACGATGCTGTTGAGGTCGTAGCGCTCACGGCCGAGTCGATCTGCTCGTGCGCGAACTGTTGGAACTGCGAAAGGCGGGTCGGGTTCTCACGCAACCAAATCTTCGCGACGGCTGACACCACCTGCAGAGGGTCCAGCAAACTTGAGAGCGCGAGGCTCGCATCGTGGCTTTTCTTTCGGCGCGTACGCGGCGACCCAGCTCGAGGGTCACCAAGAAAATTGTTTAGCTGCTCGCGCATGCGCACGCGCACCCGATTCTCCATGGCGCATAGGTTGCTCTCCAATGTACCACAAGCCTTGAGCAGTGCCAGCGAACCGTGGAATTTGCTCCAATCTGGGGAAATGGCGACAAGGGTGGCGCTGGTGTCACTCTCAGATCCTTGTAGCATCAAGTAGCTGGTGTTCCGTCCATTCGCATCTTTCTCCGTCTTGCAGTACTTCCTGATCGCCGGCACCGTGGATGTCAGTGCAAGCGAAAACTGCTGGATAGCAATAGACACCGACTCAACAGCCTCGGGAAAGGCAGCACCGGCACTAAACATGTAGCACTGCTGGAGACTATCTTCAACGAGAGTCCATATCGCGGTCGAGGAGTCTTCAAGCCTCTGGGAAAACTCTTCCAACAACCCGTCGTCATCGTTTCTACCACCGAGCACATCGTCGTCGATATCTTCCACAGCATCCTTTGTTTCAAGATCAGTCGAGGTTCTTCTGTTCGTCTTGACGAACGACGGCACTAAGCGCAGCAGCTGATCCGTTAATCCACCACTTGCGAAGCGAGTGTACTCGTCGAAGATGATCCGGTATGGCTCAAACACCTTGGTTAGGATAACGGTCCCTGGGTCGCTCGAGTGGGTGTCCGCGCGATGAGCGATCTTCTCACGCTCTTCTTCTTCGAGCAGTGTGATGCCCGTCCCGCTCTCCAACGTCCTGAAGAGAATAACCACCGAGTTCGCGAACCCACTAGTGAACTCAAATGCTCGGAGGAGATGCGCCATCTCGAAATCCTTCTTGAGTCGATCACGGAACGAGTCATTTAGCGGCGTCAACGTGTTTTCCAGAACCTCCAACAGAATGGTCTCAACTTGGTCTCCGCCGCCAAAGATCTCCGCTGCGTTTGTACTCTCGCGCTGCAGCATCCGAAGCACGTCACTGTAGAAACCTTCGAGCCACGCGCTGAACCCTTCGCTGCCTTCGTCGCTCTCAAACGCGAACCATGCTCGGTGGACATTCGCCGGGCGGGACTTGCAGTATTCGTGCTGCACCAGCTCCTTACGGTCAATGCTGGCAAACACCTCGAGACACCACTGCAGCTGAGCAATGTCGACGTGCTCATCGCGCAGGAACTGACCCAACTTGCTCTTCATCTTGGTTTCGATCTGCACACAGAGACTGCACGCCACGCACACAATCAGGTCAGCATCAACGCCAAGTAGGGTAACGCAGGATGCGCGCGGAGCGTTCAAAACCGCGCTCGACTCTGTGTACCTGTCCATAGTCTGCTGACGGTCGTACGCGCCGGGCATGTCCTTCAGAATCTACGCGTCATTTGTCCGTTGATAAAGCTGTCAGTCCATTCGCCACCACGTCACTGGCGTAAAAACACCAGATCGCACCTCGAGACTCTTGCGCATCTCGCAGACGCACTCGGCGAGCGAGGTCGGGAGCTTATCCTTGGGCTGCCCAGGTCGATGGTGGCTGATGGCGAGCGCTGCTGGCGGCGCAGCGTGGCGACCCTTTTCCATCAGCAGCGGGTCCTCCACGTACGCGAAGCAGACGCGCACGTTCTTCCCCCACTTGGCGGCCTCGGTGAGCGCCTGCGAGCATGCCTGCAGCTTCTGCTTGGCGTCGTGCAGCGTCACGAGGTGCTCCAGGTCGCGCTCCTCTTCCTTCTTGCGGTGCGCCGACTTGCCCGCGGGGGTGGCGGACACGTTGGCGTAGATGTCGTCCAGCTGCTCGGCCAGCGGCGACGTCGCCTGCTGCATGGCCGCCAGCTGCGCCTCGAGCTGCGGCACCGAGACCGTGAGTTGGTGCAGCGTCGCGTGGACAGTCGCCGTGAGCGACTGCGAGAGGAGCGCCAGCCGCGGCACGAGCGCCGCCAGCTCCGCCACGTCGCCTCCGCCGTCGATCAGCGCCTCCTCCACCCACGCGTAGCAGTCGAACGCGTCGTCGCCGAACGCGTCGCCGCGGTCGAGCAGCTCCATGGTCGCCTCGAGCCGCCGCCGCCGCCGCCAGGAGGAGGATCAGGGGGATGATAGCTTTTGGTCACTTTGACAAGCTTGCGTCGGTAAATACTGACAACCCCCGCAAGTGGAAAATACTCACAGCATTTTGGATTTACGGGGGTGCAAGTCCGTAAGTAATGCAAAACACGGTGCAGTCTGCTTACCCGTTCTGGCAAAACTGCGCTGGTAGCAATACACGGTGAATTTTTTTGAACCTATACAAAAGCGAAGATCGTGCAAAATCGTCTACTGCCCAGAGCCAAGATACGAGCGACTGCCGCCCACGATTTGCACACCCCCGCATTTGGAAATTAAAT
The DNA here is from genome assembly GCA_003413675.1 of Phytopythium vexans. Taxonomy (NCBI): domain Eukaryota; phylum Oomycota; class Peronosporomycetes; order Pythiales; family Pythiaceae; genus Phytopythium; species Phytopythium vexans. Next base: position 121,654 of record QLOC01000021.1, on the reverse strand, counting down.
CACTTCCAATTTGTAAGATAGCCGCAGATACATAGTATGCTCTTTTATGTGCGAATGTATAATCTCATGTTTTAATTTACTTGTATACTATCCAAATGGGAATACTATTGTCAGAGATTTTTGTAGTATAATCGCAGGCAGTAGTAAACGCGGTCAATAGCATGATGACAAGGATTTGACTGCCGCCCGAGAAAAATTGTTTTCAAGATACGAGCGACTGACACCCACGATTTGCACACCCCCGCAAGTCGAAATTGTATCAAAGACATTTCCATTTGTGGGGGATGTCAATAATCGATAATTCCCGCATTAGAGTGACTAAAAAGTTCGCAGTTATGCACCGTATTTTGGCACTGAAGGTGCCATCAACATACTGGTCGACCTTGTTAAACTAATAGATCTCGCTGCGTTTCAAACCGAACTCCAAGCAGCCACGACGGTCTGTGTTGGGGGATGACGTCGCCCTGCGCAACGCGGCCGAGCACTGGTGACGCCGGCGTGTAGCGCGCCTCGCGGTCTGTCCACACTCGCGCGAGGCTCGTTGACCACCCGTCTCGATCAGGGAAGCAAAGGATGGCCGCAGCATCGAGACCGCGACAGCGGCCACCAAAGCTTCCAGATTCCGCTGACGTTCGCCTGCGTCGTCCGGGTTTTGTACACAATCGTTTTAAACGTCTCCCACACTGCGAGTTTGTATGCGACGGGGTTTCTTTTTCCCCGGCTTTTTTGCGTGCACAGCTTCAAGCCCCGTCACTGGGAACGGTCGCACGGCCAGGGCAGTACAGCACGTGACAGTCGCGTTCGCTCGCCCGCCCGCCTGCCATTCGCCCACTCCTTCATTCCTCATTCGGGAATCGCCCTGGAGCGGTGAGCGTTCCCCCGCATCCAGCAACCTCGTGCTGCGGACCCACAGTCTTCACTTCGTCTTCGCCTCCCAATGGGCAACTCGGCCGCCAAGCAATCGCCGCCGGCTTCTCCGGACCGGCGGTCGGCGTCACCACCGGCACCGGCACATGCACGTGCACCTGCTCCTACACCGGCCTCCCCGCGCCGAGGGCTCGCCCCTCCGCCCGCCATGAGCGCCGAGCCCGAGTTCCGCGTGCTGTCGGCCGAGCAGCGCGCCGTCACGTTCGACGAGCGGCTGCTGCGGCCGGCGGGGGCGGACCGCGTGACGCTCGCGACGACCCAGCCGCTGTCGGGGTTCCGCCCGCTGCAGCGCGCGGCGACGTTCGACCCGCGACTGCGGTCGCAGCGCGGACTGCTCACGGCCTCGGACGTCATGTACCGCCGCTACTTCAACGCGCGGGAGGAGCGCGCGCGCGACGAGTCGAGCCGGAACCTGTTCCGCATCGCGGAGCACCCGAGCGAGGGTGGTGAGGCCAAGGACGCGATTGCGATCGTCGACCCGTACTCGACGGGGATCACGCTCGCGCAGAAGGCGCTCGAGCGCGGCCTGGCCGTCGTCTGCGTCTACTCGGACACGCTGCGGGTGCTGAAGGACCTGATCCAGCACACGCCCGCGGCGCTGCAGGAGCAGTTCGCAGCCGTCATCTTCCACCACGGCTCGGGCGAGGGCAGCAAGGCGCACAGCGACCCAGACGGCGCGTTCTCGGCCACGGCCACGGCTCTCGGCCAAGTGCCCAACGTGCACCTCATTGGCGTCATTGCTGGCGCTGAGACGGGCGTGCTGCTCGCCGACAAGCTCTCGGAGCACTTCAAGCTCACGACGAACGGCACGAGCGGCTCGGCGGCGCGCCGCAACAAGTATCTCATGGGGGAGAAGGTCCGTGCGGCGGGGTTGCGCGCGGTCATCCAGCGGTCGGCGACGAAGTGGGCACAGATCGAGGAGTTCGTCACGACCGAGCTGGTTCCGGACAAGTCGACGCCGTTCCGCGTGATCGTTAAGCCCGTGGAGAGCGCCGGCAGCGACGACGTGGCGCTCTGCAAATCCATGGACGAGGTCAAGCGCGCGTTCGGCAACATCCAGGGCAAGATCAACGGCCTCGGACTCGAGAACGCCTCGACGCTCGTGCAGGAGTACCTGGAAGGCACCGAGTACGTCGTGGACACGGTCAGCCGCGACGGCCGGCACAAGGTCGTGGCCGTGTGGGAGTACGACAAGCGCGCGGTGAACGGCACGCCGTTCGTGTACTACGGCGTGCTTCTCCGCGCTGCGGCTGGACCCGTCTTGACTCCGATCGCCGACTACGTGCTGCGAGTGCTGGACGCGCTTGACATCCGCCACGGCCCGGCGCATGCCGAGGTCAAGTTCGTTCGTGGCGAGCCGTGTCTCGTGGAGATCGGCGCGCGCTGCCACGGCGGCGAAGGCTCCTACCTCCCGATCGTGAACCCGTGTGTGGGGTACAACCACGTCGAGGCTGCGCTCGACTCGTATTTCGACGAGAAGGCGTTCAACGCGCTGCCAGAGCGGGTACGTGCATTTCTGTTGATACTGTTTGGGCTGATGTTCCCAGGACTAATCTATCTCGGTTGGTTTTGACAGCCGCTGGAGCTGAAGGCGCACGGATGCGAGGCCATGTTCGTGTCGTACCAGGAAGGCAGGCTGACGGGATATCCAGGATTTGCAGAGATCGAGCAGATGCCTTCGTTCGTGTCGTCGATGATGCATTCCAAGGCCGGCAACACGCTTCACATCACTGTCGACATGTTTACGACGCCTGGAAGCGTGTTGCTCGTGAACGATGACCCCGATCAGCTCCAGCGCGACTATGACCGCATCCGTGAGCTTGAGCACGATGGATTGTACGCCATCGAGCCGATTGAGCGCAAAACTGAGGAAGAAGCGGCCCCGAAGCAGTTCGTGGTGGTCGTGGACCCGTTCTCGACGGGAGCGGTTCTGGCTCACCAGCTCATGGGCCGTGGCTACGAGTGCATTTGCGTGTACAGCGACAAGCTCGAAAACATCGAGAGCGTGGCGAGTCTGATTCCTGAAGGTCTCACGCTGACGTTCGCGGCAACTGTCGCATTCGAAGGCCAGCTCGCGGCGACGGTGGCTGCTGTCAAGCAGGCTGCTGGGGATGCGAATATCTCGGCTGTGTTCCCCGGCGCCGAGCTGGGTGTCAAGCTGGCGGACGCACTCACGAATGCGCTTGGCCTCAAGGGAAACATCATGCAGCACTCGAATGCTCGCCGCGACAAGTACCTGATGGGCGAGACCCTGCGCAGCAACAAGGTGCGCGCGGTGAAGCAAGTCAAGGCGACGACGTGGGCCGAGGCAGAGCAGTTCATCTTGAACGACCTCAAGCCGGAGCCGTTCGAGGTGGTTCTCAAGCCACTCGAGAGTGCGGGTACGGAGGACGTTGTGCTGTGCTTTTCGCTTGAGGAGGCGGCACGAACGTTCCAGGGCATTCTCGGCAAGGTGAATGGACTCGGCATTGAGAACAAGGCCGTGCTGCTCCAAGAGTACCTCGAGGGCGATGAGTATGTTGTGGACACTGTGAGTCGCGAGGGCGAGCACAAGGTGACGGCGATCTGGAAGTACGACAAGCGCCGGGTCAACAACGCCGCGTTCGTGTACTTTGGTCTGTCGGTCGTCCCAGCGGACAATGACATCGTGAATTCGCTGATCGACTACGAGTTCCAAGTCCTCGATGCGCTGGGCATCCGCAACGGTCCGGCGCACGGCGAAGTTAAATTCTGCCGTGGATCTCCAGTTCTTATTGAAGTCGGCGCACGGTGCCATGGCGGAGAAGGCGCGTGGGTTCCGATCGCGAACAAGTGCGTGGGGTGCAACCAAGTCGACTCGTCCATCGACAGTCTGTTGGATGCGGAGGCGTTCCATCGACTCCCGCAGCGACCCACATCTCTGCGTGAGTACGGGTGCGAAGCCATGCTCGTGTCGTACAAGCACGGCGTGCTGAAAAGCACACCGGGGATCCAGGAGATCGAGCAGATGCCGTCGTTCCTGAAGAAGGAGATATTTGTCGGACCCGGCGACCTGGTGCGCCAGACGATCGATATGTTTACGACTCCGGGGAGTATCATGCTGACACATCCTGATCGGAGCGTGCTGGAGGCGAACCTGGCGCGCATCCGTGAGCTCGAAGTTTCCGGTCTCTTTGAGCTGGAGTAGAAAATTGAGAACCGATGGTTGATCAATTGATTCTAGTATTGAGTCCTCTGCGCACGAGAGAGAAAGAGAGAGAGGAAGTAACACATTCGTTTACTTTTGCGCCCGCTGAGTTTGTTCGATTTGGTTTGGACGTGGTGTTCAGGTGATGCCTTGCTGAAACTGGTGGTTGCCGATCACGATTGTGCTGTTCAGTGGGAAGGCATGATGAAGGCCACGCGGCGGTCGTGCCTGACTGCGTTACACTCGCTGAGCCGCTCGTGTTAGGTGCTGATCTCGCCATAGGAGCACGATGGGTTGGACACAATATCTTGCCATCATCCCACGACATCGAACCCACATCCGACTCGTTCACCTTGACCTGATGCTCGACATGCACCTGAAGCAGCCTGAGAATCTTGAGACCAGTAAACGATATCCTGTCGAATATTCGGCTCATTTGTTGCTTGATAGACCACGGCGTGCGGTCGTGGCCATCGCTCTCTATTCGGCAACGCGCTGAAGATTCACTTCGACATCGCTGGGAGTCAGGAGCAGACGGAGTCCATCTTGAGTGGTGCGGCTGGACGGGAGGACGAGTAGAGAGTCCTGGCGCCAGAAGTCCATGCCCCACTCTCCCCGTTCACCTCGAGCTTCCAAGTCGACGCACCCTTCCTCGTCGTAGGCAAACTGAAGTAGTTGCTCTGACAACTCTCGACAGCCAGACGTCAGAGATTCAAAACCCCACGAACGGACAACGATTGCTGCAGCGACAGAAGCTGAGACGCAGGTTGAGTGGTAGGTCTATGGTTGATTCATTGGTGATGCAGTGCTGTAGTAACTGTGCAGCCAGCAACAGCACACACATCCACAGTAGACGGCAGAGCTGCTGGCAGGGCCACGGTCCGACATGGAGGCGGTGCGCAACCTATCTAATAGATAAATCAAAATTAATCCGTCGAGATACTGCTGTTGCTCGCGCCGAACCTTTGTGGAGATTCTGTGTCGGGCGCCGTGAGCCGATCCTCTCTGGTTGAGGCGCTGTTCTCAGACTCTGTGACTACACTGGTGTTGCATGGTGCATACTTTCGTGTTCTACTATGCTATGTTTCACTCGTCCTTATTATGATCGATGGGTTCGGCAGAGCAAACATTTTCGAGCTTCAGCAGGTTCTATGCCCATCCAGCTGGATCAACGATCTGCAAGCAAGATTCAAGCGTGACGCTTGCCAAACTCCCGCCGGCAAACCTCCAGACCGCCAGAATGCTGTAGTTCATTCCACCATTTGCCTTGCAATGGCTCAAGCATCCCTGCTTATCGGCGCCACGGCCATGGGCGTCGCAGCTGCCACCAGCGTCTCCCAAGTGCACCTCGGACTGTCGAGCGCCAACGTCGACTGCGCCAACGGCATCGCCGTGTCGTTCGCCAGCGATGTAGCCGCTTCCATCGCTGTCACGGCCACGTCGGCGACCACGACAGTCATCGCCGACAGCACGTGGACCTCGTACAACGTGTCCGAGCCGAAATACAACTACTCGTACGCGTCGCCGATGCTGCACACGGCGCTGCTGTGCGAGCTGGACGAGAACACGCGGTACGCGTACACGATCAACGACTCGGCCTTCTCGGGTTCGTTCCTGACGCCGCCCAAGCCCGGTTCTGACGCTGTCGAGACCATCCTCGGCGTCGTTGGCGATCCGGGTGACACGACGTACTCGGAGACGACGCTGGCCGAACTGAGCAAGCCGTTCGAGGGGAAGCACATCCAAGCGCTCGTGATCGCCGGCGACTTCTCGTACGCCAACGGTCAGCACCTGCAGTGGGACAACTGGATGAGCGAGCAGCAGAACCTGACGTCCGTCTACCCGATGACGGGGATCAACGGCAACCACGAGACGATCTCGTCGTCCGGCCACCTCAACCTGCCGCCGTACCCTGCCGACATGACGCTCGAGGCCGAGAACTACCTCGGCTACATCACGCGAGTGTATACGCCGCTGTCGGAGGCGAGCAAGGCGGAGCTCCACACGTGGTTCTCGCTCGACATCGGCCTCATCCACTGCGTCTTCATCGACGATTACACCGGCTCGAACGGCACCGACACGTCAGTCGTCGGCACGGCCGCGTGGATCGCAGACCGTCAGGCGCAGCTGGACTGGGTGGAGGCGGATCTGGCGAGCGTCGACCGCAGCGCGACCCCGTGGGTCATTGTGTTCAAGCACAACCCGTACTACAACACGTGGAGCAACCACCAGTGCCAATGCTCGTCCACCGTCTTCGCCATTGACGATGCCGACGCCGACAACTGCTGGAGCGGAACCTACTACTCCGGCAACCCGTACAAGGAGCCGCACTGCGGACTGCAGACCAAGCTTGAGGACGTGTACGCTGCGAACGACGTCAACGTCGTCATCGCGGGCCACGTGCACGCGTACGAGCGCACCAACAAGGTGTATCGGAACGCCGTGGACGAAACCAACGGCGTCTACTACGTCACGACCGGCTCGGGCGGCAACTACGAGGGCCACGCCGGTCCGCGACTTGACACATCGCTCATCCCCGAGTGGTCGCTCGGCGCCAACAATGTCACGTTCGGCGGCTCACGGGTCATCGCGACGCGCGACTCGCTGCGCTACCTCTGGTTCGCCAACGACTTCCTCAGCGACGCCGAGGCCGTCCCCACCGACGGCTTCACCATCTACGCCAACGGCTCGGACGAGCTCGAGTGGCCGCAGAACTCGACTGCTCCGACCCCAACGCCGACCGCGACTGAGGCGCCAACGGCGACCCCAACGCCGACCGCGACCGAGGCGCCGACCGCGACGCCGGTTGCGACCGAGACGCCGGAGCCAACGGTCCCGCATGGCGCTTGCTGAGTGCACAATAAAGCTGGAGCGAGCGCGGATGGTTGTAAGAGCGATGCCACACATCAAATATGACGTCGGTTACGACTGCGGTGAGCGCTTGGTTGACCACGCTGTACCGTCGCCTAATTGACGTTAGAGCACCATCACCATGGCGCTCGTCCGACATAATCCTCTCACAGCGTCATCGATGTTGAAGTGGGATCAATATGACACTTCATGGTACTATCATCATTTTGTTCTACATCTTCTGCACACAAATAGTACCCGAGATTGCTCATTTGTATGTCATACCACCATTTTTACATAAAAACGGAGAGTCGAACCCCCAAGAACGACTGACTGGCTTCGGTTGACATCGAGCCTTCAGTCGCGCGCTGTCCAGCCTCACGTGGGCCACCAGGCTCATCCTGCAGCGATCAGCCCGTCGCGCGCTCCGTGTCACTCTGCTTTTCTGCTCGCACTACCCAAGACACTCGTCTGTGTCCCTCGCAAGCCAAGATGGGGAGCGCCAAAGACGGACCAGCCACTCCGCTCGACGCCAAGTTCCTGCAACTGGTGTCTCCGATCGCACAGCCAACGCTCAAGCCGCGATGGATCCTGTACACGAGTGTGCTCGTGGCTTTGCTGCAGCCGCTGCAGTACGGATGGTCCACCTCGCAGCTCAACCTGTCCACGTACAACAAGCAGGACGAGTGCGACGCGCGTCCGGTGGCCGACGGCACCTGCGTCGTCTTCCCGGGCCACTCGAAGCTCCAGTGGACGTTCGTGATCAACGCGTGGTTCGTGGGCGGCATGATCGGCAGTCTGCTGAGCGGCGGGATCTCGGATCGGATTGGCCGCAAGCGCGTGCTGGTCTGGAACTGCGCCTTCATCGTCGCTGGCGCCGTCGTCCAAGCCGCCTCGACCGGAATCTGGATGTTTGTGGCTGGCCGCGTGCTCGCTGGTGTCGCGTCCGGGTGTGCCACGTCCGTGGTCAACGGGTTCATCAACGAGATCTCGCCGCCGCACCTGCGCAATAAGCTCGGCGTGGGCTTCCAGGTCGCCATCACCACAGGTATTCTGCTCGTGAGCCTCACCTTCTTCTTCGCCGACACAAGCTCCGGTTGGCGGTACAGCGCGGGCTTTCCCATTGTGCTGGCCGTCGCCTTCGTCGTGCTCTCTCGCTTTGCAGTGGTGGAAAGTCCCGCGTGGCTGCTCTTGAAGGGAAGAACCGACGAGGCGCGGAAGGAGCTAGCTCGGCTGTTCGGCGAGGACAACGTTGACGTGGCGATGGAGTGGCTGCAGCCCGAGGAGCCCAAGAACCCTGGCGACGCTGTCGCTACAAGTGAGACAGTCACCTACTCGATGCTGCTATCTCCGTCTCTTCGCCGCCAGCTCGCCGGCGCGCTGAGCATCGCCATCATCCAGCAGTTCTCGGGGATCAACACCGTCTTCCTCTACTCGTCCGACATGTTCACGACTGCGGGCATCGCCGACGACCGGATCGGCACCGTCATCATCGACGTCGTCAATGTGCTGCCGACGCTCGTATCCGGTCCGATCGCCATTCATTTCGGCAACCGCACGATGCTGATCGCGGGGATGGTGGGTATGCTGGTATGCGCGATCGGCATGACGGTGGCGCTGTTGGTCGACGTGGCGGCACTCTCGATCGTCTTCACGGCGCTGTACGTCATCGCGTTCGAGCTGAGCCTCGGACCGCTCGGCTGGGTCGTCATTGGCGACTTGTTCCCGGACTCGGTCCGTGCGAAGGCCACCTCGCTCTGTCTGTGCTGCAACTGGATCGCCACGCTCGCCATCGGTGTCGGGTATCCGTACATCGCCGACGTCCTTGACGATCTGGCCTTCCTCCCGTTCGTCGCCACCTTGCTCGTCTTCACAGTGTTCGTCTACTGGATCGTACCTGAGACCTCAGGTCGGACAAACGAGGAGATCCAAGCAGGGTTCCGCGCTGCTCAAGAGCAGAAAGCGCCGCGGTCAGTCGTCTAGTGTTCATGCAGTATCCAATTGACGTTTAGCCGCCTGCGTTTTGAGCGGCTCAGCAGTCGATCCAATGGTATCCTAGTTGAAATTCATAAAGTTATTCGAGTTCTCTACGAAGTGAACGAACTATCTGAGCAGCTGGTGCTTGAGACAGTCGGCAATTTTGCAGGACCGACCCTCGAACACGCACCGCTGGCAGTAGCCTGAGCGTTTCTTCGGCGATTTGCTCTCGCCATTGGTGCGGTGGTGCTTTGGCGGTGATTTTCGAGAGCCATTCGACTGCGTCGCGTCCATCATAGTCGTGTTGGAGGCCGCGATTCGCAGTGGAGACGGAGGCGCGGCGGCGGGCGGGAGCTGGGTGTTGGTTCCTTGTTTATGAGGCTCGAGGCGTTGCTTGTTGGATGTGTGTGGCTTTGGTGACTTCGGTTTGGCGATGCTTTCGTCCTCGTTTTTGTCGATGTCCGCCTGTCGCCGTGATTTTGGAGGCGACTGGGTCGTCTGTGGCGGCTGATAGATGGCGGTCGCAGCTCGCGCAGATGAAAGGATCGTCAGCTCCTTGAGCACTGGCGCTGGTCGTGGCGATACGGCAGAGGAAACCGGGTCAGGAGACACTTGTGGTCGCCGTCCGGAGTCTGGTGCGCTCTTGCACGGCGACAGCGCGCCGCGGTCGACTGGAGGAAGAACTTTTCTCGACTGATGCGTCTGTCTGCTCTTATCGTGCGGCGTTTTGGACAGTTTGAGTGGAGGAAGAACGGGAGCGAGCGGCGACGTCGGTCTCGTCGCTGCTGGCTGCGATGACTGCACTTCGTCGTTGGTTTTGGTTTCGATAGCATTGACGTCGACAGCAGCGTGGTCGTTCGTTGTTGTTGGTGGCGTCCTGCGTCTGAAAGAGTGGGTTGCACAGGCGCTGAGGAGGGTTAGATAATGACCGAGCAGACAGGTTGGAGCGGCGATCTCTTACCGTGGCGGTGTTGGAGTCAGCGGAGTCAACACGACCGCTGGCCGAGCGATCTCGCAGTGCGGAGCCGATTGCGACTCGCTTGGCTCCGAAACTGGGGTTGAAGGCGACTCAGATGGCTGTTGGTCGTCAGCTGCCACCTCCGGCGCTAGTGAGGCATCCTGGATGTCTTCTGTTGGCACGCAGGTGACGAACAGCTCAGCCAACTCCTGACGATTCGTCGCTTCCTCCGTCTCTTCAGCTCGACTGGGTTGGCAGTTTGCTGCTTCTGGTAAGATATCGGGTACTGGTTGATTGTTCTGCTCGCCATCGGCACCTGTAGTTGATTCCGCAACATAGACGCTCGCAGTTGGAGGCGGTGATGGACGTCTGGAGGAACGGCACTTCGCCACTGCATGCGCCAGCGCGGTCGGGATCACTTTTCTATGCACAAAGTGCTGCGCCGTGGGACGAATGAACGTGAGATCAGATTGCGGTTGCAACTCGGTCGCTGCTGCGATCCCTGAGCTGACGCACGGTTGGATAGGAGTTACTCGCGCAATTGTCGGAGATTCAGTCGTTGCGGTGGTGGCTGTGGACGCCACGGGAGACTGAGCCTTGACAGCACGATCCAGCGCAGCCGGAACGACCCTGAGCAGCACCAAGTGTCTCGCCACATAGTTAACCTGCTCGCTGATGGGAAGCTTGCGGGGATTGGTAATCGCCGGAGAAGGAAACGCTGAGCGAACCTGAGCCTTGACAGCACGGTCTAGCGCGGTCGGCACAACCTTGAGCAGCACAAGGTGGCGCGCCGCGTAGTCCACCGCTTGGAAGGAAGGGGGGTCCTGAGGATCGGCCGTCGCTGTAGCCTCATCGCCAGGTGCATGTCCGATCGGAAGAGCTGTGAGTGTATTTGCAGCTGGACTCGGCAGTTTGGCGCTGCACGCGGAGAAATGCGGTGAGTCGACGGCATGAGCCAGCGCGGTCGGCACGACCTTGCGGAAAATCAGGTGGCGAGCCACTTGCCGCGCCATTGGACTTGCAGAGTAGCTCTGAGCGTTCGATACGGTTGAAGTGGCGGGCTCGATGGAGATGCAGGGCGGTTTGGCTGCAAGTGCAGGGATCTTGGGAGCATCCTGCGGCTTGATATCGTGATCAGGCGCGGTCAGCACAGCCTTGTGAAGCACAGAGTCCTGCGCTGCGTGTTGATCGTCAGCGCTCGAATGAGGTTGTCGAGGTTCACAGGCGTCGACAGTCGTAGGCAGCTGGAGTCGCTGCGTTTGGTCTGGTGAACGACTGGTAGCTGTCTGCAATGTCTCGGCCCGCCGAGTGCTCTGTTGTTGTGAAGGCTCACACTGATCGCTAGCCACGGTTAGTGCGACAATCGCGTCCACGAAATGGCGAGCCACTTCGTCACGGGCTTCGAGGTCGATCCGTCGGTGGTCATCCGCCACCGATCTGCTACCCACCGAGCTCTGCTCGACTCTGGCTGATGTGGCTAGGAGCTTGTGCGTCGCGGCCGAGATGACTGCGTCCGCGGTCGTGTGGGCGAGCAGGAAGCACTGCTCCAGCCTGCACACGATCGGTCCCTGTGTCTGCAGCGCTCGCTGGACGGCGGGCGAGATGACGTCGTGGCGCACGAATGCCTCGGCCGTCGCGCGGGCCGTCATGGCCGGTCGTCCGGCGGAGGATGGCTACTGCTCGGTCTCCGTGGTTTGACCTTCGGCATGCCGGACCGACCGACAAAACTAAATGCGCTCGTGTATTTATAGTCCTCGGTCCATGTTGACGCCCGGAAGACGCGACGTAGCATGCGCCTTTGATCATCAACTTGATCCACAGAGCTGCCGAAGAGAGTGCGGAGACAATGGACGGCGTGGCGACCGTCTCGATGGAGACGTCGACGGAGCCGCGGCCACCTCCGAGCGCGGTGTCCGCGTCTTCGTCTTGGCTCTTCGCCCCGTGCTCTCGGCCAGGATCTCTCGAATGTACTCGACGAGACCCATCGAGAGCGAGTGGCGGGCTGCGACCTGGAGAGCCCGCTCGTAGACGTCGCGGGCCTTGACGCGTTCCCCGCCGTGCTCGAGCTCGACCGCGAGGTTGTAGTACGCGACCACGAGCAGCTCGGCGCTATTCCGGGCGTCTCCCCCCGTCTCCGCCGCGCTGACCAGCTCGGCCACCGCGGCCTTGGCGTGGTCCGCCGCCGCCGTGTGTCGCTGTAGCTGCGACAGAACGGCCGCGAGGTTCAGCCGCGTGAGTGCGATGGCGTACGCTCGCCCGGTTGCCGCCATGGCCGCCGGTGACGCTGCCGCATCCGAGTCTTCTTCTTCATCGTCTTCGTCCTGGTCCTCCTCCTTCTCCTCCTTGCTCGGCGACGCGCGTCCTTGGCGGAGCTGCAGCTTGAGCGCCTTCTCGAGACACGCAACGGCCGCCCACGGCTTGTCCACCTGCTTGTAGTAGCACGCGAGGTTGTTGAGGCACGTGAACCGCAGCGCGAGTCGGTGGGTCGCGTGGCCTTCGCTCGGCAGACTCCGCAGGTAGCCCGCGCGTCTCGTGTGCTGCTCGGCGCGGAGCAGCAGGTCTCCGCACCGCTGCGCCGTCGTCAGTGAGGCGTCCGGACCCAGGCAGCGGCGGTGCAGCGCCTGCATGGCCGCCGTGCTCGCGAGCAGCAGGAACTCCTCGCAGCCGCGCTGGAACCGCTCGCTCTGGACGCCGAATGCGGCCTTGTGGGCGAAGATGGCGCGCTCGACGCTGTCCAGAGCGTCGAACACGGCCTCAGGCCCGCCGTCCTGACGGTGGAGCTGCTGCACGCGGGCCAGCGCCGCCGCGAGCGTCACGATCGACTCGAGCTCGGCGTGGGCCATGCCAAACACAGTCTAGTGAGACCGAGTACCAGACTGGTTTGTCCAAGCAGCTTTTTATAGCGAGTCGTTTGCTCTGCAGGCGTCCAAACGCGCTCGAAAGCTCTAAACCTCCGCCCGCCCTATTGCCAGCAGCCAACAGCAGCGCCATGGACCGCGTGCGCCGCCTGCGCGAGATCGGCTTCGCCCGCGGCCGCTACCAAAGGTGTCGACGCCTCATGCGTCCATGCGAGTGACGATGGCTCATTGTCAACCGCTAACACTCCGTGTCCGCAGCAAGTTCCGCGCGCGGCTCGAGCCCAAGACGCGCCGCTGCAAGCGCGTGGTGCGCGGCCAGCCGTGGGAGTCACTCTTCATGCGCAAGTCGCGCGCCGAGAAGCTGGTGCGGCCTCTCCACTCGGTCCTCAATGCTCGCCTTCCCCCATACTAACTGACCATTCTCATGGATGCAGGCCATCGTCGCGCAGCCGTGGGAGTTCCCCATGGCGGCGCAGCACCTCGCGGCCATCCTCATCCAGAAGCGCGCGCGCGGCATGCTCGTCCGCCTCACTCGCCGTCCACAGCCTTCGTCTGTGAGCCATCGAACGGTGGCCATGAGCCCGATGCAGCGCTTCATCACGCTGGGCGGCGGCCGCTTCGGCGACGAGCGCGGCTTCAGGGACTTCACGGCCGCGAGGCTGCAGGCCTGGTACCGCGGCCGAACCGCGCAGTGGGCGTACGCGCTCGCGCGCTTCCCAGTCTACCACATCGCGGCGCTGCAGCTGCAGTTCGCGTGGAAGGCGCACTGCCAGCAGCGCGCGTTCAACCTGGCGGCCGCGAGCCGCCCGGGCCTCGGACTCGACGAGATCGCGATGCTGTCGCCCCGCGCGCGGGCGGCGCTGCGCGTGCAGGCCGCGTGGCGCAGCTACACGAACCGCCGGATCTTCCGCTACTACCGCGACCTGGTCACGTTCCGCGGCGCGGGCGACCCGGCGCAGATGCTGCGTGCCATCAACCCAGGCGAGGCGGCGCTGCTGGACGCGGCCATGGGGGCCAGCGTGCGCTTCCGGCTCGGCGGCTGGTGCTTCCCGCCCACCATCTACTACAAGGTCTTCACGCGGCGCGCCGTGTGCGACCTGAACGCGTTCAGCCCCAAGGACTACACGCTGTCGAGACAGCGGGTCAGAAAACATCAACCCAGCGCGAGTGATGGTAATTTGAAGTCAACAGTGTACCTGCGGGTCGGCCATGCGCTGTTCCGCGCTCGGCAGCAGGCGGCGGACACGCGCGGCTGGTACCAGCGGCTCGAGCACAATGGGTGGCGGCCCGTGACGGCCAAGGTGATGGCGGAGGCCGCGGCGGACCCGGTGTCTCGCGCCACGAGCGGCAAGGCGAGCAGTGGGATGAGTCTGCTGCCTCGGCCCATGCGGCAGCAGGACCGCGAGGCCATGCGCCGCGCCAAGAAGCGCGAGTGGATGCGCAAGCTGTACGCGCAGGGCCTGCTGCAGGCCAAGGGCGGTGGGGATGGAGGGGATGATGATGGTGGTGGTGGGGAGATGCCGACTGCGGAGGTGGACTTTGACGGCGAGCGGTGGGAGGAGGAGGCCGACGACATGTTCGAGTGGGCCGCCGCGCTCGACTTTGACGCGTACGTGGCCGACTGGGCCGACCTCGGCCGCACCGCCGCCTCGGACGCCAAGTGAACAGCGAGTTGACTATCATACATGATGATCGATCATACATGATGGATGGTCCAAATAACAATGGGAAATGATAGAGGGACGAGGGTGAACTATGGTATATGGACATGCTTATGGTATACGCTCGTGCGACTCAACTCGGACGGCACGGGACGAGACTGGACGAGGAGGATAAATAGCCCTAAGTGAGCGCCTGCAGCGCGCGCTTGGTCGTCTCGAATGTGGAGAACATGACGGCGGCGTACGGTGCGATGCGCGCGAGGTTGGGGAGCGTGCCGCGGTACAGCGCGAGCACGCCCTCGTCGCGCACGACGCGGCGGACGCAGTCGAACGAGCCGCTGTAGTAGTGCTCGCCCGAGCCGAGCGCCTGCGCCTGCAGCCGCTTCTTGACCGTGTCGAACGGGTAGGCGACCGTCTGGCCCACGGCCCCCGCCAGCGACCCGCAGACCAGGAAATCGAGCGCGTCGAGCTCGGTCTTGCCCGCGGGCCACCGCCAGCGCGGCCACTGCTGGTCGCGCGCCGTGAGCTTCAGGTACTCGTAGCAGCCGAACTGCGCGCCTTCGAACGGGATGGCCCCCACGATCCCCGAGCACCCGCCGCGGTAGAGCCCGCGCAGTCCCTCGGCGCGCGTGATGGACCGCAGGCCGTGCGCGACGCCGCGGATGTGGCGCGCTGACTGCGTGATCATGCGCGTGCGCACCACCTCGAGCGGGTACGTCCCCATGGTCGCCACGAGGCCGGCCGCGGCGCCGCACAGCGCGCGCTGGCCGTTCGAGAGCTCGCCCGAGGCCGCCATGCGCTCCTGCAGCGCGTCGAAGATGAAGAACTTGGCCCCCGCGTAGGGTCCCAGGCGGCAGCAGCCCGCCGCGTTGCCCCGCCAGAACGCGCGCACGCCCTCGAGCGAGTACAGCTCGCGCACGGTGCGCACCAGCGCGGACGGGGCTGAGGTCGACGCCAGTGCGGCCGAGGACGACAGCAGCGAGAGCCGCGGGGCTGGGCCGTTGACCTGGATGATGATCTTGAGTACGTCCAGCGGCGACGTGCACGAGCGCGTCACGCAGCCGGCGACGACGCCAGCCACGACCGAGTGAGCACCACGCGCAGGTGACGTTGGCGCCGTGGGCATGGCAGTCGGAGTGAATGTCGGATGGAGGAGGAGTGATGGATGGCCTTGTTTGAGATCTGGCCCCTCCGACGCAAATTGAACACTGAGGCAGTCGATTGGGGGACGGGCGACTGCGCGGTCGCGGTTAGCACTCTGGTGCGCGGTTAGCACTCGGCGCGCGTTTAGCAAACGCCGAGCGAGGAGGGACGAGCACCCGCATGTTCGCGTGGTGCGCCGAGTTCGCTTCCTCACTCGGCGCGCCGGGTCGCCAAAGCCGCGCGCGACTCGTGCTGGGCCGCAAACTTTCCGAAACGGCGACGCTGGTTGGCTAAAACTGTGCACATATAGGCTGCCAATAAGCAGACACTTCAACTTGGATGGCTCGGCTTGGGTATCGGGCGGAGCGGATAGCAAACACGTCGCCCCCCCCCGAACTTTTCGATTTGAGTTTGCTATAGAGGGGAGAAGCTATTTTGTTCGTCGTTGGGGGTCGGTGTCCCCGTTAAATTTTAACCCGACAAACGGCACCCCGCGTTTAGCAACAACGGCCGCTTTGCTTTCCGCCCAGCACCTGCGAACATGCGCAGATAGCGGCAGACAATGACGCGCGCCGAGTCGCGGAGCGAGAGCATATCGCGGCCATGGCTACACGACCGCTACTATTTTAACAGGGCGACCGGGACCATGGCGAGGCGGAGCAGGGCGAGCCGGCTGGCCGGCCGTTGAGCTCGAGACTGTTCTTTTGGGATAGTAACGTTTGTTGTGGCTGCTAAAACCGCGGCCCAATCAAGTTGCCGCCAGGGGTCAGTAAGTTTAGCGACGCTGGCGGACCAGCGCGAGCTTAGCAACAGTACCTTGAAGTTGGCTCGCTCCTGATCCTGAAAGATGGTCCAGCCTGGCGCACGTGGGCGAGAGTTGCCCGTTGAGGTTCTCTCTGTGTTAAACGTTTCCCTACGGTACACCGTGCTGTACGACAATGGCTCCAGCTTCAACAGGGACTACTTTAGCCATCGCCACCGAATTCAACGCTCTGACTTTTGATAAGTGAACACTTGGTAAAACCATCGGCTATCTATCTATCATACTTGCAGCACTAACTTCGAGATGCTAATCCCGTCCTGCATGCTGCGGTCCGAATTGGGAGATGATCGGAGACTGTGTGGATTTTTATCACGGCGGTTCCGAAGTTGGTGCCCCTCCTCCTCCTCCCTGATATGCCAACCAGCCAAAGTTGTCCTGCGCTAAACAAAAGCGGAAGTGGGCTCAATTGACGAAGAGAGGAGCGTTGAGACGGACGGGGCGGCAGCCTGCTTGGTGGGAGCCTGGGAAGCCACTGTTAACCATAAAAGCTTGATCAACGGAAAGCTGTACGGTGCGCCGCTGTAATGTATCGGACGGATCCCCGAGCGAGCGAGCAAGCGCGTGGGACCAGTGCGCATCATGCCGGCGATCGCGAAATCGCATCCCTCCCTGACGCTTACGGTACACGTTGAAGCGGATGCAGTGTCCGGATGATCGAGTTTATCATCCGGACAGGCTTATGATTGTTTGCTCCGCACTGGCACATGAATTAAACTGTAGCAACATAAGAAGATGTGATATCGATTATAGCAGAGCATAGTGAATGCTGTTTCAAGTCTATCACTGTATCAAACTCTACGAAATCGCACCTTGTTTGCGATTTGACAGTCGAGAGAGAGGCGAGCTTTCTCGAAGTCGAACATGGCGAAGGAGGGTTGGCCGCGCGTGGACTCGGAGCGCCGCTGCTTCTCCATGCCGAACGAGCTTGAGGCGTTCGTGGACGAGATCACGGCAGCCGTGCAGTCGCAGCTCCATGTCCGCTGCAGCGGTACGCTGCCATGCTTAGCTGTTTGCCAGTGAGGGCGAGATCCGAGGCTCCAATTAGACCGAGCTGATCCCGTTCGGTCCCGAAGATGAAGACGATGGTGCGATGCCGCAGCCGCTGGACGTCTGGGCGGCAGTTTGGCGGATGCATCGGGTGATGACGATGTGATCCACGCTCCAGACCGTGTGGATGACGGCCTCGATGGCTTTATATTGTCCGTTCCAGGAGTTGGTGGTCGAAGATCTCAATGTCATGGCCGCGAGCTCAACAGGAAGCTCGGCATCGATCGAACGCGCCAGCAACGCCAACAGAATGGAGGAGTTGATGGACGCCAGTCCACGCAATGAGCCAGCCTGCCAGAACTCGGAGGCCACACCCGAGCAACATTTGCTCACCTGTCTGATGATTGCCACCCAGACTACATATGCTACGCTCCGATATCGCGCGGTGACTTCTGCGCGACAGGACCAAATGCCCACTGCTAATTCACTGAGTGGACGGGAGATTTATGGTGTGGACCGAGACCAGCGTGAACTAGACATGCTGACGACTCGAAATGACACGCTGCTCGAACGCTTGCTAGGTGATCCAGCAACCTTGTTGTAGATTACAATAGACCAGAGTCTGTGCTTGTAGCACAATGATAGCGCTGCAGGTTGTTCATCTGCGAACTCGACCCAATTATGATCACAGCAAGGCGTCTGCGGGCTGTATCTCCACAAAACTGCTGTGCCGTGGTCCACATTGCGAGTACAGGAGCAACAACAGATGCAAATGCACCTGACCATTGGTAAATCTGCCGGGGACGCAACTCTCTGTCGGCACGCCGTGACGGTCGGGAGTGGCTCTGCTTTGTGCTTGCCCTCCAAGCAGCACTTCAACGGGACCGCATCGAGGTGACGTGGTCACAGCGACATTGACTGTGGTCTGATCAGTCTGCGACATGCGCTGAAGTTGGTCGCTATCTAGATAATATTAACACGTGTATTCATATAAGCAGTATCTAACTGGCTTGATATATATATAACACACAGTATTAAATATATTGAATTATATCATTATATTAAACATCCGAAACTGAGACCATCTCCGAAGTGCTCTGAGGAACACCCATTGAGCGTCTTCGAGTCATGGCGGCGAGGATGGCGAGCGAGCGAGCGCTGGTCTGCCTGGTCGTGGGGGCCGTGGGCAGCCCGTTCTCCGTGGTGGTGCGGCCCGGCGCGACCGTGCGCGAGCTGCAGGCGGCCATCCAGCTGCAGATGTCCAGGTCCGGCTGCGCTGACGTCGAGGTGTTTGCTGCTCACAGGGGAGATGCCTGGCTCACAGCAGGCTCGGACGAGGCCGACAATGTCTCCCTCGGCATTCTGGACGCCGCCGACGCGCTGTGGATGCGGCCGCTGGATGTGGCGCGGCCAGTCGACGACTATTTCGCGAACGCGCCGGTCGATGGAGTGATCCACGTGCTCGTGGTTGTTCCACAGGACCGCGGTGACTCCGCCAAAGACGTCGGCGTTGACATTTTATCTCAGTATCTGCTCGACGAGGACGACGACGGTGTTGGCTCTGCGGGGTTTGTAAACTCTGCCGATCCTGATCTGCTGGGTGGGCTGGGCAGTGATGGCGGCCTGGCAGAGCAGCCAGCGATGTTGATCCCAGCGTTGAGCCATGATCAGGCCGAGGACAAGTCCACTTCGAGCTCGGAGAGCACGCAATCGGACTCTCTGACACTGCGGCGACATCGCGCGGCGCTCTCTGCACGCCGTCAGCGAACCCGCAAGAAGGTGCGTGGAGCTCTGGGTCGTGTCGCCTGCTGAGATTGCTAATGCTCGTGAATGAGAAGCACGAGATGCGAGGACTGCGAGAGCAAGAGTGCACGCTGCTGGGACTGCTCGAGTCGCTGCGCTCGACTCGCCAGATGGTGCGGCGCAATCCCGCGCTGGCCGCGTGGGAGGAGCAGGCCGTGCTGCAGCGACACAAGCTCCAGCAGGCTGTGGCGGTTAACACGCAGCTCAAGTGCGTGCTCTTCCAGCAGCGCCGCTTCTTCGCTGGTCTCAAGAACGTGTTCACGGACGCGTTGCCGTTCAATTCGGTGCGTACACGTCGGCGTCCGTGGGAGGACGAGTGCTGTTGCTATGGACTGTCCCCGATTGAACACTTCTGAACTCGTAGGACCTCAACTTGCGCTCACTGCTGCACTCGCACACACACCTGGGACGGGATCCGCTCGCTCGACGCGCCGATATCGAGGACAAGTGCACGAGTGCGAAACTGGATCATGCTATGCAGCTCGTGGAGCAGGAGACCAAGCACATCTCGTTCGAGACTCCATGCATCACCACGCACAAGATCCGGACCCCCGTGGATCAATATGGCACGACCACCGTCTCCGTGTACGCGCTCGATACAGTGGACCGCGACCAGATCTTCTCGGCGGCGTGCACTGCCATCCGCACGTGCGAGTACGACCTGCCCAACTTCTCGCTCCTGCGCTCGACGATCTCCGAGGTCACGTCGCCGGCGGCCTATGTCCAGTATGGCGTCTCGACCTCGGACTATGCGAATGACACCACAGGGGAGCAGGTGGTGTTCGAGAGCCGCGCCATTTCCTACTTTCGCGTGACGGACTCGTACGCGCTGCTCATGTGGGACTTTGTCGACACGGACGAGCTGCTGCCGCTCAAGCCCGAGACCGACATGAAGCGCGATGTGATCGGCGCGTACGTTCGTGGTGCAATGGCGCTGGGGGGTCGAACAGTCATTCACTTTCTCTTGCTTGCCGTAGGGTGTTGGTGCGGCCGGAGGTGTGCGCGGACGGCGTGCAGCGCATCGTGTGCCGCAAGATCTGCACCAAGGTCCACTCGTTCGCCAAGTCGGCAGCAGCGCGCAACCTGACGTGCCTCATGCAGCACGACGCCGCCAGCGCGCAGTCGACCGGCTGCTGGGTGTACAGGCATATCCACAATATCGCACCGAGCGCGAGGTTCGGCCGCGTGAGGCAGTGAGGCGGCATCGAGGCGGCACTGAGTGTTGACCACAGAGGAGGACGTTCGAACGATGTGGAGGACTACCGTACATTACATTGTGCAGCGAATGGTAGAATTAAAGGTTTGGTTCAAAGTGTGACTGCCAAGGAGCTGACAGAGCTCAGACTCGGCAAAGACAAGCAGTGAACATTTGGTGTTTCTGACCCCTAAACACCCTGATTAGATGCGACAGACCGAAAACTACGGTTATTTTTCTGCTTGGTGTTCACGTCGGTGTGAGCCAAACGTCAACACTGCAACGAAAATGGAGTCATCCGACGCGAGCAACGAGTGATGCCGTATGCAGTCGTTGACAAATCACCGACAATGTTAGCTCGGCTCCTGATGATTAACTCCGCTGGCCGCCGTCACCAAGGATCGCAGACATCCTGAGCAAAGTGGCGAGGCACGGCGCGGGCAAGTGGCCATTCTCCAATCTTCCGACTCCAGCAGACACCTGCCACCCTGAACACCAGCAACAACCCAACCATGGCCGCCGCTCCCTCCGCCACCACCGTCTTCCGCCACGGCGAGCGCACCACGCACCACAACCTGACGCGACAGACGGAGCCGCTGCCGACGCTCAGGGACCACGAGGTGCTCGTTGAAGTGCGCGGAGTGGCACTCAACTACCGCGACCTCGCCGTCGCCAACTCGACGTACCCGTTCCCCGTCAAGGACGACGTCGTGCCGTGCTCGGACGGCGCCGGTATAATCACGGCGGTCGGCAGCGCCGTTGACGGCTTTGCGGTCGGCGACCGCGTCATCACCAACTTCGATCTGATTAACGCCTACGGCCCGCAACAGGACTGGGTCCACTCGCTCGGCGGCTGCTTCGACGGCGTGCTGCGCGAGTACGTGGCGCTGCCGGCACGGTCGATCACCCGTGTCCCGGACGAGTGCGACCTGAGCTTCTCCCAACTGGCGTCCCTCGTGTGCACTGGCGTCACGGCCTGGAACGCGCTCTTCGGACTCGTGCCGCTGCGTCCCGGCCAGACCGTGCTCTTCCAAGGCACTGGCGGCGTCTCCATCACGGGTCTGCAGCTCGCCAAGGCCGCTGGCGCCGTCACCATCATCACGTCGTCGTCGGACGATAAGCTGCGCTTCGTACAGGAGAACTTCCAGCCGGACCACGTCATCAACTACCGGACGACGCCGGACTGGGCCGCCGAGGCCGTTCGCCTCACCCACGGCCGCGGCGTCGACTTCATTATCGAGAACGGCGGCTCGGGAACCATCGCGCAGAGCCTCGCGGCCATCGCGCAGGGCGGCACGATCGGTGTCGTGGGTTTCCTGTCACAGGCCAAGCAGGAGGATATGCCCGACGTGGCGGCGCTCGCGCTCGCCAAGGGCTGCGTCGTGCGCGGCATCGTCGTCGGCAGCCAGCAGCTGCAGCGGGAGCTGGTCACCTTCGTGGCCGCCAAGAACATCCGACCGTACGTGCACAAGGTCTTCGGCTTCAGCCGCGACGAGGTGCTCGCTGCCTTCGACTACATGAAGTCGGCGCGCCACATCGGCAAGCTCGCGATCCAGATCAAGGCTGACTAGGTGAGAAGCCAGGAGGCAACAAACAGACACGCTAGAGTAGATTGGAGGATGTTGCATCAATCACAGCTCTAACGGTGGCCTCAGTCCATATACTCACGCTGTCGAGAGGTTCATAGTCGTCGGTCGTCCCACGTTGCGGTGGATTTGATCGTACACCCAGCACGCATGAGCCTGCGCGCTTAACGCGCGGTGCTGCGAGAAGCGCACGAGTTTCTGGGACACCGCTGGCTTGGCAAACGAGTGCGTCTTGGTACAGATCTTGCGGCACACGACGCGCTGGACGCTGTCTTCGCAAATCTCCTGACGTATCAGCACACTACAGAGCACAAGACAAGTGAGCAGTCACGCCACCATCCTCACGATGTGGACCAACGTACGCGCCGGTCACGCTGCGCTTCACGTCGACCTCGGGCTTGATCGGATGCAACTCGTCTTCGTCCGTGAAATCCCACAACATCACAACCGACGAGTTCATGACTCGGTAGTATGTCATCAGCCCGCCCTGCAGCTCCAGCTCCTCGCCCGTGATATCGCTGCGGTATCTCGCAGTTGACATTCCGTACCGGATGTGGGGCGATGGCGCCTCTATCCCGCGCACGATCGACCGGAGCAGCGTGTAGTTGGCCCAGTTGGATTCGCAGTTGAGGATGGCGCCGTACGCCGCACCGAAGATCTGGTCCAGGTCGATCGTGTCGAGCGCGTACACGGCGACGGTGGTGACCCCGAACTCGTCCGCGGGCGTGCAGATCTTGTGCACCGCGATGTTCGGCGACGCGAACGGGATGGTCGACGTCTCGCGCAGCAGGATCTCCATGGCGAACTCGAGCTTGGCATTGGTGCATTTGGCCTGGAAAGTGGCGAACCGCGCGCAAGGATCCCGTCCGAGCCGCGTGTAGCTGTGCAGCAGCGAGCTCATGCTCAGACCCTGCAAGCAGGTAAAGTGTAACGATCGATCTGCCGACGGTACCCATTTGACAAACGTACAGGACTGAGCGGCGCCGACTCCAAGAAGACGCTCCTCATCCCGCCGATGAAGCTCCGGCGCTGGAACACGGCGCGCTTGAGCTGCTCGTTCAGCACCTCGGCTTGCTGGAGCTTGAGGCGCTGCACCACCGCGCGCTCCTCCCACTCGGCGTGCTGTCGCGCCAGCTTGCGCGTGCGCCGACACTGCTCGAGGCGACGCAGTAAGACGCCCACCTGATCCTCCAGCTCCTTCCTTTCGCTCTGTCAGCAGATCAATCAGACATCATTAGGTGCGAATAGAAACACCAATACAACACAACACTCTCGAAACCTTCTTTCGGGCTCGCACGCGGCGAGCGGACACGGCATCCCGACGTCGACGCCGCGCGTCGTTCTCCAGCACTGAGCTCTCTTGGTCGATCGCCGTCGACTCTTCCAACTGTGGGTCGAATGTCGTCGACAAAGCCAGCTGCAGGCTGGATCCTTCAACCGCGTCGAGTATATCGCGGTCAAGCTCAATGTCACTCAGCAGAGCGGAAGCGTCCTGGCCGTCTGCTTGTGGGGACGGCTGGGGAACCTGCCCAGTACCATCCTCATCCGCCAGGTAGGCGTCCAGCAGGTCGACGTCGAACTCGTCGATGGTGGCGCCTTCGTTCTCGCTCGCTCCGTCAGCCAACCCGACGATCACGTGGACCGCATTCGAGGCCGGCGCATCGCGGAAACACTCGCCGATTCTCCGCTCTCCGTCCAGCGGCTGCAGCCACAGAAGATCGCTCCTGTCCACCTCTCCGCGCGAGATGCGCTCCTCGTCGTTGGAGCCGGCGGTGAGCCACGCGCCGTCCCGCTTGGCGAGAAAGAGCGGCAGCGCCGAGGCAGACACAAACCCCAGCGCGCACGGCCTGGCGCGCTGGATGACCCGCTGCAGCTCCGCCACCGACGCGTCCGCGTCCACCGCCACCGAGAAGGCGCGGCCGGCGGCTCCCGCGACCACGCACCGCAGCGTCAGCGATGCCATGCCTTGCTCACGAATGTGCGCGGATGCAGTCGCTCCAGAGTTTCATACCCTTTGATATCGAATTATTTGTGTGATGGGATCAGTAGTGTATGGCACAGCTACTGGTTGAGATCACTCTAAATCAGGATGTTTAGTACGATATTATGCATCGTGCGATTCCAAATGTGGCGGTGAGATTGATCACGCTGCGCCAAAGCAAACAAGGCAAACCAGCTGCCCAAGATCAGTCACCGGAAGGAGCTCCTCCGCCGGTCGACGAAGCGCCGGCCGCGGGAACGAGGCGGGAGTCACACCATCACTGTGCCCGACGTGCGCAGCGCCGATGGCGTGATTCCCGCTAGCTGAGTTGCTCGCGAGTCAATCGCCCCCAACCTCGTGAGACCTCCCCGTTGCACTGTTTGCATGACCAGGCGCTGCCGCCGAGACCTCCACATCGCCAGACCTTCTCCTAGAGATTGCATCCGCTCTTGAGCGACTACCAGCATGCGCACGTATTGTCTAGCATGGTGCCGGTCATCGAGGCGCGTTCACACATGTCTCCTCAATTGAATGCTGAGCAATGTCAAGAGTGCATGTTCGCCTCACACGTCACACGTTGCAGTGGATTATTGTGTCCCGTGATTATCACCACACAAGTGCGGTACAGCTCATCAATAGTAACATGTAAAAAGTTCAATGTGTCATTTGCACACGGACACTTCGAACCTAACGACCGCATTGTGGGACGCGCAAGGGATGCACGCGTCCCGCACTCTCCTTTTCCCTCCTCGACCTTGCGCGCGGCCGGCAGTTGGCGATTCTCCTCCTCCTCCCTTGACCACCGCCAAGACGCGATGGGCTTCCTGCGCAACATCGCCGGCTCGGTGATCGCGCTCACCGTGGCGGCGGCCGTCGGCTACGGCGGCAACGTGCTCGAGTACGCGGCCACGGCCGTGGGTATCCAGTGGTTCGCGGCGCTCTGCTACGCCATCCCCAAGCGCGACGAGCGCTACTTCGACCTCACGGGGGCAATCACCCACGCCACGATCGTGCGGCTCGCCTTCCGCGTCAACGACGAGGCCGCGGGCTGGCGCGGCCAGCTGCTCACGGGACTCGTCTGGATCTGGTGCTGCCGCCTCGGACTCTTCCTCTACTGGCGCATCCTCGAGCGCGGCGAGGACTCGCGCTTCGCCGAGATCCGCACGAACCCGCTGCGGTTCTTCTCGGTCTGGACCATCCAGGGCCTCTGGGTGTTCCTCACCGACCTTCCCGTGCTGCTCAGCATCGCGCACGGCCAGCACAGCGCCGCCGCCAACCCGTTCGACCTCGTCGGTGCGTTCACTTCATCATGGCTTCGTTGCAACGTGAGCAGTGTTTTTATTGACTGACTGAACTGACTGACTGTGGCTGTGCAGGCGGCCTCCTGTGGGTCGTGGGCTTCGTGCTCGAGGCGCTGGCCGACTGGCAGAAGACGCAGTTCCGCCACGTGCCGAGCAACAAGGGAAAGTTCATCTCGACCGGCCTCTGGGCCTACAGCCGCCACCCGAACTACCTCGGCGAGATCCTCATGTGGATCGCCATCTACATCGTCGTGTTTCCCTCGCTGGCCGCCGACTGGAAGCTGCAGCTGCTCGCGGCGATCTCGCCCGCCTTCGTCACGCTGCTGCTCACGACCGTGTCGGGCATCCCGCTGCTCGAGAAGCAGGGCGACGACCGCTGGGGGAAAACGAAGGAGTACCAGCAGTACAAGGCGCGCACGAGCGTGCTGCTGCTGCTGCCGCAGCGCAAGCTCAAGTCGGCGTGAGTGCTAGAGGTTACTGAGGCAGTTTGTTGCTTGGTGTGGTGGTTGCATCACCTCCATGATGGCGATATGGTCGTGTGTCCGTCCATTTGAATCCAATATTGAGATGCCATCCGTAATGATAATGGACTTTCAGCATCTCAGACACTCGATCAGTCCGTCCATCATGGACTGCATCTATCAATTTGGGCATCCCTGATCAAAGCATACTTTTTCTCAATTGCATGATGTCTTAGGAGTGGCGGCTGATCGAGCGCACGTGTTGTTCGGATCCGACGAAGCGAGCGGCGATCGATGTCGTGGTAGATGCATTGACATCGTTCGTTGTGTGCCAAGAAGTGAATTGACTGGTGTCCAATATATCTGCTGACACCCATGTCAGGCATTACAAGAACCGCCTTGTATCGCGTGATGACGCGCTTGTTCGTGAGGGTACTGACGATCAGAAAGATCTAACAGCGCAAGTGGTGCAAAATCTTGCGTCCATGGCTGATATTCGGACGATGATTGGGTCTGCTGGTGGCGTTCCAGTACTGGTTTCTCTGTCGGAAGACGGAAACGATCGCATCAAGCGAGCGAGTACTGATGCTTTGGATAGCGTGGTCATCAATGAGGACAACGCTGCGGCGGCCGTTGCTGAAGGAGCTGCCCCGAAACTCATGACACCGCTTCGTGAAGGTACTGACGCGCACAAGTCCAAGGCCAGGAACGCATTGACTAACATCTCTACGAGAGACAATAAGACTGTAACGGTCGAAGACGTTAGTTGCGTTAGTTCGCTGGTTGGATAGCGCGAGAAGGCGATGATACGCAGAAAGAAGCCGTGGCAGCTTTATTGCTCAATCTGGCACAGCGTCAAAAACATGCGGAGATTGTCGACGCCGGCGGTATTCCAGCGCTAGTTGCACTCATTCGCGATGGAACTTGTGCTCAGAAAGAGCATGCCACATACGCGCTGGTCTACTTGGCGATGAATCAAGTTAACGCGCCGCTCATCGTGGCCGCTGACGGCGTGCCCGCATTGCTGGAGGCCATTCAATACGCTAAAGGTTCCGTAAAGTACCCTGCGGCTTTTGGGTTATCGCTGTTAGCGAAGGATACCGATATCAAGTCTGGCACTGCGGCGGTAAGCGCGATCCCAGTCTTGGTGAGATTGGTTCGGGATGGGGAAAATAGTCAGCGCGAGTTGGCGGCCTACGTATTGATATTCCTAGCGCAAGACAGTGAGTCTAATCGAGTGTGTATTGTGTCGAACGGCGGTGTGACTGCGCTACTCGGACTAGTTACGAACGACGAAGGCAATGGAAAGGTGTATGCTGCCGGCTCCTACCATCGTTAGACGCGGGACCCGAGGTCGTGACAGTCGTCATCACACAAAGCGGTATACTGGCGCTGCTTGCTGGGCTCACTGAAGTGGTTATCGACGACGACCGGATCGAGGACATGTTACTCGCCTTGGGCACACTGTGCAAACAAGCCGGTGCCGAACTGGCGAGTTCCTGGGTCGAAAGAGCCAACGGCACGGAGATCTTGTCAACGTTCGTTGCGCACCCGAACGAACGGTATCGTGAGCTGAGCGCGGTGGTGCTGGCAACCCTATCATCCACAGAGGCTCCGTGAGCGCAAACTGACTGTGTTCGTGATTTTGTGATGTTCGGCACAAGCTTCCGTACCCATTGATGATGCAGCAGTGACGAGGCGAATCATTACGGTCGTTCGAGCAAACGTAGGAGATGAAATACCATCCAACATCGACGATCTTGAGTTAAATGTCTACTTGAAGTAGCTGATCTGATCGTTGAGCGCGAGCGACAGCCTTGAATCGAGAGCGGGAGTCTACTCAGCATACAACCGGGAATCTGCTTGCGGTTTTAGGAGTTCAATTGGTGCTGGCATTAGCTACCGCAGCTAGTCATCTCTCAGTCTCGCTGTTCCCACTCACGGTCTCTGTTCGACTCATGAAAGTGCACTGAACTGCTTGAACTCAGTGGTGTGTTGAAGTGTAGACAATCAGAACGAGTGTTTGTCACTTCCGACAAGCACTCTGTTAACCCATACAATCGCTCCTGTTGCTCTGACAACCAAGAATGAATGCGCTGGAAACTGGTTCGGCTTCACCGACGTTCGAACAGCGGAGCCTCGGCTGGTCGACGAGGATACTCGACTCGTTCTCACTTTTGATTTGATTGACTGAGGAACAAGCGATTTGAACGCCGAGAGATCAACACAGGAGCAACCAGCCTCTTCTTCTTTGAACGAACGATGGAGGCTCTGAGCGATCGTTGGGAACCAGCGTGGCCACAGGGTGACACCACGAATGATCGTTTGGGGGACCACACTGCCGCGAGGTACCGCCATTTTCGACAGTACATGGAGCAACTCGAGGCGGACAAGCTGTATGACGAGCTCTTTGCGCTACTGCTGAGCGCCGAGAGCCTCCGAGACGAGATTCGACCGTACGAAGAGGTCTCGGCATTGAACCGACTTGCACAGACGGGGTACATCGTGCGGAAGCTGCAGCAGCTGAACGGGATTCTCGACGCAGTGTCTGCGGAATACGATATGGTGGAGCCAGACGAGCTCGCACAGTGGAAAGATGAACTCGAGCGAGAGCGGGACGAACGCATTGCGAGATTCCGCGACATACTGAATGACGAAGCAGGTATCGGCAGCATAGGATACGCTAAGGATGGTGAGAGTGCGAGCGACTCGAGCGACAAGACACAAGTCGAGGAAGCGATGTCCCTGTTGAGAGCTGGACTCGACATGTACGGCGACGGGGTGTTGAGTGATTCGGAGAAAGAGACCATCCAATGTGCGATTGCTGTTGCGGGAAGACGCTCCGGTATGTCTGAAATAACGCTGCCGGAGTGGTTTGCACCGCCATTCAAGTTTGGCGGGACGTTCGGTCTTGGACGCTGGGGAAACGACCTGCTCTTCCCCGATCATGGTAGCCGTGAACGCTTGATCCAGGAGGCAACGATCTGGTCGGGGTTGAATCACCCACACATTGCCAAGTTTCTTGGCGCGTGCCACGTCGGTGCTCGTCCATTCATCGCTCACGAGAAAGTCAAGTCAATGGTCGAGTACTTGAGCGAAGTGACTGAACGAGCGAAGGTGTGGCGTCGGCTGTACGAATTGGCGTTGGCGCTGCAGTATCTGCATGAGCGCGGTCTCGCGTGCGAGAATCTGACAATGGAGTCAGTGTATTGCGCTCAATTCGAAGACAAGACGCTGCTGTTGGGTGTCGGAGTGATGCAGGCTACGGAACCAGAGTGGGAGGATGGCAACCTCGACGGCGACGAGATGAGTTCGAACATGAATGGTGAAGGGAGCCGCGCATTGATGTTTGAGGCCGACATCCACGCGCTTGGGTTGTGTATCCTTCGATCGCTGTCGGTGTTGTCGTCGTCAACGCAGCATGAGGGGTCGAGTGAAGCGAGTGATGATGCGAATGAAAAACACAGCAAGGCTATACCAGAGAACCGACCAAGTTTTATTACGGAGACCGAATGGAATTTAATCACGCAAATGCGCTCTGAGAAATCGGGTCCGAAATTGAGTCTGCAGGGTGTGATCAAGTGTCTAGGCGAATTCGCGGACCTCGCAACAAACGAGAGATCTGGTGATGACAACTTCGTGGCTAGTCAGCTCGGCGCAAGTGAAGCAACTGGCGATCTCGAGCAACTTGTTGTCCCATCGGTGGGCCTTTCTGTCGCTCAAGTGCTGCGACGATGCGGCGAGCTGGCAGCATGCGAGAGTCAAATGGTCAACATTCACGCGAGGCTCGTGGACGTAGCTGGTCAGCTCGAGAGCAAGAATGACGTGGACGCCACTACTTTCGTCGAAGTGGCTGAGCGCTTTTGCGGAATCTTGGTTCGCCTGTACTGGCTACTGCAGCAAAAAGCACATAGCTCTGTCGCTACTCAAGTCGGCATGGCTCGTCGCGAGCCGGTGACTATCTTCTCATTCCACTCGGACATCGACCGCTTGATGGGACTTGGCTCTTTATCACGAGTCGACGAGGTGCACTCATGGCAAACGGACTGGGAGTTCATCGACTCCAGCGTGCCTTCAGCACTCTCGCTCGAACAAGCCATGCAAGATCTGTCGCTGACCGATTCCGAGACAAGTGAAGAAGTGGAGGCGTTTCTCGAGTTTGAGCGAAATCGTTGTCAGATAGTCTCGAGAGCGTCGCAATTGTCCAAGCTGCCGAGATGGTTTCTTCCCCCGTACGAGGTTGATTTTCGGTCTTTAGAAGCAATTGGCAAGGGTGCGTTCGCCTCGGTGCATCATGGCAAATGGTTCGAGACTCCAGTTGCGATCAAGAGCGTGCTGGCGAACCTCGAGAACAAGTCGGTAATCCGACAGCAATTCCGTCGCGAGGCGGATGTGTGGTTCAATTTGAACCACGTCAATATCGTCAAGATGTACGGTGCATGCCACGTCGATCGTTTGTTCTTCGTGTGCGAGTACGCGAGCGGCGGTGATCTGATGACGTATCTGTCGAAGAACGATCGTCAGCCGTTCTTGATCTGGTACACGCTGCTGAACGCGGCTTTGGGTCTTCAGTACTTGCACGAGTCTGGCGTAGTTCACGGTGATCTGAAGACGGACAACATTTTGGTTGGATCTGACGGCATTGCCAAGCTGGCTGACTTTGGTCTGAGTGTGAGGACTCAAGGTCGAAGTGCGAACGCGACGGGTGGAGCAGTGGGTGGGTATCAGTGGAAGGCGCCAGAGTGCATTCCGTCTGAGGATGGACCTGGTCAGGCTCCCACGTTTGCATCCGATGTGTACTCATTCGCGATGTGCATGGTTGAGGCGATCGGCGGCGGACTTCCATGGGGAGATGCACTCGAGTCTGCGGTGCTGGACAATGTGAGGAGCGGTTTGTTGCCTCCTCGTCCGTCGGAGATAGGGTATTGGGAATGGCGGTTGATCGAGCGCATGTGTTGTTTGGATCCGACGAAGCGAGTGACGATTGATGTCGTGGTCGATGCATTGACATCGTTCGTTGAGCGATTGGAGATGAACCAAGTGATGTCAGATATTGCTACTGATGAGCGCGTCCGTCATTACAAGAACCGCGTTATATCGCGTGATGGTGCGCTGTTGAGTGTGTTGTCTCTGGCCAAGAGTGACAATGCAGCATTGCGGGGCTCTGCTACTCGACATCTTCAGGCGATTCACATCAACCGAGGTGCGCGTTCTAACACTTCCGAGATTACGGCGATCGTGGAGATGTTGACAAGCGGTGAGAAGCATGAGAAGGCTTGGGCGGCGTCAGCTTTACTCGCGCTTTCGTGGAATAACGATGTCAACCAGGTGCATATTGCAGCCGCTGGTGGACTTCCAGTACTAGTGGGACTGCTTCGAGATGGTGATGATGTTGAGAAGGAGGAAGCCGCGGGAGCATTGAGAAATCTCGTCATGGACAATAACAACAGAGCGGCTGTTGTCGCTGCGGACGGTGTTTCTGTGCTTGTGGCACTTGCGCGTGACGGCAACGATGCGCAGAAGGAAACTGCAGCTGGAACTCTGAGGAATTTGGCATTTGCTCCTGATTACAAGCGCTCGATTGCTGCTGCTGCTGGTATTCCCGTTCTTGTGGAACTGATTCGCGATGGGACAAGTGAGCAGAAATGCGCTGCCGTCGGCGCATTGCACAACCTTGCAAAACTCGATGAGGTCAGACCTGCGATCACAAGTGCGGGAGCCATACCCGTGCTCATAGAGTTAGCCCGTGACGGTACCGAGAAGGTTAAGTGGCTCGCGACAGGCGCATTGGCGAACTTGTCTAACTATGACAAGGCTGCGGATGAAGTAATCTCTGGTGGCGCTTTTCCCTTGATCATGGCGTTGGTTCGCGATGGCACTGAACGCCAGAAGGAAATGGCAGGCGTCGCCTTGAATAACCTGAGCTTGCATGGCGATGTCTGGGATTTGGTTGTCGCAGAAGATGGAGTTCCTACTCTTTTGGCCCTAGCTCGTGACGGCAATGATGATCAGAGGGATTCTGCGATCGCTACATTGGCCCACATCGTAGATTGTGATGCGAATCGAGCTGCAGTGGTTGCAGCTGCTGGTGCTATCCGTATGATGGTGGCGCTCGCGCGTGACGGAAGCGATGACCTGAAATCAGTGGCTGTTGCTCTGTTGCTCAATCTAGCCGCGAATGACGACAACAAGGCGACGATTATGGCGGAAGGCGGCCTTGACGTGCTGATGTCATTGCTTTCTTCAGGGAGTGTCCTTGCCAAAACCAGGACCGCATTTGTGCTTGCGATGTCGGCCAATGTTGCAGAATTCAAGACAGCCATAGCAGCTGCAGGTGCGATTCCTGTGTTGATCGGATTGTTGGAGAGCGACGATGCTCTGCTGCAAGAGTCGTGTACTTTCGCGCTGCTGAGCTTGTCTAGGGGGAATGATGCCAACCGATTAAGTTTCGCTGCGCATGTCAGTGTTCCCTCACTGTTGGAGACCGTCAAGCATGGTACTGACACCGCGAAGCTGTTCGCCACTGGGCTACTGGCATTTCTCGATATTGACGATGAGGCGACGACTACTATCATCGAGCATGGCGGCGTTTCAGCGCTGCTTGAATGCCTGACTGACGACGACGACGAATGGATGGACGATATCCTTCTCGCCCTGCTGATGATATGCCGTGGCCGTGGCGCACTGGTTCGCCCTAGCGTTGACGCTGTGGATGGAATAGCGATCTTGACGAAGCTGACCCAGCACGACAGCGAACAATCCCGGGATCTGAGTGCGCAGATATTGGCGTCGCTGGGAGAAGAAAATACACACTGAGCTACTCGACGTTGTCGACAACAACAGTAGGGTTATAACGCTTTCAAATGTGAGCATTGTGCTCACATACCTCGTCCTGCGCGAGCCGCCGTATCTGACCGCCTCCATCCAGAGCATCCTTTCCGCATACCTCCCAGCTTTCACCATTGGTAGCGCGCGCAGCGCGGCGGCGACCTTGAGCAAGACAGACTTCGAGTCGGGCCGCGGGCTGCCGACCTGGCAGGAGGTGACCATCACACGGGACACGACCCAGTGACCAACACACTCTGTCGAGCACCTGGTCGAGGTCGGGTCAATGCAGACGATGTGCCACATGTTCCTGTGCAGCTGATGCATGGATGGCGGCTCGCGGCAGTGCTACGGCATGCGCCAGTTGAACGTTGCCACGATCAAGGACGGCATATTCGTGTGACTCGCATACGACGAGGTGAAGCGGCGCAGCGATGCGATCGCGAGCGGCGTCGCGCGCTTCGCGGGGCTCTCTCGGTTGGCCAAGGTCGGCATGTTCAGCAACCTTCTTCTCGAGTGTTCGCTGATCATCCACACATGCAGCCGAATGGTGTACGCGCTCGTGCCGCTTTACGACACGCTCGGGCCGGACGCCGTGCCCTTCATCGTCAACCACACGGAACTGAGCGTGCTCTTCTGCGACCAGGACCAGTTCCACTTTGTCATGGACTGCGCGGCTGCGTGTCCGACGCTGCAGTGAGTCGAGCAGTTCGAGCCTGTGACGCACGAGCAGCGCCACCAGGTCACGGGCAAGAACCTCGTGCTCAAGTCGCTCGCGGACATTGAGCTGCTGGACAAGGCGTACCGGCTACCTGCTGACCCGCCGCTCCCACCGGACGTGTCGACGCTCTGCTACACGCCGGGCACGACCGGCGACTCGAAGAGCGTCGTGCTGCTACACCGCAAGGTCTCGCTCATCAATGGCGTGCTCGCCGAGGAGCGGTAAGCGATCGACTAGACCGAAGTGCACCTGTCGTACCTGCCGCTGTCGCACGTGTTCGAGCACATGGTGCACGCCGCGCTACTGCGTAGCGGCGCCAGCATTGACATCTACAAGAGCGACGTGCTCTTCCATATAGAGACCTGGCCAAGCTTGTCTCGACCATCTCCGTCTCGATGTCGCGGCTCTTCAACCGCGTGTACGACAAGATTTCAAAATGCGTGACAGCCGCCGGCGGGCTCAAGAGGCTGCTGTTCAACCAGGTGTACGCCATCAAGAAGGCTGCGCTGAGCGACGACGTCAAGACGCATGCGCGTCGCGCTGCTGGCACTTGCGCGGTCAATTACTTGCTCATCGCAAAAGAGCCGTGATTTTGTCTTTTTTGTTGGAAACCTCACCAAGCTTAAACTCTACTGCAGTCCATAGAGCCAACTCGATTCGAGCTTTCCGGGTGCGCCTGCTTCCTCTGAATGACCTTGGTCTTCTCAGCAACGGTCATTCATCTACCCATGGACGCCTGGTGCTCGATTTTCTGTTGAAGTGGTGCCGTTTCCTCGTTGCCGCGCGCCTTCGTGAGCGCAGTGCACTTTGTTGCGACTTGCTCAGTGTCCGCTTTTCCAAGCAGAGGTCGAGGCCGTTCTGGCGTATATGGCGAACTGAACCGGCCTTCGCGGAAGTAAAACCCAACCGTCACATCTGACTGCTGGGCAAAATCTACGAACTTAGGAAAAAACGTGTGGGTGATCAACACTAGCATAAACACCCAGCATAGACTTCCGCAGGTGTGCGCGCGAACCTAGACCCCAGAGTACTTGATTGTGTTAAAATCCTGCCGCCTATTAGCTGCCGACTTGATCTGCGCGGATTGGCTAATACCCTCAACCAGCAACCGAAATTGACACGTCGGATTGGCTAATGTTCATCAAACTCCGATTTTCGGCTGCCACACGCGCCACGGATTGGTTGTTATTTTCGTCCGCCGGATTAGCTGCTGCCGAGCACGACACGCCGGGGTTCTCACTTTGGCAGCTAACGGCAGCAGCTAATCACGCAATTATCTTAACTAAGTATAATCCTGTAATTTCAAGAGTCACTCTCTGCCACACCACATTACAATGGAAATCAACATGTTCTAGGCACAAATGTTGTGTGGCAGAACAAACCTAAGCATGTATGTACTTTCTTGTGTTAAAATAAACGGTCTATTGAGATAAGGAATTCAGCGATTAGCTGCCGGCGCGGCGGCAGCTAATAGGAAAATGCCGGTTTATAGACGAATCAACGCGCTGGATTCTCGCACAAACGGCATTATGAAAAAAAGTGGTTTTCGCTGGCAAATTATCAAATTGTAAACCCCATCATGGAAGGGCATCATGGCAATTAGGGTGATCACCATTTCCTTTATATATGGCTCCTAAGTCAATTCGGATCGTATTCATTGTGATTTGTGGTTCGTGCTTAGGTCAAAATTCTGTATTCCTGCTGATGACTGTGGAACAATTGCCAAACTCCTAAACGCCACAATTGGCAAATCATCAAATTGTAAACCCCATCATGGATGATCATCATGGCAATTAGGGACATCACCATTTCCATTATATATGGCTCCTAACATCCCAACATGAGCATTCTTTTGTGGAACTCAATTCTGCTGGCCAACAGCGAATTGCTCCGACAGTCGTCGAACATTCTTGAACACGCATCGTCATGGGCAAGAAGAACAGCGACCGACCGCACGCGCGCAAGGCCAAGGGCGGCGGCGGTGGCGGCGGCGGCCCTAGCGGCGGCTCCGGCGGCCGCCAGCGCCACCGGCAGCAGGAGCGCGCACCCCCGCGCGAGCGCGGCGACGAGGAGAGCGAGACGAGCTTCAAGCGGCGGTCCTTCCCCGTGGCGCTGCGCATGTGGGACTTCCAGCAGTGCGACTTGAAGCGCTGCACGGGCCGCAAGCTGTGCCGCTTCGGCTACGTCAAGTCCATGAAGCCGGGCGTGTCGTTCCGCGGCGTGGTGCTGTCTCCCGCGGGCGAGCAGCTCGTATCTCCCGCGGACCGCTCGATCGTCGAGAGCATCGGCATCTCGGTCATCGACTGCTCGTGGGCCAAGGTGCAGGAGCTGCCGTACCGCCAGCTGCGTTCGGGTTCGCACCGCCTGCTGCCGTTCCTCGTGGCGGCCAACTCGGTCAACTACGGCCGGCCGCACAAGCTGTCGTGCGCCGAGGCGATCGCCGCGACGCTGTTCATCGTCGGCCTCAAGGACGAGGCCGCGCAGATCATGGCCGAGTTCTCGTGGGGCGAAGAGTTCCTCAAGATCAACCACGACTGCCTCGAGGCATACGCGGCGTGCGAGACGAGCGACGATGTCGTGGCCGCGCAGGAGGCGTACCTCGCCGCGTGCCAGGAGGAGCACGACGCGCGCGCCAAGCGCATGCAGCTGCCGCGGCTGGACAGCGACGAAGACGAGGAGGAGGAGGAGGAGGAGGGCGAGGGTGAGGCGGACGACAGCGACGACAGCGACGAGGAGGAGTTCGAGACGGACCGGTTCGGCAACACCATCCCGAAGCGTCGCGAGGTCGAGGAGCGTGCTGGGGATGGTGATGACGATGAGCAGGAGGAGGCCGAGCTGGCACACGAGGCGAGTGCGGATGGCGCCGACTCGGACGAGGAGATGGCGGCACTCACGCGGAACCTGCATTTGGCGGCGGACTCGGTCAAGAAGACGCAGCGTCTGCGCGAGGAGCGGCGGCGCAGCGTCGAGTCGGCGGCGGCGGCAGCGCTGGGTGGCGACGGCGACGGTGATGGTGTCGCGCTTGCCTCTATGGAGGACGTCCAGCGCCAGCAGGTGGCGAGCGCGCTGCTGGAGCGCACGGCCGTCGCTGTCTCGGGCGATGCGGTGCTGCAGTTGCCCGAGTCTGTCTTCCACCAGTGGAACACCGACCAGGAGAAGCTCCAGCGCGAGCAGGAGCCCGAGGCCGAGACCGAGGACAAGACCGCCACGCCGTGAGGCTCTTGCAGTGCCGTTGCGAGGAGGTTCTGCACTGTGAGTCAATGTATTTCAGACACCACGTTCATTTGACGAGCCTTGCTCCTGATGAGCGAAGCCTAGCATATTCATTTCGACGCTCTGTGTGAAACTTTACCTCCTCCCGGTGGCGGCAACTGGAGGTGCTGGAGCAGCGCCTGCTACTGACGCGCCTGGCAGTCGGCGAGGTCCGTCCCGCTTCCGTTGCCACGACATGACGGAGAATTTCGGACTCTTTGGTACTGTCGGCCGCTTCCCTGGTGGCTTGCGTCCTCCAACAACCTGGTCGCCGCCGTGGAGCTGCGATCGCGAACGCTGTGGCTTCAGTGTTGCAGTCGAGCCAGACTCCTTCGGAGGAGATTCTTCCTCGATACGCTCGTCGCCTTCCTCGTGCCGGTGCATCTGAGTCGTCGACGATGTCATCGCCGCCAGTGTGCGGTTCGCCGACTCGGTCAGAGTCTGGCCGCCATTCGCACGCTGAGCTCTCATCAGCGAGATCGTCGACCCGACACAAGTACCATCGGCCGCTGTCGTCGTCCCTGGTTGAGGAGCGGTTGTCTCTGCTAGCGATTGGTGATGGACACGCACGCGAGTCGGTCCCGCGGACGCGACACGGCGCCGCACGAATGGCGGAGCGATAGGAGCGGATCCTTCGATCTCCCGAGTCGCTCCATCCACGTGCGTCTGGTTTGAGCCACGTCGATGGTCGGGGTGAGGTGACGTCGGCGGAGATGCTGACGATGATGATGACGAGCTCGACGGCGACGACTCTGGATTGTAGAATGTCTTTCGCTCTTCCACAGGCAACGACGAGGAAGTCGTAGACGCAGTGGTGGAGTTTGCCGCCAGAGTTGCGATCAGAGCCTTGGAGCGCTCGCCGAGAGCAATCGCTGCAGCGATGGCGGTCGACGTGGTGGCAAGAGGTTTCAGTGGATCGTTCCGTAGTGTTGTAGAGCGGATTGGATGGGTACTTGACATCTCTGTTGTCGTTTCTTGAGTCTCGACGACAGTCTGGTCTTGAGCTGTTTCCTTCAACTGCGATGGGGAGTTGTTTGGATGTGGAGCGTCTGCCAGCGCGGGTTGATTATGTGGAGGCGGAGCAGTGGCAGCAGCACTGACTCCAGTAACCTCGTCACCCTCTTCACCCTCGACTTCTGGACCGGTATCCTCTTGAGGCAAGAGCTGCTGGGTCGCACTCGCCGAAGCCACGTGAATACTTCCGTGGACATTTGTGTGGTTGTTCAATGTGGCACAGACAGACTGCTGTCGCGGCACAGGGGGCTTGTTCAACGTTCGGATGCGGCTCCGACGAGATCCCAGCATGGCAATGTTCGAGACGTGTTGATGACCTACTGACGGTACAGCCGCTGCAGAGTTGCTATGCATCGACTTGTCGCCTTCTGAAGCAGTCGACGGCCGTGCCGGTTGACGAAGTGATCCACCTCCAGCAATATTACATGAGTCTTCGGTAGCTTTGTGCGTCTCATCAGCGTGTCCACGAGAAGAATCAGCCTCATGAGTAGTTGCTGGAGTATCTGCTGCGTCAGTGGAGCTATCGCTTGCTTCGCCGCTCTGCAGTTTCCGAATTCTGTCGACTTCCTTGACGATCATGGTGCGAAGGTCGACCTTCGTCAAGTTCTTCGTGTCGAACGAGAAGTCGATTCGCAGCAATGGGTGGGGATCGGCACCACCTTTGTACTTTTTCTCGATGTCGATCATGTACGGGTGCGACAGTGCGTCGTCGGCCGAGATGCGCTTGGTCGGATCAAACTCGAGCATACGCTCAAGCAGGTCCAGCGCCAAATCACTCGCACTGGGGAAGAGATTCCTGAACGCCATGCGAGGTCGCTTGCCGAGAGAACGAAGAAACTTTTGCGCTTGCGTGCTCTTGATCCGCGTCGTGGCATCGGGTGACGGCGTGCCGATCACGTCAAAGATCAACGTGAGCTGGTGCATGAAGTTCTTGCCTGGGAACAGCGCCTTCCGTCCAATAATCTCAGCGAAAATGCAACCGACTGACCACATATCGACGCTGTGATCGTACATTCCGTCTGGCTGGAGCATCAGCTCCGGTGCGCGATAC
The DNA here is from genome assembly GCA_003413675.1 of Phytopythium vexans. Classification (NCBI taxonomy): domain Eukaryota; phylum Oomycota; class Peronosporomycetes; order Pythiales; family Pythiaceae; genus Phytopythium; species Phytopythium vexans. Next base: position 83,114 of record QLOC01000021.1, on the reverse strand, counting down.
CAGCGGGTAACCACGTGCTCCGTCATGGGCGGACGCTCCAATCCCACACCTCGAGAGGAACCTGAGGTTGCAGCTGCAGGAGCAGACCGCGGTCGTTCGGAGGTAGTAGCCGACGCAGTTAGGTTGCTTGCTGTCGCATAGCTCCGAGGAATCTTCCGTGCCAACCCGAAGTCAGCGATCTTGAGCTGGCAATTCTTGGTGAGCAAAAGGTTCCCAGGCTTCAAATCTCGATGCAGCACGCCATTGTCGTGAAGGTACTTGACACCACGCAGAAGCTGGTGAAGGAAGAACTTGATGTGTGCCTCCGACAGCGGCTGGGAGCTCTGGATCACACGATGCAAGTCGGTGTCCATGAGGTCCATGACAATGTACAGCTCGTCGTCCTTGATGTTTGTCGAGAGGTTATGGATTGAGATGATCTAGGATGTGAACGCACGCGAATGAAGGCACAAGAAAGTGAGCAACTCTCATCATGAACACACCAAATCGGCAGATGCGACACGAACATTTGGGTGTTTGCCGAGATACTGGAGCAGCAAAACCTCACGCAGAGTGTGTTTGGCGTCGACTGTCCGCTTCGCCATGGGACTCACTTTCTTGATGGCGACGCATTGGCCAGTTTGCTTGTCCTTGGCAGCACTGCACACCGTCAAACACGCCGATTTGAACATTAGACGCAAATGAGAGCAATGATCACAAACCACCAATTGAGCATCTGCACCTTACCACACGATACCGTAGGAACCCTTACCGAGCGCATTGAGAAATTGATACCGCGCGTCCACTTTGAAGAGGCTACCAAACACCTTGAACCCCGTCGTCGCTCCCGCTGTACTGCCTCCACTCCCCGCCGCCATAGATGGTGCAGACATGGAAGACGGCGGCAGACGAGAGGATGGAATGTCGCCACTGCCGTGAAACGTGGAAGGGAGGTCGAGCTGCTCGACCGCAAAGTAGGACGCGGGCTTCCATGCCAAACATCTTCCGACTTGGGATGCAAATAGCGGGTTGCATCTGTTTGACGCGATGTGTACCCTAATCAAAATCGTGGTATAATTAGACACCAACTTGGCTATTGTTGGCGTGTTGAACGCTGACATTGCCACGAAAACGAGATCAATCAGGTTAAGCTTGGTGTCTGTCGCCGTTACTGCCGAGGTGCGTTGAGATGCGGTAGGGTCGCCTGGAGAAACCCACTAGCTCACTGCCGGGCGAACTGCGCGACGAACGGCTCGGTATCCTCCGGCAATGGCGGAGAATGTGGAGTGCATCGGAATTGGTCTTGTGCTCGGACTGGTCGTCATCGCGGTATTGACGAAGTTCCCCGGCGAGCCCTTCGACTTCACCGACGATAGCATCCACCTTCGATCTGCTCAGAACAGCCACACACATGAACAACCTGAAGAGACGCGGAAGGCGGAACTCAGCGCGAAAGCTGAGATCGACAGAGCAGCGCAAGAAGTCAAGGTGGAGCAGCTCCAGCGACTGCTGGGTCTGGAAAAGCAAAAGGTGAACGAAATGATCGAGCAAGCAAAGGCAGAAGCGATCAAGGGGACGGTATACACTCCTCGCGAACCGAACGGCAGACTCGTTTGGCTGGATCGATCCTTCCTCTTCCTAGCGCTGGGTCTGTTGGCGTGCGTTCTGTGGTGGGACTACAGCATCAACGTGCTCTCAGTCTTCGCATACCTGTTTCCTCGGGAGGCTGAGACGTTGGGAAAAGTAGCTGACGTTCCTTTCCAGGTCGCAGACAACCTTCAGTCAATGTGGAAGCGATACATTTGAGCACTGTTTGATCAAGTTGTATACGGCCCAGTAGTATATTCACTCGTACACTGGGCAAAACGTCTTCAATGAGTCAAAGTCCCCTCACAATAGACGCTGCTCTGCGGCACGAGCGTGTCCTTCCAGTCCTTCCATGCGAGCGAGCAGAGCAGAGTCCTGAACCAGCGACTGGGAAGCCTCCGCGTCGTCGATGCGCATCCATGTGCGGATCCGAAGGAAGGTGTGCACCGACAGTCCTCCGGTGTACTTGGCAGTCCCGCCAGTTGGCAGAACGTGGTTCGGACCAGCGCCGTAGTCGCCAAACACTTCGGCAGCACGACCGCCGATGAACAGTCCGCCGAAGTTCTTCACTTGCTTCGCGACCTCCTCAGCGTTCTTGGTGATCACCTCCAAGTGTTCGGGGGCCAAAACGTCCGACATTGCAACGCACGTATCCATATCCGGACAAAGAACGGCAAAACCCTGCAAAGAACGATTAGTCTCCGCATTGAACACTGTCAAGTCGGCAACAGCGACCTCCACGTACGTTCTTGACACTGACACTGGCCGTCGGCGCCGACGGCAGCGTCGTGAGCTGCGTCTTGATGCTCTTGTTCACGCCGTCAATGACACTCTGGCTCGTCGTGATCAAAATGGGGACTGCAGCGGTGTCATGCTCAGCTTGGGCAAGCAGATCAGCCGCAATCGTGTCCACGTTCGCCGTCTCGTCCGCAATCACCAGACATTCCGACGGACCAGCGAGCATGTCGATGGCGCATTTGCCGAACACCAGCGACTTCGCAGCCGTAACCCACTTGTTCCCCGGTCCAACAATGATATCGCAGGCAGGAATGCCACCAACGCCATATGCCATCGCAGCGATCGACTGTTGCACGGTAAATTATCAAAGCGATCAGTAAGATCAAGCCAGAATTGAACGGGAAGCGATCGCAGTGGTAGCTTACCTGAGCGCCACCGACAGCAATGAAGTAGTCCGCCTCGGCCAGATACGCAGCGGCAAGCGTCGCAAGCGCCGGGCGAGGCGAAGCGACCACCACCGTCTTGACGCCAGCCACACGCGCAGTCACAGCCGTCATGAGCACCGACGACGGCAACGGGTACTATAATGATGCAGCATACAGTTGGCTAATTAGTGTCAAATGCAACAACTCGGGTGATACTGAGCACGCGACTCACCCGACCGCCCGGAGCGTAGCAGCCCGCCGCGCTCATCGCCGAGACCTATCCACATCACACGCCACATTAGCTGGGTTCTATACACGACCCGCAACTGACGAGAGCGTCGCGAACGCACATCCTGTCCGGCAAAGCCGCCGTCGATTTTCTGCTCAAAGTTGCCGATCGAGGCGCGCTGCGACTGCGCGAACACGCGGATGCGCTGCGTCGTGCGCTGCAGCACCTGCTGCTCGTTCGCAGGCAGCTTGAGGAACGCCGCGCGCAACTCGTCCTTGGAAACCAGCACCGGCTGCTCGGCGTCGGCGATGTCCCCCAGCCGCGCGGCGTGCGCCTTCAGCGCCTCCAGTCCGCGCTCGCGCACGTCGTCCACGATGACGCGCGCGTCCGCGAGCGCGCGAGGGTCCACGGGGTCGTAGGCGAAGCTGGCCACCTGGTCGGGCGTGATCTGCTTGAGCGGCGCGGCCATCGTCTGCGGGTTTGCTTCGAGTCGGCTGCTGGTTGCTTGTGCCTGCAAATTGCGGAATTGCCGATGATTGCGGTGGTGGTCGCGAGAGGATCGATCAAACCGGTGTTTGGCAAAACCTCAACTCATGGAAAGCAAAGTTCGCACTACTGCACCCATGTCGGACTCGGCATACATTCGACAAGAGCAGCGAGAAGCGACAGATGTGTAAAGTTCGCGTTTGCTTTTTCTTGTGGATGCGAGATGGACATTCAGTACCGGTACGAGACCGGTATGCCAGAAGTTCCAAAAGCTGACACTAATGCCGCGCGAGCTGACCACTTCGGGTCGTGACGCTGCGCTGGCGCATTCCCCCAATCTGACAACACAGCGGGGGCGAGGCGGGGGCTTCGACCTGGGGGAAAGACCGCCGCCGCCGCGATGGACTCCAAGCTGCGCGCGATGGACGCCAAGCCGGCGCGCAAGGAGGCGGAGAACAAGCGCCTGGCCAAGTTCTTCGCGGCCGACCGTCCGCCGCGCAAGCGTCTGCGCACGCTGCTCGACTTCCTCAAGGCTCCGCCTGGCGCTGCGGGGGCGGACGGCGCCGGAGGCAACAACATCGCCGTGGCCGTGCAGTCACTGCTGTCGGGAGCGCCAAAGGATGCGGCGGTCGCGAGCCAGGAGCACGCGGCGGCCGTGGAGGAGTTTTGGGCCGACGCGGGCAACAGCGCCATGCTCTTCTCCGTCGTCAACGACTGCGTGACGGAGCTCGAGAACCTGTATACGCCACACGAGACGGCGTTCCGCAAGATGCGCAAGAAGCCACTGGAGGCGGAGGACTGGAGTGAGGTGTTCGAGGGTCTCGAGGTGCTCATCCGCAACAACGTCCCGCTGATCCACGAGGGCTGGAACAACAACGGCCTCACGATGCTCTTCATGAAGCTGCTCAAGCGCGACAACCACGCCATGATCAAGAAGTACGCCTTCCGCTGCCTCGCGCTCTACACAGACGCCACTCGCAATCTGCAGCAGCTCGCAGCCATGTCGTCGTCACCCACCACGGTGCTTTCGGCGACTCGCGCGGGTTCGATCGTGCTTGGGTCGGACGGGGATCTCGACATTGATGATGAGGATGCGACTAGCAGCGGTCGCGGTACCGCAGTGCTGGGCCACGCGAACAAGCGGAAGAACCTCCACTTGGACTTGCTGCGCGAGAGTGTGGACTTTTCTCCGTACGGCGGTGGTAGCATCCTCCTGCCCGACAAGTTCATGAACGAAGGCGTGCACGTGGAAGGGTGGATGCGGCCTAATCCGACGCAGGCGGAAGAGCCCGTGGACATGCTCAAGTTTATCATGGACCTGAGTTTGGAGCGCGACGATCCGAAGCTGCTTTCGCATCCGAACATGAACCATCGCGCGCGGGGAGACCGATTCGTCTTCTGGGCTGAGCTCATCATGAAGTTTTACATGCCGCTGCTGTACCCGAAGGTGTGCCTGAAGACTAGACTGAAGGAGGAGGGCGATACGCTCGGGTTCTTCCACCATTGTCCCGGCAGTTTCCAGCGCGTGGTCGCACGGTGGGTGTACAAGTTCCGGTCGAAGGATGACTTTATGGAGGTTGTTTGGTCGCGCCGCGAGTTCTCGGAGGTGATCATGGAGACGATTCGCCAGCGGTTCGCATATCGAGACTCGGAGCTGGTGCTGGATGCGATCAAGTTCTATTCCGGCATTTGTAATGGTTCGCAGTACATCCCTGCCGGCATGAAGACCCAGATGAACGAGTGTTCGCGCGCCATGATCTCTCACGTATCGCAACTCTTCCACCCCTCCGTGCAACTGGACGACACAAAACTCTTGCTGCACTGCATCGAACTCCTCGAGTTGGTCTCACAGCGCAAGCTGGACGACTACACGTCCACGTATCTCCGCAAGTTCGTGATATCGACCATTGACAACTGCAGCATGTTGCGGGATCCGACCAACATCAGTGCGCTATCGGCGATGCTGTCGGTCGTGATCCATGTGTGGATGCATGCCGCTGTGTCATCGAAAGCAACAGGTCCGCAAGTATGGCTAGAATTGACCATCGCCATCCGTCGCTGGATCGTCAGCCCGAACGACGCGAAAGTGGTGGGACCCGAGATCATCAACTGCTGGAAACGCGAGCTTCGATTCGCGAGCTGCTTGCTCATGTACGTGATGGACAAGGGCTACTCGTACCTGAAAGTAACGCCGGAAGGGTCGACAATTCTCCCCCAAAGCGCGGCCGCAAGCCAGCAGGAAGGGAAAAGTCTGAAAGAGCTCAAGCAAGGATACATCCAGTCGGCGGCAAATTTCATGATGATGGCTGTGTTGGACGTTGGGGATGCCACTTTGCTGCTAGATCGCGTGCTTCATCTCATCCCGCCGTCGACGGTTGCTGCTCTTCCTCCCTTCTTGCACTTCAGTATGATTGAGGGTTTCCTCGAGCTGATCGAGTTGTGGATCGACGGCGCTATCTGCTCGCCGCGCACGACTCCAACGGAGCTCTCGCTGATCAGTCCCTCGACCGTTATCGCGTTGTTCGGGGAGTGGTTCTTGCCAGCATGCGAGCTGGAGTCTCCAGACTTCCAGAACTCGAGATGTTTGGCAATCGTGACGCTGTGCAAGCTGTGTTCGGCTCGGTGCGTTAATTCGGTCACGCAGAGCCATCTGACGGTTCTCGCGCGTGTGCTGTTCAAGGGGATCACGTCGCCGTCGGGTGTGGTGGTGTCGACGGTCCTGCAGAAGTCCGCTTCCATTTTCACGCTCAATTTGCAAGGCCTCAATGTGCTGGTGCCGGCATATTTGTACGCGGTGGACCAGATCATCATTCAGAATATTTGGGAACGTGCCGAGCAATCGAGGGGAAAGTCGTCGAATTGGAACAAAGAGCTGAATGCGGCGCTGGACGTCGTCTTCTCGGTTCTCTCACTGCCGAAGCGATTCCCGAACGAAGATTTCGTGCGGTGGACACAAAAGCTCCAGCGCGTATGCGACGAGCGGGAGCTGGCGCTGATGAGCGAGATCATCGATGAAGTGCCGGACTCGCTGGACTCTTTCTACGTGATCGTCGGTCGCGTGCTGGTGCGCATTGCGGGTCTGCCGTTTGCAGACATCGTGGACATCAAGAAACGCGCGTTGTGGGGACTGTACTCGCTGGTGGTGATGAACTTGAAGACTCAAGAAGGCAGCCGCCCAGTCGATCACATCCACATGTCGGAGTGGATCGTGCATCTCATTGACGTCTGCCAGGATGTGGACGTTCCTATATCGACGGCTGCCCTGACGATTCTGCAAGACATGGCGGACTACCACGAGGAAATCAACGCTTTCGAGCCATCCATCGTTGCTCGCATCGTCATGACTCTGGCTGTGTTTGCGCAACAACAAGTGGAAGACGCTTCCATGGAAGTTCAATCAGCGGTGGAGAAGCTTGGTCCGCAAGACAGTGGCGTGCTTCGCTCGATAACCGGTGGAGACAGACTCGGCAGCTCGATCAGTGGATCTCGCATCAGCGGCGATAAGCCTGCGCGTCGCAGCAGCGACAATCGATCGAGTCGACTCGAGGCTCCGTCTGAAGTGAACGATCCGTTCAGTAAGCTGAAGAACAAACTGAAGCCGCCCGCGAGCACTCCACCCACGTCACTGTCGACTCCAACCACTCCGAACGCTGGTCCATCAGCTCCTGCGTCGGCCAATGCAATTCGAGAGCACGATATCCCAGCACTGCGCTTGATTGTTCAGAAGACGAGCGCGATTTTCGAGTGCCTTCGGTTCTGGATCATGCACCGTCCCGAGATCTTGCACGATCCAGATGTGAAAAAGCTCGTGTTTAGTGCGATCGAAGCAGCTCTGGTCGGAACGCTGCCAGACGGCGAATGGCAGAACGAGGTAGAACGCGCTCGAACCCACGAGCGCCGGATGTCGATGCCGCTTCTGTTCCTTGGACTCCAGATGCGAGCATCATTGGACAATGAGATCAGTCAGTCGTGGCTAAAGTACTTTGAGGAGACGGCGGTCGCGGCTGAAGGGTTGTTGATGCACTTGTTGCACCACATCAACGGGTTCCCGTCGCCTGCTGGCGTCGACCAGATGATCTCGAACTGCTCGGAGCTGACAGAGACGGAAAACACCGACGACGGCTCGAGCAATGGGGATGGCTCGCTGGACAAGAGCTCGCCTGCGTCTCTGAGCTTTGTGTTTATGGACTCGATCGTCTTCACTGTGGTCGGAAGCCTCGATTCACCATGCGCTCGCTTCATCGCGCGCGATATGACGGGTTTGTTCACGTGGGAGATCACTCCTGCGGTTCCTCGAGTTTCGTCGTCGACCAGTTTCCGTGGCTCGCTTGCCAGCAGCTTGGCATCCAAGCCGTCGATCGTGGAGCGCGAGCTGACTGTGCAATCGGACCTTGTTGGTTCCAACTCGCTGGTTCTCTACCGTCCAGAGTGTGCTGTTCAGGTGGAGTTCAAGAGCACCGACAACGACAAGCCAGTCGTGTGTGATACCTGCGGAGGTGAGAAACAAGTGAACAAGCTGTCCGAATTGGAGGGTTTGTCTACCGCGAGACTCCAAACTGCTCAGATCACATGGGAACGCGAGCGAGACATTATGTCCAATAACGTGTGCCCCGTCAAGAGCACGTACGTCTTTCATGAAGACAGCAGTGCATCGGGCAATGCAAACGGGTCAGCAGACAAGAGGAAGAACGGCGATAAGGCCAAATCCTCTGAAGTCGAGAAGATGCCGACTTCTGGCAACAAGGACGAACGGCAAGAGCGCTTGGAGAAAATCGCACGGCAGTACGAGGAGAGGAACAACTTGGTGGCACCTCAATCACCGCCGTCGTCGTCATCGTCAAAGAAGGACTGCGATTGCGACGAGCCGTCGGAGTTGTTTGGTCCGCCTGCGCGCAAGGTCACGACGATCTGCGGATTGTTCGACATGGATATGGAGGAGCCAAACATCGGCAGCTTGGACGATGAGCGCTCCCTTCTCGATCTGGTGCTGGACAGTATCCCGATGGTGTTCCGTGACTGTGGCGGCGACACGACCGACAAGACGCTGCTGGGCGGACGATACACGATGGTTCGGTACAACCTGATGGATCGTGGCGGCGACACAAGTCCGCTACTGAAGGACCCGTCGGATATGCCTGGGTGTTCGTTCTTGCAGCGACTGATCCACGATGAGGAGTGCTACTCGCAGCTGAAGACGTTTTTGTCCAAGGAGGACAACGCAGTCGGCAAGGAGCTGCTCGAGTTTTGTGACGCCGTCCGGAAGTACGAGCGCTCAATGACGCCAAGCGATCGGCTGGGCCAAGCCAGCGTCATTTTCTGGGAGTACTTTTGCGCAGAAGGTGGGAAGAAGTTCTTCTTCCCGCCGATTATCACGGCAAATATTCAAGCGCAGATCAATGAAGCTCAGAGAGTACTGAGACTCCCCGAGGAAGGTGATCAGCGTTGCCTGTCGGGCTCGCTTTTCCAGGACGCGATTGGATACCTCGAGTCGTCAGTGTTTGAGAGCTCCGGGTTGATTGACAAGTATGTGGCGGCGCTGGACCAAATTCCAAATGGCTCGACGTCCGGCAAGGAGGGCTCAGGGGGATCAGTTCCGCCACAACTGTCGCTCTTTGATTCGTTCTCCATCATGGAGCTGAACTCGCGCATCTCCCACCTGGCTCTACAGAAACGGAATCTGGACGACCAGTTGTCCTCGATGACCAAGCCTGGCATGATGAATGGGGAGAAGCTGATCGATCCTGCAAGTTCGGTACGAGACTCGCGCGTCAGTGCTCTGGACATTTGCCGCCTCTTCTTGTCTCAGGCGGGACTACTGCCGGCTCCAAATGGCGACGTGGGCCACCACTTCAAGCTCAAGCTGCTTGAAAACGGTTCCAAGCTAGAACGATCGCTGCGGCATCTCGACAAGAGCCCAACGCGCGAGACGATGAAGATCGGCGTGATCTACGTGGGCAAGAACCAGCGCTCTCAGCAAGAGATTTTGCGCAACGAGAAGGGCAGTGCTGCCTACAACCAGTTCATGACGCAGCTCGGGTGGGAAATAGACATGAAGAAGCATCGCGGATTCGTGGGCGGACTCGACACCAACCCGAAGAGCATGTCGAACGGCGAGTCGACGCTGTACTACGCCAACTCACACAGCGAAGTGATCTTCCACGTGGTGACGATGATGCCCACGAAAGCGGCTGACGCGCAGCAGATCGACAAGAAACGCCATGTGGGCAACGACTACGTGCACATCGTGTGGAGTGACAACACGACTCACGACTACGTGCCGTCGACGATCACGAGCCACTTCAACGACGTGCAGATCGTGATTTACCCGCTGCAGAAGGCTCAGAAGGGACTCTTCCTCGTGCGAATCCACTCCAAGGACAAGGTGCCGCCGTTTGGACCGCTGCAATCTGGGATGGTTGTCCATCGGTCCGACCTCGCACGACTCGTCCGCCAGACGGCTATGAACGCGAACCGTGTCTGTCGGTCGCAGGTAAGCGCATGCTTGTTTTGTGTGCACTCCTTCGTGTGTCTCTGTTTCTCATGCTGTTGTTTGTTTGTCCGCAGACATCGCTGTACGTTCGCCCGTACCCGACGCGGAAGAAGCTGGTAGACGAGATCGTCGAGCGGTACGCGGTCGAGTACAAGGAGAGCCAGCTGCTGACGATGCTGTTCGCGTCCTCGTCGGCGGCTTCGACGGCGTCAGCGGCCGCGTCGCTGTTTGGCACGTCGTCTGGCCCGAACGGCGCGACTGCGTCCGACTAGAGCTGTCGAGACGCCTTTCGCTCCTGCTTTTGCTTTGCTGGCGCGCGCCGTCACGATCGTGAGTGTGTGTGTGCCCTGAGTCCTGTGGTGTGATGAGCTCGTCAGGAATGAAATGCGAGTGTCTGTCTTGTTAGTAGAAGCTGTCTCCTATCTGGAAGTCGATCGCCGCGTCGGCAGCTGCGAGCGCAGACGCTCGATCTCGTCCTGCATGTCGTCGGTGAGCTGAGCCCACTTCTTCATCTCTTGCGAGGTGACGTTGCTCAGCGTCTTCAGATACGACTCGGCGGCTGCTTTCTCTCGGCGCAACGCCGATCGCTCCTGCAGGAGCTGGTAGATCATCTCGTCTTTGACGCGCAAGAGATCCTGTAGCTCGTCCAGTCGGTCCCTCCCTTGTTGCCCCTCCTGTTCGTTGTCCGACTCGGCAGTATCAGGCGAAGACCGCGCTGAGTTTGATCGCTTGTCTGGTGGTTGTGTTGGCAATCTTCGGGATGGCACCACATCGCCTATATCTTTCATGGCCAAATACTGAGCCTCCTCTTGCACCGTGGCGGCTTGCGCGAGGAAGGACTGCATCTCGCGGAGCGGTACTGGACTGCCTGCATGTCAGTGGCGAGGTGAGACACCACATGAACGCGCTACAAGAGTGACCGCCTTACCTCGTCGAAGGTGCTGTCGCACGAAGCGCATGATCTCGTCGATGTGGTCTAAGTCACCCTCGAGAAGCTCATACTGCTCGCTAGTCTGATTGGACTCGCCATCGTCGGTTGGCACCGAGTGAGGATTGGTCAAGTCGCGAAATCGCACGGTTCGGGTGCGCTTGGCTGGCACCGATCGCGAGTGCTGCCGCTGCGTCACATCGTTGCGGATCGCCTCCATCTGTCCAATACGAGTGTCTCCATCAGCTATCAAGACTCAGACAGACACAGCGACGAAGCTGACAAACCTGCTCGAGAATGCGCTGCCGCTGGCTCTCCAGCTCGTCCTTGCACAGCTTGTGCAGCTCCCACAGCACTGCTTTGTACCGCCGCCGTGTCGCGTCGAGATCGTCATCGACGGTGGCGGCATTCGTGACGGCGTGTTTCTCGGTAGGTTTGACATGGTCGAGCGATGGTGAGCTTCCTGCTGTTGCCTCCTCTTCCTTCTGGCCAGGAGACGGAGACGGCATCACCGCTGGAGCGACAGGAGCAGTACTACCCACTGCGACGTTCTCGTAGGCGCAGTCCTCGGCGAACGCCGTGAGCTGCGGTCGGAAGTCGGCGAAGAAGGGCAAAAACTTGGCGAGCGTGAGTGCGCCGGACCGGTCCGCGTCGTAGCGCTCAAAGAGCTGTCCGGCCTCGAACTCCGAGTTGTGGTCGGTTCGCGCGAACCCAAGCGGGATGCCACTCGAGTCGGTGAGCGACAATGGCGCGCGAGCGGCCCGACGACTATAGCCGCCGTGGGAGGACGCTGGCGGCTTGGCGTAGTCGCGCACGAGCTCGAGGAAGTCGAGGCGCGTGAGGACGCCAGCGCGTGAGCGGTCGTAGCGGCGGAAGAGCTGCACGGCGTCCGGATCGGCCGGCGCGGCGACTGGAGGTGGAGTAGGAGTGGCGACAGCAGCGGGAACCTGAGACGCGGGAGGTTGTGCGGACGCGCTGCTGGGCTTGTCCCTGCTCTTGCGTCCCTTGGTCTTGTCCCTAGTCTTGTCTTTGGCTCTGTCCTTGGTCTTGTCCTTGCCGCTCCGAGCCTTCTTCCGCGGCGACGAGCTCCTCTTGGCCGCTGGCGGCATGGCAGCGGGTCGGGCAGCGGTCGGATCCTGCGGCCGATCCTGCGGACGACGGTCAGTATGGAGAACCTCAGCGGTCGAAGCGCCTGGCGCTCGCCAATCGCCAATCGCCGCCGCCGTCTATGGCGCTTCAACCGCGTCGTTTCGCGGCGGCGGTCATAGAACTGGCGATACCGGTTCGGACTAATCATCCCGGTAGCTGCTCCGGTATATTGCAGCCGCACCGGTAATGAGCAAGCCTGTGGCTTGTAGCATGTGGCCCATGTGGTCAAGGAACCGGCGCTGAACTCCCCGACCCGCATCTCTCGGCGTGACTTCGGGCCAAACGCGCACCGCACCTCCCGTTTTAAGTATCGATCTCACCGTCTGTCACCGTCTCTAACCCTCGAGTCACCCAAAATGAATACTTTATCGAACTTCATCAGTACCCATCGCATGGTTGTCACCCTCGACAGGGGGAGGCTCCCCGTGGCACCGACATGTGGGGTTGACCCGCTCGCCGCGGCCACGCACTGGCACTGCGCACGTCTGGCGTCTGCCGTGCGCTCGTCGACGCGGGCATCGACGCCCGCGCTGACTGTGCCTGGCTCGCTCGCTCTCTCTCTCTCTCTCTGCCTGTGTGTGTGTGGCACGGGCCGCCTGCTGTTTCCTGTCCTTCCCCCCTCGCCGTCGCGCGCTTCGTTCCGGCCAGCCACCTTTCGATTTCGAGGCTTCCCCGCCGGCTTTCTCGAGGCGGCGTGGAGCTCCACAGGTCTCGACGGAGCAGCCCCGCGCGACTCCGCCGGCCTGTATATACATAGCAGCAGCAGCGCAGGCGGCTGCAGCGAGCGGCGGCAGCAGGTGAGCACGCGGCGCGCGCCGAGCGGCTGGCGAGCGATTGGCGGCCGCAGCGGCGTGGATGGCGACGCGCTGGACGCGAGGCGCGCTCGTGGCGGTGCTGTGCGCGGCGGCGCTGGCCCAGGCGGACCCCGCGGCGGGCCGCGCGCTGCTCTCGTTCGACGCGAGCGCGACCGTCTCGACCGGCGCCACCGAGGACACGGCCTCGCTCTCCATCTCGGACGCGGGCGTCGAGCTGTCCGTGACCACGAGCAGCCCCGCGAGCGGCGACAAGACGGGCACGAGCAGCACAGAGAGCAGCTCCACCACAGGCGCAGGCAGTGCGACGGGCAGCGCCGCCAAGGCGAGCGACAAGAGCAGCGAGACGACCAGCGCGCCGACCTCGACCGATACTAAAAATGACAGCTCGAGCAGCAAGACTAGCGGGACTACGGCCACGCCGAGCTCGACCGCGAGCGATGGCTCGAGCAGCAAGAGCAGCGGGACGAGCACGCAGACCCCGTCGACGGGCACGGGCTTCTCCGTGTCGGCCAACATCGGCGGCGTGACGGCGTCCATCTCCATCGGCATCTCGGCCGGAACCGACGCGCCGTCCACCACAACGAAGACGACGACTATCACTCCCTCAACTACGACAACCACTCCTTCAACTACGAACGAGTCGACAGGCTCGCGAAAGGACTCGGGGGACACCACGCCGACGCCCAGCACCACTGCTGACAGCGGGAACGCAGGCTCGACCAAGGACTCGACCGGCGACAGCAGCGCGAGCTGGACGCGGACACCGGAGGCCTCGAGCGCTCCGACGACCGAGGCGCCGACGACCGAGGCGCCGACGACGAACGACAATTCGAACACCGACCACACTCCAGCGACATGGACGCCGGCCTCCGACAGCGGGATCTCGATCGACATTGGCGTGTCGACGGCGCCGGCGGCCGCGTCCACGACCATCGGCGTGTCGACCGAGACTAACAGGCCGTCGCACAACGAAGCAACAGCGGACGTCACTGCCGCGCCTGAGACTTCCCAGCCATCGCACGACGGCGGGAAGGCGGACGTCGTAGTGACTCCAGAGACGGCGGCGCCGGCGACCGACGCTCCGACCAATGCTCCGACCAATGCTCCGACCGATGCTCCGACCGATGCGCCGGTCGCCACCATCCCATCAGTGGCAGTCCCAGCGGCACCAGCTGCCACCGATGCAGTAGCGACAGTGCCCATTGTCCCGGCGGCTACGGACGCGGCCACCCCGCCGACAGAGGCGCCGACCACCGCGACTGCTCCTGTTGACACCCTGAGTGACGTCGACGACGCCACGGACAGCAGCGGCAGCGGGTTCGGCACGATCGACCCGGACGTGTCCGTCAGTGACCTCACCAACACCACGACAGGCTCGCTGTCGACCGACGTGGGGGTCAACGCGACGGACGACCAGGTCGGCGCACTGCCCGCTGGAACAGCAGCCAACACGACTGCCGCTCCGGCGTCGGGACTCCCCGCCGTGGCCACGTCGCTGTCCTCGGGGGACTCGTCGGACGACTCGGAGCAGGCGACCAAGCAGCCGAGCCAGACGAAGAAGCCCCGCAGGAAGAGCGACTCGTCCCGGCCGGGCCAGGTGCACGCCGAGTCAACGAGCCACGAGTCAAGCGCGTCAGCATCAGCGTCGGCGTCCTCGTCTGCCTCGGGGAGCTCCGGCTCGGGCTCGTCCGCGGCGCCTTTCCTCCCCGGCGCCTCGGACGTGACGACCACGTCCGCGACCTTCTACAACGTCGGCACGGGCTCCATCCTCGCGGTGGTCGGCGTCGTCGCGGGTATCGCCGCCATGCTCGCGCTGTTCGCCGCCATCGGCCGCAAGAAGTACGGCCAGGACGACGGCGACAGCCCGCTGCCGCCGGCGTTCGCCATGGACGGCAGCGACTCGATCGCGCGCTCGCTGTCGCCGACGTTCCTGCACGACGACTCGATCGCGGGCATCCTGTCGAGCAACCGGTCCACCGCGGCGTACCAGGACCCGGCGCTCTCGTCGCAGCGCAGCTGCGTCAGCACCGTCTCGGGCCTCGACGCGAGCACCGTGTCCGGCTGGGGCGGCCACGGCGCCGCGGCGGGGCCTATCACGACCAGCGCAGGGTGGGCGGCGGCACTGCAGGCGAGCGGCATGCTCCCGGTCGGCGAGGGCCGCAACACGAGCCTCTCGGCCGCGGCGCTGTCCTCGGTCGAGAGCGCGAGCAGCGACGAGAGCGACTCGTGGAGCTCCGTGCTCGTGTCCGACTGCGAGCGCGACCGGCAGCTGTCGCGCAACACGCGGGACACGACGCTCAGCGCCATGACCGGCGGCATGCTCTCCGAGACGGGAAGCCACCGGCTCTTCGGCTCGAGCGGCCAGAGCTACGCCGAGGACGCCGCCGCCGCCGCGCGCGCCACCCGCGCCGCGTCCTCGGCCTCCTGGTACCACCGCCGTGCGACGGCCACCTCGAGCGCCGCCGCGCCGCCCGCGCGGAACAGCGCCTCCTGACCGCCATGTTGTCCATGTAGATGCGCCGTCGGCCAGTCACGGCCCTAATGTAATTATTGCCCCGCGCGAGGGCGAACCGCACCACCGAGTAGCTCTAGTACCCTGTATGAACACTTGGTGATCACGTTGCACCCATCGGTGGAGCCGCGGCGGCAGCGAGCGCGAGGAGAGAACGCGGATGATCCTACCTGCATGTGGCCCGCGCTTCCGCCTAATTGCTTGCTGCCACTTCTGCCGCCGGCCTGCTGTTGTTCCGCGCGGGCGGATCTTTCGAGGCGGAACGGTCGGCTGAGTTAGAACCGGTATCGTACCGGTAACCGGTCGTGCCTCGCGGCCAGTGCCTTTCCCTTGCCGACCTTGAAGCGCCAGCCCACAAAAGCGAGCGCCGAGCCGAAAACTGCCCGCGCGACCGGCCCGCGCGTCCATTGACGGCGCCGCCCGCCCACCCGCCCGCCGCTGACCGAGGCGCCCGTGCGCAGACCGAGGCGACCGCCACCCTGGCCCTGGCCCCCGCCGCTGCAGGCGCGGCCCATGTTCCGCAAGAAGACGGCGGCAGACGACAAGGTACTGACTGATACCGTTTGTTCTCGGAAGGTGCGGCTATGTTCGATAACCGCTAATAATGCTACTGCTGCTGTTGCCGGTTGTGGTGGTGTGGCTATGTGGGTGCTGGCGGACAGGACGCGCCGGAGGAGATGATCTCGCCGGCGGCTCCCGTGGCCAGCGCCGGCGGCTCGGGCGAGCAGCGGTCGCGGTACGCGCTGCAGGACTTTGAGCTGCTGGCGACGCTCGGCACGGGCACGTTCGGCCGCGTGCGGCTCGTCAAGCTGCACGGCGCCGGCGCCTTCTACGCGCTCAAGATCCTCAAGAAGAGCGAGATCCTGCGGCTGCAGCAGCTGCACCACATCAAATGCGAGGTGGAGATCCTGAGCAAGATCGAGCACCCGTTCATCATCTCGTACCTCGGCCACTTCCAGGACGAGCGCCGCCTCTACCTCGTGCTCGAGTACGTGCAGGGCGGCGAGCTCTTCTCCTTCCTGCGGCGCCAGGGCCGCTTCGCCGACCATGTCGCGTGCTTCTACGCCTCGCAGCTCGTGCTCGCGCTCTCGTACCTGCACCACCAGCACATCATCTACCGGGACCTCAAGCCCGAGAACCTGCTCATCACGGCGCAGGGTGCGCTCAAGATCACGGATTTCGGGTTCGCCAAGATCGTCGAGGACCGCACGTGGACTTTGTGCGGCACGCCCGAGTACCTCGCGCCGGAGATCATCCAGAGCAAGGGCCACGGCAAGTCGGTGGACTGGTGGGCCCTCGGCATCCTCATCTACGAGATGCTTGCCGGCTACCCGCCGTTTTACGACGAGAACCCGTTCGGTATTTACCAAAAGATTCTGAACGGCAAGGTCGAGTTCCCCAAGCACATAGACGCCAAGGCCAAGGACCTCATCAAGAAGCTGCTTGCGCAAGACCGCACGAAGCGACTCGGTACGTTGCTTCATTCAGCCGGGTTGGCCATGCGTCACGAGTGCTTACAAATGTTTCCCACTCGTGCCCTCTCTATTATACGCAGGCTGCTTACGTGGCGGATCGGAAGACGTCAAGCGACACAAGTATTTCGCAAAGGTGGACTGGGAAGCCGTGCTGCACTGCACCGTGCCAGCGCCGTACCTGCCGCACATTGGCGGCCCAGGTGACCACCAGAACTTTGACGAGTACCCCGACTCCCCCGTGGACGACTCGGTCGTGCTCTTTGGCGAGGACAAAGCGGCGTTTGACGTGTTTGACGAGTTTTAGCCCCCGTGGCGCCTGTCGTGCATGCGGGCACCTTGCCGAATATCATCCTGGGAGCTTGAGTTCCCTTCTATATTTTGTGTGGGGTTACACCGCTGACGTACAACGTCGATGCTCCTGAGTGCGACTGCGACAACTTGTTCAACGCCCAGTGCCCCGCCTCTCCAGGTGCGTTCCCTCTCTGTCGTGTTGAACCAGAGCTATTGATAGGCCCGTGCCCTTGCAGGACAGGCATGTGAAACGACCCAGTGCGGTTAGCACAGACAAACCATGGCGCTGGGTGAAACTTCAACCAGCGAGGAGTTGACTTGGCGCGATGATCAGTACTGGCACGTTCGCGAGCGAGCGAGCGAGAGCGAGAGAGCTGAGGTCCGCGGCTTTTATATTTTTACAGGCAGCTTTAGACACACGCGGGCGGGCGGGCCGACCGGAACAGTAGCCAGGACCGCCGCTATGCGCGGATCGGCGGCCGTTCTCCCCGAAACTCCCGGCCCGCAGTCGACGCTTGTGCCCAACCGCCGCGGTCGTAGCAACCAAGACTACCGCCACGCCCTCGGCGCTAGGCGACTGACGTGGCGCTCCGCTACGCGCTCGGTGGCGCCGCTGATTCATGACCGTCGACAGAGCGGTGCAGGCACGACCCCCGTACCAGAACGAGGAAGCCAATCACCAGAACCAGACTCAGCGATGCCCTCTCGTGGGAGCAGCAAAATCTATGCGACTGATGCTGCTCCGCTCGAAACACAAGATCCCGTAACAAGCAAGTCCGCCGCCTCCAATCCCCACACCGACTTGCTACATCGCAGCCAGACAAAGTCTCTATGTTCGCTGGTGCGACGCAGGTTGCTGCGGCCCGTGCAGCTGCGATACGAGCGAACGTTCTCGTGGCCGGCGCGCCAAACGCTCGCGGTCGCTGTGCACATGCTAGCCGTTGTCTACGTGATCCTGAGTGTGCCATTCCGCGTCGCCTTCCTGTACGACCCGTTCGGCAAACACAATGCCTGGACGCCAGAGCTCACGGTCTTGACAGCCCTAGACGTGACTGCAGACATCATCGGCGCAATCGAGTTCGTTGAGAAAATGCAGCTCCGACGCGACGCCTTCTCACGACTCACGGCGTCGGTGGAATTTGAACTCGGAAAGAAGCTGTGGCGCGATACCGCCAAGTCCCACGCGCGCACGAGTAGCGCTCCTATGCTTCGGCCGCAATGGACTCTGGCGACGATTGGCGCTGCCTTGGCGACTCCGAATGGCGCATCGACAAACAGCAGTGTCAACCGTGACCAGCCTCGACTAGGTGTCCGACACCTCCTAGATGTACTGCCAGTTGTGCTCGAGGCACTGGCACTCGCGCCGTTTGAGCTCATCCTGCTCGCGACCGGCAGCTTCAACGCGCTGCATCTTGCTCGAATCCCCAAGCTCTTCCGCGCGCACCGCGTATACGATTGCGTCGAGCAGCTGACGCGCATCCACTCGGGAAGCTCGTGGCTTCGACATCTCTCGCGGACGGGAACATCGACGCTGGTGCGCAACGTCGGTCTCGGTCTCGTGGCCAGCCATTGGCTCGCGTGCGGCTACATGCTCCTAGCGCACGCGCAATGCGGCATAGCGCTGGAACACTGCGATCCGGATGTCGAGACGAGCTGGGTCGTGCGCGACCAGCTTTTCGGCGCGTGGATACCCCGCAAGTACGCGCGCTCGCTCTACTGGGGGACTCGAACAGTCGTGTTGCTCGGCTACAGCGATGTGACCCCCGTGTCCGACGCCGAGACTTTGTACATTTGTGCAGCTCAGCTCGTCGGCGCCATTTTCAGCTCCTCGCAGCTCGCGTTGTGTCTGTTCGTGTTTCGGTACCGGAACGCTCGCCACGCTGCGTTCGCTGCCCACGTTGACAAGGCACGGGAGTACATGAAGTCCCAGTCGCTGCCGCGCGAACTGCGACGCAAGGTCGCCGCGTTCTTCAACTACACCTGGGCCACACACCAGAGTCTCGAGAGTGATGCCGCGTTACTCAACCTCCCCAAGCACCTCCAAGCGAAGGTCGTGGCGACTCTCCAAGCAAGTCGCGTGCGCCAAGTGTGCTTTCTCACCAAGGAGAGCACAGAGTTCGTTAACTTGCTCGCGCTTTCGCTTCACCGACGCGTGTACTCACCGAACGATCATGTGATTGAGCCCAAAGCGAACTCCAAAATGTTCTTCGTTCTGCGTGGGACAGTGCTTCTCGCTGCTTTCGACGGTTCAGGCGTCAAGGAATGCCAGGCAGGCGACTTTTTCGCCGATGCCTGTCTGCTTACCCCTGACAACTACGAAGAGCAAGCCGTCGCCAAGACCTTCTGCGAGCTCGATGTGCTTGACAAGTCCGACTTCGACGCCGCACTGAACCATTTCCACCGAGGTCGTGAGCTCCAAGCCCGCCTGCACATGATGGACGTGCTCGACAAATACGCGATACAGCTGCGCAAGACCAAGCAGCTCCTCGGTATGCGCGGCCGCCACGACAGCACACGAGGAAGTGGCATGAATATCGCAGACCCGAGTGCGAACGCCGCCGCGGCACTCATGACCGCGGCCCACACGAGCAAGACACTCGCGTGGCATCTGCCTGGATCGGTCTTCCGCACGCGGTGGGATCTGGGTCGCCTCGTCACCATACTGTACGTGGCGTTCGAGGTCCCGTACTTCGCCGCCTTCATCTCGAGCCACCATGCAGCCCACATATTCAGCGTGAAGCAGCAGCTCGGACTGCGATACGCCGTGTCGCTCGCAGCGGAGGTGCTGTTCGGCGTCGACCTCGTGCTGCGTGCCCGCGTATTCGCGTTTCTGGACCCAGTTGTCATGCTCCCGGTTGTGGACCCGGCCATGATCTTCGCCAACTACAAGGCGAACAGCGATTTCTGGTTCGATGTGGCGGCCTGGATACCCGTCGGTCTAGTGCTCGAGTCCATGGCGGGACTTCCACGCCGGTACTCGTGGTGGTTCCGTCTCGCTCGCTTGCTGCGGTTGCGTCGTGTACCTCAACTTGTCAAAGACCTCGTCGAAAACTACGGAATGAGCTCCAAGTTCCACCTCGTCATGTTGCTGCTGCTCGCTGTGGCTTGGACGCTGCACATCGTGGGCTGCATTTGGTTCGAGATGGCGTGGATCTTCCAGCCCGACACTGAGCTCCACCATGACTCTGCTCACCAGCTGACTCAATCTGAATGCCTCGCTATGGCTACAGGCTATCAGAACTGCTCGTGGGTCATTTTTGACTGCTACGGGCAAGTGCGATCGGAGTTCCCAGTGTACGAGACGGAAGCTGACAGCGAGTACTTTGGTTCGTTCGCGTACCTGCGGTCTCTGTATTGGGCTGTCGTGGCGCTCACGACCGTCGGGTATGGCGACATCGTCGCGTTCTCGACGGCCGAGAGCTACTTCGCGTCGTTCTGGATCTTCGTGAGCGGCCACATCAACTTTGCCGTGATAGGCGCAATGTCGAGCACGCTTTCTACACTCACGGCCACCCAGCACCACCACGTCGAGAAGATCAACTCGCTGAACACTACCATGGCGCATGCGGCGCTGTCCGAGGGTCTACGGCGCGAGATCCGCCGCTTTTACCACCTTCAGTTCCACCGACGAAAGAAGGCGTACGAGTCGCAGCTCCTCTCGCACCTTCCCGACCAGCTCTGTGTCGAGATCTCGGCGCTGCTGCACGCAGACGCGACCAAACGCGTCGCGCTCTTCGACTCTGCGACCCGCGAGTTCCTCGACGAAGTCACAGGCAAGTTCCGCCACCGCATGTACCTGAACGGCGAGACTGTGTGTCTCGAGGGAGATGTGTGTCGCGAGTTCCTCGTTCTGATGCACGGAAAAGCCAACGTGTTTGCACTCGGTAAGAAAGTGCCGGCTCGCGCGCTTCACGACGGCGACTGCTACGGTGTGAGCGAGTTTCTGCTCAAGCGTTCGCATACGGCGACGGTCGTGACAGCCGCGACGGTCGAGGCCTCGGTCATGACGCGCGACCAGTTTGATGTTGTCCAGCACAAATTCGCAGACGACTACAAGGATATTCGCGAGGAAGCGCTCGAGTTGTGGACTGAGGACCAGCAGCGACAGCGGCATGTGCTCGCCAACTTCGACTGTCTCAAGCTGCAGCAGCACGTGCTCCAGACACCGTCGCTGTTTTACCATCGCGATCAACTGTCGCTCGCAAACGGCGGAAGCGGTGGCGGAGGTGGCGGTGCAGACCTCGGTGTATCAGCCACCAAGAATCAGAGTGGATCAAAGGACCCCGATGTCGCTCGCTCGCAGTTCGCCACGGCCTGGGGATCGCTTCTGACGGCGTGGAACATGTTCAATGCCTTCTTCGTGATCTTCCGCATCTGCTTTCACGCGCACCTGAACCTGACACCAAGCGCATTCACAGCCATCACGACTGTTGACGTCGTGTGCGACGTGTGCTTCGCGATGGACATCTACCTGCAGCTCTATTTCTTCGAATGCGCTGACGCTGCCACTGCCTGGGAGAATCTGCGGCAGCGACGAGAAGTGTCAACGCACTATAAGCGCAGTTCGCGGTTCAAGTGGGACCTCGTGGCGTCGCTCCCGCTGTACGTCATGGATCGTCACCTGGTGCTCGCATCCAGTATATGTCGGCTGCCACGGCTCGTGCGCTGCGCCGATTTGTGGGTGCACTTGGACGAGTGGATCGTGCAGATCCAGCAGCTCTTCGCGTCGCGGAATGTGTCGTCGTACCTGAGTCCGCTCAAGCTCTTCATCGTGTTCGTGCTGATGGCGCACTGGACGGGCTGCATCTTCTTCCTCATCTCCGAGTTTGAGTGCACGCACGACGAACACTGTTGGCTCAAGACGGACCACCTGCTGCACGCATACCACAGCTCGGTGCCGTCTCTCTATGTGCGGTCGTTCTACTGGGCTCTCACGACGCTCACACTCGTCGGGACGAGCGAAATCGTTTCGCACCGCCTTCCCGGCACATTGTGGGCCACACTGGCTTGTCTCGGATGCACTTTTATCATGGGTCATGTGCTCGGCGAACTCTCGGAGCTCATCCTGGCCGTCGACAAGGAAGGCAAAGAGCACAAGCGCCGTATCGACAGTTTCGAGCGGTTCTCCCATGAACACCAACTTCCGGAGTCGCTGCGAACGCGTGTCATCACGTTCTTGGCTATCCAGTTCAAGCAGTCAGAAGGCAGAGATCTGAACGAGACGATGCACGATCTGTCGGCTAACCTCAAGCTCAAGCTTCGGCACGAAGTGTACGGCTCGCCGCTGCTTCGGCTCCCCATCACCCGCTTCCTCACACGCTCGCAAGTCAACAATCTCGCTCTGCGACTCCAAGAAGAGCTCTTCATCCCCGGTGACAACATCGTGGACGAAGACACCCTCGGTACCAGGCTCTGCATCCTCCGACGCGGTGCAGCTGCAGTCTTCTGGACGCGGTCGGTGACTCCCGTGGCCGTGCTGCTCGAGGGTTGTCTGTTCGGCGAGGTCGCCTTCTTCCTGCCGGATCAGCGGCGTCTTGCGACAGTAAAGGCCACATCGTCCTGCGAAGTGCTCTACGTGTCCAAGCACGACTGGCAGGAGCTGTGGACGTCGAGCGGCGATGCGAACGACGCTCAGGTGCACCGATACGCTATGCACTCGATCCTCGAGTGGCTCATGGAGCGGCTTGCCGGGTACCAGCGCTGCACACTTCACATCGCCGCCAAAGCGAAGAGGCTGCTGGCGTCTCGAGAACTCGCGAAGGCGAATGTTGCGACCGCGCGGAAGACGCCTGGTCCACCATTGGCTTCAGTGACTCGACTCGGACCAAGCAGATCGACATGGAAACAGCAAGAGCGCAAGCTGCTGCGTCGCCGGTCAGCCGACTCGGCAGTCTCGCCGGCGACGCTGTTGCTGGAGAAGAAGGCACGATACCTGCTCGCCAAGAGCGACGCGCTAGCGAAGAAGTACCATGCCGAGCTCGACAGTATGCAAGGACATCGCCGATTGTCGTCGCGGAGCGTCCGCATTAGCGACCATCCGGCTGACGGCGGTGCGGGTCGCAGACCGTCCCAGAACATCAGCGCTCGTCCCACCGCTCGGACTGCCAGAGGAGGGAACAGCAACAGCGCACCGAGTGCGTTCGCACTGCAGTTCGTCGTGCATATCAACCCGTTGAACCACCACATCCGCGATCTATTGGACGATGCGGCACTGCGCCAGCTCGAGGCCGAGTGCTGGACGCGATTCAAGTATGTTGGCGCTGTGCGCCAGACCGCTGACGACCTCGTCAAATCGCTGGACCCTGAGCCTTCCGTCGCGCGAACTGCCACTAAGGCAGCAACGAGTGAACGGAGAGCGTCGGTGCTCCGTCGAGCGCGTTCAGTCGCGGCCCGACACCGCGCCAACAACAACCGCGTCACACAAATCGTCAAGCTCGGCTCGATGAACTCCGACATGGGGTTGCATCCCGATGGTGCGTTTGCGCTGCTGCAGCAACATGCCAAAATGAACGCTCCTGCGGTTGAGATTGGCGGTGGGTACGAATCACGACCGGGAACTGCGACCTCGGGTGTGTTCGAGGCGCGCGGAGTTGACCGAGCACGCCGGTTCTCGCGACTCATGGACGCTAACATCTCGCGCATCAAAGAGAATCAGAAGATAGAGGAAGAGATGAAGCATGTGAAGCGCTGTCGGTCTCTGCCGATGTTCGGACGAGCATTCTTCCACGTCGCCAAAACGGAAGAGGACGAGCGGCACCGATTGCAACGCAGCCTCGCCCACGGCATCCAAGGCACTCTGCACGAGACTCCCGGCGTGGACTTTGAGATCCTGCAGCGCTGCCAACGTCCCAACTTCACTTCGCTCTTCGTGCTGTATCGCCGCTACCATGAGTGGAAGCGACAGCGCCGCAAAGCAACCGCGTCCATGTCGTCGGCCACGTCGGCCACAAGTCAGCGCAGCCAGCGCAACCTGCTCGGCATGTCGAACAAGCGTACCGGCAGCAGCGTCGTCACTCCGAGACAGAGGCTGCATAGTATCTCGTCGCTCACGATGCGGCGCTGGTCGTCGAGTTTGCGGATGACTCTCGAGGGTACATCGACGGACAACAAGCCAGGACAGGAGGACGAGGCGCGCACCAAAGAGTTCATGGCGTTCATGACGCGACTGGGCAAACTCTGGGAGCTCACCATGCTGCTCGTCGCGCTCTACCACTTTATCGTCACGCCATTCAAGGTGTGTTTCGCGAGTGATCTCATCGAGCTCTCGACAAGTCATCTGACAGCGTGGGCCGTCTGCGAGTACCTCATGGATGCGCTCTGCCTGCTTGATGTGGGCTACAAGACGCGGCGTTCGATCGATGTGTCGGACTCACTCGCTCACCTTCCGAGTCACCACGGGAACAGCATACGGTTGGCACTGACGAAGGTATGGACCCACGTGAGCAACGCACTCGCGGGGTATCCCGAGTTTTGGACCGACGTGATGGCGCTTTTTCCTCTCGAGTTGTTCGTGTTGGCAATTGCTCCAACTGCTCATGATGAGCATGACGAGACTTTCCCTGGTGAGTGGAGACTGCTGTGGCTACTGCGGCTCAACCGGTTGCTGCTCGTGCTGCGTATCGAGCCGCTGACGGAGAGGCTGTTCCAGTTCGTTGTCTACGAGCTCAAGGTTCCTGTGAGCGAAGACGCGCTCGTGTTCGCGCGCTCGTTGTGCTCGTACGTGGCGCTCGGCCACTTCATCGCGTGCATCTGGTACATCACGAGTGAGCACGCGCTGAGCGTCTACTCGTACTCGTGGCTCTCGACCGACGGCATGCTCGTGGTGTCGACATCGTCCTCGACGTCGTCTTCGACAACGACGAGCAGCCATCACCGCCTGCTTTCATCTAGCAGCAGCAGCACGTTTGACCTCGCGACCGTGTCGCTCACGCGCAAGTACCTGCGTTCGCTCGACTACGCCATGACGTCCATCACGACTCTCTTCTACGGCGACATTTACTCGATGAACCTGATTGAGCTAGGAGCCGAGATGGCCATTAACCTCTGGAGTATCTACATCTACGGCGCGCTCGTCGGAGCTCACGGCCGGCTGCTCGAGGAGCATTCGCGACGGCGCGCAACGTTCGAGAACTCGCTCGTCGAGATGCAGCACTACCTCGTACAGAACGAGATCCCCAAGAAGCTCAAGAAGCAGATCAAGCAGTACTACGCGCGCATGTGGCGCCGCCGTCAGGGTGAGCCCGAGTTCGGCGCCATTGAGCCGCTCTCGCGCTCGCTTTACCGGGACGTGGTGTTCGTGACCCTCCGCCGGTTCGCGTGGCAGGTGGGGATCTTCCATGCCATGGACGTGTACTTCCTCCGCGCGCTGCTCGTGGCTCTCCAGTACGTCGTATGCTCCGAGGGAGAGGAGATCGTCATGACGGGAGACGTGGACCGATCCATGTACATCATCGCGCTCGGCCGCGTGCTCGTCAAGCACGAGCGCGGCGAGGTCGTGAAGGACAAGGGGGACTTCTTCGGCGAGCTCGCGCTGCTCTACGGCATCTCGCGGCAGGAGACGTGCGTCGCGATGACCGTCTCGGAGCTCTACCGACTCGACCACGAGCCGTACGAGCGCGTGCTGCTCGACTTCCCCGACTACCGCGCGCGCAACAAGCTCGAGTGGACGACTGACGCGAAGACGCCGCCGCTCGCGACGGCACTCCACCACTTCCTGCGCGTGCGGCTCGACAAGGCGCAATCCAAGTGGATCGAGGAGAGCGGCGACACGAGTCGCTCGAACTCGATCATCAGCAGTGCTACCACCTCACGGACGTCAGCTCTGAACGGCGTTAGCAACGCTGTGGTTCCCCCTGGTCTTGACGTTGACGCCGAGCTCATCGAGAAGGAGGTTCCGCGCTCGTACGTGTACCACGCGGCCATGACGCTGCTTTCGAGGCTGAGCCAGCTCGACTCGATGGAGGCCAAGCACATCCACGCCAGCGGCCAGGCTGCTGCTCGAAGACACCTGCGGAAAGCGCTCGGAGCGGCGGTACCCGGTCTGGAGAGCGACGGTGACAAGACCATGCCAGCAGCTTCCGACCCGGACAACGGCGTGCGCCGCTTCTCGGTCGGGATAACGACGCCGCGAAGCACGCAGGTCACCCCGCGGCGGACGGCGGTGCTCGGCACCAAGGCCGACGTCTTCTCGCGCACGCAGCTGCTCAACCACATCTCGTTCAAGGCGCTGCTGAACGAGAGCGCGCGCGAGGGCGGCTCCGAGGTGGAGGATCGTCCTCAAACTGGAGAGTAACGATAGACTTGAAGTACAGAACACTGATCTACGTGTTGACTCTGTTGCTACCCGTGCGAGCCTTCACGTGGCGGCGCTCGGCGCTGGCTCGCTCGGTTTGGCCTCGTCGACTGGCGCCGCAGTCGCGGCCGTGGTCGCCATGGTCGAGCGAGACTTGCGCAGGTTCTTCTTCATCTTGTCGAACATGCGCTGGTCGGCGCGCGAGACCGAGGGGAAGACCGAGTCGAACGCGCGCTCGAAGTGCACGTGACGGATCGCCAGCGGAGCCGAGGTGTCCGCCAGGTCGGTGGCCCGCAGCGCGGCGATGCCGGCCTCGCGCACCAGCGCGCTCAGATCAGCGCCGCTGAACCCGGCGCTGCGCGGGTCGTGCGCCACAGCAGCCAGGTCGACGGACGGGTCCAACCGACACTTGGCCGTGATGGTCAGCAGGATCTGCAGCCGCTCGTCAGCCTCGGGCAATGGCACGTACAGCAGCTTGTCGAGACGGCCAGGACGGAGCATGGCCGGGTCGATGATGTCCGGTCGGTTGGTGGCCGCGATCACGAACACGTTTTTGCGGCCGTCAAGTCCGTCCATCTCAGTCAGCAGCTGGTTCACCACGCGCTCGCTCACGCCGTTGCCCCCGTCGGCGCCGCCAGCACCGCCCGCACGCCGCGGCGCCAGCGCGTCCAACTCGTCGAAGAAGACGACGCACGGCGACGACGCACGCGCGCGCTGGAAGACCTGCCGCACAGCGCGCTCCGACTCGCCGACGTACTTGTCCAGCAGCTCGGGACCCTTGATGCTGATGAAGTTGGCGCCGCTCTCGTTCGCGATCGCCTTGGCCAGCAGCGTCTTGCCGCAGCCCGGCGGTCCGTACAGCAGCACACCGGCGGGCATCTTCAGGCCGAGCGCCTCGAACCGCTCCGGGTGCTGGATCGGGTGCAAGATCGACAGCACAAGCTCGTCGCGCACGCTCGCGAGCGCGCCAATGTCGGCCCACGACACATCAGGGATGGTCGCAAAGCCCTCGCGCTTGGAGCTCGGCTGCACCTTGGCGATCGCGGCCACGAAGTCGTCCATCGTGATGCTCAGCGGCTCGAGCTGCGCAGCCGTGAACGGCGTGACGCGCGACCGGATCTCGTCCGCGGCTGCAGCCTTGGCCGCCTCCGCGTCAACCTCGGTCTCCGCTGGCTTGTCACTCGCGGCAGCCATGTCCACATCGTTAGCCGCATCGGCCGCGGGATCAGACTTAGCAGCACTCTCGTCTGACTGCGGCGGCTTGACCATGGTCGAGAAGATGCGGTTGACAGCGATGACGGCCGCCTCCTTCGTCAGCGAGACGAGATCCGCGCCGACGAACCCAGGCGTGCGGCGCGCGATGGAGCCAAAGTCGAAGGCACCGTCCAGCTTCATCTTCTGCGACAGCACCTGCAGGATACGCTCGCGAGCAGCCTCGTCCGGGATCCCGAGACAGATCTCGCGGTCGAAGCGGCCGGCACGACGCAGCGCAGAGTCGAGCGCGTCCGGTCGGTTAGTGGCGCCGATGATCAGCACAGGCTTCCCACCCGTGTTCTCAAGGCTCAGCGCGTCCGTCGACGTCAGCAGCTGCGCCACAATACGCTTCTCCATGCCGCGCGCCGACGTCTCGCGCTTCGGCGTGATGGCGTCGATCTCGTCAATGAAGATGATGGCCGGCGCGTGCGCCACCGCCTCGTCGAACAGCTCGCGCAGCTTCTGCTCCGACTCGCCCGACATACCCGAGACGACCTCGGGAGCCGAGATCTTGAGGAAGCTCGCACCCGACTCGCCCGCGATCGCGTTCGCCAGCATCGTCTTACCCGTCCCCGGCGGACCGTGCAGCAGGATGCCGCGCGGCGGCTCCACACCAAGGTGCGCGTACACCTCGGGGTGCGTCAGCGGGTACTCGATCAGCTCCTTCACCTCCTGCAGGATCGACTGGATGCCGCCGATGTCCGCGTACCGCGTCGACGGCCGCGCCACCACGAACCCGCCGCTCTCCTCACCGTCGTCCTCGGTCGCTCCACGCTTCTTGCCGCCAACGCGAGCCGCGCCATCGGCACGCTGCCGAATCTTGACCTTCTTCAGCGACGGCGGCTTGTCCCCGCTGGTCGGCGTGGGAGCTGCTGCTGTGCTGTTGCTGGTGCTGGTGCTGTTGGCCGCGTAGTGCTGCCGGATCGAGTTGTTGAGCGAGTTGCTCGCGCCGGACACGGCCGCCTGAGCCTCGAACTCGGCCGCCATGCGCTCCTCCTCATCCTCCGACTCGGACCGCGCGCGTTTGTTGCTGGCGACGCACGTACACTCAGTCAGTTGCCGATCTCTCTGCAGGCACAAGAACGATGGCTACACGACAAAGCAACATACGAGCCGTCCGAGCCGCCACCACTGGCACCAGTGCCGCCAGTGCCCGACCGCTTCTGGATCTTCTTCAACACCTTACCCACCACCTTCTTCAGCGCACCCTGCTCGACGAAAGCATCGCGGTAACTACCACAACACCGACCTCCTCGCGGATCGGAAGGAAGGACATGGGACCCACCTGCGGCTTGCGCTGGTACTCCGCATGCGTCTCGCGCAGGTGAGCAGTCACCGAGTCCTCGGTCGGCCGCGCGCCGCGCTCCTCGCACTCGCGCAGGTACTGGCGCACGTGGAAGCTCACCTTCGCCTCCATGGCCGGCAGCGGCAAAGGCGTCAGATAGTGCTGCCGTTTGGTGATGCCAAGCTCAGGTTGACTGGCTGGCCAGGTTCGAGTTTTAGCCAATCGCACTCGTGTCCCCATATTTGTATTTTGACTCCCCATTACAGCAAAATGCATTTTGACATTCGAATTGATTTGACGTAATAATTTATTTAAATATGTTATGTTATTGAATAAAAATAATATTGGTCAAATAGTTGCAAAACAAACCATACAGTATACGATCCGGATAATCGCTCTAACAACACTCCTTTGCAATCCCCAACAACTAGAGCAAGTTGCCAAGTCAACTCGCACACTGGTTGCCGTACTGTCGATAACGTGGAATGCACAGCGTATCTCTTTCGCGCATCATGTGTGGACAGGATCGATCGTTGCCTAGCATGACTGATCATTCGGTGTTAGCTCCGGCTCTGGCTCCTGAACAGTCAAATCAACGCGCTTCGGTCGACGAGCAACAAGCGGGAACGCGTGCGACACTCACAACAGGTTGCTCCTCCGGCGAAATTCAGCTCGGCAGCCATGCTCAGCACAGTTGCACTGTGGACAACCAGTCCCACAACCCGTTGTCGTGGTTCCCATCGTGGCATGACCGTCGTCGGTCGCGACGGACAACTTCAAGATTTTGTTGGTTGGAATCCACTGGAATACGGTCTCTGTGCGCTTGTCAACTTGAGTCTTTGGTTTCTGCGTGCTTGTCCATTCCACAGCGAGTAATCGGTCAGACTAAATGATGATGCGAAACGCCACCAGCACACATCCATCTGGTTTCGGCTCCCGGGATTTGACGCCGACCCAAGCGCGCGCGCGCTTCTGGCTCTAATACTCAGACTGCGGCGCCAGCACTCAGGATCGCTCGAGAATCGCCTCATGTTATGCTTGATCCACCTCGAGGAGTTCGCAGGCCGTTAGACACCGGCGTCCAGACTCCATCGATTGCATCATCGAGGACATAACCATCCTTGCGCTGTACGCCGATCGACTGTCACTTCTCAATTGTTTTGCTTGAGAGCACTACGATGCGGATTCTCGGAAGAACTATCGTTGCAGCGCTGGCGGTTGCGGCCGTTGCCGACGTCGCACTGGCGCGACGCCTGGTGTCGTGCGCGGCCAGCACGGAGACTGCCTCCTCCGCGTCAGTCGGAGGCGAGGCTGACACGACTACGACCGACACGACTACGACCGACACGACTACAGCGACTGCTTCGAGCACCGACAGCTCGACGGCCTCGTCGACTGCCTCGAGTGCAGTCAGCGATGCCAGCACGACCACTTCATCGACCGCCTCCACCTCGGCGGACAGCAGCTCCAGCTCTGCCATCAGCCTCGCCGTCGTCGAGCCAACGGTCGACTGCGCCGATCTTCTCTCCGTCGACCTCACCGACATCGGCGGATCGGGGAGCAACATCACAGCGGCAGAAGAGACAACGAGCGATGGTATCACGTACTGCTCCGTCACCGGAGAGCTCCCGCCTGCTGTTGGGTGGCAAGTGATGCTGCCTGTCTCGACGTGGACTCAGCGCTACATGCAGGTGGGCTGTGGCGGCCTCTGCGGCAGCATCAGCCTCGAACCCGGCGCCTCCGATGGCTCCGAGCAAGTGACCAACGGGAACTTCGCGTTGGGAGGCACCGACATGGACGGTGGCTCGGACGGCACCTTCGGTCTCGAGGAAGACAAGCGCGTCGCGTTCGCGTATCTGGCGCAGCACCAGACGGCGCTGGTCGCCAAGAAGCTCATCCTCGCCTACTACGGTCAGTCGGAAGAGTACTCGTACTTCAACGGCTGTTCGGACGGTGGACGCGAGGCGGTGATGGAGGCGATCCGCTACCCAGAAGACTTCGACGGCATCATCGCCGGCGCGCCAGCGATGCTCTTCTCGTTCCAGAACAGCTTCCACCACGGATACCTGGCGGTCAGCAACACCAACGACGACGGCACGCACATTGTGCTCTCGGATCGCCTCGACATCATCCACGACGCGGTCGTTGACGCCTGCGACTCCCTCGACGGGATCGAAGACGGACTGCTCAGCGACCCGCGCCTGTGCGACTTCGATGTGTCGACGATCGAATGCGCGTCTGACGCGACTGACAACTCGACGTGTCTGACGTCGGCGGAAGTTGAGGCCATCACCAAGTTCTACACAGGTCCGATGGACCCAGACAGCGGCTACCATCTGACGGTCGGCGAAGAGCAGTACGGCTCCGAGCTGGCCTGGTCGGGAGTCTTCGTCGGCGACTCGGCCACCGCGTCCATCATGAGCACCAACACGGCGCTCGCAGCCATCAAATACCTGCTCCTCGAGGACTACCCCGGTGACGACTACACTCTCGACGACTTTGCCTTCGACAACGCCACCATCGAGCTGCTGCGTCCGCGCCACCCGCTCTTCGACGCCGTGAGTCCCAACCTGACGGCATTCTACGAGGCTGGTCGCAAGCTCATCCTCTGGCACGGGTGGGCCGACCCGCACATCTCGCCGCGCACGACCATCGCGTTCCACGAGGCGCTCCAGAACCAGATGGGAGAGAGCACTCTCGACGAGTTCGAGCGACTCTACTTGCTCCCCGGCGTGTACCACTGCGGCAACGGCGAGGGTCCGTCGGCCATCGACTTGGTGACGCCGATGCTCGAGTGGGTGGAGGCCGGTGTCGCTCCCGACGAGATCATCACGAGTTCCGCGTCGACCTCGAGCTCGAGTGGCTTCGGACAGTGGCCGAGCTCTGGTTCAGGTGCTCCTGCCAGCTCTGGATTCTCAGAGAGCAGCGGCTCGGGTGTGGCGGCTGGCAGCCTCTCGGTTCGTCACTTGGAGTCTGAGGCGAGCGGTTCGAGTGGGTCCGCCGACTCGACTGTCACTCGTCCGGTGTACCCATACCCGAAGGTCGCCAAGTACACCGGCTCGGGAAGCATCAACGACGCCGCCAACTTCGAAGCCGGCGATGCGCTGTACACCAACAAGACGGGGTACTGGCTCGGCGAGGACTTCTTCGACGCGTACACTCCGATCGAAGGCTAATGGGTGGACGTTGGCAGTCTCACGCATAGAGGCGAGACGATAACTGCCGTGTGTTTGATGTGAAACGACAATCGATTTTGGTTGTGCAGCGTCTTGGATGGATATCGTTCTAGTGTTGCCTGACAATGATGCGACGGTAAACTCTTAGGACTTGTACTATTCGCATGGTGTAAGCCGCTCGAGCTAGATCGGATCCATTGAACCATCGACCATATCATTAGTTGTTTGGTTGTTGCAGAGCAACGAAAGCGGCCAATCGATTGATGCTGGGCCACTTCAGAGCTAGAGCCACATAGATAAGCAGCAACGATTATACCAAGTGCAAATGAACAGCAAAATGGACAACAGGCAAAAGAGCAAATTGTTTCCAACATTCACAAAAGGAAGTGCACGAAAATCGAGCGCCTCAGTACACCCAACTGCTCAGTGTGGAGCACTAGCCAACGAGAAGAACTCACGGACTCTCCACCGACGTGTAAGGATCGAAGAAGAACTCGCCGAGCCAGTTCGCAGTCAGGTTGGTGTAGAGAGCATCGCCCGCAACGAAGTTGGCCGCGTCGTTCTCGTCGCCACTGCCTGTGTAGCTCGGGACTTGTGGGTACGGGTAAATGGGACGCGTGCGGTTGACCGTCGAGTCATCCGAGTCGGAAGAGGCAATGATCTCGTACGGCGCCTCGCCCGCTTCCACCCAGTTCAGCATCGGTGTCATCAGGTCGAAGTCTGGCACGCCCTCGCCCTCGCCGCAGTGCCACACACCAGGGAACAAGTACAGACGGTTGAAGTCCTCAACGACATCAGATCCCATTTCGTCGACGAGCTTCTCGTGGAACGCGATCGTCGTGCGCGGCGAAATGTGCTGGTCAGCCCACCCGTGCCACAGGATCAACTTGCCGCCAGCCTCCTTGAACGCTGACAAATCCGGATTCACAGCGTCAAGGAACGGGTGGTGCGGCTCAAGGAGCGCGATCGTCGAGTTGGCGAACACAAAATCGTCCAACGTGTAGTTGGCGCCAGGAGCGTCCTTGAAGATCAGGTAGCGCAGGGTCGCGAGCACCATGCTCTCACTTGCAACCGCGCCGCCGTCGGTCGCAGGAACGCCCACGCCGACCCACGCCATCTCGGATCCATACTGAAGCTCACCGACCGTCAGATGTTCGCCGATGTCTGCATCCACGGGACCAGTGTAAAATGCCGTCGCCACTTTCGCTTCAGCCGCAGTCAAGCATGTCGAATTGTCGGTGTCGTCCGCGCACTGGATGGATGATACGTCGAAGTCACAGATGCGCGGGTCGGCCAGCAGACCATCCTCGAGGCCGTCGAGGGAGTCACACGCGGCGATCACGGCGTCGTACAGGATCGGAACCCGCGAAGGGTTCAGAATGGGGTCGTGATTCGCGTCCAAGTTGTTGTGCGCTAGCCACGCGTGGTGGAAGCTGTTCTGGAACTGGAACAAGAATGCCGGTGCACCAGCGACAATGCCGTTGAAATCTTCCGGGTAGCGCAGTGCCGACATGACGGCTTCACGCCCACCATCCGAGCACCCATTGAAGTACGCATACTGCTGCGTCTGGCCGTAGTACTTGAGGATGAGCGCCTTGGCGACCTGAGCCGTGTTGTGCACCGACAAATATGCGAAGTTGATGAATGCGTCCTCATCCAGCGCAAACGACCCGTCCGTCCCGCCGTTCATGTCGGTGGTGGCGAGCACGAAGTTGCCGTTGTTGTACTGGTCCGAGCCGACGGCGGCTACCACATCGAGGTTGTACATGGTGGGACCGCACAGACCGCCGCAGCCGTTCTGCAGGTAGCGTTGCGTCCAAGTCTCCATTGGCAGCTGCACCTCCCAGGTAGCGTTTGGAGCCAGCGTACCCACCACCAAGCAGTACGGGATGCCGTCCGTCTCCATCTCGGTGGCAGACGAGATGGTCGTGTTCTTGGCGATGGACGAAAGGTCCGCTGACAGCAGATCA
Organism: Phytopythium vexans; assembly: GCA_003413675.1. Taxonomy (NCBI): domain Eukaryota; phylum Oomycota; class Peronosporomycetes; order Pythiales; family Pythiaceae; genus Phytopythium; species Phytopythium vexans. The sequence continues at coordinate 49,033 of QLOC01000021.1, read as the reverse complement.
GAGCACGAAATGATCGGCGTAACGACAGCCAGGCTCTCGCCTGCATCTGCCGATGTTGAAGCCGAGGTTCCAGTCGACGACAAGTCTGTGGCTGGAGTATCCGTTGACGTTGACCCCGCAGTTGACCCACCAGTCACTGTCGCATCGGTGCAACCGTCGGCCACCAATGCAGCGGTCGGAACCCAGAGCGCCAGCGCCACAAGCAGCACCGCACTGCGGATCGTGGACGGGAAGATCTTCATGTCGTGCCAGTTCCTCGCTTCTTGGCCGTGAAGGAAATTGGGGAGTGACAACAGGTTTGCTTCGAACCCGAGATCGTCCAGAATCGTACCAAGCAGCAAAGACCTCAACTGCACGGTCGACGAAATACAAGCGGAGCACGGTGTGTGAGCATTCGCGACTAGCCTTTCCACACGACTTGTCCTAGCCATGCGCGCTCACTTGATTGATTCAGCTCGGCGCGTTCAAAGACGGAGACATGGGCACTCTCGGGTCTCAAACTTCAATGTCAGCTTCAGAATGTTATAAATCCCACTCGCCGTGAAATCCAACTCAGACAAGAGGAGTAATCGAATGGCTCGTTGTTGCCTCCTTGTTGACTCGCTGCTCGTGTCCATATGGTTGAACTCGCGCCACGCAACGCTTAGATGGGCAATTCTCCCACTTGATTCACGCGACATTGCCGATCAATGTGCGACAGTGGAAACAGCACCGGCAACAACACACCGTCAGTCGTTAGAAAGGAATGAGCGTTGGAATGGCAACTCAATATACGGGCAACTCGAGGCAAGAACTGGGATCCCGCGGTCAATCTGACTACCGCTGAGGGTTGGTAGAGCACCACGAGAGCCGCCGTAAAGACAATCCTAGACGGTCCCACGTTAGCTCCTGAGGTCAACACCAGTGCGACTTTCGGAGATCAAAGTGAGCAAGTCTAGGCCCGACAATCTGGTTCAAGTCGGATCGACAGTCTCGACCGATCTCGTCGCCATGATTTCTCAATCGGCGACAGTGCAACTGCACTGCTTGAACGATCCGCTCGCCAGCCCAATCGTAGTTGAAGTTCCACACCGCGTCCGTTTTCGCTGCTTCGGTTTATTCCCCCGTTTACCAATCCGATGGCCATCCCCGCAAGACATGGGCCGACATCGATCAATGAAGAAAGAAACGCAGAGTCGGCCGCGAGCACGATCCCCACGCCACATGTACGCCAGCACAGTTCGGTCATGTCCTCAGCGAATACATCGTCATGGTCGTTTCCAACGAGGGAGCAGCAGCAACGCCAAGAAGTAAGCCAACTCCAAGGAGAAGCGACCGGTGTGCCAGCCAGAGTCTTGTCCACATCTCAATTTGCCCGCTCGAGCCTCGACCCTAGTCTTGGCAAGCGTGGTTACCGAGAACTTGGCTCTTGCTGACCATGTCATAGGTGTTTCATCTCCTGAACGCCGGATCTCGATGCTCCGTCACCATCGACCAAGCATCCGCTAGTGCCGATGCGACCAGCCAGTCATTCCCGAAGACGTTTGCTGCGCTCGTTCCTCGTGGCAAGACCGATGGTAGTTCAAGTCACAAGCGCCACACGGCTGGGTCCATCCCGTCGCTCAAAGTGCCGTCCACGAGATTTCTCTTCCCAGGCACACACCGCGAGCCTCTCGCCATGCGACGGGACCACCGTGACTTGCACTTTGCGCTCGTGGCACCATCAATCAGTCGCCAGTCCGCACCGAACGTTGCGAGCTGCCGCAGTCGGCGTTAAGCCAGTCAGCGCGGATAGGCAGAGCGAGATCGGTCCGCCGCGTGACGCGCCTTGTGGCTAGCGGCAGACTTCTCTCGGTGCCGCGGAAACTTCTCCTGGCGCCTCTGGCTCCTCCGGCTCGCGAAGAAGCGCCGCTGTCGGAGCTTCGCCATGGTCGTGACGTGAGTGTTCGTCGCGTCTCATCACTCTTGTCTTTACGACTGGAGTTCAATACCGCATAATAGCCAATGGATATACGTTTTGATCATCGATCCGTAGAATGATTGGCTGAAATATGTGCAGAGACCAGAGACAACCATCGAGGGTGACGCCCTGCCCGCATTCACAGAGAATCCGTCCACGTCTCCGTTTCACAGGGGCGAGGTCATGCAGCTCGTCACGCAGGCGGCACCGCTCGGAGTTAGGCGAGTGGGTCCGGTCCGGTCGGATCATGCAGCTCTGGGCTTGACTGGGGAGGAGGGGGCCTTTGACGTGGCGAGCCGCCCCATAATCGCATCGCCTTTGCCGCGCTCAAGCAGCCGCCGAGGAAGACCAAGATGAGCCAGCCGCAGCCGGAGGCGCAGCGCGCCAAGACGCGGCTCACGCAGGCGAGCGGCCCGTCCATCGCGACGGAGCAGCCGGCCAAGATCGGCGGCCCTTTCACGCTCACGCCGAACCCGCCGTTCGTGGCGGCGCGCGCCGCCGTGTACGACCGCGTGATGGAGCGCCAGAGCGCCGAGATCGCGGCGCTGGCCGCCAACCAGACGCCCATCAAGGTGACGCTCCCGGACGGCGCGGTCAAGGACGGCGTCGCGTGGCAGACGACCCCGCTGGACGTGGCGCTCGCCATCTCGCAGGGCCTCGCGGACCAGGTGGTGGTCGCGCGCGTCACGTACAAGGGGAAGCCAGAGGACCCGTTCAGCGTGTCGGCCGCTGATGTGGACGGCAACGAGGCTCGCGACACGCCCGCCGGCGGCGACGAGTGCTGTGCTGCCGTGCCGAACGAGAAGGCTGAGCTGTGGGACGTGTTCCGCCCGCTCATCGGCGACTGCCGCCTCGAGCTGCTCAAGTTCGACAGCCGCGAGGGCAAGATGGTGTTCTGGCACTCGAGCGCGCACATTCTGGGCGAGAGCCTGGAGGAGCTCAAGGGTGCGCACCTGACGATCGGCCCGCCGGTCGAGGGCGGCTTCTACTACGACTCGTACATGGGGACGGAGACGGTGCCCGAGTCGGACCTGTCGGTGATCGAGAAGGCCTGCGCCAAGGTCGTCAAGGGCAAGCAGAAGTTCGAGCGCATCGTACTCACCAAGGATGAGGCGCTCGAGATGTTCGCTGACAACCCGTTCAAGACGCAGATCATCTCGACCAAGATCCCGGACGGCGGCAAGACGACGGCATACCGCTGCGGCCCGCTCATCGACCTGTGCCGTGGCCCGCACGTGCCGCACACTGGCAAGATCAAGGCGTTCGCGGTCACGCGCACGTCGAGCACGTACTGGCTGGGCAAGACCACGAATGACAGCCTCCAGCGCGTGTACGGCATCTCGTTCCCGGACAAGCAGCAGATGAAGGAGTGGAAGCACTTCCAGGAGGAGGCCGCCAAGCGCGACCACCGCCGCCTCGGCGTGAGCGAGGAGCTCTTCTTCTTCCACCAGCTGAGTCCGGGCAGCGGCTTTTGGCTGCCGCATGGCGCCGCCATCTACATGAAGCTGCTCAAGTTTATCCGCGAGCAGTACCGCGAGCGAGGGTACAGCGAGGTCATCACGCCCAACATCTACAACATGGAGCTGTGGAACATCTCGGGTCACGCGCAGCACTACAAGGATAATATGTTCGTGTTCAACGTCGAGGAGCAGGAGTTCGCGCTCAAGCCCATGAACTGCCCGGCCGCGTCGCTGTTGTTCGACCACCGCCAGCGCTCGTACCGCGAGCTGCCGATCCGTTACGCTGACTGCGGTGTGCTGCACCGCAACGAGCTCAGCGGTGCGCTCACGGGTCTCACGCGCGTGCGCCGCTTCCAGCAGGACGATGCGCACATTTTCTGTCGCGACGATCAGATCAAGAAGGAGGTGCTCGACTTTCTGGCATTCATGAAGTACGTGTACGACATTTTCGGCATTAAGTTCAACCTGGAGCTGTCGACGCGTCCCGAGAAGGCGATGGGCGACCTCGAGCTGTGGGAGCGCGCGGAAGGCCAGCTCGCCGAGGCACTGGACGAGTTCGTCGGCAAGGGCAAGTGGGTCGTGAACCCCGGTGACGGTGCGTTCTATGGTCCCAAGATCGACATTATGATCACGGACGCGCTCAACCGCCAGCACCAGTGCGCGACGGTGCAGCTCGACTTCCAGCTGCCCATCCGGTTCAACCTCAAGTACCGCTCGGACGACGAGGAGCTGTTCAAGCGTCCGGTGATCATTCACCGCGCCATCTACGGCTCGGTCGAGCGCTTCGTGGCCGTGCTGGTGGAGCACTACGCTGGCAAGTTCCCGTTCTGGCTGTCGCCGCGCCAGATCCTGATCGTCACGGTCGGCGCGCAGTTCGTCGACTACGGGTACAAGGTGAAGGACCAGCTCTTCCGCGCGGGCTTTGACGTCGAGATTGACGACACGGGCAAGACGCTCAACAAGAAGATCCGTGAGGGCCAGCTCGCGCACTACAACTTTATCCTCGTGGTCGGCGCGGCGGAGCAGGAGACGAACTCGGTCAACATCCGCACGCGCGACAACAAGGTGCGCGGCACGAAGACGGTCGAGGAGGCCATCGCCATGTTCAAGCAGCTTGAGGAGACCAAGGCTGCGGACGAGTAAGCTCGATCGGGTGTCGTTCGCACTGTCGGACAGGGAGGATGACTCGAGCGAGTAAACTTGGAAGGAACAACCAGCAAAACAACGCTGCGGCCCAGGTCGCGATTGTATGTGTAATTGGTTCTTTGCTCTAAAGGCGTGTTCTGTTCTCCACTACGAATGTCTGCGCTCGAACGCCGGCGCCTCGACGGCGGGCTCGAGCGGGGACGCTGGCAGTGGGATCATCCTACCAATGTGCTCAAATACCGAAAGTCGCGAGCTGGGTCTGCAGCTGGCGGAGCTGCACGCGGAGCTGCTGGTTCTCGTCGCGCGCGCTCGTGAGCAAGTCGTGGGTCGCGTGCTGGTCGCGAGCCGCCTCGGCCTGCAGCGCCTGCAGCTTCACCACCGTTTCGTGCAGCTTCTCGTTCTTGGCCTCGAGGTCCAGCACGCGCGCGCGCAAGTCGCCGTTGCTCATGCCATCCGTGATGACGCGCGCGAAGACGCCGAAGATGTCGGACGCATCTGCAATCCACCATCGACGACACAAATAAGTCATCGCACGTTCAAGCTGCCACTATCTCACATAACACTCACCGTTCGCGTAGTCGTTGTCGACAATGTTGACGAGGAAGTACGAGTCGCGGATGTGCTGGATAACGCGGAGTGACTCCGAGTCCTGCGCGTACGCCGACGCCCACTGACTCTGCCACAGCTCGAACGCCTCATCCTTCCAGGCCGCGAACGAGTCCGAGTCGACGATCGTCGGCTGGATAATCTCGCGGCCGGGGAACACTCCCCACGTCACAGCGTTCACGCTGCGCAGAGGCGTGTTGCGGAACTCGTCCCCCTTGGCGTTCAGCGCATGGTACGACAGGTTCGGGTAGTCGCGCTCGATGGCAGCGAGCAGCTTCGCGAGGAGGTCTGGCGCCACGAAGAACTCGACGTACGCCTTCTGGAACACGTACCCGTCGTCGCCACCCCAGCCGACGGATGGGTCGCTCGACGACGCGCCGTTCACGCGCGGCTGGCTGTTGATGGTGAGGAAGCCGTTCGCGTTGATCCACTTGAGGTTCTCGCGGATCACGCCACTCTCGAGCGACAGCGCCTGCTCGCACCACGGCAGTTGCTTCACCTGGCCGTCAAGGAAGCGCACAAACACCTGCCAGACGTCCTCCGGCTTGGTAGGTGCTCCCCACAGCTGGGACCTGTTCGCCTTGGGCCGCTTGAACGCCAGGTAGTACTCGGACAGCTCGCCGTACGCCGGACTCGTCCGGTCACCCCATCGACCGTTCGGGAACTCGTCCCACTCGGCCGTGCGCGCGATGTAGCTCGCCTGGCGATTCGACCAGAAGATCGGACGCACCTGCTCGGCGCGCTCGGCCGTCCCGTTCTGACGCAGCGACTGCCACGGCAGCTCGCGCTGGCTGCGTGAGGGGAGCAGGTCGAGTCCTTCGAGCACCTGCGTGACGGTCGTCGCGAGGTTCATCGTGTAGAAGTGCAGCGACTTGACGCCGTGCGCAAGCAGCTTGCGGCACGTGTCAATTGCGAGCTGCGTGCCATAGCGGCGCACGGCCGCGTCGTCGTTCTGGATGGCGTCCAGCGCCTGCAGCACGTCGGCGGGCACACGCGTCTTGCACCAGCTCGTGAACTTGCAGAAGGAGCTGTAGTTCTGGATCGGCAGGTAACCCGGCAGGATGGGGATTGTGATGCCCGCGGCGCGACAGTCAGCAATCCACTGCACCATGTTGTCCACGTCGAAGAAGAACTGCGTGATGACAAAGTCGGCGCCGGCGTCCTGCTTGAGCTTGAGCCGCGCGATGTCGAGCTTGCGCGCCTCGTTCGATGGCGGCAGCTCCGGATGGTTCCACGACTCGGTGTGCACCTCGGCGTAACCGGCGCAGGCGACGCAAAAGTAGTCCCCGTGCTCCTCGCGGATCAGTTGGATGAGGTCGACGGCGTTGTTGAGCCCGTTCGGGATGGGCTTCCAGCGCTCGGCGCCGATCGGCGGGTCGCCGCGCAGCGCCAGGATGTTGCGGATGCCGGCGGCCCGCGCGCTCCGCAGGATCTCCTTGAGCTGCTCGCGCGGCAGGTGGCACGTCAGGTGCAGCAGCACGTCCAGCTGGAACTCGCGCTGGATATGCGCGCCGATGCGCAGCCAGAGCTTCTCGTCCGTGAACGCCGAGCGCCACGTCAGCGTCACGAACGTCGGCTGCAGCGCCAGCCCCATCTCTTCCACACGCGTCAGCAGGTTGAACACGCCCGCATCCGTCTTGGCCGGGAAGAACTCGAACGACACGGTCGGCCGCGCGGTCGCCGCGTCGCTCGCCGCGTACGACGCCTGGATCGAGTCGATGATCTTGCCCATGGCGCCAGGAAGGGAAGTGAGCACGAATTGGTGGCGGATTGGAGGCGGCGCGTTTCGAACAGTGTAAAAAGTGGGTTGATACAGGCTATTCGAATACAGGATGAGCAGAAATAGATGTTTTAATAGAATCATCCAGTTAGCAGAGCCATTCATTTTTGGATCAATATACAACTAGGCAGGACATAACATATTCTGACGACTCGTATCGGTTAGAAAAACACGTTTCCGAAGTGGTCGTTCAAGAAGACAGTCAGGGAATCTGCGACGTGTGAGACAAAAGTCAGCAACGTGGGGACATGGAGGGAGAAACAAGTCGCTGCACCCGCACGTACGGGAAAGGTCAGCGACGGACGGCACCTTGGTGTCCAGGAATACGTACAAGTCGCGCTGGCTGGTGCGCGACTTCTTGGCGTAGACCCAGCCGTCCTGTAGCGTGCGCACGCACAGGTCGTGGTTGCCACCGAGCACTCCTCGCGGCTCCTCCAGCAGAGTATGCAAACGGTTCACGAGCTCAAGAGAGTGTCGCGGAAAGTAGCGAGAAAGCAACCCCGGCGGGATAGGAAATAGGTCGTCGTCGCTCGTCTTGAGCAGTCGCGGAACTTGCTGAAGCTTGAAGGCGAGATTGACGCGATTGAGATAGATGAACGGTGGCGCTGCCACTGGTCTCTGCGAACTGCTGCTGGAACCACAGCGAGGTCAAGTGTCAGTTGCACAGCATACACAGCTTCAATCGCTAAACGCACCTTAATCCTCGCGTCACGGTGTCCAGGTACCGCGCGAGAATGAGCTCTGCCAACTCACTAAACCTATTGGATGAGTCAAAGTAGTCTGCTAGCTTCTCCAGCACCGAGGACCGTAATGGCGGCTGAATCGAATTCTTGCTCGTTCGAAAGAGGGTCACCATTGTGAGTCCCGCGTCGTGCCACACCACAACCCGACGTCTGCACGCATCCATGTCAATACTGCCACTCGGAGCTTCACTTGGTATCAAGAATATCTCAGGATTCCAAATTGCTTCAGGTGCCGACCGGATCTTGGCGTCGTTAGAGAATGCAGGACCTTTCGGCAGCTCTGCGGGACGTGCAAAGTATCCATTGCACAGCATCAAACCGACATTCCGGAACGAAATCGAGTTCACCCGAGTCTTCCATGAGCTCAGCAACGCCTTACCCTGTGCGACCAAGTCATCAGAAATGGCTTGACTGATCGTTGGAGTGCCTTGCGGCGATGACAACATGGTGTCCGCCACCATAGCCGATATCGAGCGAGAAGAAAGTTTGTGGATCGAGCGCGCTGATCTGCGGGCGAAGGAGGCGCTAGTCTGGGAGACCGCACATTCTGCATACGCCGTCTTGCTGGACCAAACTGGAAGGAAGGTATCCTGGTACGGCTGCTTCATCCACACACTCGGACCCTTGCTTGGTACGACAGAAACACTGCCCATATCATCTCCATCTCTCCCGATGGCGTTGCTTTTTGATAACGGGTCGTGCATATCCACGTGAGGCGTGAAGTCCATCCCGTGCTCTTCTCGTAGTCGAAGAAACGTGTACAAGGCTCGAAGCGTGACCGCGTCCTCCGAGCTCCAAAGCAGGTTCCCCTTGAAGAAAAGCGCTGATGAAGCAAGCCCTCCCCCGTCCAAATGCGACCTGAGATCGTTCAGGAACGACTGCACCTCTAGAAAGAGAGGCTGATCCATCGGGAAGTAACCAAATCCATTCAGATCAGCAAAGCAACTCGGGTGTTGGACTCCTGCGGACTTGATCAACGTCGGAAACAAATCGTCGAAGAGTGCCCATAAACGGACGGCAGGCGAACACGCAGTCAAATAGTCGAGTCTGTCGCGAACCTGAGTAAGCTCTATCTCCAACATGCTGGTTTGATGATGCGCTTGACCGGCTGCAATGTCAGCGTCATCCGCGCCGACCGTCGACAAGTTTTCAATTCGATGCTCCAACTTTCGGAGACGCTTGTGAGTGGATTGGATTTCCAGCAAGATATTCATGCCATCCCGAAGCCCACCATCGCCAGCCTCGGCGGTCAGCTGCTGTCGCTCATCATTCTCCACAAGACGCAAATTTCTGCCACACATGGAATTGACGGTTAACTGACGATCAGCTCCATATCAAGCGCATCGATCGTACCTGTCGATGGTCCCGTGGAACAAGCAGAACATGTCGTAAAGACCTCGCACGATCGCCTCAAGAACAACACGGTGGTCTTCCTGTGGAGTCAACTCTGCATCGGTGAGAAGAGATGCATCACGACTGCATATTAGCTCTGTGCAACGTACCAGCTCGTCGTGCCATTCCATCCCCTGATCGCATGTTGGTAGTTGTTAGTCGAAACTCCTACTCAACTACGCGATCGACCACGTACCAGGGCAATGAAGATATTAGTCTCCACCTCGAGCACGAGGAACTTGCGTCCGTCGAGCGTGACGCTAACTCGCTCTTGTAAATCCTCGGCTTCTGGTGCGTCTTCTCGTTTCAAAGATCGCGCGAATGCCACAACGCCTTGGAGAAAAAGGAGCGAGTGCAGCGACGACGACGACGTCGTCCCAGCAGGATCCCCGAAAGCCCGCGGCCTATCCCCACCGCATGCACCACAACGAAACTCATACAGGAGTCGCCGCCGAACTTCGTCTTCCTCCGCTTGTTCATCATCTGATCCAAGGTTCGCATGCCATACGAGCAGCTCCATCGTCGCAAGATAGATTCCTCAATTATGGGATTTCCCATAAATACCAACACAATGTCCCGTTATGGGATACGTTCAAATGTCAATATGGGATATATATTACCATATTTTATTGTGCTTTTCAACATTTTTAGTGGTCTGTGTAATATATTTCATGATTAAAATCCATATTAGGACAAGTTAGCGGCGAATTGTGCTTAACAATTTGCTCCGCCCACGTGTGTCTGCCAGTTGGAGACGCGCAGCACGCTGCAACGCCACATGCTCATCGACTTGTTGGCGCTCACGACTAGCGACGACGTCGAGCCATTCACACACCCGAGGCGGAGGTGACAGCGTCGTTGTCCAGCGCCGCCGACCAGGACTAGGCAAATTTCTCGTCCACATGCAGCACACATGCGCGGCGTGGACACCACGACAATGTGCTCGTGCTTCAACTGGACCAAAGAGCTGCTGGTGACACACGACATTCCACTCGTGTTCACGAGCAATTCGCCGAGCGTCGAGCTGCAGACTCGCGAGCACGAGGTGGTGGTCGGCGATTACGGCGATCAAAACGCGCTCGTTGTCGAGTCGGTCGATAAGGCCCTCGAGTGGTGCGGGGACGAGCTACCTGTGGCCGAGGGCGACGACTGAGACTCCGATAACGACTAGGTGTCGCAGTTGGCTGGTGATGACTGATCCCAATCTCAGCAAGCAACTTCAACGTGTTGGATCTCTGCATTTGCTTCCAAGTTACGCGTGGTTACGCGTCGTGGTTACGGTGATTACGCAGTGGTCACGGTCGTGATGATCACGCTCCTGCATTCGGCAAGTCTGCCTCGTGGCTCTCGTGGTGTGGAGTTCGCTATTGGTGCCCTGGCGCGTGGTCCAGGGCAGATCTCTACGCGAGTGGCTCGACGGCACGGGGCTTGCCTTTATTCTCTTCCGATTGGCTGCACGCAACCGGTGTGCCGCGTGCCAGCCCCATGGCCAATATCTCCTACGCTGCTCGACTCCAGGACCAAGTCCAAGGTGCTCAAGTGGAGTCCAGTGGGATTCAGAGTTTTGTTTTATAGTTCTGCTTCTCTATCATTAATAAACTTTCCGCCTTTCACGGAATCCGGAGTCCCGCGACACTAGGCTAGCATGATGACCGGTGAATATGCCTCGATGGTGGTTGGGTTCTGATTTATTACAATGTATATCCCTTGACGGTTTTGCTCGGTGAGCTTTTTGATAATATTCATGACCGGGAAGTGCGTGAGGATGGGAGTTGCGCGAGGCAAGGGGGACAGTAAGCGCCAATGCCCGGACGTAGGCAAGCGAAAAGCGACCTCGCCGTCGCTTTTTGGGAGAGCGAGATGCAGATGGCGAGCGTTCGCGCGACAGATAGCGCGGTGCCGAGTCGTCCAGCAGCGGAGCCGCCTCGGCACTCTCGGAGTCCGCGTCGGACTGCCGAGACCCGCGAGATACGTGGCCGGATTGGTCAGCACCGTCACGGTGCGGGCGGGAAGCTCGACGTACCTTCCCGCCCAGAGCAGCGTCGCGATTGGCTTCGCGCTCTTCCGCATCGAGCTCGCGGTTCAGAGCTCGAATGGGCGCGTCGTCAGTCGGCGAGGTCAACACCTCCGAGTCGGACTTGAATCTCGGCGGGTCGAAACCGTCGGCTTCCGACCCATCGGTGTCAAGGACGCGTCAGACGGCGTGTCGAGGAAGTAATACTCCCACACGCCGAACGTGTCGGGCGTCATGCCCTCGCGGCGAGCCCACATGTTGCGCTCGCGCCGCCACCGGCGCTGGCGAGCCTCAGAGCGGTCGAGCTTCGCCTCGGCCTCCACCTCCGTGGCGTTGACAGCCGCGATCGTAGGATCCGGCTCGGTGAGCAGGCCCTGCTCATCCTGCGCGCCTCGCGCACGGTGCTGCTCGCCATGCGAGAGCTTGGGCTTCGCGTACAGCGAGGTGCCCTCGGCGTCCCGAGGAGGGAACGCCGCTGCGTCAGGAGAGCTGGAGGCTCTCGACGCATGTTCGCCGGTCGAAGCTCCTGATGGAGCTGGCTCAGAGCGAGCCTGCGGGTCCGTGGCCACGGCCGCACCCGACCGAAAACGGGATGGAGAAGTGGGTACGGGCGGCGAGCCCGCGCCAGCATCAGGTGATGCTTGCGCCACCGCCGGAGCGGCCTCGCCCTGCTTGGAGTGAGTCGTCGGCGCCATGAGTCGGTTGATTCTTTGACGCCAAGCCGAGACGATCGGCTGGCTCGAGTAACCAGCGATGGGTTACTCGCGTCTAGGTGGGGGAGGATGTAACGGGGTTACATGGCGGATGTCGCCCGAAGGTTGTGCCATTGCACAAGCCTTCTAAGTACGGTCGTACCCGGCAATGTACGACCTGGTGCGCACTTGGTTAAGTGCGCTCCCGCTCCGTATAAGTACGAGCGGAAACCTCCCACACTGGATACAACGACATCCAAGGTTTATAGGTTTGCGTAGATTGATAAACATTCATATTGTTAGGTTAGGTTAGCTAACAGTTACGTCACCCAGTACCGTAGGAACCACCCATTTCTGCGGGCTTCTAAACGGCTGAAAGCCGCCAACAAAGCAGTCTCTATTTTACCTAGCTGAGCGTACGTGTTCGTACCTGACAGTATGAAAGTACTTGGTGTTTGTATACACCAGCATGGTTCCTCCGTGCATAGTGCTGTGTGACTCCCGCCACAGCAGGTATATGTGGGATTGGCTTCGGCTTCAGTAGCACGATACTCATGGCTTTTCCATCTTTCTCAATCACGCCTGCGAACTTCCGAGTCGCAGTCTCAATCTTCTTGATCTTGAAAAGCTTGTACCACCAATCCCTCGCAACGTCATCCCAGCATATTCCTCCACCCCTTGGCTTCTCTACAGGCGGGACTCAAACTCCTGCTCTTCTCAAAAGGCCTCGTAACCCGTGCTGACACATCTCGAAATTAGAACACTCGAATCCACGCTTCAACGGGAGAAGGCTGAACATCCGCAACTGCTGAAAACTTGGGTCATGCTGTCGAGCGATATTCTCCGCCTCGATGTACTCCAGAAATCGATAGGTCACTGTTAGAATCCTGTGCGGATGGTTCGTGTCGAGCCACCCGTTTGAATTGCGAGGGATCCAGGCGCGAATGTTCCTCACACGCGTATTTGTGCCTTTGTATGTTGGCTGCAACACGCTCCTGATTAGGCTGTATCGCTCGCTCCCGGTTAAGCCGAATCTTTGAGAAAGATACTTTTTTATCCGCGGGTAGAAGTTTTGGAGGATGTGATTCTTGGTGTTGACGGCCCACTTGCGGCTGGCGCATTGGAACCAACCTTTGCTCAGGTGAGCGCTGTTAGCATAAGCTACATCGGGAGATCGCCATGTCTTGTATAGATTCACTGCATTGCGCAAATCGACATCCGTGATGTCCTGGTGAGCGATGGCGTCCACACTAACGGCCGATAAATATTGGTAATAGAAAACACAGTTGAGTGGGGGGATCGGTCCCCCCCCCCCCCCCTGAATCAGCGACATCACTCTGATATTGGCTAGGAGCGAAGCTGTAACGATGCTCCGTTACATTCTCAGGTAGGTTTGCATTCGTTGGTAGGGTTTTTACATTTGTAGGTAGGTTTTACCTCCCCAGGCCAAAGGGCACCTAGGTTCATGTCGTGTTAGTCAGTGTTTGGCTGAAAATGGTGTCGCAGCACCCTTTCAGCCAATCAGCGACGACATTACTTAACGGCCATTGGCTGGCCGGGCCCGCAAGGATCAATCATCAATCAGAGTCGAATTTTCCCCTAAAGCAGACCTGCCTCAAGCTTGCTCGAGGCTCTAAGCTTTTTCAAGGACGCCAACGTGTAAGCAACGTAACGGGCGCTCTAGGCCCGTTACAGTTCTCATGCGAGTACCGTACATCAGGGTTGGCAACAGTACGCCAGGGGTCGTATGGCCAACTCCGCCCTCAGCTAGTACGAAAGTTACAGTTTGGCGGCGATCATTACGGTCGTCCATAGCCGGCGGGGCTCAGCACATTGATAGCGGCTGAATTTTCGGATCGTCTATTTATATCAACTTCGATCAGTCGGCCGCGGCGAGCAAATCGGCGATCTTCGTCCGTCATTTACACGCAGAGATCGACTGAACCGGAACGTTGATTAGCACGCGATCCTGTCGGCCGAGTCGGTCTCCCGATCGACGTCGACAGGCATCGACGGTGTAGGCAGTTTGGACAGTCTAAACTTGGTTTCTCACGCGGGATGCAGTCAAGTAGCGTGTGTCCGGCATGACCGCAATGAGGCTCGGCTCACGCGAGTGAACCAGATCTACCTATGTACTACTGATGGAGCAGACGAAGGAAGTATCAATGTCCGAGAAGACAATCCGGACAAGCTTGAGTGATATGACGCGCGCGCCGGCGGTCATGCTGCCGCGCCAGAAGCTGTAGAAGCCCTTCGGCGGACCGGAAATGCTACTGGGTTGAGAAGGACGTCGACACACGTCACACACGCTGGCTCTATGTCTACCTCATGCACACATTAGCCGTACCTTGATGGTCTACATTGTGCCAATGGACTCGCCGGTCAGGCAGCTGATCTTGGCGCGGCCAAAAGGAACCATGACTGTCTTGACCACGGCGCTGTACTGTCGCCCACCTCTGTCTGCCCGTCCTGACGTCAGTCCCAGTTCGATTCGTGCGCCGCGCGCGCGGACGGCATCAATTGCTCGGAGGTCAAGGAGTGACGTACACGAGACAGATGGTGGTGCGAATGATTGAGACGGCCCAGTAGCGGGTCGTGGTATGGAGCAGTCGAGTGGCAAGTATGTCGAAGACCAACGCGTGGGCGTTTTTCGACACAATTTGGACTGCCATTTACGCATTAGCCAACACAAAAATTGGTCTGCCTACGGCGTCTGTTGTACGTCCGACTGCGTCTACGGAACAACTGCAGTGGGAAGAACTTGCCCACAATTCGCGCCCGCACGGCAGAATCCAGCATGGCTGGATGCTTGGCGGGATCGTGGATAAAATGACCCCGCCAGGGTTTTGCGTGGTCGAGGTCCGCCAGCGCTTCGATCAGGCTTGTCGGTGGCGGCTGATCTGGGGGCCGGAGGTTACGCGGGTACCAAGGCGAGCGGGAGGGGGCCACCAGGTAGAAGAATGGATCCAGCAGAATGTCCAGATCACAGGTCTCCTCCCGCATCATCTTGACCAACACTTGGAGAACAGCCTTCCAAGGCTTCTTGAAGTGGGAAACATGGTTCTTCAAATCTACTCGGAATGTCTGGAACCGATGTTGGAAGGTAGTGATTTCAGCCGGTACCTTGCCCTCGATGTTTATCTGCTGGTCGATTACCAGAGCATGCGTATGCCCCCAAATCTTTTGAGCATGGCGCAGCAGGAGGGTCCTGTAGGCTGTTACCAAATGACTGAACTGTGATATAGTCAGGCGGGAATGTTCCCGCTAAGGACGTGATTGTCCCTCAAGAGCAAGCACACCATTAAGAACTGGAACCCTCCTAGTGACCAAGTTTTCCCGAGAATGTGAACAGTTTTGCGCGGGTGATCAAGACAATGTACCAACCAACCCAACAACATCAAGTGCGATATTTTACGATGGCACCAAGGGGTTCGCCGAACGAAGTGGCTTCCATTGCCGAGAGTGTGCTACACTAAGAGTCTGTTGCTCATCAAGTGCTACACACGCTGACTCGCCAAGAAGGACGTCACACCAAGAGGCCCGTACTATCAAGAGATTATTCCGCATTAAAGGAAGCCTCTCACCAAGAGCGATCGCTCAATCGTGGTGATTGCGCCACAGGCACCGTCATCATCCCACTTCCGAGGAGCAGCTGCGAGGAGGTGCCAAGATCTGTCGGAGCCACTCATCAAGTTGCAAGAGGTCAAGATACGATACGCCTGCTGTCAACAGGTCGCCCTGTCCCGACCAGATTCATTAGGGCTGGCAGGTAGCACATCTGACTGGCTATCAAGATCTGACAGGCTGTCAAAGACAGCGCCATGTGTGTGTCTAGGAAGGCAGCTTGCGCTTTTAAGGTTTTCAATTCAGTCGAACTTTTTCAACCGAACGAGAAGACTACCCTCGGCCATCAGGCACAAGAACTCGCCGCGCCCGTCAATCTCCGTGTCGGTACATTGGTGTATACGAGTTCTGGCCGATGGGGGGTCTTGGTTCGGGAGTGCGGCCCGGTATGTGTTGAGATAAGCGGATGTATTGAGGACTAGCTCTATACGAGTGTGCGTAGGGTTTGGAGGAGAGCGACTGTGCGTATGCATGTCCTACATCATGTGCGTGTATGTTGTACGAAGCTTAGATGCGACGTTCTATTGAGGCTTGCCTCAGTAGACTTTGGTCTTGGTGGAGACAATGTATGTGCACCTGGGATACTGAAGTGATGCCGGCAATGCATCTCGTCAGGGGGTTCTCAGGGGCAAGAATGGTGCCTGTGGTGATGGGATGTATTGATTGCTGTATTTACAGCCTCACGAAGGCTGCCCAAGTGGGCTGACTTTGTAAGTCGCATGCACACGCTCCTAGTGTGGATGGATTGGTTCCTCATGCTGGGAGTGCTCTGAATTGTGGGCATGTGCGGCGGCAGATGTATATCTCCCTCTGGGGATTGATCGGGTATCTCCTCATTGTGGATAGACCGTGACGCGGTGGGCATTGAAGTCATTTCTGCCTGCTTCAGGGAAAGGCTCGTGGACCGCAATATCCGAGGCTGGATCTGGCGTTTGTGGGTATCGGCAAACCCTCTAGATTGACTGTATCGATTGTGTGGGATTCCTCCGGGAATCCGAACGGTTTCGGGTGTGATGACCCATTTGATTGACTCTGGAATTTGACGCCTCCATAGGCATCAGGTTCTTAGAGATGCGAGATGAGATTCCTCTTGATGTTGGTGTTTTCCTTAGTGAGCCACTTCATGGAGGATGTGACAAGGTGTGAACTGCATGTGAACTTGACCCCCCATGTATTCTATTCCACCTTTATATCTTTTCGTTCGCCTACGACGGCCGCCTGACGCTGCTGTCTAACGCCGGCCAGGCAGCGGTAGACTGGTAGCCGAGCAGCACTCGAAGCCGAACATCCTGGGCGGGGTTGTGGTCCCCGCGCGACCCGCCCTTGGTGAGTGGAGTTGGAGTAAAGCTCTGCCCTCACTGGGAAATAGCGGCGCGCTATACCACAGAACCGTGGGTCATCGATGCAAAATGAGATTTGATCAGGCTGACGCTCGACCAAGGTCTCCCATGGCCGTGCGTCATACAGCCGGGCGACTTGATCCATTGCGGACAACTCTTTGAGCCAGGTGGGTGGTTCGGTGTCTGATAAAGGCGGGCTCCACCCGAGAGGCGGCAGGAATCCGTAGACTTCGTCGACACCAATGGTCAGAAGGCGGAATTTTTGCATCTCTGAACGAATCCACGGGACACAATTGAACGATGCGGGGATCTCGCCATTACAGCGACATGGCATGGCGGGCTCGAATGGCGAACCTACAGCAACGGTGGGGAAATGAGCGAGAGTGAGAGATCGACAGGGCAAAAGCGAGCAACGTACCGGCCGGAGGAGGCTCGTGGAATGAAGGAGAATAGCAGTCGGCGCCACCAGACGCTGATGAGGTGGATCTGGCTGAACGACAAGTCACTGGCGACTTCGGACGTTTGGACGATTGCTTAGGCGCCGAAGCCGACCGCATGCGGCGTTTCGACGTAGAGGTGAATCTCGAAACGGATGACGATCTGCTGGGACGTCGACCATCAGGGATACTCGTCACATGTGTCCGCTCGTCCGACGAGGACGAACGCGGGAGCGAATGATATGACGGAAGATTGTCCGGGACTGCGATGGACCGCATACAAGTGACTGTATGGCAGGAAGCGTTTGCCCAAGGTTGAGTAGCCAATCGGCGACCACGAAGACGGCGAAGACGGCGCACTGTTCACGGTGAAGTGGCGCGAGACGAGTTGTTGTTTTCGGCTGCATCATGTGTATAATCAACTCAAACGCCACTTGTTTCGCTGGCAGCTACATCGGACACACCACCGTCAGTTGAATCGCACTCTTTGTCGGCAGCTGCGGCGGAGGTGCTGCTAATAGGTGCTGGACGCACACTTTTAGATACTTGAGGAAATGTGACGCCGCTGTTTTCGTCTTTCTCGACATCAAGTGCGTCTTCGCCTAAGTCGGACGTGTCGTAAACCGGTAGGCAAATAAAGCGGTTCTTGACAAAGACCTTGATTCGGACGCGGAGGATTCCCAGCTGACGTATGTCTGCGCTCCCTTGGTCCCAGCGCTTAGATCTCCCTTCGTCCTTCGAGCGGGCTTACACCGACGGCCTTGGATCCTCTTGGATCGCCGTGGGCCTGGCCGCGTGTGGGGAGTGCGCTTGGGTCGGGGACGCGTTGTCTCAGCCTTACCGCTGGGGAAGTGTCCTCAATGGGATATCACCCCTGGACCTGGGCCGCGAAGCCAGGATCAGGGTGGGGGGACCGTCTTGTGGGGTGCCGGGTTGTGAGGCCGGCACGCCCGTCCTTCTTCGCGTGGCTGCGCCGACGGTCTTGACGCTTGGCTGCACGCGGATGTTGCCACGGACCGGCGAGGCCTGGGCGGATCTCTCGCGGGATCCCCCAGGCGGGCCTGGTCTCTACGTGGTCTTGCCCGGCGGTCCGCTTGGGCGGCAGGCCGGGAGCTTGGGGATGTAGGTTTAACGTCGCCTCCTGTTGGCGACGGGGTTGAGGGGGGGGGAGTGCGCTTCGGAGCTCCCTGGCCTTCCCTTGGCCGCTCCCTGGGGATCCACTTGTGCAGAAGGAGGTAAATTCCGAAGTTAAGTGCCCTGTGTCCCGTATCCTGTATCCTAGACTACCCTAATAGAGTGCCTTATCCCTGATTTTCTCTGTGATGTGCTGCACCCGATTCTTCCCGATGTGGTACCTGTACCTGTTCTAGAACATTCGATGGGTTGAAGTTCCGTGAGACGCTCTGGCTCGATCGGATCCAGTCGAGTCGCGAGGATCCATGGTGATCCGAGGCAATGTGCATTCTTGTAGCTGGATCCTGACGCCCTTAGCACGAGATCCGTGCTCCCCAGGCCTGGATCATGATGGATGGGCCAGGCTGGTGCTGGATCCGGCTGGATCGAGCAGTCCATAGTCCTCTGGTGGTCGGATCTTGGCTGATCGAGGGGGATCCGGATGGATCAGGCGCTTTCCAATTGCCGTGCGGCATTTCAAACGCGCCGTAGCCCGGAGGTTCTGGCGCAACGTTCAACACGCTCTGATCCACAATCTGGCGCTCGAATCGACCGGGTCTTGATCTCCGGCTGGCCTTCTGGCTCTGATCCCATTGGATCTGGCGCAATGTGACTTGAGACAGCACGATCTGATCCATCTCGTTGTAGCATGCTGGTGTCGGCCTACGCTTTGCCACAGACGCGACACGAGCACCACTGGAATCGCCTGCAGTCAGCCACAGATCGGAGGTGGCATGGTTACCAGGTACACCAACAGAAACTGGAGAGGAGGTCACGCCGACCGTAAATGTTTCCGACGAGGCAGCCACCATGGCCTGAAATTTAGGCGAATCATCACTCAGCGAAGGGCGCTCTGACATTTGCTGCGCCGCGGGGTCGATAAGATCCCGAAGCACCGAACGTCATTGGGCCACTAAAGCCGATTGACGAGCGAAATCGCTGCGAGTGGAAGCGAGTTCCGCGGACACCCGATTGACGTGGGCTGACAAGCGGCGATTCTCGGACACGAGATCTCCGCGCACGCGATCCAATTCAGTACAAACAACTTCAAACTTGTGTCTCGCGTCGCTGAGATCTGTAACAAGGTCATTGCGCTCCTGCTGGAGATCAGCCCACGCCGAAACTGAATACAAGATCACAAAGACAATGGGTGTTAGACAAACGTCGACAGACAATCTGGGTAAGAGACTCACTATTGGCATCACGCTCATCCTCCAACTGTTGGAGCTGTGCGTGCAGACCCCCAACTGCTGCAACAGCTTCTTGGATCTCGCGCCGCGCACTATCACGCTGACGGAGCGCGACGGCAAGCTCCCGCTCGAGATTTGAGCTACTTTTTCCGTGGGTAGGTGGTTTCGAGACAGCGGAGGACTCTGGGAACGTGTCAGTCAAGCGGAGGACACGGAGTCCGGCGGATGGCGGGCGAGTAGACGAGAGCTCAGCTTGCAAAGCGTCGACCTGGTCCTGAAGCAAATGGTACTCCTCCATATGGATTTGGATGTCGACATCGTGACGACCCTGGATATCACGTAGCAGTTTCAATTCAGCTTCAGCTGCATCAACCCGGGCTTGGAGATCGTCAATTTCCCGTCGACGATCCGACTGATATAGACGTTGTAGGTGAGCAAATACACGAGCACGAGCGAAGTTTCAAGCGACATGATCATGGACGCAACCAAGATGCAGGTGAAGATCCAAGAATCGGGCCTCAATAGCGCGGTTGCGGCGGCGAAGCTGGCGATTCTCGAATAGTAGCTAAGGCCCGTTCCCAACCGAAGAGTTTTGACGCATGCGTCTCCATGCGTCGCTACACGCACTGCGATTGGTCAGATGACAAGTACAAAAACGAGGCGTTCGACGCGTGGCGGACGCATGCGTGAATTGACTTTTGACCAATGATTTTGCTTTGGTTCACCACACTCGACTAGTTCGAGCCAGCGGAAGATCGAAGTTAACAGCGTCAAGAAACAAATCAGGTTATCGTTGCCACCTTGAACGAAGTGGTCACCACTATTGTGAACTAATTGGTCGCCGCCATTGTGAGCGACGTGCAGTCGCAGCCTTGAACGACGCGCCGTCGCCATTGTGAAGGACGTGCTGTCTCCAGGCTTTCCTTACATCATAGACTCAGAAATAGCGCTGCTGTCAAAATTACCGCTGCTGATCACGTGAAGATCCTATGCTGAATGAATGGCTACGAATCAGAGGTTGCGTGGAGCCACAGACGATGACCTTTCTTGCATCATCATCGTCATCGCTACTTTAAGCCATGAACAGCGACGGCTAGTCTACACGAAGAAAAGAATCCTGGTGCGGAAGCGGATATCTTGGCCTCGACATGCTGAATACCTACTCCACGAATCGGAGTTTCGTCGGTACTATAGGATGAGCTACGTGTCTTTTGAAGCGTTTCTCCGTGTGGTCGGGCCGTATTTGCACATTGACTATGATCAGTCAGTCCGCCGAGCTTCGGGTGTCCCGCCGGTTTCGCCGGCAGGTATGCTGCAATGCTGTCTTTCACGGCTTGCCGGCGGAAGCCATCATCACATTCGTGTGATCGCTGGTGTGAGTCGTGCAGCGTTTTATCGTATCGTGTATCGAGTGATGTATGCAATTAATGATGCCAAGGCCCTTCGCGTTCATTTCCTGCAACTCCAAGTGAGATGGCGCTGGCGGCAGACGGGTTTCGCCAGCAGAGCGACAATGGGATAATCGAAGGATGCATTGGTGCCGTCGGTGGTTGGCTGTGCCCCATTCGTGTACCAAGAAAAAGTGAGTGCGGATGTGTTACAAGCATCTTCTCAGGTCACTATCAGAAATATGGCCTCAATGTCCAGGCATGCGCGGACCATCGATCGCGATTTGCGTCGTTCACGGTTAACTAGCCCGGTGGAATGAACGATTCGCTGGCGTTCCAGCGCTGGCATCTAAGCAAGTTTCTAACCACCATCAAGGGGAGCTACTTCGTTATAGGTGACAACGCATATGCGTAGGGCAGTTCCTTATGACGCCGTTCAACAAAGCGCAAGTTCAAGGGTAGCCAGAACGAGACAGCTACAATTTCTATTTGAGCCAGCTCCGAATCAGAGTCGAAATGGCATTTGGACTGCTGGTCAACAAGTGGCGCATTCTGAAGCGGCCATTGTGTATGAGCCTGCGCCATTGTCGGATTGTGATTTCCGCGTGCATGCGACTCCACAATTTCTGTATCAACCATCAGCCCTCGGAAGATGAACCTAATTCGCTGGGTGCAATCCGTTCAATGCTCCAAGAAGTTCAAGTGTGGAACAACGGCGACGACAACGACTACGACAGGAGTGTGATCGAATTAAGTGATGGAACGCATGTTCGCCTCATGGATGAAAAAGTACGGTCAATGCTAGTTGAGCGCATAGCAAGCCATAACATGCATCGTCCTGCAAGAAATATTGCTCGAAATGAAGCTGAATAACAAAAGAGTTAGAATTTGCCCGTGCGGATAGCATCCATAATTCGCTGTCGCTCTTCCATGAAAAATGCATGATCACCCTGAAGTCGTAGCTTAATTGGGCTTGCAGCCGAGCTCATCTCACTTTCGATGGCCGTGATGCGCCGCCGAATGTCGTCCAGCATCTTGTGATACTCGGCACGAGTGCGAGCTGCTGATTCCATATCCGCTTGCTGTGCTTGCTGAAGTTCTGCTTCGCGGGTTAATACAATACGCCCCACCAAATCAACGAGATCACCCATTCGATCCGGTTCGGTTCTCAACCGTTTTGCCGGTGGCGTCGCAGCAGTTCACGTGGTAGGTTCGGCTGTCCAACGGCCTCTCTTGCTACTGCTGTCCGTATTCATTGCCTCCGAGGCCAGATAGTGTTCGCTTCGGCGCGTGCGCGTTGGTGTTGCGTTTCCAAACTTGCTTGTAATCATTTGATTCGCCAATGAGTCAAACTCGTCTTCCTCGAACAATCCCCCGCGCACAAAGTCCAGCACTCCCGGGCGAACCTAAGCAAAGGAAACCAAATGTAAAATGAGAGCATTCGCGATAGAACACGACGTTTGCAGCTTACCTGCAGCCAATACCACAGATATAAGACGTCCATCCTTCCTTGCACAAATCTGATTGTTGAAAGGCTAACTCGGGTCTTTGCACAGTGCGACTGGGGTCTTGACGCTGCCGAGGCTTGAGGCGAGGCGAGGAAGAACACTTGAGGGGTTGAATGGAAATTCAGAAGTGATTGATTTGGTCCTTAGTTCGCAAGTCTGCTTGCTACCTCTAAGCCAATGTCCTACCTGCTGGGTACATCCTACTGGATTCTTTACCGGATACTGAGTTACTCGAGCCAATCAGACAGCGACACGTGGATGCCCATCTTGCACCCACAATCTTGTACCCACGTGTGGCGTAATCACCGGTGGCGTCATCACAGCGGGAAGCATTGGGACCGGTTACCCTGCAACACGCCCCCTCAATGCGAATACGCGTGAACGCCGAGCGCTGTGGTCAACTCCTTGTGGCGTGGCCCGGCGAGTCCCTTGGTCATGATGTCGGCCAGCATGGTTGCAGTTCCGCAGTACTCGACGATCACTTCTCCGCGCTTGACCTCATCGCGGATGTGATGGTACTTGATGTCGATATGCTTGGCGCGGCCATGGTTAACGGGGTTCTTGGTCATCTTGATGCACGACTGGTTGTCTTCGAAAATCTTCAATTCCGGCGTGACCCCGTCTGCAGCAACCAGGATCTCGCACAGCAGCTTGTGCACCCACTTGCCTTCTTGAATCGCCAAACTTAGAGCGATGTACTCGGCCTCGCTTGTTGAGAGCGACACGCTTGACTGCTTCTTGGAACCCCATGAGATCGGTCCGCCGGCGACTTGGAACAGATAACCCGACGTCGACTTGCGATCGCTGAGATCACCAGCCCAATCGGCATCTGAGTAACCTCGAAAGTCGACGTTCTTGTCTGGCGAGAAGCGAATCCCGTGCGACTTGGTCCCTTGCAGGTAGCGAAAAATGCGCTTGACCGCAATCCAGTGTTCCGCTTGCGGGTTCTCCATGAAGCGCGAAACATACCCAACTGCGAACGCAATGTCCGGGCGAGTCGATGTCATCAAGTGCATGAGTGCACCGACAGCTTCGCGGAATGGTGCGTCCAACTTGATGGTTGAGTCGCTTGAGACGAGCTTCATGCTGATGTCAACCGGGCTTGCAGCAGTTTTGCAGTCTTGCATGCCGAAACGCTCAAGGATGTCGTTGATGTAGCGGGCTTGACTCAACGTAACACTGCCATCCGCGTTGTCGATCACCGCAATCCCAAGGATGAAGGAACACTTGCCACTGTCGGTCATCTCGAACCGCGACTTGAGTTGACGCTTGACTTCTGCGATCAGGTCGGCCGAGTTCCCGGTCACCAATACATCATCCACGTAGACCAGTAGCAGAACGCATCCGCCATCGACGACCTTGATGTACAGGCAGGGGTCGTAGCTTGAGACGCGAAAACCGATGGACCGCACGTACTCGTCGAAGGTCTCATTCCAGACTCGTGAAGCTTGCTTGAGTCCGTAAATCGCCTTGAGCAGCTCCACGCAGTCGAAACCATCGTCCAGTTCCACGCCTTCAGGTACACTGCAGAACACCTTCTCCTTCATCACGCCGTACAGGAACGCAGTCACGACGTCCAGCTGATCCAGCGGCCAGCCGAAGTACTTGGCAATCGCGATGATCATCCGCAGCGTGACGTACTTGACCACTGGGGAAAACGTCTCGGTGTAGTCGATGCCGTACTTCTGCTTGAACCCCTTTGCCACCAGACGTGCCTTGTACTTCTCGATGCTGCCGTCCGCTTTCCGCTTGAGCTTGAATACCCACTTGGTTCCGATGGCACGTTGACCTGTCGGCAGTTTGGCTGCACGGAACACGCCACGGAGCCGCATCGACTTGAGCTCGGCGCAGATGGCCTTGCGCCAGTGTACTTGGTCGGGTCCGTTGACGGCTTCTTGGAACGTCTTCGGCTCGCTCAGGTCACTCGCTTCCACCGTGTTGGCGCTCGCACGCCAGAAGATTGGGGGACTCTCTTGGTCGTCGGAGCCGTCCTTCTCTTCTTCATCACTTGGTTCCGGCTCCGCTCGCACACCCGATCGGCGCTTGGGACGGCGCTCAGCGAACTCGTCCGGCGCACTCGCCTCTTCCAAGCCGGCGCCACGACGCGTGGGACGCGCACTTTCACGCATATCGGAGTCATTGTCCGAGCGGCTCTTGCGCTTCCCGGCCAGTCGGAAGTCCCTCTGGCTCGGGTCGTCGTCGCGAATTTCGAGGTACCCGAAGTCGATCGCCGCGTCCTCCACGTCGTCGTTCGCAACAGTAGTCGACACGCCAAACACGGACTCGTCGAAGGTGACATCGCGACTGATCACCACCTTCCCCGCCTCGATGTCATACACTCGGTAGGCCTTCGACACTTCCTCGTAGCCCAGGAACACACCGGCGCGGGCCTTCGGGTCCCACTTGAGCCGCTTCTCCTTCGGCGTCAACACGAAGGCTTGGCACCCGAACACACGCATGTGCTTCACGCTTGGCTTCGACTCGTACACCATCTCGAACGGCGTCTTGTCCGCGACCTTTGGCGACGGCAGCCGGTTCTTGATGTATATGGCCGTCATGGCCGCCTCGGCCCAGAAACACTTATCCAGCTTCGCGTGGTGCAGCATGCTGCGGCCGATCGTGACGATGGTCCGGATGGCGCGCTCCGCCGTGCCGTTTGTCTGATGCGCGTACGGCACCGTAGTCTGCTGCTCGATGCCTTGGTCCTCGTAGAACGCCTTGAGCGAGTTGGTCGCGAACTCTCGCGCTCCGTCGTGCCGAACAAACTTGACCTTATTGTCAAATTGCGCGTGGATCTTGGTGATGTAGCGCTTGATGCAGTCTTCACTCTCCGACTTGGCACGCAGACAGAAACCCTTCATGCATCCGCTGGCCTCGTCCACGATCAGCAGCAGATACTTGCTGCCGCCCAGCGATTCTTGCTCCATGGGTCCGCAGATGTCGAAGTGCAGCAGCTCGAAGACGTCGTAGCG
This sequence comes from Phytopythium vexans, assembly GCA_003413675.1. Lineage (NCBI taxonomy): Eukaryota > Oomycota > Peronosporomycetes > Pythiales > Pythiaceae > Phytopythium > Phytopythium vexans. The sequence goes on along the minus strand of QLOC01000021.1, from coordinate 23,629 downwards.
GCGCTTGTCGCGGTTGCTCGGGAACGGTTTCTGCACCATCTTGCCTTGTTGGCACCCGCGGCACACGCTCGGGTTGCTAGACTTCGTAGGCACCTTGGCGTCCTTGATCATGCCGCTATTCACCATCTTGCGAAGCACGTCCACCGGAGCGTGGCCCATGCGCGCGTGCAGATCGATATCACGTCCCGACGTCGCCGCGTTCGCAGACCGCGCTGGTACGCGAAGCCAGTAGAGGCCGTCCACAAGGTCCGCCGTTGCCACTACTTGTTGCGAACCCTTGCGCGCCACGTGCATGCTGGCGCCGTCGAACACGACTTGGAACTTGCCGCTCTTGTTGATCTGCGGTACCGACAGCAGATTCTTGTTCATGCTCGGCACGTACAGCGCATCCTTGATCTCGATGTCGCGCTCGTCGCCGTTGGGCAGCACCACCCGTTCCACGATGGTCCCCACACCCTTGATCCTGGCCTTGTTGCCATCAGCTACAGACAGCTCGCCCTCGTCCCGTTCGTCGAGTCCAGCGAACTTCTTCTTGTCATTGCAGATGTGGTGCGTCGCACCGCTATCGATCGCCCACATCCCGGACATGCCCTTGCCCATCGATATGCCGCGCTCCAGAGAGACCGCGAACGCCACTCGGTCGTAGCCGTAGTCGTCCGCGTCGTCCCGCCACTGGATGTTGTTCGCGCCGCGTCCACCACGGCCATTGCCGCCGCCGCGTCGCGCGTTCCGATTTTCATCCTTTTGCTTCGTCCAGCAGCGCTCCATCGTATGCCCGCGCTTGCCGCAGTAGGTACACTCTCGCGGCTCTCGCTCTCGCTCGGTGGCGAACGCTTTCGCTGCCTCCTCCGTCTTCACAGCTGCAGTCTTCTCGCCCTGACGCTTGATATGCTCGTTCGTGAGCACTTTCACCACGTCTTGCGTGCGTAGCTCGGCGTTGCTCATCTCGATGTTGAGCACGACGTTCTCGAAGCTCTTGGGTAGACTTCGCAGCAAGCAGATCGCCACGTCCTCGTCCTCCATCTTGGCACCGATGCTGCTGAGCTTGGCGCTGATGTTGAGAACTTCATTGCAATGATGCAACACATTGCCGCCTTCCGACATCTCCATGCTGAAGAGCTGGCGCTTCAGGTAGATGCGACCAGCCTTCTGCGATCCACCGTACAGCGTCTTCAGGCGTGACCACGCCACCCACGCTTCCTCGCAGTTGTCGACCACATGGTGGTAGTCCGCGTCCATGTGGAGCAACAACAGTCCGAACGCGATGTTACTCGCCTTGACATAGTCATCCTTGGCCCGAGGATCCGTGAAGCTTGGCGTCGTCTCGCGGTTCACGACATGCCACACCGACTTGGTCAGGAACACGCCACGCATGTAGCGGTTCCAGGTGGCGTAGTTGTCGCCGTTGAACTTGTCGATGGAGACCTTGGTCGAAACGTCTTGGGCAGAGGACATGGTGCTTGGGCTCATAACCTGTTGAAAGGCTAACTCGGGTCTTTGCACAGTGCGACTGGGGTCTTGACGCTGCCGAGGCTTGAGGCGAGGCGAGGAAGAACACTTGAGGGGTTGAATGGAAATTCAGAAGTGATTGATTTGGTCCTTAGTTCGCAAGTCTGCTTGCTACCTCTAAGCCAATGTCCTACCTGCTGGGTACATCCTACTGGATTCTTTACCGGATACTGAGTTACTCGAGCCAATCAGACAGCGACACGTGGATGCCCATCTTGCACCCACAATCTTGTACCCACGTGTGGCGTAATCACCGGTGGCGTCATCACAGCGGGAAGCATTGGGACCGGTTACCCTGCAACAGCGACCAGAGCGACGAAGACCTCCAAGACGGTCCAACCGTCACCAGCATCTTGAACCGGACCAACGGCCCGGCCATGGAGATGGTCTGCGCTACGGCCGACACATTCAGGGCCATGCGGACGGCCTTGAACGACAGCGATCTCAAGATGACGGCGTACCAAAAGGAACTCGAGGTTGCTGTCACTCGGCTCAATACGGCTCAAGCACAGGTCGACTCAATCGGCGGCGGCTCGTCGGCTGCTCTGCGACTGCATGGGTTGAATCTAGCAGCACCAATTCTCCGCCAAGAGTTCGCCAAGTTCGTCAACAAGTCATTGCAGGTGTCGGCACTGGACGTTGAAGACAGCGGCCAGCGATACACCGATCCGTCACGTTTCGGCGACATGATTGGAATGCTTCTCCAAGCGTTCGTCAGCGGTGAATCAGTTGACGTCGCACCTTCATTCGATCTGCGCACAGCGGTAATCACCGGCATCCGATCAATCCCGAAGGCTCCAGACTGCGACCTGATCCCAACGACTCAGTCAACATCAGTATATCCGATCGGTTCAAGTGCGTCAACACCGTCACCGGTTCAGCCAGGTCCGTCATCTCGGTCGAAGCGATCTAGTTCATCCTCAGTGTTCAGCAAGGCCAAGTGTCAGAAGTTCGCGACTTCCAAGCTCGACGTTGCACAACTCGATCTCGCCGGCATACGTGATGCATTGGAACTGGTTCAATCTGGCGACGGCGGATGCACGTCGTATTCGGTGACAACTCAATTCCTCGAGATCAACACCAAGAACATTCAAGTTCGTCTGCAGCATGGGTCACGGTTCGTCACTGTAAAAGGAAGAGCACTTGAGCAGTAGTTGGCAAAATGCAAAGTGATTCGATTCAGGTCCTTAGTTCGCAACCGCGTGCTACCTCTAAGCCTGCTACTGGATACCTCTTACTGGATACACCCTACTGGATTCTCTACTGGACACACAGTTACCTTATCTAATTAGAGAACGCCACGTCGATGCCCATCTTGTACCCACAATCTTGCACCCACAATAGGTACCTACAATAGGTACCCACAATCATGGCGTAATCACCGTGACGTAATCACCGTCCCGTAATCACAGGAATGATTGCGGTACCACACAGTGAAGGTCACGCCGACCTCACTGATGACGCGTCCGCGTCACATGGTCGCTTGGCGAGGCGTCGTCACATCAGTCTTGACAACACTCCCACTCGACTCGTCAGCGACCACGATGCCCAGCTTCGTCCTGAGCGCGTCGAACTGCGGCGCCGCGATCGGCTTCGTCATGATGTCCGCCAGCATGTCGAGTGTCGAAACATACTGCAACACCACTTGACCGTCCTCGACCTTCTCGCGCACGAAGTGGTAGCGAATGTCGATGTGCTTGGTGCGCTTGTGGAACTCGGGGTTCTTGGCCAACGCGATGGAGCCTTGGTTGTCCTCGTAGATCTTCACCGCTTCATCGCTTGCCATCTCGCCGAGCTCGCACAGAAACACCTTGAGCCACACCGCCTCCTGCGTTGCCTCCGACAGCGCCATGTACTCGGCTTCCGTCGACGAGAGCGCCACCGTGCGCTGCTTCTTGCTTCGCCAGCTGATGCATCCGCCGTTCATCATGAACGCGTAGCCGCTCGTACTCCGTCGAGACTCGATGTCGCCGGCCAGTCCGCGTCCGAGTAGCCTTGCAGTCCGTCCTCGCTGCTCGCTTGAAACACGAGGCCGTGCGTCTTCGTGCCTCGGATGTAGCGGAAGACCCTCTTGAGCGCCTGCCAGTGTGTCGGACATGGGTCCGCTGCGAACTGGCTCAACACTCCCACTGCCGCTGCGAGGTCCGGACGAGTCCCCACCATGAGGTACATGAGGCAGCCCACGGCGTTCCGGTACGGAACATTCGCCATGGTCTCGTCGTGCTTGCAACCTCCCTCGCACATGGCCTTGGTCAGCTTCAGACCCGGATCCTGCGGCGTCTTCACAGGGTTGCTCTCATCCATCTTGAACTTCTCGAGGATGTCCTTCGCGAACTTGGTCTGCCGCACCGACACCTTCCCAGTCGCCACATCTTGCTCGATATCCATACCGAGGAAGTACTTGAGCTGGCCCATGTCGGTCATCTCGAAGCGGTCGCTCAGCGCCTGCTTCGTGTCCTTCAGCATCCTGTCGCTGCTGCTCGCGAGGACCAGATCGTCCACGTAGAGCGCCACGAACATCATGTCGTGACCGTCCCGCTTCAGGTAGATGCAGTGGTCGGACTCGCACTTCTTGAACCCCAGCTTCAGCATGAACTCGTCGATCGTCTTGTTCCACATCCGCGGCGACTGCTTCAGGCCGTACAGCGAACGCTTGAGCCGGCACACGTAGTCGGGCCGATCTTCGTCCACGTATCCGTCCGGCTGTGCCATGTAGATGTCCTCGTCCAGCAAGCCGTTGAGAAACGCGGTCTTCACATCCATCTGGTGCACCGTGAGCTTGTACTTGACCGCCAGACTCAGCAACACCCGAATCGACGTGAACTTGGCCACCGGCGCGAACGTCTCGTCGTAGTCGATGCCGTACTTCTGCGAGAATCCCTTCGCCACCAATCGCGCCTTGAACCGCTCGATCTCTCCAGACTGGTTCTCCTTCACGCGGAACACCCATCTGCAGCCGATCGCCTTGCGTCCCTTCGGCAGTGGCTCCAAGATCCACGTCTCGTTCTTGCGGAGCGACTCCACCTCCGAGTCGCACGCCTCTTTCCACTTGTCTGCGTCGCTGGATTCCATCGCCGACTTGAATGTCGTCGGCATCTCTCCCACTGAATCCACGACGTACGCAGCCTCGAAGTCTTCCTTCTCTTGTGCTGCGGCAGACATCTCGTCCAGCGTCTGCTGTCGTCTCGGCACCGCATACCGCTTGGCGCTCGGAACCTCCACGGCTTCCTCGAGCGACTGCGTGCGCGGGTGTCGCTTGCTGCCGGGTTCAAATTCTTGATTCCGCGCAGCTTCTTCTCTGTTCTCATCCGATCCGGACTGAGTCTCTTCATCTGTGGTGTCTTCATCATCATCTGTCGGAAGACCCACCAACACCTCCTTCGAAGCGTAGTCGCGTCTCCCACCGTCGAAGACGTCCTCCATGAACTGCGCGTCGCGGCTCACCAACACACGACCGCTCTCGATCTCCTCGAACCGATACGCCTTCTCGTGCTCCGAGTACCCGAGGAAACGACAGCGCACCGACCGAGCGTCAAACTTCGACCGCTTCTCCTTCGGCACGTGCACGAACGCGTGGCACCCGAACACCTTGAGGTTGGCCAGCAAAGGCTTCTTGCCGGTCCAAACGTGGTGCGGCGACTTGCCGTGGCTGATGGCGCGCGTCGGACACCGATTACGGAGGAACGTGGCCGTCATCACCGCTTCTCCCCAATACTCCTTCGACAACCCGGCGTGCTCCAGCATGCAGCGCGCACACTCCACCAGCGTCCGGTTCATCCGCTCGGCCACTCCGTTCAACTGAGGCGTATACGGCGGCGTGAACTTCTGCTCGATGCCGCGATCCGCACACAACTTGGCCATCGCACCCGAAGTGTACTCGCCGCCGTTGTCGCTCCGAAGCACCTTCACTCGCTTGCCGGTCTGCGTCTCAGCCAACGCGACGAACGCAGCGAACTTGGCAGCCACCTCCGACTTGTTCCGCAGCAGGTACACCACACAGAAGTGCGACTTGTCGTCGATGAACGTGACGAAGTAGCGTTTGCCTCCGAACGTCGCTGTCTGCATCGGACCGCACACGTCGCTGTGGACCACCTCCAGCACTTGCTTCGCACGATTTGGCGACGACTTCATGAAGCTCACTCGCGTTTGCTTGCCGAGTGCGCACCCGTCGCACGCCTCCCACTGCTTCACCGACGTCATGGGGATGCCAGTGCCGTAGCCCTTCTTGACGATGGCGTCGAGACCGCCATGGCCGATGTGACCAAGTCGAAGGTGCCAGAGGTACGACGTGGTGTCCCCTTGGCGATTCTTCGAGCTTGCCGCATTGGCCTCGTCAGCAGGCGTCCTCGGCGTCATGCAGAGCTTGAACAGTCCTTTGCCCTCACGAGCGCCGAGCTTCCACTTGAGACCCTTCACTTCCGCGAAGCACCCGTCACTCTCGAAGGTCACTGGCCCGACGTCCTTGGTGAAGCGGCCGACGGAGAACAGGTTGCGCGACAGCTTCGGGATGTGCCACACACCCGTGAGCACACCCTTCTTCATGCCGCGCGGTGTCTGCATCGACATCACGATGTCGCCGCTCCCCACCGCCTGAACCACACCGTCGTCCGCCAGATGCACGTCCACCGGAGAGATCTTCTTGTAGTTCTTCATGTACTCCTTCGAGTACGTCATGTGCTGCGTCGCACCCGAGTCGACCAGCCACATGCCACTCGGCTTGGAGGCACCCATGTCGCCACCAACCGAGAAGAGGAAGTCGCCAGAGTCGTCTTCGACCTGCGCGACGTTCGCTCGCTGCGGCCTCTGCCGCTCACCGTTCTCGCGGATCCGCACCGGACACTTGGCGATCCAATGTCCGTGCTCGCCGCAGTAGTGACAGGCGCTCGTCCTCTGCGCTTGCGCCTGCCGTCCCTTGCGCTTCCCGTTGTCGCGTGTCATGAACGCTTGACCTTGAGCGTGCGCAGTTCCATCAGCACCGCCACCTTGTTCCTTGCGCTTCATGTCCTCGTGTAGGAGCCGAGACGTCACGAGCTCCCATGTCAGCGTGTCGGCTCTCGACTCCAACGCCGTGATCAGGAACTGGTACGACTCGCTCAGACTGGCAAGAAGCGTGATCACCAAGTCGTCCTCGCTGACCGGAGCGCCGACCGCGTCGAGCTGTTCCGCCAGCGTCTTGAGCTTGTTGATATGCTCCAGCACATCATCACCTTCGTCCATCATCGCCGTGAAGAACCGTCGACGAAGAAAGAGCTTGTTCGCCAGGCTCTTCTTCTCGAAGTGTCCCTCGAGTCTTGACCATGCATCATGCGCGTCCTTCGCCGACCGCACCAGCGGCAGCTGCGAGTCCTCCATCGCGAGACAGACGATCGCCAGCGCCTTGCGCGACTTCTTGCGGAACGTCGCTTGATCCGCCGCGGTCGTGCACTGCTCCAGCTTCACTTCCCCACTCGTCACTTCCCACAGTTCGCGCTCCTCGAGCACCATCTGCATCTTGAACTTCCATGTGTGGAAGTTGTTCCCGTCGAACTTGTTGATGCGCGGCGAGCTTGAGTCCATGGCGAGGGCGGAGTCGGAGGCGAGGGCAGAGTCGGCAGAGCTTGGGCTCATAACCTGAAGAAAAGTCGCTTGAGTGGTTGGTGGCAAAATGCAAAGTGATTCGATTGAGGTCCTTAGTTCGCAACCACGTGCTACCTCTAAGCCTCATGGACTCCCCTTGGGTCCCTACTGGATACTTCCTAAACAGCCAATCAGTGGCTGACACGTGGACCGCTTGTGGGTTGAATCAGATCCGACCTACACTCACGGTACACCTACCGTAAACATATCTACGCAATCACCTGAATGATTGCGGTACCACACAGTGAAGGTCACGCCGACCTCACTGATGACGCGTCCGCGTCACACGGTCGCTTGGCGAGGCGTCTTCGCATCAGTCTTGATAACACTCCCACTCGACTCGTCGGCGACCACGATGCCCAACTTGGTCCTGAGCGCGTCGAACTGCGGCGCCGCAATTGGCTTCGTCATGATGTCCGCCAGCATGTCCTGCGTAGGACAATACTTCAGCACCACTTGACCGTCCTCGACCTTCTCACGCACGAAGTGGTAGCGGATGTCGATGTGCTTGGTGCGCTTGTGGAACTCGGGGTTCTTGGCCAATGCGATCGCACCCTGGTTGTCTTCGAACACCGTCAGCGATCCGTCGCCCGCATCTTCACCGAGTTCACGCATGAACTCCTTCAGCCACACTGCCTCTTGGGTCGCTTCCGATAGCGCCATGTACTCGGCCTCCGTCGATGAGAGTGCCACAGTGCGTTGCTTCTTGCTGTGCCAGCTGATGCAGCCACCGTTGCGCACGAACACGTAGCCGCTGGTGCTGCGTCGAGTCTCGATGTCGCCAGCCCAGTCTGCGTCCGAGTAGCCGACCAACTCGCCATCACCAGAGCCAGAGAAACGGATGCCGTGTGTCGGAGTCGCTTGCAGATACCGAAGCACACGCTTGAGCGCCTGCCAGTGCGTCGGACACGGATCGGCGGCGAACTGGCTCAGCACTCCCACTGCTGCAGCGAGGTCTGGGCGAGTGCCGACCATCAAGTACATCACGGCGCCGACGGCACTGCGGTACTGCACACCCTTCATGGTCTCGTCGTGCTTGCAGCCGCCATCACACATGCTCTTGATCAGCTTCAGTCCCGGTTCTTGAGGCGTCTTGACAGGCTTGCAGTCTTGCATGCCGAACTTGGTCAAGATCGACTGCAGGAACTTGGTCTGCCGCATCGACACGTCGCCCGACTTGTCGTCACGCTCGACTTCCATGCCGAGACAATACTTGAGCTCGCCGAGATCCGACATCTCGAAGCGCTCACTCAACGCACGCTTGGTCGCTCCGAGCAGATCCATGTCGTTGCTCGCGAGGATGAGGTCGTCGACGTAGAGCACCACAAACATCATGGTCGAGCCGTCACGCTTGACGTACACGCAGTGGTCCATCTCGCACTTGGTGAAGCCGATCTGAAGCATGAACTCGTCGATGGTCTGGTTCCACATGCGAGGAGACTGCTTGAGACCGTACAACGCACGCTTGAGCTTGCACACGTGGTCGGGATACTTGAGGTCGACGAAGCCATCGGGCTGCTTCATGTAGATCTCTTCCTCGAGCCGACCGTTGAGGAACGCCGTCTTGACATCCATCTGGTGCAGCACGAGCTTGTACTGCGCCGCGATGCTCAAGATGATCCTAATCGACGCGAACTTGGCGACTGGCGCGAACGTCTCCTCGAAGTCCACACCATACTTCTGCAGGAAACCCTTCGCCACCAGACGTGCCTTGTACCGCTCAATGAGACCGTCGACGGTTTCCTTCACCTTGAACACCCACTTTGTAACGGGCTGAACGCCACGTTACTGGCTTACACTGCGGCTGGGAGACGCGTTGGGTCTCAGGAGCCTGAGACCGATGGGGCTCTTGGGGTAAAATCAACTCTGTATTGGATTTAGCTCAGGGCGAGGCCCTGAGCCTCATCATGGCCACTCAAATGGAATCCTGGCGCATGATTGGACGGAAATGGGTCTGCGCACCCGTATTCGTCCAATCAGCGAATGACAACGCAGCACTCGCTGGCTGTGGCCAGCGAGCGTCTGAACCTACCTACAAATGTAATGGTGGCTAAACATGTACCTACTTGTGTAATGGGATTGCCCCATTACACTACCCCCCTCTTTAGAGCGCGCTCACCTGAGCGCGAAATGGAAGCAGAAATTCTTTGGAAGAAGCGGAGCGGCGCGGAGAAGACGAGCCCGCGCAGCAGAAGATGAACGACAGTGACCTCAGCGACGACGTCCGCGCTCGTGCCGACGCGCGGCCAGTGGAGCACGAGGAGAAGACGGCGCCGACACTCTCGGCGCCCGGGTCCAGCGTCATGGACCCGAAGCTCAAGCCGCACAAGCTCTACAGCCTGACCGACGCCGTCGATCCTGAGCCACTCTCAGTGATGAAGGGCTACTTCACACGGGTGCGCGCGCTTCGTGGCAAGCGGATCGACGGATTCAACGACGACGCTCTCGAGAGATCTTGGAGCGCCATGATTGAGCGGTGGAACACCATGAAGGCTGCTGGGCAGAGCTTCGTCGGCTGGCTTGAGGCTCGAGAGGGCGTGCGGGCAACGCACGCCATCGGCGAGGTGCGCTCGCGTGTCTGCGAGAACGCGTGGGATGAAGATCGCCTCTGCTACGTCCACGTGCGCGAAGGCTGTGCGTCATGCAGCTCAGGTACTCGGCCGTCGCACGCCGAGTGGGATCGCCACATCGAGGAGCGGCCGCTGTCTGACACCGAGCGCGTCTGGATCGGCTACTACAAGCGCTCGCTCTCCGAGCTTGAGCAGTCCGCTATTCGCGGCGGGGACATCCGCCGCGCGCGAGAACGGAGCCCGCCTCCGTCCGCTCGGGGAAGGTCGCGCTCGCGGTCTCGAGCTCGTCGTGTGTCTCGGTCGCGTTCACGATCGCCACGCGGGTATTCGCGGTCTCGCTCGCGATCGCGCTCACGTTCGTCGCGACGGGTGTCGCTGGTTGATGCGCAGTCGGAGTGGCCTCGTGCGCGGCCTCGTATTCCTGCACCGCGTCGCGGACATCGCGGAGGAGGTTGGCGCGTGGCTCCCACGTATCCTCATCCGGAGGAAAGCCGAGCCAGCGCACGCGATATTGGCGCTCCAGTGGTGGAGCGCGAACGCGGCGGCTACTTCGACCGTGTGCAGCACGGGCCGGATCCCGATGAGCGACGATACGCTCCACGATCCAGCGACGTTCGCCTGCCGAGTCAACAAGCAGCGGCGGGCCATCGCGTTGGAACGCGCGCCGAGGTGAGGGCCGCGGCGAAGAGTCAAGCAGCGAAGCCTCGGTACGAGTATCGGACCCCGAGTCCGCCGGCGGTGGCTCTGGCACTCGCTGATAGCGATCGTGCGATGGACTGGGCACGGGAAGCTGAGGCTGCAGCTGATCAAGCGGACCGGCGCGCATACCAAGCCTTGGACGAAGTGGCACGCCTTCGTCAATGGAAGGAAGACGCTGCGGCTCGTCTTCGCCAGCTCGAGCAAGCTGTGATGGGGTCGGCGCAGGCAGGGAGTCAGCCGCGTCCGGGTCGCGCGGCTCGCAAGTGGCGCCAGAGTGGGAAGTCGTGCTACGCGCCGAAGCCGGGATCTCCGCCGGACGATACTGCTTGAGGCGCCCGACGTAGAACGTCGGGTGAAGGCGCATGCTGGTAGGTATGTCCAGCGTGTATGCGTCACCTTTCACCTTTAACACCTTGAACGGCCCAATATATCGGGGCGCGAGTTTGTTCGCGCCGAGGTTCGTCACAGATGTTGCCTTGATACCATCTGTTGACAGTAGCACACGATCATCTGGCTTGAACCGCGCCGTATTCTTTCGACCGCGCTTGTCTGCGTTCGCCTTCTGCTTGTCAACTGCGGCTTGCAGTGCGTCACGAACGAAGCGCACGATCGACTGTCGGAGGAGTACAAACTCCGACACTGCCTTGGCATCTGCCGGCTTCACCGGCGACCTTGGTGCGTAGTTTGCTCCAGTCGACGCGACGGGAAGGGTCGCATCTAAATTTAGTCCTTGGGCAGGGTCGATCAGCGTACGGCTGGTCCAGTCGGCAAGAGGCGACGCCGCGAACGTCGGCGTCCGTAAGGCACGCCGCGCAGCTTGAGCACGAGTAGTGGCGGCAGCGAGAGATTCGTCAGGGAGTGCAGCGCCGGCAGCCGGCGCTTCGCCTTCACTCTGATCCAGTGCTAGTGTCGAGTCCAACGACGCCAAGCCCGACTCTCCCCCACTAAGAGTGGAGGCCGGTGCCGTGGGAAGCCCCACGGCGATGAGAGCTGGGACGCGTGGATGACGCGCGTTGTTGATGTAGAACGGCGACAGACCCGTCGACGCGTGCACCGCGTTGTTGATTGCGAACTCGACCATCGGGAGGAAAGAGCTCCACGACGAAAACGTCGTGGCGTAGCTGCGGAGCACGTCCTCGAGAACGCGATTCACACGCTCCGTTTGCCCATCCGTCTCGGGATGGGCGGCCGTCGACATCAGTAGTCGCGTGCCGAGTTGCTCGAAGAGGTGGCTCCAGAATCCGGCGGTGAACCGCGGGTCGCGGTCCGAGACGATTGACTCGGGCAGTCCGTGGTGCCGAAAGACCGTGTCTAAAAATAGTCGCGCCGCTTCAGCCGAGGTCACGCCCTCGGCGACTGGAGCAAGATGCACCATCTTGCTGAAGCGGTCGACGAAGACAAGGATGCCGGTGCGACCGAGGTCATCGGGAGGCAGCCCGAAAACAAAGTCCATGCTGACAGACCGCCATGCGTCGGCCGCGATTGGCAAAGGTCGCAGCGGAGCCTGCGACGACGAGGCGGGCTTGACGCGCTGGCAGACCTCGCACGTCCGCACCCATTTGCGGACCCACTTGTACATGTGAGGCCAATAGAAGTCGCGGGCGAGCGCCGCGAATGTCTTCTCGCGGCCGAGGTGACCACCAGTCGGGGCGTCGTGATACTCGTGAACGAGACGAGCACGCAAATCGTCGTCATTCGGGATTACGACACGAGGCGCGTCGAATGTGTCGACGCGGTATGACAGCAGGTCACCTTCCAATTGGTAGCGCGTGATTTGGTCACGCGTTGACTTTGACAATCGCCCGAGCGTAACGTCGCTCGGCGAACGGAGGTGCGCGACGATGCCATTGTAGAGTGGGTCTTCCTGATAGGCATCGACTATTTGTCGGCGCAAAGGCATCACTGGAGTGGATATCGTGGCGTTCAGGTTGAGGTGAACGCAGGCGACGCATGGTTCGTCATCGTCCTCGTCAGGTTGGTGACGAGCCGCGGCAAGTCGTGGGTCGTAATCAGGACGCCGCGACAGCGCGTCGGCAAGGATGTTGTTCTTGCCAGGCTTGTAGTGGACGACAAAGTTGTACTCGGCGAAGAACGAGAGCCAGCGGGCCATCCGTTGAGACAGGTGCGGACTCTTCATCGCTGTGCGCAGCGACGCGTGATCAGTGTAGACGGCGAACGTCTGTTCGCCAAGCAGATGCACGCGGAACTTTACCAAGGCGTAGCGCATCGCAAGGAGTTCCTTGTCGTGGACGGGGTAGTTTCGTTCAGCGGGCTTCAATTGTCGTGATTGATAGCTCACGACTCGTTCGCGGCCCTCAGCGTCAAACTGCATGAGGGCACAGCCGATCGCGAAGTCGCTCGCGTCACACACCACATGGAAGGGCTTTGAGTCATCAGGAAGGATGAGCACCGGGGCGGAAGCGAGGCTGGACTTGACGGCATCGAAGGCCACTTGGTGCTCGGGACGCCACGACCATGTAGCGTCTTTCTTCAACAGAGATGACAGTGGCTGGATCAAGGCGGCGTAGTTCTTCGTATACTTGTGCAAATAGTTTGCCATGCCGAGCCACTGACGAAGCTCAGTGGGGCTTGTCGGCTCCGGCCAGGAACAAATCGACGAGACCTTTTCAGGGTCGGCGCGGACACCGGAACGGCCCACGAAGCAGCCCAGCACCGGAATTTCCGGTGCACAGAAGATGCACTTCTTCAGATTCGCGTAGAGCTTGTTCTCGCGCATCACCTCGAACACGCGTCTCAAGTGTCGGAGATGGACCTCAGTGTCGTTGAGGTCGCCCTCGGCGCGACTGTGCACGAAGATGTCATCAAAATAGCTCGGCGCAAAGTCACGAAGAGGTCGCAAGACGTGAGAGACCATGCGATTGAACGTGGCCGGGGCGTTCTTCAGACCTTGCGGCATGACGAGCCACTCCCAGAGCATCCCGCTGGGAGTACTGACTGCAGTGAGCGGGATGTCGGACTCGCGCATCAGGATCTGGTAGAAGCCGTCGGTCAAGTCGATGGCGCTGAACAAAGTGCTTCCCGACATGGAGTCCATCACCATGTCCTTTCGAGGGATCGGCGTTTGCGCAGGGATCGTCGCGTCGTTGAGCTTGTTGAAGGCATGGACGATGCGCCAGCCGCCGGTGGCCTTCTTGACACAGAAGGTCGGGCTCGAGTGCGGGGAAGTGCTCTCGCGTACGTGGCCGGCCAGTCGACGGCCCTCGAAGAAGTCATCAATAGCTTGCACTTGATCGCGCGGCAGCGGCCACTGTCGCGTCACGCAATACTTTGTGCCGGGCACGAGATCAATTTCGTGCCTCACTCCGCGGTCAACAGGAAGTTCCGCCGGGATCTTGTCGGGGAAGACGTCCGCGAACTCGCGGGCGAGTTTGTAGACAGGGTTTCCTGCATCGCGGAGGGCGTCCCACGATTGTGCGGTGAAACGCTCCTCGCGCGCTGACTTTGGCTCAGCGCTTATTGGACGCTCGATGGTGGTGACGACGCATATCTGCTCAACGTCTCCAGTCTTGAGGCCGCGGAGAAAACGCTTCCACGAGAGACCGGGCAGTCGAACAATCGACGCTGCGTCTTTAGGTGGACTCGAGACTTGAACAGTGTGCCTCTGCAATTTGTCGGTCGAGTAGTCGACGACATTGATGATCTCCTTCGGCGAACCCGGAACGTCATCCGTCTCTGTCACCGACCGACGGCGACGATGTTGTTGGTTTTGTCTGCGAGCCTTCCTCAGTCGCTTCGAGCCGCTGCTCGAGGCCGAAGACTCGCTCTCGCTGGCCGAGAGCACACACTGCTCGATCGGCTTGTTCGTCGGACGTGAGAGGCTTTTCACCACGTCATTGTCAAGCGGGAGCCGCTGCTCGACCGCACTCTGAAGATGAGGGAGCACCTCACGCTCGACCTCGCACTGGTTCTTCGGGAGCGACTTACGCTCAACCTCTCTCTGGCTCTTCGGGAGCGACACACGCTCGACCGGATCGGCATGTTGCGGGAGCCACGCTTGCTCAACCACTCTCTCGATAGACGTCACTTGTGCGCAGATAACACAGAGAGGGCCATCGCTCACTCTCTGCGCTACTTGGGTCGTGGGAACTACATCCACTACAGTGACGTCACTCCAAGTTTCTGGCGCGGCCAGAAGCTGCGCGAATACCTCGCTCACGTCAAAGTCACTCCGTCGCTTGACGGAGCGGGTCAGCCAGTCGATCTCGGGCTGATACTTCATCAGCCACGGCATGCCAAGAATGCAGTCGAACGCGTAGTTCATGTCGATCAACAAGAACTCGTCGAGGCAACAGTAGCCGTCGAACTCATATGAGAGAGAGATACTCCGCTGCGGGATGCGCCGCGGCTTGCCGTCAGCGAGTCTGACGACCATATCACCCGAGCCTTCTCGGATGCGCAGGTTCTTGGGTAGATCGGGCAGGCATGAGGCGCGAACGAAGTTGTTCGTCGCGCCCGAGTCCAGCAGCGCGCGTAGCGGACGCCGAGAACCGGCGACATGTAGGCTCACAATGATCAATCTCGGATCGCTGCTGGACGTGGTGGCGTTGAATTGTGCATGTAGCACAGGGGCGCTCGGAGATCGGGTTGCCACCGGAGGACCCGGATCTCCGTCGTACACAGTAGGGCGCGCCGCACCTACTGGTCTTGATCGTTTTTTGACTCCTCGCCGACGCCATTAGAGGTGATGGCGTCAACGTTGGCAGCCACGGGAGCAGGAGCGCGACACACTGCCGCGCGATGTCCTGCGCGGCGACAGCGATAGCAGATCATTGGACGCTGGGCACGAGGGGCTCGTCCACCTCGTGCGTTGACTCGTGGGCTATCCGTTGAACCCAACTCGATGGCGTCGATCTCCATCGGCTCGGGTACGTTGGCCCGAGCTTCCGTCGTCAAGGCTCGCGCATACGAAGACATGACAGTGTAGTCCTCGCGCAAGGCGAGGGAAAACGCGTCTTCGAGGGTCTTCGGCTCCGCGCGCATGAGGCAATAGCGCGTCATGCCTTCACGCATGCCGAATATGAAGACATGGACCTGCGAAGCCATGTCAATAGGGTCCGTGACGACGCACGAAACGAGATGACGCGTCTTCTGGACGTAGTCGCGCATCGGGAGCTTGCCTTGCTTGAGCGCGAAGAATGCCGCGCGCATGCGCGACTCGTCCTGAGGCGGCTCGAAAGCGAGCCGCAGGTCATTCTGGAGTATCGCCAGCGTGGGAAACGCGAACTCGTCGAGGACGAGCTTGCCAAGGGCCCACTCCTTGGCTTTTCCGGTGAGGCGTGAGAGAAGGAAGTTGACCTTCGCCGAGTCCGACGCGATCTGTCGCGACGCAATCGCGAGGTCGACCTCGCGGAACCAGCGATTCAAGGGCAGTCGGTCTTGGCCGACGCCGGAGTAGGCCGACGTCTCCATCTTCACGACGTCGTTCCTGTTCTGGGACGCGGGAGTTGACGCTCGCTGTTTGGCTTCAGCGAGCTCGCGTTCCAGGAACTCATGAGCAGCTAGGCGTTGCTGATCGGCTGTCGCTGAGCGCAGTAGCGACGTAACGATAGCTTCGCCGGACACCGACGCGAGTCGGTGCAGAGCTTCCCACTCAACTCGCGAGAGATGTGGAAAGCTCTCGTGCTCCAAAGGAGCTCCCTCGGTGATGAGGAAGTCACTCATCACGATCTTGGCCGTTGGAAGGACTACAAAGTGCTACCAGGTGTAACGGGCTGAACGCCACGTTACTGGCTTACACTGCGGCTGGGAGACGCGTTGGGTCTCAGGAGCCTGAGACCGATGGGGCTCTTGGGGTAAAATCAACTCTGTATTGGATTTAGCTCAGGGCGAGGCCCTGAGCCTCATCATGGCCACTCAAATGGAATCCTGGCGCATGATTGGACGGAAATGGGTCTGCGCACCCGTATTCGTCCAATCAGCGAATGACAACGCAGCACTCGCTGGCTGTGGCCAGCGAGCGTCTGAACCTACCTACAAATGTAATGGTGGCTAAACATGTACCTACTTGTGTAATGGGATTGCCCCATTACACACTTGCTGCTGATAGCCTTGCGTCCGCGCGGCAATGGCACGAGCTCCCACGTCTCGTTCTTGCATAGCGAGTCGAACTCGGACTCGCACGCTTCCTTCCACTTGCTCGCGTCGCTGGATTCCATCGCCGACTCGAACGACGTCGGCAAATCTCCCACTGAATACACGACGTGAGCGTAATCTTCGTCTTCTTCCTCGATCGACGCGAGTTGAGCCGACATGTCCTCAAGCGATGAGGCTGCACCTTGTGCAGACGTCGAACTCGCTCCACTTGTGCGTCCCACACGTCCGTAGCGCTTCTCCACTGGTGGCTCCGACAGAGCTTCGAGCGAGTGCGTCCGCTGATGACGCTTGGACCCCGGCGGGTACTCGACATTCGGCTTCTGCTGTCGCTGTGGCTGCCGACGAGACGGTTGTTGTTGCTGCCACTGCGGCCGCTCGTTCACCGATGCTTGCTCTGCAGGATGCTCGCTCATGTCTTGGTCACCTTCATCGTTGTCGTAGTCGGCATCGTCTTCACCGTCGGTCGCTCCATCGACGTCGCAATACTCAACATCCTTGATGCCAACGTGTCCACGCTTGCCGCTGTCGAACGTGTCCTCCATGAACTGTGCGTCGCGACTCACCACAATCCGGCTGCTCGACAGCTCCTCGAACCGATACGCCTTCTCGTGGTCCGAGTAGCCCAGAAAGCGACACAACACCGATCGCGCGTCGAACTTCGACCGCTTCTCACTTGGCACGTGCACATAAGCGTGGCACCCGAAGACCTTCAGGTTCTTCAACAACGGCTTCTTCTGCGTCCACACCTCGTACGGAGACTTGTCATGGTCGGTCGCTCGCGTCGGACACCGATTGCGCAGGAACGCTGCCGTCGACACTGCTTCACCCCAATAGCGCTTCGACAGTCCCGCGTGCTCGATCATGCACCGAGCACACTCGACCAGAGTCCGATTCATCCGCTCGGCCACTCCATTGAGCTGAGGCGTGTACGGCGGCGTGAACTGCTGCACGATGCCTCGGTTGCGGCACAACGCGGCGAACTTGTTCGACACGTACTCGCCGCCGTTGTCGCTCCGAAGCACCTTGACGCGTCGTCCGGTCTGGGTCTCGGCAAACTTGACGAACTGCACGAACTTGTCCAGCACCTCCGACTTGCTTCGAAGCAGGTAGACCACGCAGAACCGCGACTTGTCGTCGATGAACGTCACGAAGTAGCGTTTGTCGGAGAATGTCGCCGTCTGCATCGGACCGCACACATCGCTGTGCACGACGTCGAGCACGTTCTTGGCGCGCTCGGGTGAAGTCGACTGGAAACGCACTCGAGTCTGCTTGCCGAGCGCACATCCGCCGCAGAGCTCCCACTTGCTCACCGACGTCATGACTGTTGAAAGGCTAACTCGGGTCTTTGCACAGTGCGACTGGGGTCTTGACGCTGCCGAGGCTTGAGGCGAGGCGAGGAAGAACACTTGAGGGGTTGAATGGAAATTCAGAAGTGATTGATTTGGTCCTTAGTTCGCAAGTCTGCTTGCTACCTCTAAGCCAATGTCCTACCTGCTGGGTACATCCTACTGGATTCTTTACCGGATACTGAGTTACTCGAGCCAATCAGACAGCGACACGTGGATGCCCATCTTGCACCCACAATCTTGTACCCACGTGTGGCGTAATCACCGGTGGCGTCATCACAGCGGGAAGCATTGGGACCGGTTACCCTGCAACACGCCCCCTCAATGCGAATACGCGTGAACGCCGAGCGCTGTGGTCAACTCCTTGTGGCGTGGCCCGGCGAGTCCCTTGGTCATGATGTCGGCCAGCATGGTTGCAGTCCCGCAGTACTCGACGATCACTTCTCCGCGCTTGACCTCATCGCGGATGTGATGGTACTTGATGTCGATATGCTTGGCGCGGCCATGGTTAACGGGGTTCTTGGTCATCTTGATGCACGACTGGTTGTCTTCGAAAATCTTCAATTCCGGCGTGACCCCGTCTGCAGCAACCAGGATCTCGCACAGCAGCTTGTGCACCCACTTGCCTTCTTGAATCGCCAAACTTAGAGCGATGTACTCGGCCTCGCTTGTTGAGAGCGACACGCTTGACTGCTTCTTGGAACCCCATGAGATCGGTCCGCCGGCGACTTGGAACAGATAACCCGACGTCGACTTGCGATCGCTGAGATCACCAGCCCAATCGGCATCTGAGTAACCTCGAAAGTCGACGTTCTTGTCTGGCGAGAAGCGAATCCCGTGCGACTTGGTCCCTTGCAGGTAGCGAAAAATGCGCTTGACCGCAATCCAGTGTTCCGCTTGCGGGTTCTCCATGAAGCGCGAAACATACCCAACTGCGAACGCAATGTCCGGGCGAGTCGATGTCATCAAGTGCATGAGTGCACCGACAGCTTCGCGGAATGGTGCGTCCAACTTGATGGTTGAGTCGCTTGAGACGAGCTTCATGCTGATGTCAACCGGGCTTGCAGCAGTTTTGCAGTCTTGCATGCCGAAACGCTCAAGGATGTCGTTGATGTAGCGGGCTTGACTCAACGTAACACTGCCATCCGCGTTGTCGATCACCGCAATCCCAAGGATGAAGGAACACTTGCCACTGTCGGTCATCTCGAACCGCGACTTGAGTTGACGCTTGACTTCTGCGATCAGGTCGGCCGAGTTCCCGGTCACCAATACATCATCCACGTAGACCAGTAGCAGAACGCATCCGCCATCGACGACCTTGATGTACAGGCAGGGGTCGTAGCTTGAGACGCGAAAACCGATGGACCGCACGTACTCGTCGAAGGTCTCATTCCAGACTCGTGAAGCTTGCTTGAGTCCGTAAATCGCCTTGAGCAGCTCCACGCAGTCGAAACCATCGTCCAGTTCCACGCCTTCAGGTACACTGCAGAACACCTTCTCCTTCATCACGCCGTACAGGAACGCAGTCACGACGTCCAGCTGATCCAGCGGCCAGCCGAAGTACTTGGCAATCGCGATGATCATCCGCAGCGTGACGTACTTGACCACTGGGGAAAACGTCTCGGTGTAGTCGATGCCGTACTTCTGCTTGAACCCCTTTGCCACCAGACGTGCCTTGTACTTCTCGATGCTGCCGTCCGCTTTCCGCTTGAGCTTGAATACCCACTTGGTTCCGATGGCACGTTGACCTGTCGGCAGTTTGGCTGCACGGAACACGCCACGGAGCCGCATCGACTTGAGCTCGGCGCAGATGGCCTTGCGCCAGTGTACTTGGTCGGGTCCGTTGACGGCTTCTTGGAACGTCTTCGGCTCGCTCAGGTCACTCGCTTCCACCGTGTTGGCGCTCGCACGCCAGAAGATTGGGGGACTCTCTTGGTCGTCGGAGCCGTCCTTCTCTTCTTCATCACTTGGTTCCGGCTCCGCTCGCACACCCGATCGGCGCTTGGGACGGCGCTCAGCGAACTCGTCCGGCGCACTCGCCTCTTCCAAGCCGGCGCCACGACGCGTGGGACGCGCACTTTCACGCATATCGGAGTCATTGTCCGAGCGGCTCTTGCGCTTCCCGGCCAGTCGGAAGTCCCTCTGGCTCGGGTCGTCGTCGCGAATTTCGAGGTACCCGAAGTCGATCGCCGCGTCCTCCACGTCGTCGTTCGCAACAGTAGTCGACACGCCAAACACGGACTCGTCGAAGGTGACATCGCGACTGATCACCACCTTCCCCGCCTCGATGTCATACACTCGGTAGGCCTTCGACACTTCCTCGTAGCCCAGGAACACACCGGCGCGGGCCTTCGGGTCCCACTTGAGCCGCTTCTCCTTCGGCGTCAACACGAAGGCTTGGCACCCGAACACACGCATGTGCTTCACGCTTGGCTTCGACTCGTACACCATCTCGAACGGCGTCTTGTCCGCGACCTTTGGCGACGGCAGCCGGTTCTTGATGTATATGGCCGTCATGGCCGCCTCGGCCCAGAAACACTTATCCAGCTTCGCGTGGTGCAGCATGCTGCGGCCGATCGTGACGATGGTCCGGATGGCGCGCTCCGCCGTGCCGTTTGTCTGATGCGCGTACGGCACCGTAGTCTGCTGCTCGATGCCTTGGTCCTCGTAGAACGCCTTGAGCGAGTTGGTCGCGAACTCTCGCGCTCCGTCGTGCCGAACAAACTTGACCTTATTGTCAAATTGCGCGTGGATCTTGGTGATGTAGCGCTTGATGCAGTCTTCACTCTCCGACTTGGCACGCAGACAGAAACCCTTCATGCATCCGCTGGCCTCGTCCACGATCAGCAGCAGATACTTGCTGCCGCCCAGCGATTCTTGCTCCATGGGTCCGCAGATGTCGAAGTGCAGCAGCTCGAAGACGTCGTAGCGGCACTTGTCGCGGTTGCTCGGGAACGGTTTCTGCACCATCTTGCCTTGTTGGCACCCGCGGCACACGCTCGGGTTGCTAGACTTCGTAGGCACCTTGGCGTCCTTGATCATGCCGCTATTCACCATCTTGCGAAGCACGTCCACCGGAGCGTGGCCCATGCGCGCGTGCAGATCGATATCACGTCCCGACGTCGCCGCGTTCGCAGACCGCGCTGGTACGCGAAGCCAGTAGAGGCGTCCACAAGGTCCGCCGTTGCCACTACTTGTGCGAACCCTTGCGCGCCACGTGCATGCTGGCGCCGTCGAACACGACTTGGAACTTGCCGCTCTTGTTGATCTGCGGTACCGACAGCAGATTCTTGTTCATGCTCGGCACGTACAGCGCATCCTTGATCTCGATGTCGCGCTCGTCGCCGTTGGGCAGCACCACCCGTTCCACGATGGTCCCCACACCCTTGATCCTGGCCTTGTTGCCATCAGCTACAGACAGCTCGCCCTCGTCCCGTTCGTCGAGTCCAGCGAACTTCTTCTTGTCATTGCAGATGTGGTGCGTCGCACCGCTGTCGATCGCCCACATCCCGGACATGCCCTTGCCCATCGATATGCCGCGCTCCAGAGAGACCGCGAACGCCACTCGGTCGTAGCCGTAGTCGTCCGCGTCGTCCCGCCACTGGATGTTGTTCGCGCCGCGTCCACCACGGCCATTGCCGCCGCCGCGTCGCGCGTTCCGATTTTCATCCTTTGCTTCGTCCAGCAGCGCTCCACCGTATGCCCGCGCTTGCCGCAGTAGGTACACTCTCGCGGCTCTCGCTCTCGCTCGGTGGCGAACGCTTTCGCTGCCTCCTCCGTCTTCACAGCTGCAGTCTTCTCGCCCTGACGCTTGATATGCTCGTTCGTGAGCACTTTCACCACGTCTTGCGTGCGTAGCTCGGCGTTGCTCATCTCGATGTTGAGCACGACGTTCTCGAAGCTCTTGGGTAGACTTCGCAGCAAGCAGATCGCCACGTCCTCGTCCTCCATCTTGGCACCGATGCTGCTGAGCTTGGCGCTGATGTTGAGAACTTCATTGCAATGATGCAAACATTGCCGCCTTCCGACATCTCCATGCTGAAGAGCTGGCGCTTCAGGTAGATGCGACCAGCCTTCTGCGATCCACCGTACAGCGTCTTCAGGCGTGGACCACGCCACCCACGCTTCCTCGCAGTTGTCGACCACATGGTGGTAGTCCGCGTCCATGTGGAGCAACAACAGTCCGAACGCGATGTTACTCGCCTTGACATAGTCATCCTTGGCCCGAGGATCCGTGAAGCTGGCGTCGTCTCGCGGTTCACGACATGCCACACCGACTTGGTCAGGAACACGCCACGCATGTAGCGGTTCCAGGTGGCGTAGTTGTCGCCGTTGAACTTGTCGATGGAGACCTTGGTCGAAACGTCTTGGCAGAGGACATGGTGCTTGGGCTCATAACCTGTTGAAAGGCTAACTCGGGTCTTTGCACAGTGCGACTGGGTCTTGACGCTGCCGAGGCTTGAGGCGAGGCGAGGAAGAACACTGAGGGGTTGAATGGAAATTCAGAAGTGATTGATTTGGTCCTTAGTTCGCAAGTCTGCTTGCTACCTCTAAGCCAATGTCCTACCTGCTGGGTACATCCTACTGGATTCTTTACCGGATACTGAGTTACTCGAGCCAATCAGACAGCGACACGTGGATGCCCATCTTGCACCCACAATCTTGTACCCACGTGTGGCGTAATCACCGGTGGCGTCATCACAGCGGGAAGCATTGGGACCGGTTACCCTGCAACACGCCCCCTCAATGCGAATACGCGTGAACGCCGAGCGCTGTGGTCAACTCCTTGTGGCGTGGCCCGGCGAGTCCCTTGGTCATGATGTCGGCCAGCATGGTTGCAGTCCGCAGTACTCGACGATCACTTCTCCGCGCTTGACCTCATCGCGATGTGATGGTACTTGATGTCGATATGCTTGGCGCGGCCATGGTTAACGGGGTTCTTGGTCATCTTGATGCACGACTGGTTGTCTTCGAAAATCTTCAATTCCGGCGTGACCCCGTCTGCAGCAACCAGGATCTCGCACAGCAGCTTGTGCACCCACTTGCCTTCTTGAATCGCCAAACTTAGAGCGATGTACTCGGCCTCGCTTGTTGAGAGCGACACGCTTGACTGCTTCTTGGAACCCCATGAGATCGGTCCGCCGGCGACTTGGAACAGATAACCCGACGTCGACTTGCGATCGCTGAGATCACCAGCCCAATCGGCATCTGAGTAACCTCGAAAGTCGACGTTCTGTCTGGCGAGAAGCGAATCCCGTGCGACTTGGTCCCTTGCAGGTAGCGAAAAATGCGCTTGACCGCAATCCAGTGTTCCGCTTGCGGGTTCTCCATGAAGCGCGAAACATACCCAACTGCGAACGCAATGTCCGGGCGAGTCGATGTCATCAAGTGCATGAGTGCACCGACAGCTTCGCGGAATGGTGCGTCCAACTTGATGGTTGAGTCGCTTGAGACGAGCTTCATGCTGATGTCAACCGGGCTTGCAGCAGTTTTGCAGTCTTGCATGCCGAAACGCTCAAGGATGTCGTTGATGTAGCGGGCTTGACTCAACGTAACACTGCCATCCGCGTTGTCGATCACCGCAATCCCAGGATGAAGGAACACTTGCCACTGTCGGTCATCTCGAACCGCGACTTGAGTTGACGCTTGACTTCTGCGATCAGGTCGGGCCGAGTTCCCGGTCACCAATACATCATCCACGTAGACCAGTAGCAGAACGCATCCGCCATCGACGACCTTGATGTACAGGCAGGGGTCGTAGCTTGAGACGCGAAA